>OX451737.1:398569677-399169677 GCA_948472305.1 Vicia faba | reverse complement strand
AACTAGGGATTTCCTATAGATATAATGAAGTGATCAAGAGGATTAGAAAGATGAAAATTTACTTTGAATATGGTAGAGAAACAAAAGAGTATGATTAAAGGCGTGTGTCTCGATTGAAGTTGTATAAAGGAGACAAGGAGTTTAAAACTAATAACTAGGCAAAATAATTGTTAAATCACTTAGGAAATGAATATTACCGTTGAGATGATTGAATCAGTAAAACTTAAAGAGTTTTTAGCCATTCGTTAGTCAAGTAAAGTTTGTAACGACTAGTTTTGTGTTTTATGGTATAACGACAACCTTATTTATTCGAATTTATTATTGATTTCTTCGCATCATATTACAATTCAAGGTTAGTAGTTAATACAACATATGATATGCTTTTTTTACACCTTCAAATAATTTGCATGTTACACAAAATCGCCAAGACATATAATTAATAGATAGACGAACTTCTCTTAGGCGATAGCAAGTTAGGTGAGTATGAACACATCACAACATGAGTCAACTAAATATTTCAAAATTCTAACAAGGTTTGTCATGATCACATATATTTTAAATTTCGTCAAATGCAGTTGAATTGGATAATCAGACATTTTAATCATGTTTATTATTGATAGTACTACAAACTTAAAGGGATAAAGATTTCAAAACCACAATTTGAAAAAAATTATCCATATAAAAAAAATTCAACATAACTTGTCATGAAATAGAAGACACTAAATCAATCATGAGACGCAATGATAATTCACCAAAGAAAATTCACACAAATCTAACAAGGCTAATTAA
The DNA here is from genome assembly GCA_948472305.1 of Vicia faba. NCBI lineage: Eukaryota > Viridiplantae > Streptophyta > Magnoliopsida > Fabales > Fabaceae > Vicia > Vicia faba. Next base: position 399,168,888 of record OX451737.1, on the reverse strand, counting down.
ACTTTGCATGCCATCACGTTCCGACCAATTGAACTAGTGCTTATATATAAATTTTATTTTTAACAAATAAATTTTCAACTAAGATAGAAATCTTGAGAAAAACATGTGAAAGTACATTTGTTTTGGGATGCTAGGAATTGCAACAAAAAAAAGCAGCTAGGGTCCAAATTCTTACCCCGTTTGACAATCGAATATATTGAAGGTGAAAGACCACCACCCAAAGAATGTATTGCTGAGAATTGTCTACCACATACTTCTATACAAACCCAACCACCTTCCCATCAATCATAAAATTTCGTTTCATCTATAACTTTGCACTATCACAATGTACTTCTTATGTGCCTATAACATTTTATCATAATCAATTAGTCATATTGATTATCTATCTTATAAAAAATTTAAAATGTAGAGTTTAATAAATTATTTTAAGACAAATAGATAATAATCAATAAAAAGTCACATATACAATCGTGAACGTTAGAGTTCAAACTCAGGTGATAACTTAATAATATCGATTTTTGACTGTTAAGATATAATTTACAGACGAATTTAATAAACTATTTTAGTTATTTCGCTTCCATGTCCTCCGAATTGGAGTAATTAACTCAGTATTATTAGCCACCTACTTCAATGACTAACCCTCACCTATAAACTTTTGAACTATTTAGAAATTCCCATGCATATAGTGCTAGTGAATCACACATAAATTCAAACCACTTTCATATATAGTGACATGATGGAGAATCTGTCGCATGGGGAAATCCCAATTGATGTTGCCTACTCCCACTGTCGTCAACCATTTAGCCCTAGGTCGGTCAACACTTTTCTAGGGCTTTTTCCCAAGAAAAAAATGTCAAAAAATTTCAAAGAATAGTAAAAGAAAAATGAATAAAAAATAGTATAAAAGTGGAGGTAGTTGATTACAAAATAATGGCCCATTCCTCGAAAGGAGAATAATAAATGCAATGGGCCAGAAGGATACAGTAGTTATTTGGCAGAACTGAAATGTAAGTGTTTGATGTGAAAGGTGAAGAAATGATTTTGTAATCGATTGCTTTATGATTGATCAATATTGAAAAAGTGTGCAATTGACAGTGAGATAAAGAGAGAGAAATTAAAGTTCCTCTTTTTTTACTTTAACTTTTTTTCAACTCTGACAAATTCATCAGAAGTAGGGAGCAATTAATTATAAGGTTATGATGACTATATGATCAGGCCATGGCCATGCATGGTTGCCTTCTTTTAATGCCATTACAATTTTGTACTCTGCCGCTAAAGGACACAATACTAGTACGTATATTTCTCTTATTTTTATTTATTTATTATTTTTATTACATCTTACTTTCACTTATAAATTAAAAGACCTACTCTCTTTACTTTCTCTACTATGATCAAAACTTTCTAACCTCACACTTTTGATTAGTTTAATGAATAACAAGAAAAAGTTAATTAAGTTAGAGTTTTTTTTTTAATTCAAAAAATACACTCATTCTTAAGAGTATATATCCTTCATGAAAAACTGTTCTATATAAATATAATAATTATTTAAAAAATAAAAAATAAACTAATTACTTATTTTAAGAATTAAGTAGCAATTTTTTTTATATGTATATAAAATAAATATAATCATTAGAAATTTACTCACACAACTACAAGTTATCATATTCTTACTCAAACCTAAAATAAAATGTAATAATATTAATATGGAGAAGTTACATTCAACTCCTCTAAAATCTATTAAAATAACACTGAATATACTCTTAAGATTTACGGTATGCATAAACGTCTCCTGACACTTATTAAAATTGCACTGAAACTTCCTTTAATTTTTAGTGTCAGTAAAAAACTGTATATATAAATGATATTTACCTATGTTTTTTTTTTGTCACTAAAAATTTCCATTAGTATATGTATATATAGGCGATGTTAATTCATTTTTAAAAATAGAAGAAGTATCAGTGTTATTTTATTAAATCTCTGAAAAAATGAGTGTAATTTTTCTATTAATATTTATCAGATGAATTAGGCTTTATTGACAAAATAGTTACATTTAATTAATTTATTTATTTTTCCCATATTTAATACATATTAAATATAATATACACTATAATATTTATTTATGTAACACTTATTTTAGAATAGAGAGAGTAATATATTCATTTTAATTTGAATGCATAGTTGAATAGAATAGAAGATTAATTTAAAATTAAAAAACAAAACTGTAAAAATATGTTGAGAGTAAAAACTTAGTACCAATGAAAAGCTAGTGAGGGAAAGTAAAAAAAAAGAAAAAAAGACATGTATTGTGAGCGTGTGTATGTGGGGATGGGAGAGAGAGATATATGAATATGAATATTATTTATTAGTATATATAAGTGACTGAGCTTTCACATCATAAGGGCCCTAAGAAGGAAGGGGTGACAATGTCCTTGACGAAAGTGGCTGACTCTATTGTCTGCCCCGTATTTAAAGCGCGCTCTGTTTCTGTAATCTCTAACTCTTTCTAACTTCAATATTATTCATATCCTGCTCCTACATACCATTCTATCAATATTTCCATCTTTTATGCTCTCTTGATAATGACTTCTCTATCCACCCACCCTTTCTCTCATTTATTTCATCCATTTCTACCATTATTTAATACTATTACTACTTTCTTTTATCATTCTACTAATTATATTTTTATTCATTTCAAAATTTAGGGTTTGGTGTTTATAATTATACAATAAATATAATTGATCAGATAAAGAGAATTCAAACCAATAAAGGTAGAGAATGATTATAAGAAAAAATATTTTTTAAAAAATCGAGATTAACAATTTAAATAGAAATATTATTTTAATAAAATAATATAACAAAAATTGATTCATATAATCGACATTTTTAATGAGATAGAGTTTGAACTCTGAGAGCTCGCTAGGGTCGGGGGAGGGTAGGCCTCAAGCCTCAAATATTTATTAGTGAAATACTTACATATCACCACCAAAAAAGATACTCACATTAGCCGCTGCGAGAGTTTGGTTGTTGTTGTTAAAGATATCTCAAGTTCGAATTATGTTAGATGATAACAATTGTTGTGTTAAATTGGTTCATATAGATTTTATCTTTGACTTCAATTGAGTTTCAAATGAAATGAAAAGAAACTAATAGACAAAAAGTATTATAGTTTAGTCAAAAATCAAATAATAAAAGAATAAAAATAGAATAATTCTTTAAAATTCTCAAGTTGATAATGATGTTAAACCAAACTATAAAGATAACAATGGGGACCAAGAAGGTAGAGAATAGATAGAGTGGTCCAATATTTAAGCATTGGACTCAGACCCAACAATAATAATAAGAGACTTAGAATTCTTCACTAGACATCAAGATTAATACTCATCAGTCCCTATTACAAATTTGAATCTAGCTATATTGCAGGGTCATCTTAAATAGAGTGAGATTTGCATGTCCTTGGTAATAGTATATACCAATTAAGGATATATAGCTAAATATTCTACTCTATGTCGACTTAGTGTCTTACCCTCAACTTGTTGCAAAATTTAATATCAACAATGCATTATGTCTACCACATGATAAGGTCACAGAAGGGACTATAATGTATCAAACAGATAGGAGAATGGAATAAGGCATGAAGTAGTTAACTCTTTTTTTTTTTAATGGTAGATGGACATTTTAATGTGTGGCTAAGATGATAACTATATAGATATTTGATTTGATATGTTGGTGCATGCATAATTAGGTTATTTTACTGAAAAACTAAAAAGTTGTTTGATTCTTAAATATTTGAGCCATTGTCTGTCACTAATATTAAATTTCCTTGATAATTCAAAAAGTGTACTTTTTGATGTAATTCAAAAAGTGAACCTTTTTTAGATTATTTTTTAAAGGCATTTGGGTAAAGATTTTTGCAATTTCAATCTATATAATTCTCACGGTATAAATTAATCATAAATTATTTTTCATCTTTAAAATGAAAAATAATAATATTAATATTAACAAATTCAAATCTATTTTATTTAAATATTTTCGTGGTAATGAAATATTTGTTAAAACCTCACTCTCTATTATAGAAAAAACTGCATATCTAATTAATAAAATGCAATTAGATGATTAAACTTCCTAACAAAATGTCATATTTATGAATTTTTTTTTTATAATTTTGATATATTTAAGGACTAAAGTTACACTTTTTAACTATAAAAATAATTGTTCATTTATTTATTTAAACTTTTGGTTTATAATATATATAAGAATCTTGGGACTAGGGTGTACAGAAAGGAATGGTCCTTGAAAGAAACCTTTAACTAAGTAGGGTTTTGGCATAAAAGGAATCGCTTTGATAAGTCCTTCTCACATTTATAATTTTCTTTTCTTTTTTTACATTTCTTTGCTTTGGGAATTATAATTTTGTATTTATTTCGATGTGACTAACTTATTAATTGTTTTCCTTTGAGAGTATATATATATATATATATATATATATATATATATATATATATATATATATATATATATATATATATATATATATATATATATATATATATATATATATATATATATATATATATATATATATATATATATATATATATATATATATATATATATATATATATATATATATATATATATATATATATATATATATATATATATATATATATATATATATATATATATATATATATATATATATATATATATATATATATATATATATATATATATATATATATATATATATATATATATATATATATATATATATATATATATATATATATATATATATATATATATATATATATATATATATATATATATATATATATATATATATATATATATATATATATATATATATATATATATATATATATATATATTATATATATATATATATATATATATATATATATATATATATATATATATATATATATATATATATATATATATATATATATATAATATATATCTAAAATATATATATGAGACACAGGTTTAAAATCTTTTGCATTCACTAGCAATTAGTGAAATGGCCCAAAAGTAAAAGCCCATTATGGTCTATGGGCACATGTTCTTCATAGTGCCAATATGGGCCTAATATGAAAAAAATAATTGTATCGCATTGTATTGAGATTTTTTCATGCCTCCTTTCAAATGCACTTTGCACCCCATGTAGATATGCTTTTACAGTTATATATTTGATGTTTTTTATTTTTTTAAAATTTTTGTGATGTATCGGATTTTATGTTAGAATATCAATTTTTTTACAAATTTTAGGTTTTCTGATATTTTATATGAGTTTTTACCAAAAATTTTATAAAGCTTATTGAATTTTATCAATTGTTATGAAGATTTTCCAAATATTTTTGAAAAACAATATAAATCCATCGAGTTCGATAATTTTTTCAAATTTTTGAAAAACATATGAAGAAGTATTAGAGTTTTTCAAGAAATCTGGCATAGGCCAATTCTTTTTTAAAACTATTCTTCAGAATTTTGGAAATGTTACACATAACTATCGAATTCTTACAAAAATGGTAAATCTTCAAAGTAGTCATGTAAGAAAATAAGAAAATGAGATATGTAAAGATGTCTTCCAGACTCGCTAGATGGTTCACTTGCAGTTGATTTTATACATGATTTCTTCGTTGCCTGACTTTCCTACGAGGCCTCAACACACTTATGAAGGATCACAATACACATCACTCTCTTGACACTTATTACTCTTCTTATTTTCCTTATGGGTTTGTACTTCACTCTTAGGGGACACATGGAAGTTATGGATGAATGCGTTAGTTCCCGAACTTTTTTCTTCGTTGCGCTTTAGATAACTATATCCAATATACTGAAATACCTCTTCAACTCCTCACACTCTTCTTCTAAATCCAACTGTGTCTCACTCTCTTCTTTAGTGGCTTCATACTCTTCAATGTGTAATTTCTTCCAAAACACATCAATGTATTCTAACGAAACAAGGTGACCTTGTATTTGAAGATCTGCAAGTTCACACACAAGGTGTTGTGAAAAACGATACCTTGGAAACAAAGTATAAACAGTTTCTCTATGATCAAGAAACACACAGGGATAGAAAAGATGGAAAAACAAGAAGAACACAAGGAATTGGTTATTAGCTGCTATTCTTTACTTTCTCTTTAAACTAGATTACAAGTACACAAGAATAACAAATAACGCTCTCACCCTGAATTGATATTTGTTGTATGCAATAATGAGAGACTAGTATGCTATTTATAATAAACCTAACATACTAAACTAATAGGCTTTTTCACAAATACCCATTACAAGCTAACTTAAGGTACAAGCTAACTTAAACAATTGGACATAACAAACAGACCTAATTTGAAATACTAACAACCCTAGCATTTGGACACCAACATACTCAACACACACATTGACTATAGTATGTAGGTCTTCGACACTAGCATGTGAACATACTTCGACGACATGCATAAATCATGTCGAACTAGGTGTTACTCTTCGATCCAATAGAGTTCGATCCAATATCTCACAAATCTCCACCTTGGAACAAACTCTAATGTCAAAGAGCAATCTAGCTTTCTTCATGCAACTTTATCAACTGTATATAGTAGAAAAACTTACAATTGGGCAATGTCTTAGTGATCATATCAGCAACATTGTAATTTGTCAAAACCTTTAGCACTTGGACTTCTCCATGCTCAATTACCCCACTTACGAAATGCAGCCTCACATTAATGTGCTTGGTTCGCTAATGATAATTTGAGTTCTTCGACATGTGTATTTCACTTTAACTATCACATTTAAGTGATAACTTGACCTTGAAGTTTCATCTCCTTAGCAAAACCCTCCAGCCACAATGCTTCTTTCACAACTTTAGTTAAGGCAATATATTCTGCTTCAGTGGTTGATAATGCGACAACCTTCTGAAGTGTTGATTTTCAACTAATTATTGTACTAAACATAGTGAAAACATATCCAGAAATAGATTTTCTGGAATCCATACAACCTGTATAATCAGAGTTAACATACCATTCGATTACTGCTTTACTATATTCATCCAAGACTCCACCATAAATTAGGACTATGTTCAGAGACCCATTTATGTACCTTAGAATCCACTTCAATGCTTATCAGTGAGCCTTTCCAGGATTCACCATGTACCTAATTACAAAACTTACTGCATATGTTATGTCGGATCTAGTACAAACCATAACATACATCAAAGAATCCACTATGTTATCATATGAGATTTTATTCGTATAAGCTCTTTCGACCCTAGTACTAGGACACTGATTTATACTCAGCTTGAGACGAGGGTTTGTCGGAGTCACAACAGGCTTTGAATTTGACATACCAAACTTGTCGAGAATCTTCTGTAGGTATGCCTCTTGAGATAAGCATAATTTTGACAGCTTTCTATCTCTTCGGATGTCAATCCCAAGAATCCTGGATGCAACTCCCAGATCCTTCATGTCGAACTCCTTATTGAGTTTATCCTTCACCCTCATTACATCTTTGACATTGTTGCTTGCTATGATAATATCATCAACATAAAGCAACAAAATAACAAATGAATTACAAGGTTGAAATCTGAAGTAAACACAGTGGTCGAACTGACTTCTAATGAAACTTATGTGTGCCATGAACTTGTCGAATCTCTTATTCCACTGTCGAGGAGATTGTTTCAGCCCATATAAATATTTATTCAACTTGCACACATAATCTTCCTTTCCCTTTTCGACATACCCTTCAGGTTGCCTCATCAGGATTGTTTCATCTAGATCACCATACAAGAACACAATCTTCACATTCATTTGTTGCAGTTCAAGGTCGAATTGTGCCACCATGGCAAGCAATATTTGAATGGACTTGTGCTTCACAATAGGAGAAAACACATCATTGAAGTCTACGCCTTATTTCTGAGTGAACCCCCTTGCAACCAACCTTGCCTTGTATCTTTTCGACGCCACTCCTTCGATTTCTTCCTTAATTTTTAAAATCCATTTACAGTTAACTAACCTGGCTTCAGTATGTTTCTTGATCAGTTCCCATGGCCTTCAACCATTGAGTCTTATTTCGACTCCTCATAATTTCCTTATGGTCTCTAGGTTCTTCGTCTAGAACCTCACTTGCAGAGATTAAGGCATAATCTATAAGATATGCATACCGAAGTCTCTGAGGTGGCTTGATGAATCTTCGTGTCCTATATCTTGCCAATAGGTAGTCATCGACAGTTTCCTCCACTTTCTCAACATCTTCTACTTCTTCTTCGACTTTATATGGGATATGTAATTCAGCATCAACATGCTCCACCTAAATAGGAATTTCTCTCTGTTCCAGCTCTTCGTCAGATATCTCTGCACTTCGAAGAACATCTTCAGTTTTATTGAAAGCCATTTCAGCTTCATTTAAAACTACATCTTGACTGGTGATACTCCTCGTGTGACCCAGCTCTAGGTACCATAGCGTATAAGCTTTGACTCCTTTAGGGTATCCCATGAACATGCATTTCAGAGCTCTAGGTTCAACCTTGTCTTGTCTAATGCGAGCATAGGCTAAGAAACCAAATACTCTCAGTTTGTCGAGATTTGGTGGATGTCCCGACCAAAATTCTTCAGGTGTCTTCATATCTAATATAGTCGAAGCACATCTGTTTATCAGATATGTTGTTGTCAAATTAGCCTCAGCCCAAAACACCTTCTTTAACCCAACACTAGTCAACATGCATTTAACTCTCTCCAACATAGTTCAATTTAACCTTTCAGCCAAACCATTTTTATATGGAGTACATGAAATACTTCTGTGTCTTGCAATACCAGAGGCAACACAAAAGTTATCGAAATCCTCAATGCAAAATTTAAGGCCATTGTAGGTTCTCAACCTCTTGACCTTTCTACTAGTTTGATTTTTAACCAGAGTCTTCCAACTTTTGAAATTCTCTAATGTTTCACCCTTAGTCTTCTGGATGAATACCCATAACTTTCTTGAATAATCATCTACTATGGAAAGAAAATACCTTGCTTCTGAATGTGATGGACACCTTGCAGGCTCCCAAATATCAGCATGGACGTAATCAAGGGATCCATGTGTTCTTTGTTTGTCTTTGTTGAAATTCACTCTACAAGAATTTCCAAGTATACAGGGTTCACAAAATTTGAGCTTTTCGACTTTAACTCCACCAAGAAAAATTTGTTTCCCTAATTCGACCAAACCCCTTTAACTGACATGGCCCAATGTCATATGCCAAATTTCTGTCTTTGACAAAGGTTTCGTGGATGCATCATTTTTCGAACCACTTACAAATTCAGCCTCAAGGGTATACAAGCTGTGCTTCTTCATGCCTCTTAAGACTTTCTTCGACCCCTTCAAGACTCTTAGGATACTTTTCTCTCCTTGGAAAACATATCCTTTCTTTTCGAATTCACCAAGAGAAATCAAATTTCTCTTCAAATCAGGTACATACCTGACTTCAGTCAATAACCTTATTGACTCATCATGGAGCTTAAATCTCACAGATCCAACACCTACAATCTTGCAAGTTTTGTTGTTTCCTAGAAATATAGATCTACCATCTTGGTCACATAGTTACTTGAACAAGTCTTTGTTTTAGTTCATGTGCCAAGTGCAACCCGAATCTATAATCCACTCTTTACTTGAGTCGCTGCTTGAAACCACAAGAATATCAGATGAGTCGAAATCATCTTAAACAATAGTTGTATTGCCATTATATTTACCTTCATGATATTTCAGGATTTCAAGGCACAACATTCTTATGTGACCTCTCTTCTTACAGTGATAGCATCGAATACCAGATGCTCGCCACTGTAAAACTTTTGCTGACTCTTACTTTTCTTCTTGTCGAACTTACCATCCTTTCGCAATAATTTTCCATTAATGGCCAAACCTTCACCAACCGTCGAAGGTTTATGCTCCTTTTGTTAGTTCAAGTCCTTGGAATACAAGGCTAATTGAACTTCTTCAAAGGTCATGGACTCCATTCCATACAAGAGAGTTTCTTTGAAGTGAGCATGTGTTTTGGGCAAAGCACAAAACAACAACATTGCTTGATCTTCATCATCGATATTCACATCAATATTTTCAAGATCAAGAATCAGCTTATTGAACATATTCAAGTGCTCAACCAAAACTTTATCTTCAATCATCTTGAATGAATACAAAGCTTGCTTCATGTAGAGTAGATTAACCGTCGATTCAGTCATGTACGAACTTTCAAGTTTCACCCATAACCATGATTCCATCTTCTCCTTTGATACCTGTTGAAGAACCTTCTCACCAAGGCTCAACAATATTGCAATATGGTCTTTCTATATCATGACTGTCTTTTCTTTTTCTATTAATGCAGCATCTATAGCCTCCGCTCCCTTCAATGCTTCCAAACAACCCTGCTAAACCAGTAGGGCTTTCATCTTCAAATGCCACATAACGAAATCGTTCACTCCAATGAACTTTTCAATCTCATACTTTGTTGAATATATCTTCTACATGCTCACTGCACCAGTTTGTTGTGAAAAATGATACCTTGAAAACAAAGTATAAATTGTTTCTCTATGATCAAGAAACACACAAGGATAGAAAAGATGGAAAAACAAGAAGAACACAAGGAATTGGTTATTAACTGATATTCTTTACTTTCTCTTAAAACAAGATTACAAATACACAAGAATAACAAATAACCCTGTCACCCTAAATTAGAATTTGTTGAATGCAATGATTAGAGATTAATATGATATTTATAATAAACCTAACATACTAAACTAATGAGCTTTTTCACAAATATCTATTACAAGCTTACTTAGGGTACAAGCTAACTTAAACAATTAGACATAACAAACAAGCCCAATTCAAAATACTAACAACCCTAAAATTTTGGCACCAACATACCAGAACACACTTCGACTATAGTATGTAGGTCTTCGACACCAACAAGTGAACATACTTCGACGACTTGCATAAATCATGTCGAACCAGAAGCTCTTCTTCAACCTAATAGAGTTTGAGAGTTCAATCCAATATCTCACACAAGGTAACCCATGCAACAACTACATGCATCTTCAAGTATGAAGTGCGCATAAGAGGGCGAGGGGGTGAATTAGGACTTTGAAAATTTATCCAGTTTTAGAATACTTGTTCTTATTTTTATTGTTTGGTGCAAGAGTTTATATATGAGTTTCTTTATTTTCTGCTTTATGATTTATGATGAAAGCGGTAAATGCAGAAAAGTAAAGAACACAAGGATGTATCCTGGTTCCCCTCATAGTCCGAGAATACTCCAGTCCCATTTCAACACGAAAGTGATTTCATTATTATTAGATCTCTAGACAAGACAACCTAGTTTTTTTATACAAGACTATAACCAATAAAACCACCAAGAATAATCCTCTTGGATCAACTAAGTTGAAAAGAGAACAATCTTCTCACTTTCAACCTCTTGCTTCCATTAATCCTGGACAATAAGGAATACAAAACCAAGTAATCTTAATTCCAACAATCTTGGAAAATAAGATATGAATATAACAAAAGTTTTTAAGAATATGAAATTATAGAACAATTATCACTTTGAGTGATGTATCAATATGATTGAATTTACCTTCCAAACAAGCAACTTATAATGATATAATATAGTGCTCAAGTGTTTATAAATTTATTATGAGTTTTTCTGGACCGATATGGAAATACATGCAGAAAAATTCCTTGTGAAAGTTCAAGAACACAAATACTTGTTATAAAATTTGAATGATAAGAAATGATGTTAATTTGTTATGGAAAAGGTTAATTGTAATTTGAAATTTTATGTATTTATATGATTATAACACCTTTATAAATCATGGTGAAGTCATGGAAAAATATCATCAAAAAATGACAAGGTAAAATGAAAAGGTTTCATGAAGAAGTTCATGAAAATGTGTTAAAACATTGTTGTTTTTTTTCAAATTCATACAGGACTTGTTAAGTTGTTTTTAACGGATACATGACTTAACAAATTAGGGCGGTTTCTAGTGTTGTTACGACCGGTAAAACTGCCATAATTTACCAAAAACGTAATATTTGAAAATTGAAAATTGAAAATTTGTCTAACTATTTGAGTCAAAGTTATGCAACATCTATTGATTTATCCAAGTAAATAGATTATATTTGATAGTTATTTAACATGGTTCAAACATGAACAATAAATTTTCAAATGTATGATAAAATATATTTTGTTTTAAAGCTAGAAATAGTGAAATATTTTTAACCAAATGACCATACATGCAAGTGAATTTTGGAGATTATTTTGAGCACTATTTTATCAATATATATTGCATGCTTATACCTTAATAAATAAAGATCAATAGAAGTCTTCATAATGTTGCAATCTTAATCCATATTCATATTGCTTCCTGATGCTTTTTCTCATCCTTTAAAAAATGCACATAGTAGTTGTCTTCATCAAAACATAATGTTGAAGAAGCTTGACTTCATAATCTCCCCCTTTTTTATGATAAAAACTATTGAAAATTGAGATGATCAAATATTGTAGAATGAATGAAAATATATTATGTGAATGCTCCATTTATCTTTGATACTCCCCCTTGATCAAAGCTCTCCCTTGAATCATAGAAAATTTACATCTTTTGAGCTATAATAGTTAGAGACAAGCATACACATACACACATATATCTCCCCCCCCCCCCCCCCCCCCCCCCTCTGTGATTAGAAAAAAGGATATGAAAAAGTCTTATAATACATAAAGAATTTATTGAAAGTAAAAACAATTTATACCAATGAGTTTCACCTCAAGAGTGACTTCATAAGCCTTTCATTTTTTTTTTGAGAACATGATGTTGAAGCCTTTGTCACAAAGTTGGATTTTACTTAGAAGATTTAGCTTTAGTCTCTCAACATAAAGTAAGTCTTCAATGGATGGAAATTAGTGCTTCAACTTTTCCAATGCTAAGTGTTCTTCCTTTAATGTATTCCCCATATGTGAATCAACCCTTGAACTTTTGAACTAGATTTAAAAGTTAGTTTATGTCTCCCATCAAATACTTAGAGCCACCACTTATCAAAACAACATAAATTTAAAGTGATCCTCAAGCAAACCTACTAAATAAATTAAGTTTGATTTGGTAGCCAATGTGCTATGGATCCATTATAGTTATTTCCTTTCTTAATCCATACATAATTACCACTTGTCACACTAACATTTCTAATATAGCAAACATTAGGGGTATGTCCACTTATACCACAATAAAAACATGTATAAACAAAATTACTTCTATATATAGAAACATAATATTTCCTTTTAGAAAGTCTCTTATGATGATGACAAACTTTTTATTCTTTATTCACTTTTTCCTTGTTGGATTGATCACTTGCTTTAGCAAAGATGGTTTGTTGGAACTTGGTTTAGAAAATTTTGAGTAACCAAGCTCACTTTTCTCATTAGAGTACCTTTGTTGGCTAAGAATATTTTTGAATCCAACTTGTCCCTTTTCATACCTTTCAAGAACTCTTTTTAATTGAATAATTTGGAAAGAAAGTAAATCACAATTATTGCATACAAAATTCTATTTTTGTTCATTAATAATATTTGTTTTTCATCATTTAAATCATTTTCCATTTTCTCAACTTTTTCTTCTAAAGATGAAATATATTTCTTTTGAGACTTTTGCGTTCATTTAAGAGTTCATCTATTGCACCTTGTGCATCATTATCATAAAGAGAAAATTCATCGCTAACCTCATTAATTTTATCATCTGAATAATGTGAAGCCATTAATGCAAGGTTAACACGTTTATTACTTTTGGAATCAGAAGATGAACTTCTCCATGGTATATATCCTTTCTTTGACTTCTTATCTTTATTTATCTTGAAATAATTCTTCTTCTTTTCAAGTGTAGGACATTCACTTTTAACATGTCCCTTATCTCCACATTTAAAGCATGTAACCTTCCTTGTTGGTGCTTCCATTTTTATTTCTTTTCATAGAACCTTTGCAATCTTCTTGATAAGATCATCATATTTACTACTAGTGGATTCAGCCTCTTGATTGCTATCATGATTTTGATCCTTGTATTTAAATCAATGTCTTTTGAATCTTTTACTTGGATTTTATGCTTTTCAAGTCTTGCAAGTTTTGTCTCATATTCTTGAAGTTTTCCGAACAAAGTGGCGGAAGTCATTATGGATAGATTCTTCTTCTTGGATATTACCGTCACTTTTGGTTGTCATTCCTTGGATAAAGATCTAAGCACTTCAAGATTAAGTTTATCATTAGTTAAAGTATTACCGAGTGCTTTTAAATGATTTGTCAAACACACAAATCTTTTGTGCAAGTCGAGAATTGATTCCTGGGACTGCATTCAGAATAACTCGTACTCTTGACTCAAGGTATTCAATCTAGATCTTTTAACTTCTGACATCCCTTAATGAGTTTCTACCAATGTATCCCAAATTTCTTTTGCCATTGTGCATGCCAAAATACGAAAGAATTTATCCATACTAAGTGCACTTGAAAGAACATTGATTGACCTTTTGTCATAGTCTGAGAGGCAAACTTAAGTTGGAGAGGATAAACTCAGTCGGGGAAGACGGACTCAGCTGGGGAAGATAGACTAAGGCAGGGGAATTTTGTTGTTCGTTGATTTTTGTATGTTATTTGTTGGGGAAATAAACCTTGTTGAGGAAATAAACCCTGTTGATGAACACTTGATGAACTGCTGATGAGGTGAGTTCTTTTAGGAAGATATCCATAAAGCTTCTTCTTGTAGGACCAACTTAGCTGGAGAGAGGGATGTCAAGAGATTGAGACTCTGGCTGGAGATCAATCTGTGCAGAGAGACTTTATGGGTAACTTTGTTGAGGATTGGTTTATTATAGCCGTCTTGTGGGGATAATATTAATGAAATAACTCTATGGAGATATTCCATATACATTAAAGGGATGTTTGCTGCTTAGTAGGACACATGTGCCAAATAGTTGTAATTATGTTCACATGCATATGTTCGTTCAATTTTAATCATTGGACATTTTTGCATTTCAAAATAAAAACAGAAAGTTTGCATTTCAAAGTATATTTGTATTGATATTTTGCCCATGAATAGACATTTTTTGTACAAAGAGACGGAGATCCTAGTAAGAGGAAATCTTCGAAAGGAAAACAAAAATTGAAAACAAAAATAAATAGCCATGTGGAAATAATCTCATTACATTCCAACTCTATTATTGCCCCAATGTCTTCGAATTCCCCTTGCCATTGACAGAAGTTGACTGGATTGATCTTGGCCGTTTGAACTCGGACCTTGGTAATAAAGTTGATTGTGGTGATTCCATAGGACATAGTCATACGCTTTCAATCATTAACTTTTTCCCGGACCGCCCTTTCAGGTTTTTAGCCTAACAAGATACCCATTTTTTCCCAAGTCGCCCTTTCGGGTTTTCAACTTGCCGGGTGTATAATCTTTTGCATATATCCCTAATTTTTGCCCAAAACTTTTGGTTTTCCGGGATGCCCTTATTTTTTCCTAGGTGTGTCAATCTAGCGGGTCCTTTATGCGTAGTATTTTTTAACTATGTCCACATTCACAGGATGTGGGAAGTCTTCACCATCCATGGTAGTCAGCATCATGGCACCACCATATAACACTCATTTGACAACAAATGGCCCTTCTTAGGTGGGAGTCCATTTTCCCCTGGGGTCTCCTTGTGGAAGAATGATGCGCTTTATCACCAAGTCACCAGCTTGATATACTCGAGGCTTGATCTTTTTGTTAAAAGCCTTGATCATACATTTTTGGTACGTCTGACCATGACAAACAACAGCCAGTCGCTTTTCATCGATCAAGTTCAAATGATCCAATCTTGTTTGAATCCAATCGTCTTCGCCCAGACCCGCTTCATTCATAATCCTTAGTGAAGGAATCTTAACTTCCACTAGCAAAACAACTTCCATGCCATAGACCAAAGAAAAGGGAGTTGCCCCAGTTGATGTCCTAACTGAAGTACGGTAGCCATGTAGAGCAAACAGTAACATCTCATGCCAGTCCTTATAGGTTACTACCATCTTCTGCACAATCTTCTTAATGTTTTTGTTGGCCGCTTCGACTGCGCCATTCATTTTAGGTCTATATGGAGAATAATTGTGATGCTTGATCTTGAACTGAGTGCAAAGTTCAGTAATCATAGCGTTGTTGAGGTTAGTCCCATTATCGGTGATGATCCTTTCGGGGATACCATAACGACAAATGAGGTTATGTTTGATGAATCTGGCTACCACATTCTTTGTGACTGAGGCAAAAGAGGCAGCTTCGACCCATTTGGTGAAATAATAAATAGAGACCAGAATGAAGTGATGTCCATTGAGAGTAGTGAGATTGATCTCTCCAATCATGTCAATGCCCCACATTGAAAATGGCCACAGAGCGGTCATAACATTTAGAGGGATAAGAGGCATATGGACCTTGTCAGCATAGATTTGGCATTTGTGGAAAGTCCTAGAGTGTTGATGGCAATCAGTCTCCATTGTTGACCAATAGTAGCCAGCTCTCAAGATTTTCTTGGCCATTGTATGTCCTCTTGAGTGAGTGCCAAAGAGACCATCATGCATATCTTTCATAATTTCCTCTACCTCCTTCTTGTCCACACATAAGAGTAGAGTAGAATCATGGTTGTGTTTGTACAAGATTCCATTACTTAGGAACAATTTGGCTAAAAACCTTCGTAAGAACTTTCTGTCATTGATGGATGCTCCTTCGGGATACTCTTGTGCTTCAAGGTATCTCCTCACCTCATGGTACCATGGATTTTCTGTATTAGTCTCGAGCTCACAGCAGCGTGCAGGTTTGTTGAATCTCTCAATTGTAATCATAGGGGCTTCGTTGTCTTATCTAACTTTGAACATTGAAAACATGGTTGCCAAGGCGTCGGCCAGTTGATTTTCTTCCCTAGGGAAGTGTTCAAAGGTGATCTCTTCGAAGTAAGGAATTAGAGATATCACAAGTTCCTTGTAAGGGATGAAATTAAGGTTCTTAGTGTCCCAATCTCCTTTTACTTGGCTAATTAGTAGATTGGAATCCCCAAACACATTCAAATGCTTGATCCTCAAATCAAAGGCAGCTTTCAGACCCAAAATACATGCTTCGTACTCAGCCATATTGTTCGTGCAATCGAAACATAATCTAGTAGTGAAAGGAGTGTGGTAACCTTCAAGGGATATGATCACAGCACCAATTCCGTTACCCAAGGCATTGGAAGCTCCGTCGAAGACCATAGTCCACCGGGATCCTTGTTCAGGTCCGTCATACAATCCAGGTTTCGCGCAGTCGGTCACTAGCATGATGTTCTCATCAGGGAAGTCGAAGTTCATAGACTGATAATCATCAACGACTTGAT
This sequence comes from Vicia faba, assembly GCA_948472305.1. Classification (NCBI taxonomy): domain Eukaryota; kingdom Viridiplantae; phylum Streptophyta; class Magnoliopsida; order Fabales; family Fabaceae; genus Vicia; species Vicia faba. The sequence goes on along the minus strand of OX451737.1, from coordinate 399,151,485 downwards.
GGGCCAAATTATCTTCTAGCACACTTCCTTTGATGGCTTTTTGTGTTGTGTATTAAATGTCGTACTCAGTCAAGATCATTTTCCATCTTGATATCCGTCCGAAAAGAGCAAGTTTCTCGAAGATGTACTTGATTGGGTCCATCTTAGAAATCAACAGAGTGGTATGAGTCTACATATACTGTCTTAGCCGGAGAGCAGCCCATGCCAGAGGGCAGCAAATTCTCTCGAGCAGTGAATATCTAGTTTCCCAGTTGGTAAACTTTTTGCTCAGATAATAAATAGCATGCTCTTTTCGGCCATAGTCGTCATGTTTGCCCAAAACACACCCTATAGAGTTCTCTAGCATTGTCAAGTACATGATCAAGGGTCTTCCTTCAACTAGAGGCATTGGAATAGGAGGTTCTTGCAGATATTCTTTGATTTTTGTTGAAGGCATCTTGGCATTCATCATTCCATCTGACTACCTGATCTTTCTTCAAGAGTTTAAATATTGGCTCACAAGTAGCAGTCAAGTGAGATATGAAGCGGGCGATGTAATTGAGACGACCCAAGAATCCTCTAACTTCCTTTTCAGTGTGGGGAACTGGCATTTCTTGGATGGCCTTCACATTGGCAGGATCAACTTCAATGCCTTTATTACTGACAACAAAACCTAGAAGCTTTCCAGATCATACTCTGAATGTGCACTTGTTAGGGTTCAACCTCAACTTATACTTTTCAACCTTTAGAATAGCTTGTACATGTGATCGATATGTTCTTCTTTAGTTTGTGATCTGGAAATCATATCATCCACATAGACCTCTATTTCATGATGAATCATATCATGAAACAAAGCTACCATAGCCCTTTGATATGTTGCCCCTGCATTCTTCAATCCAAACGGCATGACCTTGTAACAAAAGGTGCCCCATTGCGTAACGAAAGTGGTATTATCCATGTCTTCGGGAGCCATTCTAATTTGATTATAGCCGGAGAAACCATCCATTAAAGTTAAGACTTTATGCTGAGCAGTGTTATCGACCAAGACATCAATGTGAGGTAGAGGGAAATCATCCATGGGACTTGCCCTATTCAGATCCATATAATCTACGCATATACGAACCTTTCTGTCTTTCTTTGGCACTAGAACCACATTGGAAACCCATTGGGGATAAGACGTCACAACTAGGAATCCTGCATCAAATTGTTTCATCACTTCTGCTTTTATCTTTTCAGACATGTCAGGCCTCATGCGACGAACTTTTTGTTTGATAGAGGGACAATCTTCCTTTTTTGGTAGATGATGAACTACGATGTTGGTATCCAACCCTGGCATATCTTCATGCGACCAAGCAAACACTTACACATAACCATGCAACATCTGAACCAATCTACTTTTGACACTGCTTTCCAGGTTAGAGTCGATCTTGACTTCTTTCTTGTCTGTCTTGGTACCCAGATTGATGTCTTCAACTGACTTTTCGTGCAGCTGAATAACTTTTTCCTCTTGTAATATAAGTATGGCTAGTTCTCCCGGTATTTCACAATCTTCCTCGCCTTCGTCTTCGGCTTGGTTAATTGGACATTTGAAATCAAAGTCGGCAATAGTAGAGTCATTGGCAATGAGACCCAGAGTGGATGAGGACTTGCAAGAGTGTGCGTGTGTGCATTTAAGATACATGGTTATTTTGAAAAATGTATTTGAAAAAAGAAAGACAATGAGCATAAAACTTTGAACGCAAAACTCCAATGATTTGTATTGAATGATCATATGATAAAATGAACATAAATAAAACCCTTGACAAATGGACCAAATTGCCCCGAGCCAGGCACATGGAATAAAAGTCATTGTTTAATATTATAGAAAAAATGTTCTTGAATTAATAAAAAGTAATTAACAAGTAGATTACTTTTAAATGAAGGAGATAGGCATGAAGTCCTTTGCGTGCCAATTCTTGAGCTCCATTGTAGTAGGATACTCCCAATCTTCAGATGCAACTTCATCATCAGAATCATCCACATCATTAACTTCATTTACACCCTTGCCATGATTTGGCATAGGCGTGGTGATTACATTCAGAGTTTGAGGATGATCAAATTCAATAGTCTTGTTATCTATCAAGTCCTGAATTTTATTCTTCAAGGCCCAGCATTGGTCAGTCTCATGCCCGGGACTACATGAATGATATACACATTTAGCGTTCAGATTGTACTTTGGTGAAGAGGTATCTGGATTGTAAGGAGGATCACACAATGTCACCAAATTAGACTTTAGAAAGTGTTGTAAGGCTTGGGATAGTGACATGCCTATCCTCGTGAATTGTCTTCTCGGAGTTTCAAAACATTGATGATTTGAAGATGGTCTTTGAGCAGGAGTTGGATTGGAAATTCGGACGGTGTTAACAGACTGGTGGTCATCCTTCTTGGTACGGGCCCTTAGCCCATACACAACATTGATTTATTTCTTTGAGGCAAAAGGTTTCTTTACAGGATTGGAAGTGGATACAGATGCCATGGGAATCTTCCCGCTTTTGATGCCGCTGTCAACTCTTTCACCGGTTAAGATCAGTTTGGTGAAACCGGAAGAAGAGCACCCAACCAATAAGTTAAAGAACAGACCAGATAAAGTGTCCATAAACATGTCAATGTGATCCCTATCAGTCAAAGGTGGTTGAAGTCTACTGGCATGGTCTCTCCACTTTTGTGCATATTCTTTAAACCCTTCATTCTTCCCCGTTGTCATATGTTGCAACTGATCTCTTGTCGGCGCCAAGTCGGCATTATACTAATATTGGTGGTAGAAGGCGGTGGCTATGTCTTCCCATGTATTTATACGATAACCATCCAACTGGTAAAACCACTCTAGTTGCGTTCCGACGAAGCTTTCTTGAAAAAAGTGAACCCAGAGTTTCTTATCAGCACTGTGCGGCTGTATCTTGCGCACATAAGATTTCAGGTGAACTTTTGGACAGGAAACCCCATCGTGCCTTGCAAATACTGGTATTTTGAATTTATGGGGAATGACAACCCCATATATCAAACCCAAATCATCAAAATCCAAACCGGGGACGGCTTGAAATTCGACGGCCTTCAATCTGTCTTCTAGCTGCTTATATTTGACATTTGCGGGAGGATATTGCTCGTCAAAATAATCATCCTCAGAGGCTTGATAGTTGATACACCCAGCCTGGGTGCTCCTAGCTTCTCCAATCTGATTCTCATCTTCCTCAGACGAGTCTTCCACTACCGGGATCTGACGAACCGACTCTTTGAACCTTCTACCCATGTTGACCAAGGCTTTTCTCTTGGGTTTCTTTTTGGCGGCCAACAATGCCATCATATCTTGTTGCCCCTTGGCTAGGGACATTAGAGTCTCTTGGAATTGAGACTTTTGTGCCTGAAGGTCCTTCACAGTTTTCTCTAGATCCATCTTGCTGAAATAAAAAGCAGAAAGATAAGGAAACCTGTTGTGTGAAAACCTGTTATGTTATGGTGCATGGAAGATGTATATGCAAATTATTTCAAGGATTTATGAGATTTAAATTTGTATAGACAAAGAATGAACAAACATCAAATTTCATTAATTAGTTCAAGATGATTATATCACGCCTCTTGGGCTTACAAAATAACTCTCTAAGATAAAAAGTTTGAACGCATCCTCTTTGGTGCAAGGTAGGCGTTCACACTTTGCTCTTCATGTAGTTGCTTTGTAAGCTCCAAGACCCTCTTCTCACTAGCGCAGAATTGAGCTGCGAAAGCATATCATTCTTACTTTAGCTGAATCTAACCTTTTTGCAAGTCTTTAAGAGAAGTTGGAATGTCGGGATGGAGGACAGTGTATGGGACATCTCCTTCAACCATAGGTTCTATGATAACTGGTAAGATGGAGGGATAAGTCATCACAAGTTCCTGAGCACGAGCTCATACCCACCTAAGATAAGGTTCAATTGGAATATAATTCTTATGTCCCAGCGTCTTACTATCCACTTTTCTTACCATCCTCCAAGCTCATATAAACCTATGACGGTAGCCTTGATCGTCGCTCTCGTAGTCGAATACCACTCCTTGGATGAGCATCTCATGAGGACCATCCCTTCGGGCATAACCAAACTGTCGCAAGGATAAGAAAGGGTTGTAAGTGATACCCCCTCTAATGAGAAGCAAAGGGACATTAGGTAATTCCCCACAATGGTCGACGATAGTAACATTCTCCAAGGATCGAGAACACCAATGAACATCTGAATGTCTGAGCGTCATCAGCCTATAGGATCACCTCAAACCTTGCTCGTTCTTCAACACAGACCAGAGAAGATGCGAAATAAACCATCTTTCCAAGAGAGGAGTGCAACACATGAGGATTCCTCTCTTCCTCATAGTGTGACAGTGAAAAGAATGTAGGATATCTCCCAACAAAGTAGGCACCAAATTGCGAGACATGAAGATTTTGACAACACTTACCTATATGAGTTTGTTAGGGTTTGGAAACAAAACCATCCCATAGATAAGAAGGGACAAGATTTCTTTAAAAGCTTGTAAGTCCAAAGAGTTCCAACAATCTTGAGCTTTCTCGAACAAGAACTTGGCTAAGAAACCTTTGACACCACTCCTTGTTTCCCAATTAGTCGTAATATCAGATTGTTGCACGTGTAGTGCTTGGGCAGTCTCTTCAGGTTTTGGATCTCTTTCCGTACCGTTGAAGGGTAGTTAATTGAGAATGGGAATCCTCAAGAGTTGTGAGAATTCTTCTAGAGTGGGCACAAGCTGATAATCGGGAAAAGTGAAGCAATGGTATAGAGGATCAAAGAATTGGAAAAGCACCTTCATCATATCTTCATCCATGTTAGAGGTAACCAACTTTAGGAGGCAACCATGTCTTCGGTGAATGAAGAATTCTCAGGGACCCTTGATGATAACTCTTTGAGTTGAGGAGTAATTCTTACGAGATTGACTTGGATAGTATTCCTGCGGATATAAGCCATGTCCTACAAAACAGAACAAAGATAAATCCCAATAATCCTGGAAATGGTTAGTGAGAATGAGTATGATGTTATGATGTTTATGATGTTATGTACAATTAAGTATATACAAACAAGGAAAACAAGTCCTTAGGTTTAGGCTTGCATGGAGTCTTATAGGTAAGTACCCTCTTGAAGTTTAGTTGGATCAAATCTGTCCCAGAAATAGTAACCGGGTTCTAAGGGATCTCAATATCACTGATCTTTCTTGTCGGGCATTGTTTCAGCGTAATCCTCTTTCACAGCGATCGAAATATCCCGAGAAGCCAGATCTCAATGAGTGTAGTATCGAGTATCAACCAAATTTGGACTACTCCAAAGCCGGTTATCTCACTACTTCCTAATGGCCAAGTTGGTCAAGTAAAGGTTCTAAAGTCAGTTAGTGCTTCATGACACCACACAGCGGCCCCGTATTCTCCTTGACTGTGCAAGGGCTACCGGTACCCACAAATGTGTCACACTAACGTAGCTATTGCTTAGACCATGTCGGTATACCCCACACAGTTTCCACAACATATTGCTACTTACCTATAAGGTATCCCAAATCCGGGTACAGGATTAAAAGAAGCCCAAACAAGGAACCAAAATGTAAAACAAACAAAAAAGCAAATAAAGGTGATCTAGCCCTAAGGTAACCCCACTTTTATGTATCCCTAGCAGAGTCGCGAGTTCTATAATACGGTGGGAGAACTGACTTGGGATGTTTTGCATTTGATTTCAAATGTTGCTGTTAGCAAGAGTCGCCACCGACTTTTCTTTTATCCAAAAAGAAAGGTGGAAAAGAACAGGAAAAACCTTTGAGATTATTTCTTGAGTTCGGGGGGTAGATTATGAAAAGGGAAGGTGTTAGTACCCTTTTCATCCATAGTTATCTATAGGCTCCTAGTTGCTTGCTAGATCACTTGGTTTTGTTTGAAAAGTATGCTTTATGGTGGTTTTTGAAAGTATTTTGAAAAGTCGCCTTTGTTTAGGAAAAATTTGTAATGGTTCTCGTTCGTAAGAAGATATACAAAGTGTTAGACTATTGAAAATATTTTATATTTTGAAAGTTTGTTTTTGAAAGTGTTTGGTGTTTGTTTTGAAAATGAGCAAGGATGTTTGTTTGGAAAATGAGCAAGAACTAGGAATAATCTACCTACTCAAAAGTATTTATTCATTTCTTCCTTTCCTTTGATATTGCTATCTTATCATTGATTGGTAAGAAGCCTTATCTTTGGATGTAAAGAGACGGACGTGGGTCATCGTATAGTCATGATAGTAATGTTGTGAGATATCTTAGCATTTCTCTTTGAGGGACTAAGATCATTTTGAAAGGCAACATTTGTAGCGTCATCGAGGAACTATGATCTTGTATTTTTTATTTGTTTTTGCTAAGACATCCCACATGCATAACATGACCATTTTTTAGGCAACAAGTGGAATTACCCTAAGGGTGCAAGTGTGCAAGTGTGTTTGATTTACATGCATTGTTTATCTTGAATTAGGGTTTATTAATTGTTGGTTTTATCTTTCCATACAAACCCTAATTACTAACATTTATATAAAACGATAAATTGTGGAAAGTAAAATTACTACGCTATTACATCATTAGGGGAGGGGGTATACAAATTTACAAATGGGGATTGCAAGAAAATTAAACCTAATTATCTATTACAACCATATTGAATAATGTACAAGAATTGAATAAATATGCAAGAAAATAAATGGAAAAGAAATGATTTTTGTTTGGTTTTTGTTAAGGGTTTAATTTTGACCTAATTAAGAAAATGATTAATTAAAATTAAATAAAATTTAACCTAAACTAATTAAGAAAATAAATTAAGTTAAAAAAGTATTTTTAGGGTTTTTATGAAAAAAGTTTTAAGCTTAATGAAAATAATACGGTAATTAATTAATTTAAAGAAACTTAAGTTCTAAATTAATTTAAAATAAAAAAAGGAAAAATAATTAAACCTAATTCTAATTATTAATTTATTAAGAAAAAAGAAATTAAATTTGTTAAGAAAATATTTTTGTTCTTTTTGTTTTATAAAGAAATAGTAATATAAATGTCAGCATAATAAATAAAAATATTTTTGGATTTTTTATTACTAAAAATAATAATGATAATAATAATATTAATAAAAAATAAAATAAAAAGAAATAAAAAAAAGGTAAGAAAAAAGAAAATAAATAAAAATGAAATAATAAAAAAGTTGGGTCAAGTGTGTGAAAACAGGCAGGGGGTTAAAAGTCAGCAAAAATGACAAGGCCCAAAGATGGAGGCCCGGGCATTACTGTTTGTGACAAAAAATGAGGAAAATGTTGAAAAATTGAACAAAAGACAACGCTGAGACTTAAACCCGTGACGTTGAGATAAACGTGTGCTGCCTTTGCCACTGGGGTGGCTGTACATCCATTAACTTAAACAAAACAACAAATACATAACACAAGTCAAGTCTTGAAAATGACTTCATCTTCAACCTCCAGCCATGGTTCCTGTAACTTGCTCATTTCTCAATAAAAATGAAAGATGCAAACATGAAAGTTTCTCCATTTTTCCATACGAATCCAACCATATAAATATCATAAGCTATAAATAAAAAATGAATGAGAATTTCTAAAAGTACCAAATTCTGACCTAACTTTATTCAGAGATTTAAACCTAAAATCATCTAAGCTCAATCAATATAAATGAAATCTATGGACATGTACAGTTTCATGGCAATGATGTCTACATTTTATCTTCACAAATGCAAGCTTAACAATACCTAAGTGAAAAGATAGAAGTTCAGAAAAGGTACCTCAAAACTGAAAATCATGAAATGCAAATGAGCTTGATTCAAGGTGCTGCAATGATCAGGCTAGCTTCCTCAAGTTCCCAGGAAGCTAATGCAATGATTAGCTTGAGCAATGGATGGCTGAAATGGCTTGGTGAAGTCAACTTGCAGAGCTCTATTTTTGGTTATAGAGGTTGATGGAGATGGAGTTACAGTTATGAAACAGGGGCAAGGATGGACTATATTTTATGTGTAGGAGCTTTGTGATTGATTAGGAAGGAAAATGCACGAGGGAAATGTGAGTTACAAGTTCAAAGTCAAAATGTGCACATAAATGGAGTTTTAATGTAAGTTATGATTTGAGGGAGTTTGGGAGAATTTCAGGGTGCTTAAGCTCGTGTCTTAGCTCACAAATAGTGTCTCTATTTATAAGCAACAAGTTTTGAGACTTGTACTTGATCAGAATTCAAAGTCACATGTTTAAGCTCAACATGTGATTTTCTTGAGAAATCAAGTTTCAATGTCTTTTGTACTTTCTATTGTAGAGTGGTTATGCTTTAAACAAACTTGCTTATTACTTTGTAGATGAAGTGTGATCAGAGGGAACAAGTGAGAGGCTCAAGAATTGACTTTGTGCATAAAGCTTGATTTTCAAGAATGGCATTGTTAACTTTCTTCCCAAAATGGCAAATTAAATTGGACAATGCATAAACCACTTGGATTATAGCTAAATTTTTTGTGTAATCCATTAATGATGGATAGATACACAAGTTAGGAGTCCTGCAAAGCAATATTATGCAGCCTAACATTGAGATTAGATTATGTGTTCATCAAGAAATGGCTTGTAATTCAAGTTTAAAACCCTAACTTCTTGCCTTCGATTCTCCTTGCTTAAGTATGATATTAATGAGTTCTTGGATATTTTGGAAAGCTTGTAACATCCTCTACAACCTCTATGTTGGACATTTTTGAAGATTCATCTTGGACCTAAGTGAAAAATTGCCATGAAATTAGGTCAAAATCCTACCTAAACTAGGGCAAAATTTCAGTAAGTTCTCAAGTTTCATGAACAGGTCTTCACAAAATCACAACTTGAAATCTAAGAATTTCTATGAAAAGTTCCACCCTACAATGTTTTAGATATCATTGAGTTCTACAACTTTCATGTTGGAAGTTTCCTTTGAATCATCTTGCATCATGGTGGAAATTTGACTCAAAGTTATGAAAAAACATGAATTTTCAACACTTAGAAAAAATTCTAAGTTTAGAAATTTTGACTTTTCAAAATGAAATTTGACTTTTTTTGATTTCTTGATAAACAAGTTTCACATTTTGACATGTCTTGATGAATTGTAATCTTTGAAACTTGATTTTGATCAAAAAGTTAAAGTTTGACTTTTCAATGTACTATTGACTTTTCATCAGTTGACTGAAATTCATCTGCCAATCAATTGATCTTGAGAAATGTTTTGAGCCATATCATTAGTTCAAAATGATGAATTTGAATCCTTGAGATCATGTCTCAAACCAATAAGTCATTTGCTAGGTCAAAAATCAAAAATTGCACCTTCTTAGTCAAAACCCTAATTTTGACCATTTTGCCCTTTTGATGATCTGATCAAATTTATTGAGGAATTGTGATCCAAAATTGATCAATTAACATATATGAGTTTATAATGTTGATATGGATAAAAAATTATGAAGTTTAACTATAAATTGACCACAACTTACTTTTTCCCCAATACAGTTGATTTTAGGTCAACTGATCAATTGACTGAGCAAAAATGTGATCGAATACTTTAAACTTTACATGAGTAATATTGAGGGTCCAAAATGATCAATGAAAGTCATATGGGGCATTAAAAATCCATTTGTCCTTTTGCAAACTCAAACCCTAATTTTCAGTTATTAGTGCTTAAGGAAGTGCCTTGAGCTGATCAAACCTTGTGCAGTCTTGATCCAAAGGAGATCCTGTAATAGATTACTTGAGAAATGAGAGGGAAGATTTTGGGGTACAACAATATTCTTCCAGCCTATTCTAGTTTTCTTGGACGCCCTTGGATTCATGGGGCAGATGTTGTTACTTCTACTTTACACCAAAAGTTGAAGTATCCCGTGAAAGGAAAAATCATCAAAGTCTATGGTGAAGAAGAATACATGGTGAGCCATTTTAACTCCTTCAAGTATGTTGAGATTAATGGTGAATTCCTCGAGACTCCTTGCCAGACATTTGAATTTATTCCACAGACAACCCCTATTGCTAAAGATGCTCCTATTGTTGCTAAGGTTACCAGGATTCCACCAAGAATGGCTTCTCTAAAAGACACTAAGGATATGGTAGAAGAAGGTGATGGCACTATTTGGGGTCAGCTTTCCGAAATTCCTTACAAGTCCAACAAACTTGCCTTGGGTTTCAACTCAGAGGGTTATCCGTTGTGTTTGTGCTAATTCTGGGAGATCGACATTCTGCATCAATAGTAATAGAGTTCATAAAAATCAAGTCAACACTGTGGAGGATGATGATAGCGACTGTGAAATAGAAAAATGGATTTCCCTACTACCGGCAGTGTGCTCAACAATTGGAAGGATGAAGACTTTATACCAATCTCCTTTAGTCGGGAGTAATAACTATTTTTTGTTTTCTTGCTTTCAAGTTATTGGTTATGTAATTTGAATAGTAACTTTAAGCCTTATGCCTTGCCCGGGGCACAACGGTCCATTTGTTAGGGTTGTCATTTATCATCGGCATATGACTTCGAAAATCTGATCTACTAAGCCGAGGACGAAAGTGAGGAAGATTGTGAAGTACCTAGAGAGCTTGCTAGACTGTTAAAGCAAGAAGAAACAATCATACAACCGCGTGAAGAGCTAGTCGAGGTTGTGAACTCGGGTACTGAAGAGGACAAGAGAGAAATTAAGATAGGTGCCAACCTAGAAGACAACGTCAAAAAACGATTAATCTAGATGTTACGTAACTATGTTGAGATCTTTGCTTGGTCTTATGAAAACATGCCAGGGCTTGACACTGACATTGTGGTTCACCGTCTACCAATGAAGGAAGGTTGTCCTCCTATAAAGCAGAAGGTTCGTCGTATGCGTCCCGAGATGTTTGAAAAGATTAAAGTTGAGGTCATGAAGCAGTTTAATGCGGGTTTATTAGCTATTACGTCCTATCCCCAGTGGTTTACATTTGTGGTGTCGGTACCTAAGAAGGTCGGTAAGGTGGTATGTGTATAGACTACAGAGATCTGAATAGCGCAAGTCCCAAAAATGACTTTCCGCTTCTGTATATTGATGTTCTAGTTGATAACACCGCTCAATATAAAGTATTTTCCTTTATGGATGGTTTCTCTGGTTATAATCAAATCAGGATGGCACCTGAAGACATGGAGAAGACTACTTTTCACACAGTGGGGCACTTTTTGTTACAAAGTTATGCCTTTTGGACTAAAAAACATCGGTGCAACATATCAACATGCGATGGTAGCTTTGTTCCATGATATGATCCATCATGAGATATAGATTTACAATGATGACATGATAGTCAGGTCTCATACTGAAGAAAAGCATCTTGACCACCTACACAAGTTGTTTGAGAGATTAAAGAAGTATAAGTTGAGATTGAATCCAAACAAGTGCACCTTTGGGATAAAATCTGATAAACTCCTAGGTTTCATCGTCAATAGTAAAGGTATTGAATTTGATCGTGCCAAGGTTAAAGCCATTCAAGAAATGTCAGCTCCCTGTAATGAGAAGGAACTCATAGGTTTCTTGGGACGTTTGAACTACATTTCCAAATTTATTTCCCATTTGACCGCTACTTGTGAGCCCATGTTCAAGTTACTGAAGAAAGATCAAGTAGTGAAGTGGAACAACGTTTGTCATATAGCCTTTGACAAAATCAAGGAGTACCTCCAGGAACCTCCAATTGTGATGCAACCAGTTGAAGAAAGACCCCTGATCATGTACTTGACATTATTAGAGAACTCAATGGAGTGTGTATTAAGGCAACATGACGAGTCTGGTCAAAAAGAGCATGCAATATACTACCTTTGCAAAAAAGTTTACCGACTACGAAACAAGATACTCACTGCTTGAGAAAACTTGTTGCGCTTTGGCACGGGTTGCTCGCCGGCTAAGATAATATATGTTGACTCATACTACTCTATTGATCTCTAAGATGGATCCAATAAAATAAATATTCGGGAAACCTGCTCTCTCTGGAAGAATAGAAAGATGGAAAATGGTCTTGACAGAATATGCCATTCAGTACACTACTAAGAAAGCAATCAAAAGAAGTGTATTGGAATATCATTTTTCTCATCATGTTGTAGATGTTATCAGTCTATGAATTTTGAATTCCCAGATGAGAGTATCATGCTAGTTATTGATTATGAAGAACATGGACCATATGAAGGACCTGGACCGAGATCCCGATGGACTATGGTTTTTGATGGAGCTTCCAACGCACTCGGTAATGGGATTGGTGTTATGATTGTCTCTCCCAAGGGTTTCCATACGCCCTTCACCACCAGATTATGTTTTGATGGTACCAACAATATGGCCGAGTACGAAGCATGCATTATAGATATCAAAGCTGCCATCGATATGATAATTAAATACTTGAATGTATATGGGGACTCAGCCCTAGTTATCACTCAGATTAAGGGATAATGGGACACAAAGCATCCAAATCTCATTCCTTATCAAGATCATGTGTTGACATTAATCCTGTACTTTGAAGAAATCACTTTTGAACATATTCTACGAGAAGAGAATCAATTGGAAGAGACACTAGATACCATATCATCTATTTTCAAAGTCATATGGGGTAATGACGCTCCTCGAATTACTATTGAGAGACTAGACGAGTCGGTGCATTTCTACGAAGTCGATACTGGTGGAGTAGAGGAAAAGCCTTGGTACCACGAAGTAAAAAGATACCTCGAAACTAAGGAGTATCGTGAAGGAGCATCTATCAATGATAAGAAATTTCTAAGGAGGTTCTCTGCCAAGTTCTTTATGAGTAATGAAATCTTGTACAAGCGCAACCACGATTCGACTTTGCTTCGTTGTGTAGACAAGAAGGAAGTTGAGAAAATTATGGAAGATATGCACGAAGGTGTCTTTGGTACTCACTCTAGTGGACATACAATGGCTAAGAAGATTCTGAGAGCGGGTTATTATTGGTCTACCATGGAAACAGATTGCCATCGTCATTCCATAACATGTACCTCTGGTTCCTTTGAATGTCTTGACTTCTCCTTGGTCTTTTTCAATGTGGGGCATTGATAATATTGGAGAGATTAAGCCTACTGCTTCCAATGGGAATCTCTTCATCCTTGTTGCTATTGATTACTTCACGAAGTGGGTAGAGGCAGCCTTGTTTGCTTCCGTTACCAAATATGTTATGGCTTGATTCATTAAGCATAATATCATCTGTCGGTATGGCATCCCTGAAAGGATCACCATAGACAATGGTACCAATCTTAACAATACCATGATCACAGAACTCTGCATACAGTTCAAGATTAATCATCACAATTCTTCTCCGTACCATCCAAAGATGAATGGCGCATTGGAATCCGCCAACAAGAATATCAAGAAGATCTTACAAAAGATGACGGTGCCATACAAATATTGGCATGAGATGCTACCATTCTCTCTCCATGAAAGACACAGGTGTAGATAAAGACGAATAGATTCAGACTTGACTTGACCAGATAAATTTTATTGATGAAAAAAGGCTTGCGGCTGTTTGTCATGGTCAGATGTATCAGAAATGCATGATCAAGGCTTTTAACAAGAAAGTCAGACATCAGGTGTTCCAGGATGGTGATTTGGTAATAAAGTGCATCACCCTACCACAAGGTGAACCTAGAGGTAAATGGACTCCCACATACGAAGGGAATTTGTGATCAATAAGATGTTTTCTGGCGGTGATATGATACTTACCACTATGGACGATGAAGATTTTCCGCACCCTATGAACGTCGAGATAGTAAAAAAATACTACGCATAAAAGAGACCCGCTAGGTTGACAGGCCTAGGCAAAAATAAGGGCATCCCGGCGAACAAAAAGGGTTTGGGAAAAATTTAGGGATATATATAAAAATTGTACATCCCGAAAGTCGAAAATCTCAAAAGGTGGCTTGGGCAAAAAAGGATATCCCGGTGGACTGAAAACCTGAAAGGGTTGTCAAGGAAAAAGTTAGGGATTAAAGCGTACGGCTATGTACCATTGGATCACCCATCTACTTACAACCTACTTTATTATTATCATCAAGTTCAAATGGTACAAATCAATTCAATCATCTTCTTCCAACAACAAGTGATGAGATACTTGAAAACATATGGGCAATAGCAGAGTTGAAACTCGATGGGATCATTTTCACATAGCTGTTTTTCTTTGTTTATCACTTTGTACCCCTTTTCTATGCGATTTCCTCTTACTAGGATATCCGTCTTCTTGTATAAAATTGTCTGCTTATAGGCAAACTTCCGTAATCAATGCAATTAAATGTAGTTCAAAATTCAAAATTATTTTTACTTTCTATGTTTCGTTTGCAAAAATGTCCAATGATTACATTAAATGAACATATGAATTTTAATATGATTATTGTTTACAAAGTATATGCGTGAAAATAAGATTAGCATTTACTAAAGACTCTAGGAGCTGGGATAATGTTCAAGTTATCCACAAACCCCCACAGAGCAATCTCCATGGAACTATCTCTACAGAGCTATCTTCACAAGCTCATCACCGACAGAGATATATTCCCCAGTAAATCTAACAGAAATTAGGGACATCTTCCAGCTGTTCACCTCCATATCCCCGATGAATAGCTTGACATGATCATCTTCCCTATTAGGTCCCTTAGCGTATAAGGAAGTTTGATCATTTCCCTAGCATACAGTGGAAACTTCCTCAGTGCAGCCTATAAATTATCAATCCCCGTCAGAGAGAATTTTCTTAATGCATTCTACAAAATTTAATTCCCCAACGGAGTTTATTTCTCCAACACTGCAAATTCCCCGACAAAGTTCTCTTCTCCAGCCAGATGTTATTCAATGTTGTCCTCCTTAGAAGAGCTGATACCCATATCTGAAACCTGGTCAGATAGAGCATCGGAAGAATACATATCTCTTTTATCCCCAGTCAAGGTACATAAGAATTAAATCCTTCAACGAAAAGAACGACGAACGATCGACTCTCCTTGAATGCTGCTATCCCCAAACAGAAGTCGAACATCCCCATCAGAGTGTCCCTAAAAAGAAAGTGAGAATCCTCAATAAAGTATTTCTAAACAAAAATTGTAGAATTACTTTCTTCATCCCTAGCTACAATCATGGACTTACTTTCCCCATCTAGACGTTGTTACAAGAAGCTACCGATACACTCCAACGACATATTGCACCCATATTGGATGTGAAGTGACAGGTCTAGGGTCATCGTATGGTCATCGAAGGAAACATGTAAGGATACTTTAGCAATTGTATCGGAGGGACTATCATCATTTACTCGTAAGGACTAGATCATTTTGTAGGAAACTCGAAGGGTCATCGAGGGATTATGATCTTTATTTGAAAGGGACAATGATGATTTAATCGAGGGTCTTTTGCTAAAGTATCCCCACTTTCAAGAGACGTGACCAATATCATAAGGCAAGAAGAGAGGATACCCTAGAGACGCAAGTGTGAAGAGTGTATTTATTTCAGTTATTTATCTTGAGAATTAGGGTTTTCTTTGTTTGTTTTTAGTCTTACCAGGCAAACCCTAGTCACTAGCAATTAAATATGTACAGAAAAGTTAAAGTGCGGAATATAAAACCTAAGCTATTACGTGGCTTTGGGAGAGATATATAGGTATAGAAATTTGCAGGAAAAATAAATCTATGCTATTAAATCCTTGGAGCAGATACATAATTAGAAAAAGTGCGAGAAAATAAATCTACGATATTACTTCGATAGTGAAACCTATACAGTTTGTCTAATAAAATTAAATAGCAAAAAGATGAATAAGAAAAAGAATGTTAAAATGTTTTTGTGGTTTTTTATAGAAAATAGTTAAAATGATACTAGTAATTAAAAACCTAATTCTAATTAATTTTCATATTAAGAAGAAAAGTTTAGTTAATTAATTAATTAATTAGTAAATAAAAAAAATAAGAAAAATTTAATTACTAACTAAAACCCTAATTATAATTTGTTAGTATTAAAAAAAGATTAGATTAGTTAATTATTAATTAAAAATAATAATTAGTAAAATATGATGAAAAATAAAGTTAGTAAAATAAGGAAAAAATAATGCATGGGATGGGTGTTGAACCCACGCCCCTAGCTTCACAGGTTGCCTTTCAACCACTGCACCAACGCTACTCTTGTATTTAGGAATAGGAACTAATCAATATAATATTAACCTACGTGTTAGTTTGGAAAAACAACAAAAAATTTGCAAGACGTAGGGATCGAATCCACGCCCCTCACGTTACATGCCTCTGTCTCCAACCAACTGCACTACGTTGCATTTTTGTTATAGAACAGAAACAAATAAATATATAATAAAATCAAGTGAATTAGGGAAGTGTCGGAGCCCTAGCTCTGTTCGTCTTCTCCGGTGAGAAGATTTTCCAACCTGAAAAAAATAGCAAGATTTAGATCATAAAGGAACCCTATCCCCCTAATTTGATTCTTGCGAATCCAATGGAGGTGTTAGTTTTTCCTGAAAACGATTGTAATATGAGATATGAAGAAAAAGTTCCAAGTTTCCCTAACAATGGAATCTCGCGATCTCTGCGTCAAAACTTACAAATAATGGATAGAAACAATCCTAAACATGATCATGAACATTTATACATGCATCAAATTAATTAAATATGCATAGATTAAAAGTTTGAGATTCACGAAAACTACCAAACTGGTGATGTTGATATGTGATGATCTAGTGCGCTTCAAGCTTCAAGGATGGATGGGTTGAACTCCTGAGAACTTCAAGAACACGGTGGAATTATAGGAATGGATTGAAAATGGCTGCACACAAGATTTTTAGTTTGCCCTAGTTTTGACAATTTTGAGATTTTTTACGACTTGTTCTTGAGGCCAATTTTCGTGTCCCTCTTGGTCTGAAGATGTCAAGTATTTACAGTTGAGAATTTAGGTCAACAAAAGTGAATCAAATATTTTTTATTTCATGATCAAATATTTCATGATCAAATATTTGATTTAAGTTTTGCATGAAATCTTTCTTTTTTAGACCTATCTCATACCAATCAAGTTTTTTGCAAGTTGTCACCAGCTTTTTAGACTTATGATTTGAGTCAAAAATAGATCTGCATGCATTATATGATTTATTTGATATTTGATTTGATTTAATTTGTATTTGAATGAATAAAATCCAAATAAAAGAAATAAAAATCATAAAAAAATATGTGAATTGATTTAGAGGTCTAATATGAGGCCAGGAACACGTTTGGACCTTAAAAGATAGGCCCGTTAGCCCAAAAACTCAAATTTGCTCAAAATTACCCAACTTGCACCAATCATAACTCTCTCCATTTTCATCATATAAAGGTGATCTTTGACTATTTGGAAACCTCATGATGTCTCCTACAACCTTCATGTTGGTAATTTATTCATATTAAGCCTTTATCTTAATGTAAAGTGCTTTGACAAAAAGTGTCTTTTTGTTGACTTTTAAAATGACCTGTAAAATGAGCTTAGAGAGAAAGAGTTGTAGAGAATTGAATTTCCTTCAATATAGGCTTTGGTTGATGAATTTATGATGAAGTATGTGAAATTTATGCTTGGTCAAAATTCAGTTGACTTCTCCTAAAGAAAACCCTAACTTAATAATTTTTGACTTTTGATGAATCTGGAGTTTTCTTGATGAATCATGATCAACCCTTGATCAAATTATGAATATGACTTCAAAATTTTGAAGTTGACTAAAAATCTTGAAGTTTGACTGTAAGTTAGTTAAAGTTGACTTTTTGTCCAATATAGTTGGTTTTCAATCATTTGAGCAATTGCCTGAGCACACTTGTACTGCAATGCTTGAAACTTGGCATGACGATACATTGATACATATGAGAAACCATGAAGTCCACTTGAGGCACTAGAAATCCAATTTATTTTGAGAAAAGCAAAACCCTAGTTGTAGGTTGATTGCTTAGGAGGAGAGTTTGTCTGGTTAACCCTTGATAAGTCTTGAGTACTTGAGACCTTCATGAGCATGATGAGGTATATTGAAATAATTTGTCTTGAAAATGGGAGGGAAAATTTTGGGGTAGAACAGCTTCCCCTATTCAATCTTCTTAAACCTGAAGAGTTAGATTGGCATGCTCGCCATTCGTGATCTTAAGGTGGAAGAGGATTGAACACTTAAGTGCCTAGAAATTTGCACTCACATGTGCACGAAGTAACACTGTTGGTTGATTATATTGCTTGAATTGGATTAAAGATGACATTCAAATATGTGATAAAGTGTCGTCGGAGATGGGCTTATAGATGCCATCCAAAGTAAATGTTGATAGGAGTATCAGAATGAGTCTATGCCCGATTATATTGGAATGAGTCTTTGTCCGAATTTATCCAAAGGAGTATCAAAGTGAACCTTCGTCTGGTTTTACCTGACTGATGCTCTTCATAATGAATCTATCTGATCTTATCTGAGGGAAATTATTTTCAAAATGAATTATCCAATCTTATATGAGGGAAATGCTTTTCAGAATAAATCTATTTGATCTTATCTGAGGGGAATGCTTTTCAGAATGAAGCTATCTAGTTTTACCTGAGGGAAATGCTTCTCAAAATGAATCTATCTGATTTTATATGAGGGAAATGCTTTTCAGAATGAATCTCTGAAGGGGAATGCTCGTCAGAATTTAGTCTCTAAAGGGAATGCTTTTCAGAATGAATCTATGAAGGAAATGCTCGTTAGAACTAGTCATTGATGGAAATGCTCGTCAAAATTAGTTTATGATGGAAATGCTCGTCATAATTAGTTTCTGATGGAATCCTTTTCAGAATGAATCTCTGAAGGAAATCATCTTGTCATGTAGATAGTCGCCTCGTTCTGTTTCGGGAATTGATCTACAACTTATCGATAGATTGCTGATAATATTTATCTGTTCGTGAACTTAACCTGAAAAGGAAAAGTTAGTTTTATGCAATGTCATGATGCGTGAAATGCATTTCATAATGATGTTCTCAAGATAAATGAGAATGTTATATGCGTTTCGTGTGCACATGTTATGATATCTTGTAAATGATGTATGGATGCAATATATCCTTGGAGCGTATCTGTAGCTTCATGTAACAACTTTGGCTGGGGAAAATAAATCTCTAGCTGTTGTTGAGGATGAAGAAAGTAATTCTTCAATTTTTGTTTAGAACGACTTTACTGGGGATTCCTGCTTTCTGTTTGAGGACACTCTACTGGGGATGTTCGACTTCTGCTTGGGGATAGAAGCATTCAAGGAGAGTCGATTGTTCATCGTTATTTTGAAGGATTTGATTCTTTATGTATCTTGAATGGGGATGAAAGAGATGGATAATCCTCTGATGTGCTATCTGACCAAGTTTCAAATATGGGTATCAACTCTTTTGTGGAGGACAATATTGAATGACATCTAACCGGAGAAGAGAATTCTTGTCGGGGAATTACAATATTGGAGAAATAAACTCCGCTGGGGAAATAAACCTTGTAGACTGTGTTGAGGAAATAATCTTTGATAGGGACTGGAGGTTCATAGGTTGTACTGAGGAAGCTTCCACTGTATGTTGGAGTAATGATCAAACTTCTTTATATGTTGGGGACCTTATTGTGGAAGATGATCATGTCAAATGATCAATCATGGATATGGAGGTGAACTACTGGAAGATGCCCCTATTTCTGTCTGAGGGTATATTAGACTTTCTAGGGAATATATCTATGTTAAGGATGAGCTTGTGAAGATAGCTCTGTCGAGATGATTCCATGGAGATCACTATGTGGGGATTTTATGGACGACTTGAACATTATCCCAACTCATAGATTCTTTGGTAAATGTTGATTAGAGTGATAAATGTTCTACTGATAAACGGGACATAGTCGTACGCTTTAATCCCTAACTTTTGCCTAGACCTCCTTTTCATATTTTCAGTCCACTGAGATATCCTTTTTTGCCCAAGCCACCTTTTCAGGTTTTCGATTTTCCAGGTGTACAATTTTATTTATATATCCCTAATTTTTCCCAAACTCCTTTAGTTCGTCGAGATGGCCCTTTTTTCCTAGCCCAATCAACCTAGCAGATCACTTTTTCATGCGTAGTATTTTTACTATGTCTGTATTCACAGGGTGCAGAGAATTTTCACTGTCCATGGTAGTAAGTGTTGTAGCACTGCCAGAAAATATTTTCTTAATCATATGTGGCCCTTTGTATGCGGAAGTCCATTTGGCCTTGGGATTAGTCTAGTGCACCCGATGCTTGAAGGTATTAATCATCCATTGATTGCCAACTTTCTGATAGTCTTGACCTTCCTCAGTGTTTGTCACGACAGGATGACACCATCTGATACTACTGGCATAGACAAGTAATTTGGTGATACTGAAGAATCAATTTACATAGTGGCTTTTGCTTAAACTTATGATCAACGTAACATGCCCTAAGTGATTCAGATGGAGATCTTCCCCTGGCAATTTAGCACTTTTGAGAGATTCTTTGAATCTTGACATGATTGCCATAGATGAGTTAGACAATAACATGTCATTCCCCTTGATTTATAACCAATTGGGTCCACGAAAGTCCTGTTACTTGAAGTGTCTTTCTCTTTGACACATCGTCTGAAGTAATTTTGTCCATTGGGAGGATTTTCATTCATTGGATATTCGTCATGCAGATTTCTCTGCCGTCAAACACTTAGACATATGCAAATAGTGGTATTAAAATGTAAAGTTTATGTCTGTCTTGAAGTTTAAAAATGCATTTTTTAGTAAAACAAAATTTGTAAGAATGTGATATCAGCTCAAGATTTATAGTAAGGCTTACAGGAGTCAAGATACCTTTTGGTAACAGTATGATTTCAAAGTAACCCACGCTTTAGTTAGGACTTTTAACGGTTGTAACATGGCCTGGTTCATGGTTTAAGAAACAAAGGATAAAGGATCAAAGTTTATTTTTACGCAACCCTTTCTCCGTGATGTTCTTCAGTCTTTTACTCAGTTAATTTTGCATTTAGGTTCCAATAGAGTTTGCAATTGTAGAACTAATATTTTGGTGATGGTTCTGAAACTGGAAGTTTATTTGGGAAGACGGTCCTTTTCTTTATGACATATTTCTTTCGTTGAGGATTTGTAGCGACCTCTTTTGACTTTATTATCCATAACTTTTGCCTGAACTATTTTGTTTGAAATTATAGTTAGAGGGATTCCCTAGTTTTTTTTCCTAAGT
This sequence comes from Vicia faba, assembly GCA_948472305.1. NCBI lineage: Eukaryota > Viridiplantae > Streptophyta > Magnoliopsida > Fabales > Fabaceae > Vicia > Vicia faba. The sequence continues at coordinate 399,130,302 of OX451737.1, read as the reverse complement.
CTCCTTCATAGATTTTGACTTAGCGGGATTTTCTTTTGAAAGATAATAACTGCCTGACTCAATGATTACGGGGAACCAACATCATTTTTTGATTTAGAAAAGTATCTTTGTCACTATTTATCGTGTATGAAGGTAAAGCTTTTGAATGCATAATTGATTTGACAGAGAAACTACCCTGCCCCAGGTTATGTTCAAGGGTTTTAATTTACGCGAAAAAGAAAACTCCTACTTCTTAGGCTCAAAGGGGTTGACTAGGGATTAACTTCCTTATATCTCCACTGTTTAGGAATTGAAGCAATGATTGTACATCGTCAGCAAGGTCTGTTTAAAAGCATATTGTATGAGATTATGGTATTGTTTTCGTCATCCACCCTCTAAAGGCTTACAACTTTAACGAGATTTGAATATCACAAAAAGGAAATAAGAAGCAAAATTTAAATATAGTGAAACAAATGGATTAATTCACGACAATCATATGCAATTCATTAATGGGAAAAACCAAAGTTTGATATGACAATAATTGTTTGAATCAACCAAAGAAATTAAAAATAAAAATTTAAACGATCTTAAAGCTTCTCCGCTTGAACTTGTCACTTCAGATGGTGTGACTTACAGTTTCGATATTTGAGGGATGATAGAAAAACTAAATCTGACTGTTGTACCCCAAAATTTTCCCTCCCATATTCTTCAAGATTTATCAAGATCAACCTCCAAATGGTTCAAAATCTCTCAAGGGTTGCACAGTCCAATTGCCTCCTGACACAGTCAAAATTAGGGTTTTGGTTCTTGCAAGGAAGTTGAGGTTTTAAAGGGTCCAATCAAGTCCCATATGCCTATATACATTGTCAAGCATCTACATGTCAAATTTCAAGGCTCACAATATCAAATTGCACAGTCAAAAGCCCTAATTGCTTCACAGTCAATTGCAGGGGCAAAATGGTCATTTGGCAGTCAAAAGTCAAAATTTTTGGTCAACATCTTATTTTGAAGCCACAATCATCATTTGATCAAGTCTTGATCATGATTCCACAAGCATGGCTCAAAAATCATCAAGATGCAAAAAGTTGCTATTTTTGGACAGCTGAAAAGTCAACTATAACTTGACCAAGGCATAACTTTTTCATGGTTCATCAGAAAAATCCCATCCAATTCTCATTTTGAAGGGGATGACATTTCCTACAACTCATCTTCACACTCCAAGTCCAAGAAATGCTCTCACAAAAAGTTATCAATTTCTACATTATAGGTCATTTTCAAAAGTCAACAAAAAGGCACTTTAAGTCAAAGACCATAACTTGAGATTGGTGAATCAAAATGACATGGGATCAAAGGCATTGGTTAGAGGACTTCAAGACCTTTCCAAAATATCCAAGAACATGTTCATAGCTTCAAAATTGAGCAAGATATGCATTTGAGAAGTTGGGAAATTTTTGGGAATTTGCAAAAGTCAACTTTGCCCAAAACACTTCATTTTTGCTAATGGGCCTCAAATTCTTTCTTGAATCTTTACCCAAGGCTTATGCACGACCCATTAAGATTAATTTGGATTATTTTCTTATTTTTATTAATTATTTGGATTTTTAATTGATTAATAATTCATTCAATTAATTTAATTGTAGGAAAATATCAAAACATGGTTTTCAAATCTTTTTATGAAGCAAATGAGATCAGGGCAAGCTGGCAATTCGTGTACATATCAAGGACATCAAAATCACCCAATTTTGGCAAGTTTTGGCAATCAAAAAAAGTTGGAAAAGATTTGATTAAAATCAAATATTGCAAACATGAATACAATGGATTTTTGGGCCTAAAGTTGACCTAATTCCCTTCCCATACAAATGCTGAAGCAAACCCTAAATCCTTTCACGTGCAAAAGCTGTTGAGAACACCATAACCAAATTGCAAAAAGTCAAGAAAAAACTCAAAACCGAAATCGATCTTCCAGGCGAATTCCAAACCTTTTCTTGATTCAAACATCTTGCATAAGTCTCCAGAAACAATTTGCAACCAAGAACGAGCCCTAACACTCAAAGAATCATCCACAACAAGTCCCACGGTTTGAATATTTTTCCACAATCGCATATCCTTATTCATGCATTTTTAACCTCTTTTTTGGATTGATTTGTGTTAATAGGATCATTTTGAAGCTATTGGTATGATCCAATTTGATTATGGTGTTCTGAATCAAAAACCACCCTTGAAGAACTTTAGGGTTTCGAAGCTTGAATTTTAGGGCTTTCCACATACAGAAAAATTGGACATTGAAACGTACATGGTTGAATTCGTCAAGGCCAGACGAATTCAACCCAACCATCGCGCCTTTTTTATATTACCTGTAGCCCTAATCGCTATTTTTGACATTTGCATTTTGTGGGGGTTTAAAACCCCCGCTATTTTATTGTTTTGGTTACAGGCCAGGTGAAGAAGATGAATACGTGGAAGCATGTGACTGGGGCATTCAAACTCTTGGCGTGTTTTTTCTGATTTCCAGCATAGTTATCATTATTAATATATTATATTTGTTGGTTATTACGTTAACAAAGACAACGCGATGGCTCAGTGGTTGATGACGTGCTTGGAAATTGTTGGGACCTGAGTTCGATTCCCAGGTCCACCCAATATTTGTTTCTATTTTTCATAACATGATCTCATGCAGCTTTCCAATGCGTTCCACCATGCACTTCAACCAGCAATGCGCCATGTGTCTCTCAGCATACATCCAATGGCCAGGAGATGAAGAGCATGGTACTCCCTAGTCAACAAGCGTGTGGTCAATCCCCAAGGTCAACGAGACTTGCTTCTTAATGGGCCTGAATTCCAAAATAACACCTCCACATTGGGCCATCAACCCCCCCTGGTTTTACTATTTTATTTTATTTTCTTTTTCCCTTTTAATTATCTCATAACTAATTATTATTATTATTAACCAATAAACTAATTTTTCATAATAAATTCAGAAATCAAAAATTGTAAATATATTTTATTATTTTTACTATTAACTATTATTTTTGTAAATAAATATTGACAATTAACTTAGTTTAATTTATGCTTAATTTTCACCTTTTTCTCAATAAATAAAAGTTATGTAGAATTAGGGTTCGACAATTTTCAATCATATTTTATTAATTAATCATTATTCTTATTAATTATTATTATCTTTGTAAATAAAAATGTAAATTAATTAATTTAGTAAATTAGGTTAACTTGGACTTTTTAATTAATTAAAATAAACTTAGAACTAGGGTTTTTCTTAACTTTTAATTTTAATTCCTTTTTATTTTCATTAAAACATTAAAAACATAAAAAACATCTTTTTCTTTTTAGTTAATTAGTAAACTAGGGTTAATCTTAATTATATGCAAAGGACCAAAAAACTCATATTTTCTCAAAAGGGTCAAAAACCCTAGGACATTCCAATTTAAATTTCTTTCCGTATTATTTTTATTTTGATTATTTATGTATCTGCTCAATGGATGTAATAGTAATTAGGATTTACCGCTTTCTTTTATTTTCGCATTTTCCAAAACGGGTCTTTTGTTTTTGGCGATGTATAGACTCGCGCCTTGTAATAGCGTAGGATTTACATTTCCGCACTTTAATTTTCCGCACTCCTAACTGTTAATAAGCATGAAAGACTGAATGACAAATTAAAAACAACTCGTAGCTCACAATTGCATGATCAAAGATAAACATAAACTGAATTGAACACACAAGCACATGCCACTTCTAGGGTACGCCTCACTCGTTGGCTCGAACATGGTCGTCAAGTATAGGGTGTTTTAGAGGTCTCCCTCCTGTCCAAAGATCCAGTTGCCTCGAAACGGTTGCCTCGGATAAAAAGGATCTAGGACACTAGGGTTACCGCTAAGGTGTCCTACTATTGCTTCGGTGACCACACTGTCCCTAATAATCGAATTGACCCGAATACCTCCAACGACGGTGCTACCTACTTCTCAATAGTGGGATAGCACTGTTTAAAGGACTCTTATACAGCCTAATTCCTTAGAGTAGGTAGATCTCATGGGTACTTGCTCTTTTCAAACAGACAAAAACAACTTTTCACACTGACATTTTCAAAAGTTTTCCAACAAATTTTTCATACACTCTTGAGGACAGATACAAGAGTTACCTAGAAATTTTTCAAACGAAACTTTTTCAAAACCCACATACACTTGAAAAGCAAACAATTTTTGAAAACATAAGAGCAAGTACCTAAGAGCCCGTGGATAACCACGGATAGAAAGGGTGCTAACACCTTCCCTTTCTATAATCTACCTCCCGAACCGAGAACATTCTCGAAAAGGAATTTTGCTGTGCTTTTCTCCTTTCCATGTCGGAGAACATAAAAGACGGTGGAGACTCTTGCTTACCGCGACATTTCGCGAACCAGCTTAAAAAACAGTCAGTTTTATTTCCACCGATCACAGAACTGGTGACTCTGCTGGGGAGACTAATAAGTGAGGTGTACCTTAGGATTAGACAACTCTTATGTTTTCAATTGCTTGTTTTGTTTGCTTTAAAATTGTGGGCCTGTCTTGGAGTTTCATAGATCCTAACCCGGATCTGGGGGGATACCTTTTAGAAGTAGCAACAAACTGTGAGGGAACTGTGTGGGGTATACCGACACAGTTGAAGCAGTTGCTATGTTGATATGGCACTTTGGTGAGTACCGGTAACCCTTGAGTCAAGTCAAGGAGAGTACGGGGCCGCCGCGTGGTGTCGTGAAGCATCAACTAACCTTAGGAACCTTACTTGACCATCCTGGCCTCTTTAGGGTAGTGAGATGACCGACTTTGGTGCAGTCCGAAGTTGGTAGATACTCGATACTACACTCATTGAGGGTTGTTTCTTGGAATATTTTGATCGCCAGTCCAGTGGCTAAATCAAAACGATGAACACAGAAAACAACCCAATGATATTGAGATCCTTAAAACCCGGTTACTTTTGATAGGACAGGTTTTTGAGCTCACCAACTTCAAGAGGGTAGTACCCCAAACTTCATGCTGGCCTAAACTCTAAGGGTTGTCTTGTGTGACTTGTGTGCCTTATCATGTTTTCCTTTTGTGAATACTTGTGGTGTGTTTTTATCATAACATCATACAGCATCATATGCATCCACTAACCACTTCAAGGGTTCGAATCTTCATCTTTGTTATTGTTTTGTAGGACATAGAAACTATACGCAGAAAGACAATTCAGATCAACCTTGTAAGGATCCCTCCTCGGCTTAAGGAGCTTACATCCAGGATTCCCGAGAGCTCTTCTTTCAGTGAGAAACATGGCAGACTCATCAGCTTGGTCAACACCAACATTGAGGAAGATATGATAAAGGTCCTCTTCCAGTTCTTTGACCCTTTGCACCACTGCTTTACTTTCCCGGATTATCAACTGGTGCCTACCTTGGAAGAGTTTTCCCAGCTCCTGAAGATCCCTATCCTTAGTCAACTACCCTACAACGGTACGGAAAGGGAACCAAAACTTGAAGAGGTTGCTAAAGCATTACGCCTACAACCATCTGACATCAAGGGACATTGGGAAGTTAGAAGTGGTATCAAAGGATTCTTGGCAAAGTTCCTGTTTGAGAAGGCCCAAAAATGTTGGAATCCCCTTGACCTACAAGCCTTTGAAGAAGTTGTGGATCTCCTTGTCTATGGGTTGGTGTTGTTCCCGAATCCCGATCAACTTATAGATGTCAATGCCGTCAAGATCTTCATGTCCAGGAATCCTATACCTACGTTGCTTGGGGACATCCTTCACTCATGTTACACTCGAACCATGAAAAAAAGAGGTGTCCTCATTTGCTGCACTCCTCTCCTGGCAAGGTGGTTTATTTCGCACCTTCCACAATCAGTTTTGAAGAACGAGCGGGGTTTGAGATGGTCACAACGATTAATGACTCTTACGCATGCTGATATACATTGGTGTCCTCGGTCCAGAGAGAATGTCACCATCATTGATCGTTGTGGAGAGTTTCCAAATGTTCCTTTACTTGGAATCAGAGGAGGCATGGGGCAGATGTTGTTACTTCTACTTTACACCAAAAGTTGAAGTATCCCGTGAAAGGAAAAATCATCAAAGTCTATGGTGAATAAGAATACATGGTGAGCCATTTTAACTCCTTCAAGTATGTTGAGATTAATGGTGAATTCCTCGAGACTCCTTGCCAGACATTTGAATTTATTCCACAGACAACCCCTATTGCTAAAGATGCTCCTATTGTTGCTAAGGTTACCAGGATTCCACCAAGAATGGCTTCTCTAAAAGACACTAAGGATATGGTAGAAGAAGGTGATGGCACTATTTGGGGTCAGCTTTCCGAAATTCCTTACAAGTCCAACAAACTTGCCTTGGGTTTCAACTCAGAGGGTTATCCGTTGTGTTTGTGCTAATTCTGGGAGATCGACATTCTGCATCAATAGTAATAGAGTTCATAAAAATCAAGTCAACACTGTGGAGGATGATGATAGCGACTGTGAAATAGAAAAATGGATTTCCCTACTACCGGCAGTGTGCTCAACAATTGGAAGGATGAAGACTTTATACCAATCTCCTTTAGTCGGGAGTAATAACTATTTTTTGTTTTCTTGCTTTCAAGTTATTGGTTATGTAATTTGAATAGTAACTTTAAGCCTTATGCCTTGCCCGGGGCACAACGGTCCATTTGTTAGGGTTGTCATTTATCATCGGCATATGACTTCGAAAATCTGATCTACTAAGCCGAGGACGAAAGTGAGGAAGATTGTGAAGTACCTAGAGAGCTTGCTAGACTGTTAAAGCAAGAAGAAACAATCATACAACCGCGTGAAGAGCTAGTCGAGGTTGTGAACTCGGGTACTGAAGAGGACAAGAGAGAAATTAAGATAGGTGCCAACCTAGAAGACAACGTCAAAAAACGATTAATCTAGATGTTACGTAACTATGTTGAGATCTTTGCTTGGTCTTATGAAAACATGCCAGGGCTTGACACTGACATTGTGGTTCACCGTCTACCAATGAAGGAAGGTTGTCCTCCTATAAAGCAGAAGGTTCGTCGTATGCGTCCCGAGATGTTTGAAAAGATTAAAGTTGAGGTCATGAAGCAGTTTAATGCGGGTTTATTAGCTATTACGTCCTATCCCCAGTGGTTTACATTTGTGGTGTCGGTACCTAAGAAGGTCGGTAAGGTGGTATGTGTATAGACTACAGAGATCTGAATAGCGCAAGTCCCAAAAATGACTTTCCGCTTCTGTATATTGATGTTCTAGTTGATAACACCGCTCAATATAAAGTATTTTCCTTTATGGATGGTTTCTCTGGTTATAATCAAATCAGGATGGCACCTGAAGACATGGAGAAGACTACTTTTCACACAGTGGGGCACTTTTTGTTACAAAGTTATGCCTTTTGGACTAAAAAACATCGGTGCAACATATCAACATGCGATGGTAGCTTTGTTCCATGATATGATCCATCATGAGATATAGATTTACAATGATGACATGATAGTCAGGTCTCATACTGAAGAAAAGCATCTTGACCACCTACACAAGTTGTTTGAGAGATTAAAGAAGTACAAGTTGAGATTGAATCCAAACAAGTGCACCTTTGGGATAAAATCTGATAAACTCCTAGGTTTCATCGTCAATAGTAAAGGTATTGAATTTGATCGTGCCAAGGTTAAAGCCATTCAAGAAATGTCAGCTCCCTGTAATGAGAAGGAACTCATAGGTTTCTTGGGACGTTTGAACTACATTTCCAAATTTATTTCCCATTTGACCGCTACTTGTGAGCCCATGTTCAAGTTACTGAAGAAAGATCAAGTAGTGAAGTGGAACAACGTTTGTCATATAGCCTTTGACAAAATCAAGGAGTACCTCCAGGAACCTCCAATTGTGATGCAACCAGTTGAAGAAAGACCCCTGATCATGTACTTGACATTATTAGAGAACTCAATGGAGTGTGTATTAAGGCAACATGACGAGTCTGGTCAAAAAGAGCATGCAATATACTACCTTTGCAAAAAAGTTTACCGACTACGAAACAAGATACTCACTGCTTGAGAAAACTTGTTGCGCTTTGGCACGGGTTGCTCGCCGGCTAAGATAATATATGTTGACTCATACTACTCTATTGATCTCTAAGATGGATCCAATAAAATAAATATTCGGGAAACCTGCTCTCTCTGGAAGAATAGAAAGATGGAAAATGGTCTTGACAGAATATGCCATTCAGTACACTACTAAGAAAGCAATCAAAAGAAGTGTATTGGAATATCATTTTTCTCATCATGTTGTAGATGTTATCAGTCTATGAATTTTGAATTCCCAGATGAGAGTATCATGCTAGTTATTGATTATGAAGAACATGGACCATATGAAGGACCTGGACCGAGATCCCGATGGACTATGGTTTTTGATGGAGCTTCCAACGCACTCGGTAATGGGATTGGTGTTATGATTGTCTCTCCCAAGGGTTTCCATACGCCCTTCACCACCAGATTATGTTTTGATGGTACCAACAATATGGCCGAGTACGAAGCATGCATTATAGATATCAAAGCTGCCATCGATATGATAATTAAATACTTGAATGTATATGGGGACTCAGCCCTAGTTATCACTCAGATTAAGGGATAATGGGACACAAAGCATCCAAATCTCATTCCTTATCAAGATCATGTGTTGACATTAATCCTGTACTTTGAAGAAATCACTTTTGAACATATTCTACGAGAAGAGAATCAATTGGAAGAGACACTAGATACCATATCATCTATTTTCAAAGTCATATGGGGTAATGATGCTCCTCGAATTACTATTGAGAGACTAGACGAGTCGGTGCATTTCTACGAAGTCGATACTGGTGGAGTAGAGGAAAAGCCTTGGTACCACGAAGTAAAAAGATACCTCGAAACTAAGGAGTATCGTGAAGGAGCATCTATCAATGATAAGAAATTTCTAAGGAGGTTCTCTGCCAAGTTCTTTATGAGTAATGAAATCTTGTACAAGCGCAACCACGATTCGACTTTGCTTCGTTGTGTAGACAAGAAGGAAGTTGAGAAAATTATGGAAGATATGCACGAAGGTGTCTTTGGTACTCACTCTAGTGGACATACAATGGCTAAGAAGATTCTGAGAGCGGGTTATTATTGGTCTACCATGGAAACAGATTGCCATCGTCATTCCATAACATGTACCTCTGGTTCCTTTGAATGTCTTGACTTCTCCTTGGTCTTTTTCAATGTGGGGCATTGATAATATTGGAGAGATTAAGCCTACTGCTTCCAATGGGAATCTCTTCATCCTTGTTGCTATTGATTACTTCACGAAGTGGGTAGAGGCAGCCTTGTTTGCTTCCGTTACCAAATATGTTATGGCTTGATTCATTAAGCATAATATCATCTGTCGGTATGGCATCCCTGAAAGGATCACCATAGACAATGGTACCAATCTTAACAATACCATGATCACAGAACTCTGCATACAGTTCAAGATTAATCATCACAATTCTTCTCCGTACCATCCAAAGATGAATGGCGCATTGGAATCCGCCAACAAGAATATCAAGAAGATCTTACAAAAGATGACGGTGCCATACAAATATTGGCATGAGATGCTACCATTCTCTCTCCATGAAAGACACAGGTGTAGATAAAGACGAATAGATTCAGACTTGACTTGACCAGATAAATTTTATTGATGAAAAAAGGCTTGCGGCTGTTTGTCATGGTCAGATGTATCAGAAATGCATGATCAAGGCTTTTAACAAGAAAGTCAGACATCAGGTGTTCCAGGATGGTGATTTGGTAATAAAGTGCATCACCCTACCACAAGGTGAACCTAGAGGTAAATGGACTCCCACATACGAAGGGAATTTGTGATCAATAAGATGTTTTCTGGCGGTGATATGATACTTACCACTATGGACGATGAAGATTTTCCGCACCCTATGAACGTCGAGATAGTAAAAAAATACTACGCATAAAAGAGACCCGCTAGGTTGACAGGCCTAGGCAAAAATAAGGGCATCCCGGCGAACAAAAAGGGTTTGGGAAAAATTTAGGGATATATATAAAAATTGTACATCCCGAAAGTCGAAAATCTCAAAAGGTGGCTTGGGCAAAAAAGGATATCCCGGTGGACTGAAAACCTGAAAGGGTTGTCAAGGAAAAAGTTAGGGATTAAAGCGTACGGCTATGTACCATTGGATCACCCATCTACTTACAACCTACTTTATTATTATCATCAAGTTCAAATGGTACAAATCAATTCAATCATCTTCTTCCAACAACAAGTGATGAGATACTTGAAAACATATGGGCAATAGCAGAGTTGAAACTCGATGGGATCATTTTCACATAGCTGTTTTTCTTTGTTTATCACTTTGTACCCCTTTTCTATGCGATTTCCTCTTACTAGGATATCCGTCTTCTTGTATAAAATTGTCTGCTTATAGGCAAACTTCCGTAATCAATGCAATTAAATGTAGTTCAAAATTCAAAATTATTTTTACTTTCTATGTTTCGTTTGCAAAAATGTCCAATGATTACATTAAATGAACATATGAATTTTAATATGATTATTGTTTACAAAGTATATGCGTGAAAATAAGATTAGCATTTACTAAAGACTCTAGGAGCTGGGATAATGTTCAAGTTATCCACAAACCCCCACAGAGCAATCTCCATGGAACTATCTCTACAGAGCTATCTTCACAAGCTCATCACCGACAGAGATATATTCCCCAGTAAATCTAACAGAAATTAGGGACATCTTCCAGCTGTTCACCTCCATATCCCCGATGAATAGCTTGACATGATCATCTTCCCTATTAGGTCCCTTAGCGTATAAGGAAGTTTGATCATTTCCCTAGCATACAGTGGAAACTTCCTCAGTGCAGCCTATAAATTATCAATCCCCGTCAGAGAGAATTTTCTTAATGCATTCTACAAAATTTAATTCCCCAACGGAGTTTATTTCTCCAACACTGCAAATTCCCCGACAAAGTTCTCTTCTCCAGCCAGATGTTATTCAATGTTGTCCTCCTTAGAAGAGCTGATACCCATATCTGAAACCTGGTCAGATAGAGCATCGGAAGAATACATATCTCTTTTATCCCCAGTCAAGGTACATAAGAATTAAATCCTTCAACGAAAAGAACGACGAACGATCGACTCTCCTTGAATGCTGCTATCCCCAAACAGAAGTCGAACATCCCCATCAGAGTGTCCCTAAAAAGAAAGTGAGAATCCTCAATAAAGTATTTCTAAACAAAAATTGTAGAATTACTTTCTTCATCCCTAGCTACAATCATGGACTTACTTTCCCCATCTAGACGTTGTTACAAGAAGCTACCGATACACTCCAACGACATATTGCACCCATATTGGATGTGAAGTGACAGGTCTAGGGTCATCGTATGGTCATCGAAGGAAACATGTAAGGATACTTTAGCAATTGTATCGGAGGGACTATCATCATTTACTCGTAAGGACTAGATCATTTTGTAGGAAACTCGAAGGGTCATCGAGGGATTATGATCTTTATTTGAAAGGGACAATGATGATTTAATCGAGGGTCTTTTGCTAAAGTATCCCCACTTTCAAGAGACGTGACCAATATCATAAGGCAAGAAGAGAGGATACCCTAGAGACGCAAGTGTGAAGAGTGTATTTATTTCAGTTATTTATCTTGAGAATTAGGGTTTTCTTTGTTTGTTTTTAGTCTTACCAGGCAAACCCTAGTCACTAGCAATTAAATATGTACAGAAAAGTTAAAGTGCGGAATATAAAACCTAAGCTATTACGTGGCTTTGGGAGAGATATATAGGTATAGAAATTTGCAGGAAAAATAAATCTATGCTATTAAATCCTTGGAGCAGATACATAATTAGAAAAAGTGCGAGAAAATAAATCTACGATATTACTTCGATAGTGAAACCTATACAGTTTGTCTAATAAAATTAAATAGCAAAAAGATGAATAAGAAAAAGAATGTTAAAATGTTTTTGTGGTTTTTTATAGAAAATAGTTAAAATGATACTAGTAATTAAAAACCTAATTCTAATTAATTTTCATATTAAGAAGAAAAGTTTAGTTAATTAATTAATTAATTAGTAAATAAAAAAAATAAGAAAAATTTAATTACTAACTAAAACCCTAATTATAATTTGTTAGTATTAAAAAAAGATTAGATTAGTTAATTATTAATTAAAAAATAATAATTAGTAAAATATGATGAAAAATAAAGTTAGTAAAATAAGGAAAAAATAATGCATGGGATGGGTGTTGAACCCACGCCCCTAGCTTCACAGGTTGCCTTTCAACCACTGCACCAACGCTACTCTTGTATTTAGGAATAGGAACTAATCAATATAATATTAACCTACGTGTTAGTTTGGAAAAACAACAAAAAATTTGCAAGACGTAGGGATCGAATCCACGCCCCTCACGTTACATGCCTCTGTCTCCAACCAACTGCACTACGTTGCATTTTTGTTATAGAACAGAAACAAATAAATATATAATAAAATCAAGTGAATTAGGGAAGTGTCGGAGCCCTAGCTCTGTTCGTCTTCTCCGGTGAGAAGATTTTCCAACCTGAAAAAAATAGCAAGATTTAGATCATAAAGGAACCCTATCCCCCTAATTTGATTCTTGCGAATCCAATGGAGGTGTTAGTTTTGCCTGAAAACGATTGTAATATGAGATATGAAGAAAAAGTTCCAAGTTTCCATAACAATGGAATCTCGCGATCTCTGCGTCAAAACTTACAAATAATGGATAGAAACAATCCTAAACATGATCATGAACATGTATACATGCATCAAATTAATTAAATATGCATAGATTAAAAGTTTGAGATTCACGAAAACTACCAAACTGGTGATGTTGATATGTGATGATCTAGTGCGCTTCAAGCTTCAAGGATGGATGGGTTGAACTCCTGAGAACTTCAAGAACACGGTGGAATTATAGGAATGGATTGAAAATGGCTGCACACAAGATTTTTAGTTTGCCCTAGTTTTGACAATTTTGAGATTTTTTACGACTTGTTCTTGAGGCCAATTTTCGTGTCCCTCTTGGTCTGAAGATGTCAAGTATTTACAGTTGAGAATTTAGGTCAACAAAAGTGAATCAAATATTTTTTATTTCATGATCAAATATTTCATGATCAAATATTTGATTTAAGTTTTGCATGAAATCTTTCTTTTTTAGACCTATCTCATACCAATCAAGTTTTTTGCAAGTTGTCACCAGCTTTTTAGACTTATGATTTGAGTCAAAAATAGATCTGCATGCATTATATGATTTATTTGATATTTGATTTGATTTAATTTGTATTTGAATGAATAAAATCCAAATAAAAGAAATAAAAATCATAAAAAAATATGTGAATTGATTTAGAGGTCTAATATGAGGCCAGGAACACGTTTGGACCTTAAAAGATAGGCCCGTTAGCCCAAAAACTCAAATTTGCTCAAAATTACCCAACTTGCACCAATCATAACTCTCTCCATTTTCATCATATAAAGGTGATCTTTGACTATTTGGAAACCTCATGATGTCTCCTACAACCTTCATGTTGGTAATTTATTCATATTAAGCCTTTATCTTAATGTAAAGTGCTTTGACAAAAAGTGTCTTTTTGTTGACTTTTAAAATGACCTGTAAAATGAGCTTAGAGAGAAAGAGTTGTAGAGAATTGAATTTCCTTCAATATAGGCTTTGGTTGATGAATTTATGATGAAGTATGTGAAATTTATGCTTGGTCAAAATTCAGTTGACTTCTCCTAAAGAAAACCCTAACTTAATAATTTTTGACTTTTGATGAATCTGGAGTTTTCTTGATGAATCATGATCAACCCTTGATCAAATTATGAATATGACTTCAAAATTTTGAAGTTGACTAAAAATCTTGAAGTTTGACTGTAAGTTAGTTAAAGTTGACTTTTTGTCCAATATAGTTGGTTTTCAATCATTTGAGCAATTGCCTGAGCACACTTGTACTGCAATGCTTGAAACTTGGCATGACGATACATTGATACATATGAGAAACCATGAAGTCCACTTGAGGCACTAGAAATCCAATTTATTTTGAGAAAAGCAAAACCCTAGTTGTAGGTTGATTGCTTAGGAGGAGAGTTTGTCTGGTTAACCCTTGATAAGTCTTGAGTACTTGAGACCTTCATGAGCATGATGAGGTATATTGAAATAATTTGTCTTGAAAATGGGAGGGAAAATTTTGGGGTAGAACAGCTTCCCCTATTCAATCTTCTTAAACCTGAAGAGTTAGATTGGCATGCTCGCCATTCGTGATCTTAAGGTGGAAGAGGATTGAACACTTAAGTGCCTAGAAATTTGCACTCACATGTGCACGAAGTAACACTGTTGGTTGATTATATTGCTTGAATTGGATTAAAGATGACATTCAAATATGTGATAAAGTGTCGTCGGAGATGGGCTTATAGATGCCATCCAAAGTAAATGTTGATAGGAGTATCAGAATGAGTCTATGCCCGATTATATTGGAATGAGTCTTTGTCCGAATTTATCCAAAGGAGTATCAAAGTGAACCTTCGTCTGGTTTTACCTGACTGATGCTCTTCATAATGAATCTATCTGATCTTATCTGAGGGAAATTATTTTCAAAATGAATTATCCAATCTTATATGAGGGAAATGCTTTTCAGAATAAATCTATTTGATCTTATCTGAGGGGAATGCTTTTCAGAATGAAGCTATCTAGTTTTACCTGAGGGAAATGCTTCTCAAAATGAATCTATCTGATTTTATATGAGGGAAATGCTTTTCAGAATGAATCTCTGAAGGGGAATGCTCGTCAGAATTTAGTCTCTAAAGGGAATGCTTTTCAGAATGAATCTATGAAGGAAATGCTCGTTAGAACTAGTCATTGATGGAAATGCTCGTCAAAATTAGTTTATGATGGAAATGCTCGTCATAATTAGTTTCTGATGGAATCCTTTTCAGAATGAATCTCTGAAGGAAATCATCTTGTCATGTAGATAGTCGCCTCGTTCTGTTTCGGGAATTGATCTACAACTTATCGATAGATTGCTGATAATATTTATCTGTTCGTGAACTTAACCTGAAAAGGAAAAGTTAGTTTTATGCAATGTCATGATGCGTGAAATGCATTTCATAATGATGTTCTCAAGATAAATGAGAATGTTATATGCGTTTCGTGTGCACATGTTATGATATCTTGTAAATGATGTATGGATGCAATATATCCTTGGAGCGTATCTGTAGCTTCATGTAACAACTTTGGCTGGGGAAAATAAATCTCTAGCTGTTGTTGAGGATGAAGAAAGTAATTCTTCAATTTTTGTTTAGAACGACTTTACTGGGGATTCCTGCTTTCTGTTTGAGGACACTCTACTGGGGATGTTCGACTTCTGCTTGGGGATAGAAGCATTCAAGGAGAGTCGATTGTTCATCGTTATTTTGAAGGATTTGATTCTTTATGTATCTTGAATGGGGATGAAAGAGATGGATAATCCTCTGATGTGCTATCTGACCAAGTTTCAAATATGGGTATCAACTCTTTTGTGGAGGACAATATTGAATGACATCTAACCGGAGAAGAGAATTCTTGTCGGGGAATTACAATATTGGAGAAATAAACTCCGCTGGGGAAATAAACCTTGTAGACTGTGTTGAGGAAATAATCTTTGATAGGGACTGGAGGTTCATAGGTTGTACTGAGGAAGCTTCCACTGTATGTTGGAGTAATGATCAAACTTCTTTATATGTTGGGGACCTTATTGTGGAAGATGATCATGTCAAATGATCAATCATGGATATGGAGGTGAACTACTGGAAGATGCCCCTATTTCTGTCTGAGGGTATATTAGACTTTCTAGGGAATATATCTATGTTAAGGATGAGCTTGTGAAGATAGCTCTGTCGAGATGATTCCATGGAGATCACTATGTGGGGATTTTATGGACGACTTGAACATTATCCCAACTCATAGATTCTTTGGTAAATGTTGATTAGAGTGATAAATGTTCTACTGATAAACGGGACATAGTCGTACGCTTTAATCCCTAACTTTTGCCTAGACCTCCTTTTCATATTTTCAGTCCACTGAGATATCCTTTTTTGCCCAAGCCACCTTTTCAGGTTTTCGATTTTCCAGGTGTACAATTTTATTTATATATCCCTAATTTTTCCCAAACTCCTTTAGTTCGTCGAGATGGCCCTTTTTTCCTAGCCCAATCAACCTAGCAGATCACTTTTTCATGCGTAGTATTTTTACTATGTCTGTATTCACAGGGTGCAGAGAATTTTCACTGTCCATGGTAGTAAGTGTTGTAGCACTGCCAGAAAATATTTTCTTAATCATATGTGGCCCTTTGTATGCGGAAGTCCATTTGGCCTTGGGATTAGTCTAGTGCACCCGATGCTTGAAGGTATTAATCATCCATTGATTGCCAACTTTCTGATAGTCTTGACCTTCCTCAGTGTTTGTCACGACAGGATGACACCATCTGATACTACTGGCATAGACAAGTAATTTGGTGATACTGAAGAATCAATTTACATAGTGGCTTTTGCTTAAACTTATGATCAACGTAACATGCCCTAAGTGATTCAGATGGAGATCTTCCCCTGGCAATTTAGCACTTTTGAGAGATTCTTTGAATCTTGACATGATTGCCATAGATGAGTTAGACAATAACATGTCATTCCCCTTGATTTATAACCAATTGGGTCCACGAAAGTCCTGTTACTTGAAGTGTCTTTCTCTTTGACACATCGTCTGAAGTAATTTTGTCCATTGGGAGGATTTTCATTCATTGGATATTCGTCATGCAGATTTCTCTGCCGTCAAACACTTAGACATATGCAAATAGTGGTATTAAAATGTAAAGTTTATGTCTGTCTTGAAGTTTAAAAATGCATTTTTTAGTAAAACAAAATTTGTAAGAATGTGATATCAGCTCAAGATTTATAGTAAGGCTTACATGAGTCAAGATACCTTTTGGTAACAGTATGATTTCAAAGTAACCCACGCTTTAGTTAGGACTTTTAACGGTTGTAACATGGCCTGGTTCATGGTTTAAGAAACAAAGGATAAAGGATCAAAGTTTATTTTTACGCAACCCTTTCTCCGTGATGTTCTTCAGTCTTTTACTCAGTTAATTTTGCATTTAGGTTCCAATAGAGTTTGCAATTGTAGAACTAATATTTTGGTGATGGTTCTGAAACTGGAAGTTTATTTGGGAAGACGGTCCTTTTCTTTATGACATATTTCTTTCGTTGAGGATTTGTAGCGACCTCTTTTGACTTTATTATCCATAACTTTTGCCTGAACTATTTTGTTTGAAATTATAGTTAGAGGGATTCCCTAGTTTTTTTTCCTAAGTCTCCTTCATAGATTTTGACTTAGCGGGATTTTCTTTTGAAAGATAATAACTGCCTGACTCAATGATTACGGGGAACCAACATCATTTTTTGATTTAGAAAAGTATCTTTGTCACTATTTATCGTGTATGAAGGTAAAGCTTTTGAATGCATAATTGATTTGACAGAGAAACTACCCTGCCCCAGGTTATGTTCAAGGGTTTTAATTTACGCGAAAAAGAAAACTCCTACTTCTTAGGCTCAAAGGGGTTGACTAGGGATTAACTTCCTTATATCTCCACTGTTTAGGAATTGAAGCAATGATTGTACATCGTCAGCAAGGTCTGTTTAAAAGCATATTGTATGAGATTATGGTATTGTTTTCGTCATCCACCCTCTAAAGGCTTACAACTTTAACGAGATTTGAATATCACAAAAAGGAAATAAGAAGCAAAATTTAAATATAGTGAAACAAATGGATTAATTCACGACAATCATATGCAATTCATTAATGGGAAAAACCAAAGTTTGATATGACAATAATTGTTTGAATCAACCAAAGAAATTAAAAATAAAAATTTAAACGATCTTAAAGCTTCTCCGCTTGAACTTGTCACTTCAGATGGTGTGACTTACAGTTTCGATATTTGAGGGATGATAGAAAAACTAAATCTGACTGTTGTACCCCAAAATTTTCCCTCCCATATTCTTCAAGATTTATCAAGATCAACCTCCAAATGGTTCAAAATCTCTCAAGGGTTGCACAGTCCAATTGCCTCCTGACACAGTCAAAATTAGGGTTTTGGTTCTTGCAAGGAAGTTGAGGTTTTAAAGGGTCCAATCAAGTCCCATATGCCTATATACATTGTCAAGCATCTACATGTCAAATTTCAAGGCTCACAATATCAAATTGCACAGTCAAAAGCCCTAATTGCTTCACAGTCAATTGCAGGGGCAAAATGGTCATTTGGCAGTCAAAAGTCAAAATTTTTGGTCAACATCTTATTTTGAAGCCACAATCATCATTTGATCAAGTCTTGATCATGATTCCACAAGCATGGCTCAAAAATCATCAAGATGCAAAAAGTTGCTATTTTTGGACAGCTGAAAAGTCAACTATAACTTGACCAAGGCATAACTTTTTCATGGTTCATCAGAAAAATCCCATCCAATTCTCATTTTGAAGGGGATGACATTTCCTACAACTCATCTTCACACTCCAAGTCCAAGAAATGCTCTCACAAAAAGTTATCAATTTCTACATTATAGGTCATTTTCAAAAGTCAACAAAAAGGCACTTTAAGTCAAAGACCATAACTTGAGATTGGTGAATCAAAATGACATGGGATCAAAGGCATTGGTTAGAGGACTTCAAGACCTTTCCAAAATATCCAAGAACATGTTCATAGCTTCAAAATTGAGCAAGATATGCATTTGAGAAGTTGGGAAATTTTTGGGAATTTGCAAAAGTCAACTTTGCCCAAAACACTTCATTTTTGCTAATGGGCCTCAAATTCTTTCTTGAATCTTTACCCAAGGCTTATGCACGACCCATTAAGATTAATTTGGATTATTTTCTTATTTTTATTAATTATTTGGATTTTTAATTGATTAATAATTCATTCAATTAATTTAATTGTAGGAAAATATCAAAACATGGTTTTCAAATCTTTTTATGAAGCAAATGAGATCAGGGCAAGCTGGCAATTCGTGTACATATCAAGGACATCAAAATCACCCAATTTTGGCAAGTTTTGGCAATCAAAAAAAGTTGGAAAAGATTTGATTAAAATCAAATATTGCAAACATGAATACAATGGATTTTTGGGCCTAAAGTTGACCTAATTCCCTTCCCATACAAATGCTGAAGCAAACCCTAAATCCTTTCACGTGCAAAAGCTGTTGAGAACACCATAACCAAATTGCAAAAAGTCAAGAAAAAACTCAAAACCGAAATCGATCTTCCAGGCGAATTCCAAACCTTTTCTTGATTCAAACATCTTGCATAAGTCTCCAGAAACAATTTGCAACCAAGAACGAGCCCTAACACTCAAAGAATCATCCACAACAAGTCCCACGGTTTGAATATTTTTCCACAATCGCATATCCTTATTCATGCATTTTTAACCTCTTTTTTGGATTGATTTGTGTTAATAGGATCATTTTGAAGCTATTGGTATGATCCAATTTGATTATGGTGTTCTGAATCAAAAACCACCCTTGAAGAACTTTAGGGTTTCGAAGCTTGAATTTTAGGGCTTTCCACATACAGAAAAATTGGACATTGAAACGTACATGGTTGAATTCGTCAAGGCCAGACGAATTCAACCCAACCATCGCGCCTTTTTTATATTACCTGTAGCCCTAATCGCTATTTTTGACATTTGCATTTTGTGGGGGTTTAAAACCCCCGCTATTTTATTGTTTTGGTTACAGGCCAGGTGAAGAAGATGAATACGTGGAAGCATGTGACTGGGGCATTCAAACTCTTGGCGTGTTTTTTCTGATTTCCAGCATAGTTATCATTATTAATATATTATATTTGTTGGTTATTACGTTAACAAAGACAACGCGATGGCTCAGTGGTTGATGACGTGCTTGGAAATTGTTGGGACCTGAGTTCGATTCCCAGGTCCACCCAATATTTGTTTCTATTTTTCATAACATGATCTCATGCAGCTTTCCAATGCGTTCCACCATGCACTTCAACCAGCAATGCGCCATGTGTCTCTCAGCATACATCCAATGGCCAGGAGATGAAGAGCATGGTACTCCCTAGTCAACAAGCGTGTGGTCAATCCCCAAGGTCAACGAGACTTGCTTCTTAATGGGCCTGAATTCCAAAATAACACCTCCACATTGGGCCATCAACCCCCCCTGGTTTTACTATTTTATTTTATTTTCTTTTTCCCTTTTAATTATCTCATAACTAATTATTATTATTATTAACCAATAAACTAATTTTTCATAATAAATTCAGAAATCAAAAATTGTAAATATATTTTATTATTTTTACTATTAACTATTATTTTTGTAAATAAATATTGACAATTAACTTAGTTTAATTTATGCTTAATTTTCACCTTTTTCTCAATAAATAAAAGTTATGTAGAATTAGGGTTCGACAATTTTCAATCATATTTTATTAATTAATCATTATTCTTATTAATTATTATTATCTTTGTAAATAAAAATGTAAATTAATTAATTTAGTAAATTAGGTTAACTTGGACTTTTTAATTAATTAAAATAAACTTAGAACTAGGGTTTTTCTTAACTTTTAATTTTAATTCCTTTTTATTTTCATTAAAACATTAAAAACATAAAAAACATCTTTTTCTTTTTAGTTAATTAGTAAACTAGGGTTAATCTTAATTATATGCAAAGGACCAAAAAACTCATATTTTCTCAAAAGGGTCAAAAACCCTAGGACATTCCAATTTAAATTTCTTTCCGTATTATTTTTATTTTGATTATTTATGTATCTGCTCAATGGATGTAATAGTAATTAGGATTTACCGCTTTCTTTTATTTTCGCATTTTCCAAAACGGGTCTTTTGTTTTTGGCGATGTATAGACTCGCGCCTTGTAATAGCGTAGGATTTACATTTCCGCACTTTAATTTTCCGCACTCCTAACTGTTAATAAGCATGAAAGACTGAATGACAAATTAAAAACAACTCGTAGCTCACAATTGCATGATTAAAGATAAACATAAACTGAATTGAACACACAAGCACATGCCACTTCTAGGGTACGCCTCACTCGTTGGCTCGAACATGGTCGTCAAGTATAGGGTGTTTTAGAGGTCTCCCTCCTGTCCAAAGATCCAGTTGCCTCGAAACGGTTGCCTCGGATAAAAAGGATCTAGGACACTAGGGTTACCGCTAAGGTGTCCTACTATTGCTTCGGTGACCACACTGTCCCTAATAATCGAATTGACCCGAATACCTCCAACGACGGTGCTACCTACTTCTCAATAGTGGGATAGCACTGTTTAAAGGACTCTTATACAGCCTAATTCCTTAGAGTAGGTGGATCTCATGGGTACTTGCTCTTTTCAAACAGACAAAAACAACTTTTCACACTGACATTTTCAAAAGTTTTCCAACAAATTTTTCATACACTCTTGAGGACAGATACAAGAGTTACCTAGAAATTTTTCAAACGAAACTTTTTCAAAACCCACATACACTTGAAAAGCAAACAATTTTTGAAAACATAAGAGCAAGTACCTAAGAGCCCGTGGATAACCACAGATAGAAAGGGTGCTAACACCTTCCCTTTCTATAATCTACCTCCCGAACCGAGAACATTCTCGAAAAAGAATTTTGCTGTGCTTTTCTCCTTTCCATGTCGGAGAACATAAAAGACGGTGGAGACTCTTGCTTACCGCGACATTTCGCGAACCAGCTTAAAAAACAGTCAGTTCTATTTCCACCGATCACAGAACTGGTGACTCTGCTGGGGAGACTAATAAGTGAGGTGTACCTTAGGATTAGACCACTCTTATGTTTTCAATTGCTTGTTTTGTTTGCTTTAAAATTGTGGGCCTGTCTTGGAGTTTCATAGATCCTAACCCGGATCTGGGGGGATACCTTTTAGAAGTAGCAACAAACTGTGAGGGAACTGTGTGGGGTATACCGACACGGTTGAAGCAGTTGCTATGTTGATATGGCACTTTGGTGAGTACCGGTAACCCTTGAGTCAAGTCAAGGAGAGTACGGGGCCGCCGCGTGGTGTCGTGAAGCATCAACTAACCTTAGGAACCTTACTTGACCATCCTGGCCTCTTTAGGGTAGTGAGATGACCGACTTTGGTGCAGTCCGAAGTTGGTAGATACTCGATACTACACTCATTGAGGGTTGTTTCTTGGAATATTTTGATCGCCAGTCCAGTGGCTAAATCAAAACGATGAACACAGAAAACAACCCAATGATATTGAGATCCTTAAAACCCGGTTACTTTTGATAGGACAGGTTTTTGAGCTCACCAACTTCAAGAGGGTAGTACCCCAAACTTCATGCTGGCCTAAACTCTAAGGGTTGTCTTGTGTGACTTGTGTGCCTTATCATGTTTTCCTTTTGTGAATACTTGTGGTGTGTTTTTATCATAACATCATACAGCATCATATGCATCCACTAACCACTTCAAGGGTTCGAATCTTCATCTTTGTTATTGTTTTGTAGGACATAGAAACTATACGCAGAAAGACAATTCAGATCAACCTTGTAAGGATCCCTCCTCAGCTTAAGGAGCTTACATCCAGGATTCCCGAGAGCTCTTCTTTCAGTGAGAAACATGGCAGACTCATCAGCTTGGTCAACACCAACATTGAGGAAGATATGATAAAGGTCCTCTTCCAGTTCTTTGACCCTTTGCACCACTGCTTTACTTTCCCGGATTATCAACTGGTGCCTACCTTGGAAGAGTTTTCCCAGCTCCTGAAGATCCCTATCCTTAGTCAACTACCCTACAACGGTACGGAAAGGGAACCAAAACTTGAAGAGGTTGCTAAAGCATTACGCCTACAACCATCTGACATCAAGGGACATTGGGAAGTTAGAAGTGGTATCAAAGGATTCTTGGCAAAGTTCCTGTTTGAGAAGGCCCAAAAATGTTGGAATCCCCTTGACCTACAAGCCTTTGAAGAAGTTGTGGATCTCCTTGTCTATGGGTTGGTGTTGTTCCCGAATCCCGATCAGCTTATAGATGTCAATGCCGTCAAGATCTTCATGTCCAGGAATCCTATACCTACGTTGCTTGGGGACATCCTTCACTCATGTTACACTCGAACCATGAAAAAAAGAGGTGTCCTCATTTGCTGCACTCCTCTCCTGGCAAGGTGGTTTATTTCGCACCTTCCACAATCAGTTTTGAAGAACGAGCGGGGTTTGAGATGGTCACAACGATTAATGACTCTTACGCATGCTGATATACATTGGTGTCCTCGGTCCAGAGAGAATGTCACCATCATTGATCGTTGTGGAGAGTTTCCAAATGTTCCTTTACTTGGAATCAGAGGAGGCATTACTTACAACCCATGTTTGGCTTCGAGACAGTTTGGATATGCTCAGAGGGATGGCCCTCATGACATGTTGATTCCTGACATAGTTTTTGACTTTGACAACGATGCACAAGGACTTCGCCAGAGATTTATCAGAGCTTGGAGGATGCCCAATAAGGTAGATATCAAGACACTGGGGCACAAGAACTCCATCCCCTTGGAGCCTTATCTCAAGTGGATACGAGCCCGCTCCCAGAAGTTGGTGATGCCATATCCTCATGTTCTCCCTGTGATCAAAGAACCAGTCTTGGAAGGAGAGGTGCCCTACACCATTCAACATCCTGACATGCCAACATCTTGGGAGGAAATGCAAAAGAGCTGGATCCAACTCAAGGAAGAACAGAATTCTCTTGAATCCAGTCTACATGCCAGTGAGAAGAAGGTCTTGGAGCTCACCCGCCTACTGCACGAGGAAAAGACTCTCAATACTTATATAGCTCCAAAGAGGATGCACAGTGTCTTTTGGGATTAAATTATTTTGTAATGTTTTGCCCATGAGGCCTTGCTGTACTGAATAGATTATTTCTTAATAATAATGTGTGTTCCTTTTTGTCCACAACAAATTTGAACTTTCGAACCCTTGAATGCATTGCATAAATAGCATATCATGCATCATGTGCATAACAGGTACTCTTTTCCTACAGGTTGCTTAATCTTCTTCGCTGTTTATTTCAGCAGTCTCATCATGAATCCTGAATCATCTACTGAGCAATCCATCAAGGACCTCCAGGCCCAGAACACCCAGTTCCAAGAGTTGATCATGAGCTTAGCCCAAGGTCAAGAGGAATTGAAGGCTCTGCTGGTGAAGAAGAAGAAGAAGAAGAGAACTATATTGTTCAACACTGGACGGAGGTTTGGCAATACACTACAAAATGAGGCTGACCAAGCTGCTTCCTCTGTAGGCAAAGACAGTCCCTAAGGGGGAAGGGTTCCTAGTCCTGTGGTCTCTGACAACGAGACAGATTTCAATGATGAGCAGTACCCTCCTGCTGAGGACAGGTACAAGCAACTAGAGGACCGTCTGAGTGCCATGGAGATTCAACATGTGTCGGGGTTGGATTTCGGAGATCTGGGTTTATCTTCGGGGGTGGTGATCCCACACAAGTTCAAGGCACCTTCTTTTGTGAAGTAAGACGGGGCATCTTGTCCTAAGCTGCATCTCAGATCCTATGTGCGAAAGATCCAACCGTATACTGCAGACAAGAACTTATGGATCCATTTCTTCCAGGATAGCCTTTCAGGGGCTCAACTCGAGTGGTTCTATCAGGTGGATGGAGCTAGTATTCGAAACTGGGAGGACTTGGCTACTGCTTTTTATAAGCAGTATCAGTACAATGCCGACCTCGCTCCTATACGTACCCAACTCCAGGGTATGTCGCTAGGATCAGGAGAAGGTTTTAAGGAGTACGCGCAAAAGTGGAGAGACCTGGCTGGAAGGGTGCAGCCACCGTTGACTGACCGTGAACTCGTGGACATGTTCTTGGGGACCCTGTCTGGGCCGTTCTTCATCCACCTGATTGGTAATTCTTCTGCAGGGTTTACAGACCTCATTCTGACTGGTGAGAGGATAGAAGCTGGTATGAAGTCGGGGAAGATACAGAAAGGTGCATCCTCAAGTTCTGAAAAGAAGCCTTTCAAGAAGGAAGCTAATGTTGTGTATGGTCCCAGAAGACAAAATAATCCGGAACACCGCCAAGCTATCAACGCGGTGGTTATTTCTAAGCCTGCTGCTGCTCCTCAGAAATACAACCAACCAAGGGGAGAGAGACCCAAAAGAGAGTACACTCGGCTTAGTATGACCCTCTCTCAGATATTGCCGCAACTACTGTCAGCCAATCTGGTAACTGTCAGAGAAGCTCCGAAGGTGGTAAACACAACATCTCCGAAGTATAACCCCAACGCCCGCTGTGCTTATCACTCTGATAGCCCGGGGCATTCTACTGATGATTGCTGGGCTCTAAGGAATAAGGTTCAGGACCTTATTGATGCTAAAGAAATACAGTTTGAGGCGCCCGAAAGGCCCAACGTTGTGACTGCTCCCATGCCCCAACATGGAGTAAACGCTGTTGAGGAAGACCCATATGTAACCTCTGTGGATGATATTATTGCTCCATTGTTGGCTGTCAAGAGGAACCTGTTACTGGCCGGTTTATTTCCGGGATGTGGTAAAGGTTGCCTTCTATGTGCTGTTTCACCTGCTGGTTGTCCTTTGTTGAAGTCAGGCATCCAAAACCTGATGGATAACAAAGAGATCTTGTTCGAGAAGATTGTTGTTCCTGTTATCCCTACTGAAGAAGTGTCAGTTGTCACCATTTTCAACAATCCTACCAAGGCTCCCCCGAGGAAGCCTGTCCAAATTATGCCTGTTCAGAAGATTGCTCCTATCATCATCACTGTTCTAGGGCCCCTCCCCTATAAATCTGACAAAGCTGTCCCGTGGCACTATGGGGCAGATGTTTATGTGCTCGGAGTAAAACAAGAGTTCAATACTAGTACCGGAATCAGTAACATCACCGGTCCTGCTAAAGTTACTCGCAGTGGCAGGCTCTTCTTGCCTGATATTGCAACTCCGGCTATTCAGAGACCTCTTGTTATCACACCTTCCAGTGTGCCTGTTTCCCCTCCTGATCAAGTTTCTACCCCTGCTGCTGAGTCATTTGACACTCGGGGCAAGGGGATGGCTACCGATGTGCCTGCCCAGATGGAGGCACCGAAGACTGTTAATGTTGAAGCCTCCCAGCAAGAGATGGAAGAGATTCTCAAGATTATCAAGAAGAGTGATTTCAACATCGTTGAACAGCTGGGGCACACCTCCTCTAAGATCACTATGCTATCACTGTTGTTGTGTTCAAAGGCCTATGCCAAGGCCCTGATTTCCTTCCTGAAGACGGACCATGTGCCACAAGAAATGTCTGCTGATCAATTTACTGATTGTGTGGCCAACTTAACCGCTGATAATGGTCTGGGTTTCTCTGACGCTGATCTGACTGCCAAGGGAAAGAACCATAATGATGCCCTGCATGTCTCCATTGAATGCAGGGGCACTACTCTTGCTCATGTGTTGGTAGACACTGGTTCTTCGTTGAACGTATTTCCCAAGAAGGCTCTAGATAGGCTGGATTGTGAGGGTTTAGAGCTCAAGCCAAGTAACATTGTTGTCCGAGCCTTTGACGGGTCGAAGAGGATGGTACATGGTGAAGTAGATATTCCGATCCGGGTTGGTTCTCAAGTCTTTGATTCAACATTCTATGTGATGGACATCCGACCATCCTATTCTTGTTTGTTGGGTCGTCCTTGGATCCACAAGGCTGGAGCTGTGACCTCAACTCTACATCAGAAACTCAAGTACCCGGTCAGAGGGAAAATTGTTACAGTACAAGGGGAGGAGGAATATATGGTTAGCCATCTTAAATCATTCCGGTATATAGAGATGGACGGGGAGTTCATTGAGACCCCCTTTCAACACTTTGAAGAGGTGCCTCAGACATTGGCGTCAGCAGAGACTGTGACTGAAGAAGACTCTCCTTTGAAGATGGCTTCCTTAAAGGATGCCCGGGCTGTGATTGAGAAGGGTGAGTGTGCAAATTGGGGCCGACTTCCTGATTTTACTCCAAAGACTGACAAGTTTGGGTTGGGTTTCACTGCAGAGGCTCAGAGGGCTATACGTAAAGCAAGGATTGGAAGACCTCCCGTATTCATCACCAACCCAGGAGTGAATGCTATTGAAGACAATACGGAGGAATCTGAATTCGACAGCTGGATCTACCCAACGATCGGCGGTGGACTAAGCAACTGGACCGCTAAAGACCACATACCTATTACTTTTGTCACTCAGTAATGAACTCTTTGTTTTAAATTTGTAACGAACAATAATTTGAAACTTTATGGCTCGGTGTCTTACCCGGGGCACCGTGGCTTCATTTGTGAGGGTTTATTACTTGTCATTTCCATATATCATGAATAAAAGCATTGGACGTTTTTCGCATTTCAAATCTTGTGCTCCCTTTCTTTCTTTATATATTTCAAAACAGCTATATTTACACATACTCACTTATACAGGTTCCAATCCACTCTGGATCTCACTGGTAACGACTCTGCTACTGCCAGTTATGGTTTTGAAAATCCGATCAACTTAGCCGAAGACGAAGGTGAAGATGATTGCAAAGTGCCTAGTGAGCTTGCAAGACTTTTACTCCAGGAAGAGAGGGCCATTCAGCCACATGAAGAGCCAGTGGAAACGGTAAATCTGGGTTCTGAGACAGACAGAAAGGAAGTCAAGATTGGTGCCAATCTAGAGCTCAGCGTGAAACAACGGTTGATCCAGATGCTGCATGATTATGTGGAAATCTTTGCCTGGTCTTACGAAGACATGCCTGGGTTGGATACTGACATTGTGGTTCATCACCTGCCTACCAAGGAATAATGCCCTCCGGTTAAACAGAAGGTCCGCCGTATGCGTCCAGAGATGTCAGAGAAAATCAAAGCTGAGGTTATGAAACAATTTGACTTCGGTTTTCTAGCAGTGACTTCTTACCCTCAGTGGGTGGCCAACGTGGTTCCGGTGTCGAAGAAGGATGGTAAGGTCCGAATGTGTGTTGACTACAGGGATTTGAACAGGGCGAGCCCCAAGGATGACTTCCCCTGCGTCACATCGACGTTCTGGTTGACAATACTGCTCAGCACAAGGTGTTCTCCTTCATGGATGGTTTTTCAGGTTATAATCAGATCAAAATGGCTCCTGAAGATATGGAAAAGACTACCTTTGTTACTCAGTGGGGCACCTTTTGCTACAAGGTCATGCCATTTGGTTTGAAAAATGCTGGGGAAACCTATCAACGTGCCATGGTTGCTTTATTTCATGACATGATCCATCATGAGATCGAAGTGTATGTTGATGATATGATTGCAAGGTACCAAACTGAAGAAGAACACCTTGACCATCTACAGAAGCTGTTTGACCGTATGAAGTTGTACAAGCTGAGGTTGAATCCAAACAAATGCACCTTTGGGGTAAGATCTGGAAAATTGCTAGGCTTCGTCGTGAGTGACAAAGGTATTCAAGTGGACCCTGCCAAAGTAAAAGCCATACAAGAGATGCCAGTTCCCAAGACAGAAAAAGAAGTCAGAGGCTTTCTAGGACGGCTGAACTACATTGCCCGATTCATCTCGCACCTAACTGCTACCTGTGAACCAATCTTCAAGCTACTGAAGAAAGATCAAGTAGTACGTTGGAACGATGAATGTCAGGCCACTTTCGACAGAATCAAAGAGTATCTCCAAGAACCACCCATTCTTATGCCACCGGTTGAAGGGAGACCTCTAATCCTATACTTGACAGTACTTGACAGCTCAATGGGGTGTGTGCTGGGGCAGCATGACGAGTCTGGCCGAAAAGAGCACGCTATTTACTACCTTAGCAAAAAGTTTACCGACTGTGAGACCCGATACTCACTGCTCGAGAAAACTTGCTGCGCTTTGGTATGGGTTACTCGCCGGCTGAGACAGTATATGTTGACTCACACTACTCTGTTAATTTCAAAAATGGATCCAATCAAGTACATATTCGAAAAGCCTGCCTTGTCCGAAAGAATAGCAAGATGGCAGATGATCTTGACAGAATACGACATCCAGTACACGACTCAGAAAGCAATCAAGGGAAGTGTATTGGCAGACCATTTGGCACACCAGGCAGTGGATGACTACCAATCTATGAACTTTGAGTTCCCAGACGAGGATATCATGGTAGTGACTGATTGTGAAGTACCTAGACCGGATGAAGGACCTGAGGAAGGATCCCGATGGTCTATGCACTTTGACGGAGCCTCCAACGCTTTGGGTAACGGTATTGGAGCTGTGATCATATCCCCAAAGGGCACTCATACTCCGCTCACTGCCCGACTATGTTTCAACTGCACCAACAACATGGCGGAGTATGAGGCATGCATCATGGGTCTTCAAGCTGCAATCGACTTAAGGATCAAGTTTCTAAGTGTCTTCGGAGATTCCACTCTCGTGATCAATCAGATCAAAGGCGAGTGGGATACGAAACACCCAAATCTCATTCCTTACAAAGAGTGTATGGTGACGTTGATCCCCCATTTCACGGAGATAACTTTTGAACACTTCCCAAGAGAGGAGAATTAGTTGGCGGACGCGCTAGCTACGATGTATTCTATGTTCAAAGTCAAATGGGATAACGAAGCTCCCCGGATCATTATCTGGAAACTGGATGAACCTGCATATTACTGTGATCTTGAGGCTGAGGTGGTAACTGAAAAACCTTGGTATCATGAAGTGAAGAGGTACTTGGAAGCTCAAGAATATCCCGAGGGTGCATCTGTTAATGACAAGAAGTTTCTGAGAAGGTTCGCTGCAAAGTTCTTCCTCAACAATGGCATTCTATACAAACGAAACCATGATTCAACTTTACTGCGTTGTGTGGATAAGACTGAAGCAGAAAGGATCATGGCAGAACTACATGAAGGTACCTTCAGAACGCACTCCAGTGGGCACACTATGGCAAAGAAAATCCTTCGGGCAGGATATTTCTGGTCCACAATGGAAGCCGACTGTTATCAGCATTCTCGAACTTGTCATAAATGCCAGATCTATGCTGATAAGGTGCACATTCCTCCAGTTCCTTTGAACGTCTTTACAGCACCTTGGCCTTTTGCAATGTGGGGCATTGATATGATCGGTGAAATCAGACCTACGGCATCCAACGGGCATCGCTTCATCTTGGTAGCGATTGATTACTTCATAAAGTGGGTTGAAGCAGCTTCCTACGCTACCGTAACCAAGAACGTCGTGGTACGATTCATTCGGCACAACTTGATCTGTCGATACGGTGTACCTGAGAGGATCATTACGGATAATGGTACCAATCTTAACAACAATATGATCACTGAGCTCTGCGAGCAATTCAAGATACAGCACCACAACTCTTCTCCCTATCGACCGAAGATAAATGGGGTTGTAGAAGCAGCGAATAAGAACATCAAGAAGATTGTGCAGAAGATGACAGTGACCTACAAAGATTGGCACGAAATGTCACCGTTTTCTCTTCACGGGTATCGTACCTCAGCAAGAACGTCAACCGGGGCAACTCCCTTTTCCTTGGTCTATGGCATGGAAGCAGTCTTGCCTATTGAAGTCCAGATACCCTCTCTCCGGATAATGAAGGATGCAGATTTGAGCGAAGATGACTGGATTTGGACTCGACTTGATCAATTAAACCTAATTGACGAAAAGAGACTCACTGTTATTTGTCATGGTCAAACGTACCAAAAACGGATGATCAGGGCATTTAACAAGAAAGTCAGACCACAAGAGTATCAAGTTGGGGACCTGGTAATCAAGCGCATCATTCTTCCTCAAAGTGATCCCCGGGGCAAATGGACCCCTACGTATGAAGGGCCATTTGTGGTTAAACATATCTTCTCAGGAGGAGCCATGATTCTAACCACCATGGATGGTGACGACCTTCCCCACCCCGCCAATGCAGACATAGTAAAAAGATACTACACATGAATAAAAGACCCGCTAGGTTCACACACCTAGGCAAAAATAAGGGCTTCCCGGCGAACCAAAAGGGTTCGGGCAAAAATAAGGGATGAAATGAAAAAAATCTGTACACCCGACAAGTCGAAAACCTGAAATGGTGGCTTGGGCAAAAATGGGTATCCCGGTGGATTGAAAACCCGAAAGGGAGGTCCAGGAAAAAGTTAGGGATAAGCGTAATACTATGTCTCATTGGATCACCTTGCATCCAGAATCCGGTATCAACTATCAGGCTCAGACGACATCGATCAATCAGCTTCATCTTCAACTAAGCAGCCAAGTGATGAGACGCTTGAAGACATAAAGGCGATAGCAGAGTTAGAACCCAGTGGGATTATTTTTTCACACATAGCTGTTTTGGTTTCCTTTTCACAAAATTGTAAACTCTATGTTGTTCAACGGCGTTCTCTTACTAGGACGTCAGCCTCTTGTACATAAACGCCTATTTACAGGCAAATTCAAAAATCAATACAAATTCACTTTTCAGATAAATTGCCAATTATTTTCCTTTTTCTGTTTTGTCTTGCGAAGAACGTCCAATGTTCATTTTTGATATATGCATTTGACACTAATTGCTAACTCATAAATATCTGCATGCGAAACAAAGGACTAATTACAGGTGATAATGGAAACAGGGGCAATAATGAGTTGTCTAAATAATCTAATTGTTCCGTCCACCAAGGTACCAAGGTAGGTTCAGCTGAAGAACATGACCAGGATAACTTCACTCCCCGCAGAGTAAGATAAGATGCAGCAGTACTCTCCCCTGAGCAGAGTAGGTCTCCCATCAGCCCCGAAAGGCACAGTATCCCTAGCAAGTCAGCAATACTCTCCCCAAGCAGAGTTAGTCTACTGTCAGCCTTAAGGAAGTTAGATTATCCCCAAAAGATCCCAATATTCCCCAGCGGAGTATACAGATGTTCCTAAGCAAGCATCCCTGGCAGTCTTAATATAAGATTATTCCCCGGCGGAATCCAGACATCCAACAGAGCCGTTCCCCAGTGCAGTCCAAAGTCTCCC
Source organism: Vicia faba (assembly GCA_948472305.1). Taxonomy (NCBI): domain Eukaryota; kingdom Viridiplantae; phylum Streptophyta; class Magnoliopsida; order Fabales; family Fabaceae; genus Vicia; species Vicia faba. The sequence continues at coordinate 399,098,306 of OX451737.1, read as the reverse complement.
CAAGAGAGTTGAATCAATCTCCCCAGTAGGAAGCTTATCCCCAGAAGATTCTGGAAGCTTGTCCCCTGCAGAGTACGAAAGCATCTCCCCAGCTTTGTTCAAAGGTTATTCCTCGCCAGAGCTTATAACTGGGTTATCCTCAGCTAATTACCACGGAAAGATCGTCCCCGGCGAAGTTCTTCCTATTCCCCAGCGGAGTTCATCAAATCCTCAACAAAACTTATCAACGGTATCCCCAGCGGAATTATCATCAACATCTCAGCAAAGTATCTCTCTTCCCACAGAACAATTCCCCGCAGAGTAATCTCTCCACCAAGTTTATTCCCCAACGGAGTCATCTTCTCCTACCGGTTTATTCTTGTCATCATCCTTCCCCAGCGGAGACGAAGAACTCTACTCTTCAACATCAGCCCAGGATTTGACTTCCCGGCATCCGTCAAGGATTTATTTTCCTAGACGAAAATACATTCATAAGCATCACATCTTCATACATTATAGCATGCATATACGAATCATGAACCTACAATCTCATTTATTTTAAGGACGTCATGCATTTCATACATCATGACATTGCATATAACTAATGTTTTGCCTTTTTAGGAAAAAGGTCAATACAAAGATGATTACTATCAACTGTCGCAATTCCAGATTCGATTCCTGTATCCAGCCAGGGCACGTCTGAAGAGTTTGAAGATTTGATTCCTGTATCCAGCCAGGGCATATCTGTTGACGACTAATTCCAGATTCGATTCCTGTATCTAGCCAAGGCACGTCTGAAGAGTCCGAAGATTCGATTCTTGTATCCAGCTAGGGCATATCTGTTGACGACTAATTCCAGATTTGATTCTTGTATCTAGCCAGGGCACGTCTGAAGAGTTCGAAGATTCGATTCCTGTATCCAGCCAGGGCATATCTGTTGACGACTAATTCCAGATTCGATTCCTGTATCCAGCCAGGACACGTCTGAAGAGTTTGAAGATTCGATTCCTGTATCCAGCCAGGGCATATCTGTTGACGACTAATTCCAGATTCGATTCCTGTATCCAGCCAGGGCACGTCTGAAGAGTTTGAAGATTCGATTCCTGTATCCAGCCAGGGCATATCTGTTGACGACTAATTCCAGATTCGATTCCTGTATCTAGCCAGGGCACGTCTGAAGAGTCCGAAGATTCGATTCCTGTATCCAGCCAGGGCATATCTGTTGACGACTAATTCTAGATTCGATTCCTGTATCCAGCCAGGGCACGTCTATAGAGTTTGAAGATTCGATTACTGTATCCAGCCAGGGCATATCTGTTGACGACTAATTCCAGATTAGATTCCTGTATCCAGCCAGGGCACGTCTGAAGAGTTTGAAGATTCGATTCCTGTATCCAGCTAGGGCATATCTGTTGACGACTAATTCCAGATTCGATTTTTGTATCTAGCCAGGGCACGTCTAAAGAGTTTGAAGATTCGATTCATGTATCCAGCCAGGGCATATCTGTTGACGACTAATTCCAGATTCGATTCCTGTATCTAGCCAGGGCACGTCTGAAGAGTTTGAAGATTCGATTCCTGTATCCAGCCAGGGTATATCTGTTGACAACTAATTCCAGATTCGATTCCTGTATCCAGCCAGGGCATGTCTGAAGTGTTTGAAGATTCGATTCCTGTATCCAGCCAGGGCATATCTGTCGACGACTAATTCTAGATTCGATTCCTGTATCTAGCCAGGGCATATCTGCAGATGATTGTTTGTAGATTCGATACCTGTATCCAGCCAGGGCACGTCTGTAAGCAACCTTTTGAAGTTCCGGATTCGATTCCTGTATCTAGCCAGGGCATATCTGTGAGCGATTGTTTGTAGATTCGATACATGTATCTAGCGAGGGCATATCTACATAAAGAGTTTGAAGATCAACCCATGTAACAGGCCAGGTAATTATCTTTCTTTCTTAGGTACACAAGTTCTCGCTAAGGAATATCTTACACGATCGACACCTAGATGGCATCTATAAGCCTATCCACATACCAACAGTCTCCAAATGGCATCTATAAGCCCATTCCCGACAAGGCTCCGTCACAGCTCCAGATGGCATCTATAAGACCATCCTCCTATCCATCATCTCTCCAAATGGAATCTGTAAGCCCATTCTCGCCATCACGCTGCTGATACTCGATTATGTGAGTGCAAATTTCTGGGCACTTTAGTGTTCAATCATCTTCCACCTTCGGATCACGAAAGGCACGCAGGCCAATCTACATCCTCAGGTCTAAGAAGATTGAACAGGGGCAACTGTTGTACCCCAAAATTTGCCCTCCCATATTCTTCAAGATTTGTCAAGATCAACCTCCAAATGGTTCAAAATCTCTCAAGGGTTGCACAGTCCAATTGCCTCCTGACACAGTCAAAATTAGGGTTTTGGTTCTTGCAAGGAAGTTGAGGTTTTCAAGGGTCCAATCAAGTCCCATATGCCTATATACATTGTCAAGCATCTACATGTCAAATTTCAAGGCTCACAGCATCAAATTGCACAGTCAAAAGCCCTAATTGCTTCACAGTCAATTGCAGGGGCAAAATGGTCATTTGGCAGTCAAAAGTCAAAAAATTTGGTCAACGTCTTATTTTGAAGCCACAATCATTATTTGATCAAGTCTTGATCATGATTCCACAAGCATGGCTCAAAAATCATCAAGATGCAAAAAGTTGCTATTTTTGGACAGCTGAAAAGTCAACTGTAACTTGACCAAGGCATAACTTTTTCATGGTTCATCAGAAAAATCCCATCCAATTCTCATTTTGAAGGGGATGACATTTCCTACAACTCATCTTCACACTACAAGTCCAAGAAATGCTCTCACAAAAAGTTATCAATTTCTACATTATAGGTCATTTTCAAAAGTCAACAAAAAGGCACTTTAAGTCAAAGACCATAACTTGAGATTGGTGAATCAAAATGACATGGGACCAAAGGTATTGCTTAGAGGACTTCAAGACCTTTCCAAAATGTCCAAGAACATGTTCATAGCTTCAAAATTGAGCAAGATATGCATTGGAGAAGTTGGGAAATTTTTGGGAATTTGCAAAAGTCAACTTTGCCCAAAACACTTCATTTTTGCTAATGGGCCTCAAATTCTTTCTTGAATCTTTACCCAAGGCTTATGCACGACCCATTAAGATTAATTTGGATTATTTTCTTATTTTTATTAATTATTTGCATTTTTAATTGATTAATAATTCATTTAATTAATTTAATTGTAGGAAAATATCAAAACATGGTTTTCAAATCTTTTTATGAAGCAAATGAGATCAGGGCAAGCTGGAAATTCGTGTACATATCAAGGACATCAAAATCACCCAATTTTGGCAAGTTTTAGCAATCAAAAAAAGTTGGAAAAGATTTGATTAAAATCAAATATTGCAAACATGAATACAATGGATTTTTGGGCCTAAAGTTGACCTAATTCCCTTCCCATACAAATGCTGAAGCAACCCCTAAAGCCTTTCACGTGCAAAAGCTGCTGAGAACACCATAACCAAATTGCAAAAAGTCAAGAAAAAACTTAAAACCGAAATCGATCTTCCAGGCGAATTCCAAACCTTTTCTTGATTCAAACATCTTGCATAAGTCTCCAGAAACAATTTGCAACCAAGAACAAGCCCTAACACTCAAAGAATCATCCACAACAAGTCCCACGGTTTGAATATTTTTCCACAATTGCATATCCTTATTCATGCATTTTTAACCTCTTTTTTGGATTGATTTGTGTTAATAGGATCATTCTGAAGCTATTGGTATGATCCAATTTGATTATGGTGTTCTGAATCAAAAACCACCATTGAAGAACTTTAGGGTTTCGAAGCTTGAATTTTAGGGCTTTCCACATACAGAAAAATTGGACATTGAAACGTACATGGTTGAATTCGTCAAGGCCAGACGAATTCAACCCAACCATCGCGCCTTTTTTATATTACCTGTAGCCCTAATCGCTATTTTTGACATTTGCATTTTGTGGGGGTTTAAAACCCCCGCTATTTTATTGTTTTGGTTACAGGCCAGGTGAAGAAGATGAATACGTGGAAGCATGTGACTGGGGCATTCAAACTCTTGGCGTGTTTTTTCTGATTTCCAGCATAGTTATCATTATTAATATATTATATTTGTTGGTTAATACATTAACAAAGACAACGTGATGGCTCAGTGGTTGATGACGTGCTTGGCAATTGTTGGGACCTGGGTTTGATTCCCAGGTCCACCCAATATTTGTTTCTATTTTTCATAACATGATCTCATGCAGCTTTCCAATGCGTTCCACCATGCACTTCAACCAGCAATGCGCCATATGTCTCTCAGCATACATCCAATGGCCAGGAGATGAAGAGCATGGTACTCCCTAGTCAACAAGCGTGTGGTCAATCCCCAAGGTCAACGAGACTTGCTTCTTAATGGGCCTGAATTCCAGAATAACACCTCCACACTGGGCCATCAAACCCCCCCTGGTTTTGCTATTTTATTTTCTTTTCTTTTTCCCTTTTAATTATCTCATAACTAATTATTATTATTATTAACCAATAAAATAATTTTTCATAATAAATTCAGAAATCAAAAATTGTAAATATATTTTATTATTTTTACTATTAACTATTATTTTTGTAAATAAATATTGACAATTAACTTAGTTTAATTTATGCTTAATTTTCACCTTTTTCTCAATAAATAAAAGTTATGTAGAATTAGGGTTCGACAATTTTCAATCATATTTTATTAATTAATCATTATTCTTATTAATTATTATTATCTTTGTAAATAAAAATGTAAATTAATTAATTTAGTAAATTAGGTTAACTTGGACTTTTTAAATAATTAAAATAAACTTAAAACTAGGGTTTTTCTTAACTTTTAATTTTAATTCCTTTTTATTTTCATTAAAACATTAAAAACATAAAAAACATCTTTTTCTTTTTAGTTAATTAGTAAACTAGGGTTAATCTTAATTATATGCAAAGGACCAAAAAACTCATATTTTCTCAAAAGGGTCAAAAACCCTAGGACGTTCCAATTTAAATTTCTTTCCGTATTATTTTTATTTTGATTATTTATGTATCTGCTCAATGGATGTAATAGTAATTAGGATTTACCGCTTTCTTTTATTTTCGCATTTTCCAAAACGGGTCTTTTATTTTTGGCGATGTATAGACCCGCGCCTTGTAATAGCGTAGGATTTACATTTCTGCACTTTAATTTTCCGCACTCCTAACTGTTAATAAGCATGAAAGACTGAATGACAAATTAAAAACAACTCGTAGCTCACAATTGCATGATCAAAGATAAACATAAACTGAATTGAACACACAAGCACATGCCACTTCTAGGGTACGCCTCACTCGTTGCCTCGAACGTGGTCGTCAAGTATAGGGTGTTTTAGAGGTCGCCCTCCTGTCCAAAGATCCAGTTGCCTCGAAACGGTTGCCTCGGATAAAAAGGATCTAGGACACTAGGGTTACCGCTAAGGTGTCCTACTATTTCTTCGGTGACCACACTGTCCCTAATAATCGAATTGACCCGAATACCTCCAACGACGGTGCTACCTACTTCTCAATAGTGGGATAGAACTGTTTAAAGGACTCTTATATAGCCTAATTCCTTAGAGTAGGTAGATCTCATGGGTACTTGCTCTTTTCAAACAGACAAAAACAACTTTTCACACTGACACTTTCAAAAGTTTTCCAACAAATTTTTCATACACTCTTGAGGACAGATACAAGAGTTACCTAGAAATTTTTCAAACGAAACTTTTTCAAAACCCACATACACTTGAAAAGCAAACAATTTTTGAAAACATAAGAGCAACTACCTAAGAGCCTGTGGATAACCACGGATAGAAAGGGTGCTAACACCTTCCCTTTCTATAATCTACCTCCCGAACCGAGAACATTCTCGAAAAGGAATTTTGCTGTGCTTTTGTCCTTTCCATGTTGGAGAACATAAAAGACGGTGGCGACTCTTGCTTACCGCGACATTTCGTGAACCAACTTAAAAAACATTCAGTTCTATTTCCACTGATCACACTGACCATCTTGTGTGAACTCGAAAACTCCTTCGTCAATCAGGTCCTGAATCTTACGTTTCAAAGCCTGACAATTTTAAACATTGTGACCGGGACTATTGCAGTGGAAAGCACACCTTGCATTGGGGTCATAACTGGCAGAAGAAGTATTGGGATTCTAAGGAGGACCTTCTAACGTAATTAGCTTCATATTCAACATGTGTTGCAATGCTTGAGACAATGGCATGTTGATTTTCATGAATTATCTTTTGGGTGTATCCTGATTACGCTGATTACCCTGTTGTTGTTGGCGAGGTTGTTGTTGAGCTTGCGATGTAATAAAAATCTAGAAAGGCCTTTTTCCATTAACTAAAGTATTAGCAATATCAACTTGTCTCTCTCTCTCTCTCTCTCTCTTATTCTCCTCCTACTTTCAACCAAGTCAGTTTCCTGTTTCATTGGAGGTTGGTTAATGAATGGATCCCGATTTGTAGTAGTCCGTCCCATACGGTTGTATCTGACCTGATGAAGCTTGCTGATGAGGATTCTTAACTCTTCTTGTCCCTAAGCTGAATTTTGGATAAGAGTCATCTGACTAATCATCTTGATTCTCATCTTTTCCATCTCAGCTTGCAATTGTTCCAACTGGTCATCCTTGTTGTCTTCAGGATTCTTCTTGGTCATGTTCTCGATGACGAGTGCTTTCAATCCTTCTTTCCCCTTGGCTAAGCTTAGTAACATCTCTTGGAATTTAGCATTATGATTCTGGAGATCTTTGATGCCTGTTCGAGAGCCATTTTTGCTGAAATAAACAACAGGAAGATGAGAAATTTGTCTTGGACACATGTTATGTAATGATATGTATGGCATGTAGATGCATATGCAATATTTTCAAGGACCTCATGGGATTTACATTTGTTAATAAAAAGGGAACAGAAAAAAGATTTTTGTTAGTAAGTTCAAATTATAAATGCCTTTTAGGCTTACAATGACAATAAAAAGAGTTACAAGGAAACAAAATATGAACTCAAGTCTCCCATTGACGCTTCCTCTTTGTGTTGACATGTGCATTAAGGCTCTGCTCTTCGTGAAGTCGTTTTGTCAGCTCCAGTACTTTCTTCTCACTAGCATAGAACTGAGTCTCAAAGGTGTCCCTTTCTTCTCTCAGTTGAATCCAAGACTTTTGTAGTTCTTCAAGGTTAGTAGGCATATCTGGAAGCAAGATGGTATTGATGTGCCCGTAAGTGCACGGAAATGTCGAAGTAATATAAAAGATTTTCGAACCCACAGAGACCAATGTCAACCTATTGTAGTCTATTGCCGCTTTGTAAAGCTAAGGCTAATGAATGATTAATATATGGGAAACTAAGAACTAAAACAGAAATAAAATAAGTTTTAGGAAAAATATATGAAAAGAGAGACCGAAACGTGTATTTCGCGTACCTCTGGGACTCTGTAACTCGTTGGCTTATATCGATGTTAAAAATGTGTTTCGTATAAAATATCAATTTAAAGACTGAACCTCACCCTCTCGTGATTTTGAATAAAGCCACATTCCTTGACCATGGGATTTTGCTCTCGCACGCCCATTCTAAACGAGGAACGCGTTTTGAAGACTGAACAAGTTCTAATTAATCCTAAAGCGCTCTCGCTGTGTTTAGGATTAATGCATAGTTTTTACTATCCGGTTCGACCCCCATGCTCTCACAATGTTGGCTCGAACCTTAGTTAATTTCCCACTTTTGTGGAAAAATCGTGTTAAGTAACCTCTCACTCTCGTGACAAAGATATTAAAATTAAGTTTAAAAACAAAGACCGAAACTGAATTTTCAAACAAATATTAAGCCAACTTATTACCGAGTCCCATCGGAAACAACGGTCCTCACATACCAGACTCAACTATTTAGCTAGACATATTGTTAAGTGAAAGTGAATTAAACATGACAATTGCAATTAATAACGACATGGTAATTAAATTTGACAAACAAAGCGATAATGATAAATAATAATTATTTTAATAATAATAATAATAATAATGGTAATAATGATAATAATAATAATAATAATAATAATAATAATAATGATAATAATAATAATAACAATAATAATAATAATAATAATAATAATAATAATAATAATAATAATAATAATAATAATAATAATAATAATAATAATAATAATAATAATAATAATAATAATAATAATAATAAGCAATATGATAAAGAACCTGTAAATGTGAGAAACAAGAACTTGAAAAAAATAAACTTCTATTATGATGGCAAGATTGTGATCCAAGAGTACATAAATTGTAGGCCTAAAACTAATGGTGTGGTAGTTCCTCGATGTGAGAAACTACCACTTTTACATAATAAACTTTTCTGCCTAAAAACTAAGAATAATAATGTGCGCACAAAACTTGGATGTCTCATACTAATATCTAAGATCCTATATATAGAGAAATAAAATGCATGTTACATGTTTATGTGATAAGTAATGGAGATAATGGAGAAAGAGGAGAAAGAAGTGGGAAAATGGGAAGTTGAAAAGACCATGGAGTGATAATGGGAAGTTGAGAAAATCATGGGAGTTTCGTTGCAGACGTGAAGAGAACTTCATGTTTAATACTAAACTTAGCTTGTGCCGATCGCCATACAATGTGTGCCGAGGGACACACATATATGACTTGTGCCAAGCGGGACATGTTGTGTGCCGAGGGGCACACTAATGTAACTTGTGGCGGGCGGCATGGCTTTCTGTCATGATATTTTCTGCATTTTCTGCAAATTTGACTCTTTTCTTCTTCATTTCTTCCTCTTTTCTTCCTCTTTCATAATGTAAGCCTCGTGAAATGTAAATACCTTAAATGAAGTAGAAATACTGGCATAACAATATAAAATGAATAAAAAACAATATAAAAGTGCATGTGAATCAAGTTGAAAATATGATATAATTTTTCGTTATCAAATACCCCCACACTTAAACCGTTGCTTGTCCTCAAGCAATTGACCAACACAGTAAAAGAAATTATTAAGCGTGACTTGAAACAAGGACACAACACAACTCCTAATCATACGTGGTTGTTAGGCTAATGTTAGATCGATAGGTACTAACTTTTCAATACCAAGGACACTGTAACGACACAATGTTCAAAGATAACATCTTTATGCAAACCAATTCGAATCATACCATTATAACTCAACTTATATATCTCGTTTTTATTTCACTCTATTCTTTCAAGCACAATCACATTAAGCCAGTTGTCCGTACACGGACATAGTAGGGAAATCAGTTAGTGACTATGATCCTTTGTATTGAGGTTCTGATACATGAGTTTGGTAAACCCTTTTATTTAACTAATCGTAGTTGCGGGGAATCAGACTGTAGTCTGCCCTACCAAGTTCAGCATCCATACACCTCTGAACCAATTGACAACAAATTGTTTTATTATATTTTTGTAGATTCCACAACCATTGGATTAAGTGACCGGGTGAGGGTCACCTAACTTAATAGGTGTGTTCCCTATTTTAAATTTATTATGGAAAATAATTTTTTTAAAGAATTTTTAGGATCATTCACTTATATTCATCGACTCCATACGTAGTTTGTGCTTATTATGGCGCTGACTGCTAATATAAACTACTTAAGAGCTACTTTGAAAACTTGAGCCTAAGGTCTCGGAATAATGGGTACCCAAATTGATATCATATAATGAGGGGGTTTAGGTTGTTATAACGGTATTGATTTTATTGGAACTTTCCCAAGTCTCTCTAACAAAGCCTATATTGTGACAACCTATAAACTTTCAGAGTGTGTGCCATGCATTAGAAAAGAAAATTTTTGTTTGGAGGTTTAAAAATTTTAAAATTTCGGGGAAATTTGATAACAACTGAAAAACAGGCATACATACTTGACATCACATGCAATGAATCGACCAAATACTGAAAACAGATAAAATCCTAAAAACATGCAATAAACTAGAAAATAATAAATCAAAATAAGAATTAATAAATGGAAAGCGGTAAAGTTCCTCCCCCACACTTAAACCAAACATTATCCTCAATATTTCAGTACAAAGTGGAAAGAGGAATAAAAATCTGATTAATACTCACCTCAATAGTTTCCTACATGCAAATGATAGATGCCAAGCGATCAATATCTTTATTTTCTGCAAACTCAAACAAAAGCAAAAACATTAAATTGAAACTCATGGGTTGCCTCCGACGCAGCGCTTTGGTTAACGTTGCTAGCTTGAAGACTCAAGAGTGTCAACATTTATGGTGACTCTCTTGAGAATAACTCATTGATTGAATTTTTAATCATCATTGGTTTCCATGGCCACTTATTAAGCCATCTCAAACATCCCTCACCTTTTCTTTTCGTTCTTCTGTGGGGTGGTTTATTCTTTTGAACTTGTGGTGGTGGTTCTGGATCAATCTTGAGTATTAGCTTTTCAAGTTTGGGCTTAGTTATTTCATCCACCATCTTGAATGTTAACCTTCCCTTCTTAATGCTAATGATTTACCTAGTTTCCTTGTCCTTGGATTTTCTCTTTTTATGCAGAACCTCAGATAAAGGTGAGTTGGTGTGGATATTGTTCACATACCTTTTGGATTGGGCATCTACATTAGCTTCGACAAATATTTGCAGAAAAGAAATAGGTGGGTTATATGGAGGAGGAATAACAATAGATGTTTCCTTCTCTACCTCTTCGATAACCTCCCTTTCGGATGGTCTCGGTGTAATTTTCACAATCTCTACTCTTTTCTCATTAGTACTCTCTTCAACCTCATTATCACTCTCGTTAGGATTTTCGATTTGTTTTTCACTACTGATTTTTCAACATCCACATGCTCCTCAGGGAAGGGTCCGAGAGGATTTTTTGCAAGCATGGAGATTTTGGTCTCCAAGGCCATGTTGTGAGTCACGAGGGAATCAACTACATTGTTCAGCTGCCTAAGGGTTTCATTATTTTGAAGACCTTGATTTCTTATCTCTTAATTTTAGACAGTTTGTGTCTCTATAAAATGCTTTATCATTGATTCTAGCCTAGAGTGAGTTAGTGTCGCATCAGAATCCTCCATTGATGTTGCGAGGTTGAAATTATAGGATTCCTGTGGTTCCTCAAAGTGAGTTAGTGTCGCATTTTGTGTTTCCACAAAGTGCTCCATCATTATAGTTTCTAGCCTATAATGATTTAGTGTCGCAGTCATATCCTCCATTAATGTTTTAAGAGTGGAATTATGGGATTCCTGTGGCTCCTCAAAATATTAGGCATGGTGATTTTATAGGAAATTTGGTTAAGGATAAGTTAGCGTCGCATTGTAATCCTCCAGTAATATTTCGAGATCGGATTTATGGGATTCTTGTGCCTCCTCAAAATGTTGGGATTGGTAGTTGTAGAGGTAATTTGAGTGAGAGTGAGTTAGTGAATCATTGAAATCTTCCATCGGTATTTCGAGGTCGGATTTATGGGATTCTTGTGATTCCTCAAAATACTGAGAATGGGAGTTGTAGAAAAAGTTCGGGTGATACATAGTGTTGTACCTCAAAATTTTCCTTCCCATGTTTCATTAAAGCATTCTTTCAAGGCTCTTCAAATGGTCGAAACACTCAAATGGTCTTAAATGGCTTCCATGGTTCTTCATAGGTCCTCAACAAGGTTCATGTCAAGTTTCAAGCCCTATACATCACAAGTTTGCTCAGTCAATGACTCAAATGCTTGAAAATATACTATATTGATAAAAAAAGTTAACTATGGTCAACATACAGTCAAACTTCAATATTTTTGCTCAACATCAATATTTTGAAGTGATATTCATCATTTTATCAAGGGTTGATCATGATTTACCAAGGAAAGTCCCCAGATCATCAAAAGTCAAGAATTGCCAAATTAGGGTTTTCCTTAGGATAAGTCAACTGAACTTTGACCAGACATAACTTTCACATTCTTCATCAAATTTTTCCCAACCAAAGCCTATTTTGAAGAAAATTCAATTCCCTAATACTTTTCTTTTATTCTCAACTCCAAAAGATGCTTCATTTGGAAGATATGATCTCATACATTATAGGTCATTTTCAAAAGTCAACAAAAGACACTTTTTATCAAGACAACTTACATCAGGATAAAGTCCTAGATCATCTTCAAAGGATTAAAATTGAGCAAGTTATGAGTTGCACAAGTTGAAAATTTTGAAGAAATTCAAGAAGTACAAATTGAGAAAAATTGTACTTTTAGACCAATGAGCCTACTTTTTGAACTTCAAATATGTCCATAATATCTTAGAGGCCTCTAAGTCCATTTTTAATGGATTTGATTTTGATTTATATTTATCTTGATTTTATTTAATTTAAAATCAAATAATTTAGATAAAAATACAATAAAACACGGGCTAATGCATTTGGGCTTAACTTGATCCATTATAAAGCCCAAGATTCGTGAAGGATACATAGAAATTGTCTAGGTTCATGCAAAATTCGAAAAGGGCAAAGAATCAAACAAAAATGGCAAGGGATCATGAAGTTTAGAAACTTTTCAAATTTTGATTTTTTGTTTTAAGGCCATGGTTAATGGCTTGATTCTTTCCATGATTGTTTACACTCCTCTCTTCCCTCTACAAATAAACAACATTGCAAGCCCAAAGGAACATAAAATTCCTACATGGAAAAGCTCTCCAAAAGTCTCCAAAAGCGTGCCTGAATTCTTCACATTTTTCAAAGAAATTTGCATAGTAATTTCCAGCCATATTCGAGTAATTTCAAGCCTCGTACCATCTTCCTGAGGTTTCCAGGAGTTTATACCAAGCCTCACGAATCGCAAATCAACCCCATAATCCTCCTTTGCACTAGCTCCGATCGGTAAGTCAGTAAGTTTCAGTTTATAAATTTCAGCACAATTTCAATCATTGCAAGCATGACATCATGAATCATATCCAGGATTTAAGTTGTTCTAACATTTTATATTTAAATTTTAACGTAGAAATAGCATTGTGTCATTGTTAGGGCATGAAGCTTTTGAAGATTCAGATCTTGCAGTACAAGCATTGTTAGATCAAACTAACCACACCATGGGATTCATAGAGTTTTAATTAGTCAAATAAGATCGTTTTCTTTTCCATTTTATTTGAATCGTGCAGGTTTTGATTTTTACGTCATCGGAGGGGATGACCAGAACCACCATCCAAGTTGGTTTGACCGGTGGGAGAATTCTCGTGGCTGAAAGAAATAATATGATTGACCAATTCAAACACCAGGGGCCCATCTGGGCACGCGCACTTTTATTTAAATGATTTTGAACTTGATAATGTTATCGTTACCTTGTTGTTTTGCTTAAATTATATTTTCCTTTTAATTTCTTAAAACCATAAAAAAATCATAAAATCAAAATCACAAAAATAATTAGACTTAGATTTTCATTAATTAAATTAATTTTAATTAATTATTTTTAATCACTTTCTTTTTTAATTAATAATCATCTTATTTTTTATATATTAATTAATCAATTAAACTTAGGTTTCTATTATATAATTTAATTATTTTTCCTAATAAAAAAAATTACAAAAAAATTTCATTTTATCACTTAGATTTTTAGGTTATCTTTACATCTTTCTTTTTTTCTTTCCCGCACGTTTATTTTTATTCGCATTATTTTCACAATTATGTAATTGTACATGGGATGTAATAGCTTAATTTAGGACCCTTTACTTTTTTCTTTCCCCGTTTTGGTTTGTAATTCACCCCACCCCGAAGTCTTGTAATAACGTAGATTTAAATTCCCGCATTTTTATTTTTGTACTGATATTAACTGTTTGATGAATTTTAATAGGATTATATGATAAGACTAAAAGAAAACGCTAACAAAACTAACATCCGAAGGTAAATAACTGAAACACCACACACTCGCAAACGCGCACCTCTAAGGTACCTCCACTTGTTGCCTTCGAAAAATAGTCATGTCCCTCGAACGTGAGAAACTTTAGCAAAGACCCTTGGGTAAAAAGATCGTAGTCCCTCGGTGACCCTTCTGATGCTGCCTTTGGTAAATGATCTAGTTCCTTACGATAAAATTGCTAAAGTTCCCTACGAGTTTCCTTCGTAACTATACGATGGCCTTCACTTGTCCCCTAAAAATTCCAACGATAGGACTACCTACACACTTATAGTAGGATAGCACTGTTTAAAGGAAAATAGGAAAAGAACAACCTTTCGAGTAGGTAGATAGCTCCTAGTTGCTTTCTCATAAAAACAATCTAAAAATTAAATGTTTCACACATACACAAACTATTTTCTAAATATTTTCAAATACAAAAAACACTTTATATACGTTCTCGCCGAAACGAGAAACATTACAAAGTACGCCGCACTAAGGCATCTTTTCAAAATATCTTCAAAACGCACTTACACAAAAAGCATTTTTAAAATGAGCTAGCAACTAAGAGCCCATAGATAATTACGGATGGAAAGGGTGCTAATACCTTCCCTTTCCATAAAATACCCCCCTTACTCATAAAATTCTCTCGAAAGGTCTTTCCTGTTCTTTTCACCCTTTCCTTTGTTGGATAAAAGAAAATTCGGTGGCGACTCTTACTAACCACAACATTGCGATAAAATGAAAAACCAGTAAAGTCAGTTCTCCCATTGTATTACAGAACTGGCGACTCTATAGGGGAGTACATTTAAATTGAAAGTGGGGTTACCTTAGAGTTAGATTATATTTAAAATGCTTTCCTTGTTGATTTGTGTGCTTTATCTTTCAAGTTTATGTTTGGGTTATTATTAAAGATCCTATACCCAGATATGGGGCACCTTTTAGGTAAGTAGCAATAAATCATAGAGGTTGTACAACGTAGACCGATATGGATGATATGATAGCTACGTTAGTGCGATACTCTGGCTTATACTAATGTTCCCTGAGTCAGTCAAGAATAACATTAAGCTTCCACATAGTGTCATTAAGCACTAACTGGCCTTTAGAACCTTAAATTGACTCATCTTTGCAGTTAGAAAGTAGTGAGATGATCGACTTTGGTGCAGACTGAAGTTGGTTGATACTCAATGCTACAGTCATTGAGGTTGGACTTTTAGAATATTTTGTCCACAATTCAGATGCTTGAGCTGAAATAATGCCTGAGAGAAAGATAAATGATATGAGATCCCTAGAACCCGATTACTATTGCTAGGACAGGTTGAGCAAACTAAAACTTCAAGAGGGTACTTACCTATAAACTCCATACAAGCCTAAACCTAAGGCTACTTGTGTGACTTGGTTTCTTTCATTATCTAATAACTTAAACTTATTGCAGGGCTTTGTTTGTACTCCTTGCAGGACTTGTTTGTAGTCATTATCCAATAACTTGGATTTCCTGCAAGACTTACTTGTCTTCGTCCCCTTACACTTTTGTTTGGTGAATAGAATACACATCATGCCATAGCATTTCCTTAACCATTTCAAGGATCTCAAGGGTTTGTGATGCAGGTTATGATGAACCAGACGTCTAGCAAGGGGAAAGGGGATTTATTTTTCCGCTAGCCAACACTGTCAAAGCACGATAAATTGAGTCAGAGGCTATGACCCACTAGACATGGTGAGCTTGATTCTCGTAGAAGGAAATTCAACGATACCAAGTTCTTCAATCGAAGTTGCAGTGAGATTCAGTTGCTAACATTTCCTTGTGTTTACCCCACGAGATCCTTGAAAACATAACATGTATTCTCAAGACATGTTTCTCATTTGCTCGTTATTTATTTCATCAAGGAAGATGTCTCTCGAACAGAACAATAGAGATATTCGAACTCAAGATGCTCAGTTCAAGGAAATGGTCCTGAATCTATCCAAGGGGCAAGAAGAATTGAAAGCACTCCTCGCTGGGAACACGGACAAGAAAAATCCTGAAGATAACCAGGATGACCAGGTGGAACAACTGCAAGCTGAGATGGAAAGGATGCGAATCCAGATGAGTAGTCAGATGGCTCTTATCCAAAATTTAGCTCGGGGACAAGAAGAGTTAAGAATCCTCCTCAACGAACTTCGTCAAGACAGATACGACCGTCTGGGGCAAACTGCTAGAATTTGGGGCCTAATCAATGATCAATCTCTCTTGGCAGACAGGGAATCAGGTGACATGTTCATGCAGGAACATGTTGAAAATAAACTCAAGAGAGATGAAATTCAGGGGACTGCATATTCAAGTACTCAGAAGAGATCATACAATGGAAATAAGGAGTCCAATACTGTGTAGGACCAGAAGGATCATAATAAGAGTGATCTTAACCAATCTGTCGGGGCAGTACGAATCTATAATCCAGCACCAGTGCAACAATGACAACAGTGTAATCAGCATAAGCATAATACATCTAAAAGACGCTTTACTGAAATCAATGTGTCATTGGCTCAAGCATTGCAACACGTGTTGGAGGCCAAGCTGGTTAAGTTGAAGGAATATCCTCAGAATCCCAACACCGCCTCTCAAATGTATAATCCAAATGCAAGGTGTGCGTACGACTCCAACATTACTAGACATGACACTAATAGCTATTGGACATTGAGAAATAAGATTCAAGACTTTGTCGATGAAGGAGTGTTGGAGTTCACACAAGATGGTCAGACTAAATTCTTCTGCCATCCCTCAAAGGCACACCATCTGAAGTGACAAGTTCAGACAAAGAGGCTTTTTTTTTTCATTAGAATTTTCAAATTAAAATTTTCTTTTGATTGTTCGAACACTTATTTATGTCAAACTTTGTTATTCCATTAATGCCTTGCATATGTTTGTCTTAAATTAATCCATTCGTTTTCACTATACTGAAACTATGCTTTTACTTCCTTTTTGTGATATTCGACCCTCGATTAAAAGTTGTAAGCCTTTAGAGGGAGAATAACGAAAAAGATACCATAATCTCTACAATATGCGTTTGAACAGACCTTGCTGACGATGTACAGGCGTTGTTTCAAATCCTAAATAGTGGAGTTATAAGGAAGATAATCCCTAGTCAACCCCTTTGAGCCTAAGAAGTAGGAGTTTTCTTTTTCACACAAATTGAAACCTTTAATCATAACCTGAGGCAGGGTAGTATTTCAGTTAATTCAATGGTGCATTCAAACGCAAGATTTACCCTCGTACACGATGAGTAGTGTCGAAGATACTCTTCTAAATCAAAAGACAATGATGGTTCCCTGTAATCACTAAAATAGACAGTCATTATCTCTCAAAAGAAAATCCCGCTAAGCCCAAACCTATGAAGGAGAATTAAGAAAAAAAATGGGGGCATCCCGCTGACTAAAATCATAAAAGAAACAATTCAGGAAAAAGGTAGGGATAGTAAATTAAAAAAAAGAGGTCTCTACAAATCCTCAACAAAAAAAATATTACAAAAATTGACTGCCTCCTCAAAAGAAACTTTCAGTATCCGAACCATCACCGGAATATCAGGGAAAATATTTCAGACTCAATTGGGATCTAAACGCATAATTAACTAAGTATAGGACTGAAGAACATCACGAAGAAAGGGTTGGGTACAAATAAAGTTTGAGCCTTTATCCTTTGTTTCTTAAACCGTGAACCAGGCCACGCTACAACCCTTAAAAGTCCTAACTAAAGCATGGGTTAGTTCAAAAGCATATTGTTACAAAAGGTATCCTGACTCCTGTAAGGCTTGCTATAAATCCTGAGTTGATATCACATTCTTACAAAAAAATTTTACTAAAAAATGAAATTTCAAAATATCAAGACAGACATAAGCTTTGCATTTTTTAAAATGTCATTGTTTGCATATGACTAATTATTCGACGGTAGAGAAATTCGCACGACGGAAATTCAATGAACGGAAGTCCTCTCAATGGAAAGAATCACCTCAGATGTAAAGATATTTTTAGTAACAGGTCTTTCATAACCAAGGGGCATGACATGGTGTCTAACTGAACTGGGGGAAGTCGAGTCAAGATTCGAGGAATCTCTCAAAAGTTCCAAATAGCCAGGGGCAGTCCTTCGTCTGAATCACTTGGGTCATTGAACACTAGTTCCAACAAAGGGCCACATGCAATCAAGCAAACATCTTTCTGGAAGTGCTACAACACTTACTACTATGAAGAGTGACAATTCTCTACACCCTGTGAACACGGACATTGCCAGAAAATACTACGCATGAAAGAAAAAAAAGACCCACTAGGTTGACTGACCTAGGCAAAACTAAGGGAATCCCGGCGAACCAAAAAAGTCCGTGCAAAAATTAGGGATATATAAATAAAACTGCACACCCGGAAAGTAGAAAACTTGAATAGGCGACTTGGGCAAAAAAGGGTATCCTGGTGTACTGAAAATCTGAAAGCCAGTCCAGGAAAAACTTAAGGATTAAAGCGTACGAATATGTCCCGCCATCTCGTCACTTGTCTATCAATATAAGACTTATCACCCTGATCAACATTCACCAAAGACTTTAGAAGTTGAGATATGTTCAAGTCTCCACAAATCCCCATAGAGCCACTGCCATGAGATTATCCCCACAAGGTAATCTTCACAAGTTCATACATTCTCCGCAATTTCTCTGGCAGATCACTCTGGAAAATAAAGGAGTATGATCTTCTCCCCAGCAATGTCACCGACATACAGGATCCCAAAAATTACAGTCCATGGGAATTCCTCTCCCCAGCTGAGTTTTTAAAACTGTAAAAGCCCCTGCATATTACTTCTCTCCAGCAGAGTGCATTCTCCATAACAAAGAGCTTCCCTCAGCATGATATTCCTCCACCGCTAGGGTTTATTTCCCCAACAAGCTCCATATTCCCCACCACGAGTCTTTTCTCAGACTATTACAAATCAACGGACAAAACCCTTTGTCCCCAGCGTAGTTGATACTATTCCCAGTAAGTTCATTCGAAGCCTGGAATCCGACCAGATAACAATTTAACTTCATTCTTAGAAAGTTGTTGTGAAGCCTAGAATTCGACCAGATAACAATTTAACTTCATCCTCCTAGAAAGTTACTGCGAAGCCTGGAATTCGACCAGATAACAGTTTAACTTCATCCTCCTAGAAAGTTGCTGTGAAGTCTGGAATCCGACCAGATAATAGTTTAACTTCATCCTCTTAGAAAGTTACTGCGAAGCCAGGAATTTGACCAGATAACAGTTTAATTCCATCCTCCTAGAAAGTTGTTGTGAAGCCTGGAATTCGACCATATAATATTTAACTTCATTCTCCCTAGTAAGTTGCTGCAAAGCCTGGAATCCGACTAGATAACAGTTTAACTTCATCCTCCTAGAAAGTTGTTGCGAAGCCTAGAATCCGACCAGATAACAATTAACTTCAACCTCCTCAGAAAGTTTCTGCGCAGCCTTGATTACGACCAGATAACAATTTAACTTCATCCTCCTAGAAAGTTGTTGTGAAGCATGGAATCCACCAGATAACAATTTAACTTCATCCTCCTAAAAAGTTGCGGCGAAGCCTGGAATCCGACCAGATAACAGTTAACTTAATCCTCCTAGAAAGTTACTGCGAAGCCTGGAATCCGGCCAGATAACAGTTTAAATTCATCCTCCTAGAAAGTTGTTGCGAATCTTGGAATCCGACCAAATAACAGTTAACTTCATCCTCCTCAAAAAGTTGTTGCGAAGCCTAGAATCCGACCAGATAACAGTTAGCCTCATCCTCTCCAGAAAGTTGCTGTGAAGTATGGAATCTAACCAAATAACAACTTCACCCTCCTTAGAAAGTTGCTGCGAAGCCTGTAATCTGACTTGATAATAGTTAACTTCATCCTCCCCAGAAAGTTTCTGCAAAGCCTAGATTTCAACCAGATACCAGTCAACCATCCTCTCCAAGACGAAAGTTTAACCATCTCTTTTATCCCCAGTCAGGGTAAATAAGAACTAAAATCCCCAGTAAAGTGATGGACAACCAAAGGTTCCTGAACTCTACTCCCCAAGCAGAAATCAACATCCCCTACAGAGTTTCCTCAAAGAAAATAGGAATCCCCAATGGAAGTATTCATGAAAAAATTAAAGAGACACATACTCTTCATCCACAGCAACAGTCAAGGACTTATTTTCCCCAGACTAAGATGTTTCTCAAATTTGCAAATGCGCTTCATTAACATTGCACATCCCTAAATCATTTACCAAATGTCATAGCATATGAATACAAAACGGATATAGCACAATCTCATTTATTTTGAGAACATCATTACGCAATTCATTTCATCCATCATGACAGTGCATACAACTAACTCTTTACCTTTTTAGGAAAGATCGGTCAACAAATATCATCAACTACGTATATAACCTGACATTCTTCTCGAAAGTTGCATCTGACGAAGGGATATTTCAACATTTTCCTCATAAGTTAAAGATAATTCAAGACCTCTAATAGTTCAGTTTAAACTGATCAATGATTTATCCTAATTTGTTTTTCGGTAGACTTCTTTCTCTGGTTCAGTAAATCGACTCGAAGGTTTTACTGATTTTGTTTCCAGTTAAAGATGATTCGAGACCCCTGCTGGTTCAGTTTAGATCAATCAACAATTTATCCTGATTTATTTTCCAGTAGACTTCCTCCTACGGTTCAGTTTAAATTGATCAATGATTTATCCTGATTCGTTTCCGGTAGACGCTTCCTCTGGTTCAGTTAAAGTCTCCCTAAGATTTATTCTGATATTTCTTCCAATTGAATTCAACAGTTATTTAGGATGGCATCTATAAGCCCATATCCTAAAATATTCGTGACTTATCCAAATGGCATCTATAAGCCCATTCCCAATACCCTCAACCAACAATATTACTTCTTGCACAACTGAGTGCAAATTTATGGGCACTTAAGTGTTCAATCATCTTCTACCTTCAAGTCACGAATGGCGAACATGCCAATCTAACTCTTCAGGTTTAAGAATATTGAATATGGCCAGTTGTTGTACCCCAAAATTTTCCCTCCCATTTTTCTTTAAAGCATTCTTTCAAGGCTCTTCGAATGATCGAAACACTCAAGGTTTGATTAGTCAAGGTGCTCCTCCTAGACCAAAGACCTATAGCTACGGTTTGGAAGTTCTCAAGGAAATTTGGTTTGAAAAGGTATCAAATGGCTTCCATGGTTGTTCATAGGTCCTCAACAAGGTTCATGTCAATTTTCAAGCCCTATATCACAAGTTTGCTCAGTCAATGACTCAAATGCTTGAAAATCAACTGTATTGATCAAAAAGTCAAGTATGGTCAACATACAGTCAAACATCAATATTGACATGCTATAGAGGAAGCCCAGGATATCAGCAAGTTAAAGGTGGATGAACTCATTGGGTCTCTTCAGACTTTTGAGATGGGGATCAGTGACAATGTTGACAAGAAAAACAAGAGAATAACACTTGTATCCAACACTGAAGATGAAAACAAGGAGGATGAAGAAGAAAATATTTCAGAAGCTATAGCCATGCTTGGAAGACAATTCAACAAACTCATCAAGAGAATGGATCCAAAGTCAAGGTCAAATGTTGAGAACATCCCCTCTGACATTAACAGATCATATGACTCCAGCAGAAGACCAGGGTCTGAAGAGAAGGGAAATCAAGGCAGAGGAATTCAATGCCATGGTTGTGAAGGATATGGGCATATTCGAGCTGAATGTCCTACCTTTCTTAAGAAACAAAAGAAAGGAATGACTGTTACCTGGTCTGACTGTGATTCAGAAAGTAATACTTAAGAAGAATCTGCCAAACTAGTTACTGCACTAACCGATGTTTGTACCTCAGAAAGTGACACTAGTGATGAGGAAGTGACATTTGAAGAACTGGCTGATACTTACAAGAAATTGTCTATCAGTAGTGCTGAAGTCTGTGTGCAAAATGAGAGACAAACAAAACTCATCATAAAGTTGGAGGCTGAAAAAAGGGCAGACCTTGAAACTATAAGTCATCTAGAAGGGGAAGTTCAAATGCTGAACTCAAAACTGAACCAGATGACCAAATCTGTCAAGATGCTGACAAATGGAACTGACAAATTGGAAGAAATCCTTCAGGTTGGACAAAATGTGGGAAACAAGTCTGGTCTAGGATTTGTGACAGCAAAGAAATCTGGTGCAGACAAGAAGATCAGGTCTGATAAACAAATGTCAAAGCAGATGTCACAACATAACACTCAACATCGGGAACAGAGAAATATGAAGAAAAAGTACCAAAGATGGAGATGTCATCATTGTGGGAGGTTTGGCCACATAAAGCCTTTCTACTTCAGATTGTATGGATACCCTAATCAGAATCCAGGTGTAAAACCTAAGTCTAACAGGGTACCACATACTCCTTGTTGTACCCCAAAATTTGCCCTCCCATTTCCTCAACATTTTCTCATCACAAGACCTTTGAAGATCAAG
Source organism: Vicia faba (assembly GCA_948472305.1). Classification (NCBI taxonomy): domain Eukaryota; kingdom Viridiplantae; phylum Streptophyta; class Magnoliopsida; order Fabales; family Fabaceae; genus Vicia; species Vicia faba. The sequence goes on along the minus strand of OX451737.1, from coordinate 399,075,930 downwards.
ATACAGTTAGGGTTTCCTCTGCTCAAGACTTCTCCTTGCACTGTGGACTCAAATTAGGGTTTGTGTTTGCCCAAGGATGTTTTGACCTAAAAAGCCTAAAATGACTTTCATGCTTCATGTTGGACTCCCAAGTTTACCCATGCCAAGTTTCAAGTCTTGATTCCAAGTTTTACCCAGTCAATTGGACAGTTGACCTAGAAATCAGCTGTATTGGGGAAAAAGTCAACTGTGGCCAATTGAAAGTCAAATCTCATGAAATTTGATCCACATCAACATATTGAACTCATATGGACCATTTGATCAAGTTTGGATCACAATTCCACAAGAAATTTGATCAGATCACCAAAAGGGCAAAATGGTCATTTTTAGGGTTTTGACTGCACAAAGGCAATTTTTGACTGTTTGACCTAGACAATGGCAAACCAAGCTCACATATGGCCTCAAGGACTCAATGGAATTATCTTGACATGTTCATCAAGCTCAAAAGATCCCAAGTACACAAGATTGACAGTTGAATTTCCCAGTCAATTGATCAATTTTGACTGTATACTGAAAAGTCAAACTTTGACTTTTTGGTCAAAGTCAAGAGTCAAGATTCATTTTTCATCAAAACATGCCAAATCATGAAACTTGTTCATCAAGAAATCACAAAATGCAAATTAGGGTTTGAAAATGGAATTTTTCATAACTTAGAATTTTTCTAAGTTATGAAAAACCCTAATTTTTTCCCAACTTTGCCCCATCTTTTACCCATGATCCATTTGGATTCAAACAAAAGTCAAAACATGAAAGTTGTAGCTTGTTGCATAATCTACAACTTTGATTCACAAAGTTTTCTCATTTGAAGCTTTTATCTCAAGTTATAATTTTTTGAATAAGGGCACTAAACCATCTTTTAACTTAGTGAAATTTGACCTATTTTGGCAAGGTTTTCTACCCTACTTCAAGGCCACTTTTCATACCCTTCCACTTGGAATTTTGATTTGCATTTCAAAGATGGATTGTAGTACACATTCCAAGCTTTCCAAAATGTCCAAGAACTCATCAAACAACCTCATAACTTGAGAGATTCGAATTTCACAAGTTGGCAAAAATTCACTTTTTGTTCTTCATCAAGACATGTTCATAATCTTGCCAATTTGAAATCAGTTTGCTTTATGCTTGATTACAGGTCCTTGAACCATTCCATACTCAATAATTTAATGCATATTCAATGATTTGAGGCCATGTTCTTTGTGTTCTAACATTGCATAGTGGATTAATCCTAAACTAGATAAAGTGCTTTATCCATTTTTGTAAAAAGCTAGCTTTATGTCAATTTGAAATCCAAGCAAGTACAAGCAAAATCCTATTGGCACAAGATTATGGACAAGTTGCTCTGATCAAGAGAAGATTATGCAGCAGGATTAGAGGCCCCTACTGACCTAAAAACAAAAGTGACCATTGCTTGCTTCATTTTCAAGTAACATTGCATAACTTGTCACATATCTCATCTCAGCTTAGGAACAGAAGAGAGAAGTGATCAAACACATTCCATAGACCACATTCAAGCTTTGGCACGAGTCCTGAACATCTAAAGCACCCTCCATCTCAAAATCACCTTGAAACTGCTCAAATAGGGGAGCCCCTGCAGTTTGAGTGCAAACTCCCAATCCCTTCAAGCATTTTGATTCAAACCTTTTCCTCTACCTTCCCTACAATATATACAAGCTAACCATGTCCTAAAATCAGACCTGTAACACCTCCAAGCCACTTCACCATTTTTGATTTTTCTGTTTTGCAGTTGGAGTTCACTAGCTCGATTCAGGGAGTTTCAAGACAAAGTAGGAATTGGAAAAGCATCCTTACACTTCAAGGAAGCTGTACAAGTCATCATTTCACTCTGAAACATCCTCCATTGCAAAGCTCGACTCCAACTGAACAGGTACATTCATGGAGTTCTATCTCCCTTATTAGGCATTGTTAGCTTTAGATTTTTGAAGAAAACATGTCACAATCATAGCCCTGAACATGCTCATATGTTTAAATTTCATTTATATTTCGTGTGCTTAGAGAATTTCATGTCTGAACATTGATAAAAAGTTAGGTCAGAAATGGGGGGAGGAGAAATTCTCCCTCATCTTAGAGAGATAGGTCATGTTCTTTATATGGTTGAAACCGTCTCTTAATGCTCTACACTTTTCATGTTATGAGTTTTGCTTGAAAGTCCAGGAATCCAGAGATAAAAAACGCGTGTTTTGCTTGAAGAAGGTTGTACAGAGGTTGAAGAAGAAGTGGTCTGGGCTGGGCCTGGATTTATTTTCTTTTCACACCCCATTTCCATGTTTACACCCCCTGAGCCCATTTGTTCATTTTTTAACATTTTTGACTTTTTCTTTTTTGGTTGACTTTGTTTATTTTTTCTCATGGCATTAAAAAATTAAAAATATTTTTTCCATCATTTTTTGAATATATGGCATATTTATTTGATTTATTTCTTTTGTTTGCATATAAATATATATATATATACTATTATTAGAATAAAATAGAAAAAATGGTGTAAATACATTTTTATTTTTATTTACCTTCTGAAAATATTTCACACAAAAAAATACTCTTTTATTTATTTTATTAAAATATTAAATAAATACTTATTTTGTGTATAATACATATTTAGGGTTTAATATATATATATGTGATTATTAATATATTTAAGACAAAATATAAAAATACTTGAATTTTTTTCATTTTTATTAATATTTGATATAAAAATACCTTTTTCCATAATACACTTCATTTTATTTTATTTTTATAAATAATAAATAAATAGTTGTATTAAATTAGATAATAATACCTTTTCTTTAAAATTAGGGTTTTTGCCCTAAATTCAAAATACTCCAAAAAATAATACATTTTTATTTTCTTTTCTCTTTTACATAAAAAATATTTTCTCATACATATAAAAACTTTCTTTTTGCATTTCACATATTTATTTAATTTCCATTTAATTATGCAATTTATTTACCTTGCAAATATTCAAAATGATGTAATAATTTAGATTTAAATTCTTGTCAATATCCCCCATTTGAACACTTGTACCCCCCTTCCCATATTTGGTTTTGTAATAGCTTAGTAATTTTTAATTTCGCACTTTATTGCTTTCTAATGATAACATGTTAGAATTAGGTTTTGTATGCGAAAAAACGATAAAAAATAGTTTGACCTAATACAAGATAAACAAACATGAAAATGGACACACAAATCACACTTGCACCCCCTAGGGTATTCCACTTGTTGCCTTCAAATAAATGGGCCATATTGTATGTTGAACATCTTTGGGCAAAGCAAACAGTTTGAATGATCATAGTCCCTCGATAAAACTTTTCAAAACAAACAAAAACAAATGATCAAGTCCCTTAAAGAAAATTGCCCAAAGACATTTAACGCCGTTGCAATTATGGTCCATACGATGACCCGCGCCTGTCCCTTTCACATCCTAACACAAGGTTGCCCACCAAATACAATGGTGGAGCAAACTTGTTAAAAGGGTTAAAGTATAGCAATGATCTTTTGAGAAATTTAGGAGTAGATAACCTCTTAGTTACTTGAATCAACTTGCAAAACAAAACACTTGCCTAATTTCAAAATCACACATCACCACACTTTCAAAACAACTTTCAAACACAAATGAAAACTTTTTCAAAAGACATACATCTTTGTATACATCCCACACATGGATCATTACAAAGGTTGCCACCACATTGGCCTCTTTTCAAAACATTTTCAAACCCACACACTCAAGCACCATTTAAAACAATTGAAAACAAAAGGCAAGTGATCTAAGCAAGTAACTAAGAGCCCATGGATAACCATGGATAGAAAGGGTGCTAATACCTTCCCTTTCTATAATCTACTCCCCGAACCCAAGAAAACATCTCAAAAGGTTTTTGCTGTGCTTTTTAACCTTTCCTTAGGATAAAATAAAAAGTCGGTGGCGACTCTTGCTAACCGCAACATTTGCGAATACAAACGCAAAACCTCAAGTCAGTTCTCCCACCGTATCACAGAACTGGCGACTCTGCTGGGGATTTCTAAAAGTGGAGTAACCTTAGGGTTTAGATCACCTTTGTTTTCAATTGTTTGCTTTGTTTGCTTTTATATTTGTGGGCTTTGCATCGGAGTTTCATAGATCCTAACCCGGATCTGGGATGTACCCTTTTTAGGTAGCATAATCTGTGAGGGACCTGTCCGGCGTAGACCGACATGGGTGAAGCAGTGGCTACGTTGGTGTGGCATCTTAGTCTGTACCTATATCCCTTGTGTTGTAACAGGGAGAATATAGGTCTTCTAAGGGGTCATTAAACACCAACCAACCTTAGAACCATAAATTGACCAACTTGGCTATTAGGACAGTAGCAGTATGCTACACTCATTGAGGTTAAACTCTCGAGATGGTTCTGGCCGCGAGAAAAGATTGCGATGCTGGAGTTATGACCGATTGAGGGTAGCCAATGATTTGAGATCCTCTAGAACCCGGTTACTTTTGATAGGACAGGTTTTAACCGACAAAACCAAAAGAGGGTAATACCTGAAACTCATGCTGGCCTGAAACCTAAGGGTGTCTTGTGTGACTTGTGTGCCTTATTTGCCTATGTGAATACTTGTGATGTGCTTCATCATAGCATCATGCCATCATACCATTGCATGCATCCTGTATAAAAGGCTAACCCATTTCAAAGACAAAAGAGGTTTCATCTTTGCTCTGTTTTGTAGGACATTATGATGCCTGTGCGAAGGAATACTATCCGGTTCAATTTTGTTCGTTCACCTGAGTTGCTTGATGAGTTGGTTAGCAGAATTCCAAATACCACTTCCTTCATTCAGAGGCATGGTTCTCTTCTCAGTTTAGTCACTGCAAAATGGGACCAACAACTGATAAGTGTTCTGACCCAGTTTTATGACCCTCTGTACCATTGTTTCACCTTTCAAGACTTCCAGCTGGTTCCTACCCTGGAAGAGTTCTCTTATTTTCTTGGGATCCCTGTCCTGGAACAAACTCCATTCACTGGTTTGGAAAATACTCCTAGGCCTGAAGAGATTGCTGCAATTCTCCCCTTGACCAAAGAAGAGGTATTGTCCAACTGGGAAACTAGAAATGGGATCAAGGGCTTTTTGGTCAAATTTCTGGTTGGCAAGGCTAATGATTTCTGGAATGACTTGGACTTCAAGGCATATGAGGATGTTCTAGCTCTTTTGATCTATGGTTTGGTGCTGTTTCCCAACCCTGACACCTTTATCAGTATCCATGTCATAAGGATCTTCATGTCTCGGAATCCGGTACCCACTCTTTTGGGTGATATTCTACAACAACTCTATGCTCGTACTGCTCGAAAACGGGGGACTCTGTGGTGTTGTGCTCCTTTACTAGTAAGGTGGTTTATTTCGCACCTTCCTAAGTTCATGCTGAAGAATGAAGAAGGAAAAGGCTGGGCTCGGAGGTTAATGTCTCTCACTGATAATGACATCACCTGGACTCTCAGAGGTTTGGATGAGGTAGCTGTTATCGACCGTTGTGGAGAATACCCTAATGTCCCGTTGATTGGTATCCAAGGAGGAATCTCTTACAATCCGTGTTTAGCTCTCCGTCAGTTTGGAAGAGCCAGAGGAGATGGGCCTCATGAGATGCTGGTTCCTCACTTCCATTTTGAGTTTCAGGCAGACAGTGACAAACTACGCCAGGGATTCATTAGAGCTTGGGACAGAATTCACAAAGCTGACCCACATGAGTTAGGACCAAAGACTTCTCTGCCATTGAAGCCCTATTGCAAATGGGTCCGCATCCGTGCTCAGAAGTTAGGTATGCCCTACGAAGCTGTTAGACCTCTCATTCTTGAGTCTCCTGTTGAAGATGGGATTCCTCCAACTGTCCTCCCTCCTCAGATACCCACTGATTTTGATACAATGAAGAGATCTTGGGCACAGCTAAAGGAAGAACGGGATTTCTATCGGGAGAAGTTCAACGAGCAGGAAAGAAAGATCCAGAGGCTGACTAAGCAATTGGAGGAAGAACGGGTCCTGAACAACTACATCAGCACTGAAAAGAGGAGGCCATGGGAGCATTGATGAGCTTTGATGTTTCCTTTTGTAGTTTTATTTCCTTTTCATTCCTGTAATGCCTAAGGGCAAGTTGTTGAACAATTGAAATTTTTAATCTAATGAAGTGTGTTTCCCTTTTTGTCTACAAAGTTGAATCTTGTTTGTCTTTGAAAACATAAAGCATACGCATTCCATTGCACCATATGCATAGCAGGTACCCTATTTCACAGGTTGCTTAATTTTCTTCGCTGTTTGTGTGCACAGTCATCATGAATCCAGACTCATCCAGTGAGCAGGCAATCAAGGCCCTTCAGGCCCAAAGTGCACAATTTCAAGAGATGGTCCTAAGCCTAGCCCAAGGTCAGCAAGAGTTGAAGACTCTACTCCTGAAGAAGAAGAAGAAAAAGAGGACTGCATTGTTCAACACCGGACGCAGATTTGGGAACACACTCCACAACGAAGCTGATCCAACCACTTCTTCTGCTGAGAAAAACAGTCCCCAAGGGGGAGGAGCTCCTAGTCCCGCAGTCTCCGACAACGAGACGGACTATAACGACGAACAATACCCACCTGCTGCTGACAGATACAAGCAATTGGAGGACCGCTTGAGCGCCATGGAAATTCAGAATGTGCCGGGACTGGATTTCGGAGATTTGGGGTTATCTTCTGGGGTAGTCATTCCACACAAGTTTAAGGCGCCTGCCTTCGCCAAGTATGATGGGGTCTCCTGCCCAAAGCTACATCTAAGGTCGTACGTAAGGAAAATCCAACCTTACACGGCAGATAAGAACCTCTGGATTCACTTCTTCCAAGATAGCCTCTCGGGGTCACAGCTTGAATGGTTCTACCAATTGGATGGAGCTAGCATCCGACACTGGGAGGATTTGGCAGCCGCATTCTACAGACAATACCAATACAATTCTGATCTCGCTCCTACGCGTACCCAACTTCAGGGTATGTCTCTAGGAACGGGTGAAGGGTTCAAAGAGTACGCTCAAAAATGGAGAGATTTGGCTGGCAGGGTGCAGCCTCCATTAACTGATCGAGAGCTGGTTGATATGTTCCTTGGGACTTTGTCTGGTCCGTTTTTCAATCATTTGGTTGGTAACTCCTCCGCTGGATTTACAGATTTGATATTAACGGGAGAAAGAATTGAAGCTGGCATCAGGTCAGGCAAGATACAGAAGGCTGCCTCTACAAGTGCTGAGAAGAGGCCATTTAAGAAAGAAGCAAGTGCCGTCTATGGTCCTAGAAGACAAGTCAAGCCCGAAAGTCGCCAAGCCGTCAATGCTTTGGTCATCTCCAAACCTGTTGCTGCTCCTCAGCAGTACAATCAACAAAGAAACGAAAGGCCCAAGAGGCAGTATACCCGACTAAGTATGACATTATCTCAAATTTTACCCCAACTGTTATCCACCAACCTGGTGACCCTCAAAGAAGCTCCTAAGGTTGTCAACACTGCGTCTCCTAAGTATAACCCAAATGCCCGGTGTGCTTATCATTCTGATAGTCCCGGGCACACTACTGATGATTGCTGGGCCTTGAGAAACAAAGTGCAAGATCTGATCGACGCAAAGGAAATTCAGTTTGAAGCGCCAGAAAGACCAAATGTTGTAACGGCTCCTATGCCCCAGCATAGGGTAAATGCCATTGAGGAAGAAGTGTATGCTGTTTCGATAGATGAAGTTGTTACCCCTCTGAAGACTGTTAAGAAGAACCTACTGCGGGCCGGTTTATTTCCGGGTTGCGGTGAAGGTTGCCTGTTCTGTGCTATTTCCCTATCTGATTGTCCCTTGCTGAGGTTAGGCGTTCAAAGCCTAATGGATAGCAAGGAAATTCTATTCAAAAAGACTGTTGTTCAATTGGTTCCGATGAAAGAAGTTTCTGTGATTACCATCTTCAAAAATCCAATCAAGGCTCCCCCGAAGAAGCCTATTCAAATCATGACAGTTGCGCCTGTGATCATTACTGTTCCGGGACCCCTCTCCTACGTGTCTGATAAAGCTGTCCCCTGGCATTATGGGGCAGACGTGTATGTAAATGGAATCAAACAAGAATTCGACGCTAGTGCCAGTATCTGCGATATCACTGGTCCAGCCAAAGTTACCCGCAGTGGCAGGCTCTTTTCGCCTGACATTGCACCGCCCGCTATTCGAAGACCCCTTCTTATAAAACCTACAAGTTTACCTGTTCCTGCTGCTGATCAAGTTGTTTCCCCTGCTGCCGAGTCATCAAATACTCGGGGCAAAGGGATGGAAGAAGAGCCTGCCCGGATGGAGGCACCATTACCCATAAACGCTGAGGCCTCCCGACAAGAAATGGAGGAGATTCTGAAAATAATAAAGAAAAGTGATTTTAATGTTGTCGAGCAGTTGGGGCATACACCCTCCAAGATCTCCCTGCTCTCCTTATTGCTATGCTCCGAGGCCCATGCTAAGGCCTTGATCTCATTTCTCAAGACGGCCCATGTGCCGCAGGAGACGTCTGCAGTCCAGTTCACTGATTGCATAGCTAATCTAACAGTAGACAACGGCTTGGGTTTTTCAGATGCTGACCTGACCGCGAAAGGGAGAGACCACAATGATGTCCTGCATGTCTCTATTGAATGCAGGGGCACTACTCTGGCACATGTATTGGTGGATACTGGTTCTTCCTTGAATGTTCTTCCGAAAAAGGCTTTAGATCGTCTGGATTATGAAGGCCTGGAGTTGAAACCCAGCAACATCATCGTCAGGGCCTTTGACGGTTCCAAAAGGATGGTTCATGGAGAGGTTAACATCCCTATTCGTGTGGGCTCTCAAGTGTTTGACTCTACCTTTTACGTGATGGATATACGTCCATCGTACTCTTGTCTGTTGGGTCGACCTTGGATCCATAAAGCTGGGGCAGTGACCTCCACCTTGCACCAGAAGCTGAAGTATCCCGTCAGGGGGAAGATCGTCACTATGCAAGGAGAAGAGGAGTATATGGTGAGCCATTTGAATTCCTTCAGGTACATCGAGATGGACGGAGAGTTTATTGAAACCCCCTTCCAGCATTTCGAGGAGGTGCATCCAATTTCAGCAGCTGCAGAGACAATGGCCGAAGAGAATGATTCCTTGAAGATGGCTTCCCTAAGGGATGCCCGGGCTGTGGTTCAGAAAGGCAATTGTGCACACTGGGGTCAGCTTCCTGACTTCACTCAGAAGAACGACAAGTTTGGGCTAGGCTTTACTACAGAGGCTCAGAAGGCGGTGCGCAAAGAGAAGATCGGAAAGGCTCTGGTGTTTATTTCCAGCTCAAGGGTGAATGCTATCGAGGAGGACGTGGAGGAAGTTGAGTTTGACAGTTGGATCTACCCGACTACCAGCAACGGACCAAGCAACTGGACGGCAAAGGATTTTACCCTTATCACATTTGTCACGCAGTAATTGATTTCTTTTGATTTCCAATTTGTAACAAACAATATGTTAAAACTTTGTTGGCTCGGTGTCCTACCCGGGGCATCGTAGCTCCATTTGTGAGGGCTTTTTGTATGACATTTTCATATATCATCAATCAAAACATTGGACGTTTGTTGCATTTCAAATCTTGTGCTCTTTTCCTTTCTGTGTTATATATATTGCAAAACAGCTATATTTACACACACTCACTTATACAGGTTTCAATCCACTCTGGATCTCACTGGTAACAGCTCTGCTACCGCCAGTTATGACTTCGAAAATCCGATCAACTTGGCCAAAGACGAAGGTGAAGATGATTGCGAAGTGCCTGGTGAACTCGCAAGACTGCTACTTCAGGAAGAGAGGGCTATTCAACCACATGAAGAGCCTGTGGAGACAATTAACCTGGGTGCTGAGACAGATAGGAAGGAGGTCAAGATTGGTGCCAATCTAGAGCTCAGCGTGAAGCAACGATTGATCCAGATGCTACAAGACTACATGGAGATTTTTGCTTGGTCCTATGAAGATATGCCTGGTTTGGATGCCGACATTGTAGTTCACCACCTGCCAACCAAGGAAGATTGCCCTCCGGTAAAGCAAAAAGTCCGACGGATGCGTCCAGAGATGTCTGAGAAGATCAAGGCCGAGGTCATGAAACAGTTTGATGCCGGGTTCCTTGCAGTGACTTCCTACCCCCAGTGGGTTGCCAATGTGGTGCCAGTACCAAAGAAGGACGGTAAAGTCAGAATGTGTGTCGACTACAGGGATTTGAACAGGGCCAACCCTAAGGATGACTTCCCCCTACCTCACATTGATGTCCTTGTTGACAATACAGCTCAACACAAGGTGTTCTCCTTCATGGATGGTTTTTCAGGGTATAATCAGATTAAGATGGCTCCAGAGGATATGGAGAAGACTACCTTCGTGACTCAGTGGGGCACCTTCTGTTATAAGGTCATGCCATTCGGATTGAAAAATGTTGGGGCAACCTATCAACGTGCCATGGTTGCTTTATTCCATGATATGATCCATCATGAGATTGAAGTATACGTTGATGACATGATTGCAAGGTCTCAAACTGAGGAGGAGCACCTTGACCATCTGAGGAAGTTGTTTGATCGACTCAAGTTATACAAGCTGAGGTTGAATCCCAACAAATGCACCTTCGGGGTGAGGTCCGGAAAATTGCTAGGTTTCATTGTGAGTGATAAAGGTATTCAGGTGGACTCTTCCAAGGTTAAAGCTATTCGAGAGATGCCGACTCCAAAAACAGAGAAAGAAGTCAGAGGTTTCCTAGGACGACTGAATTACATCGCCCGATTCATCTCACATCTAACTGCTACTTGTGAGCCAATCTTCAAATTACTGAAGAAAGATCAAGTGGTACGCTGGAATGATGAATGTCAGGCCGCCTTTGAAAGGATAAAGGAATATCTCCAAGAGCCACCCATTCTTATGCCACCAGTGGAAGGAAGACCTCTGATACTATACTTGACGGTACTTGATAATTCAATGGGGTGTGTGCTGGGGCAGCATGACGAGTCTGGCCGAAAAGAGCACGCTATTTATTACTTGAGCAAAAAGTTTACCGACTGTGAGTCTCGTTACTCACTGCTTGAGAAAACTTGCTGCGCTCTTGTATGGGCTGCTCGCCGGCTGAGACAGTATATGCTGACTCACACTACCTTATTGATTTCAAAGATGGATCCCATCAAGTACATATTTGAAAAGCCCGCTCTGTCTGGGAGAATAGCGAGATGGCAAATGATCTTGACGGAATATGATATCCAGTACACAACTCAGAAAGCAATTAAGGGAAGTGTACTGGCAGATCATTTGGCACACCAGCCTGTGGACGATTACCAATCATTGAACTTTGATTTTCCGGACGAAGACATCATGGTGGTAACTGAATGTGAAGTACCTGGACCGGATGAAGGACCTGAGGAAGGATCCCGATGGTCTATGCATTTTGATGGAGCCTCCAATGCTTTGGGTAACGGCGTCGGCGCTGTAATCATATCTCCCAAAGGAACTCATACTCCCCTCACCGCCCGATTATGCTTCAGCTGCACCAACAATATGGCAGAATACGAGGCATGTATCATGGGTTTACAAGCTGCAATCGACTTAAGGATAAAATTCCTAAGTGTCTTCGGAGATTCCGCTCTCGTGATCAATCAGATCAAGGGCGAGTGGGATACAAAACACCCGAATCTTATTCCTTACAAGGAGTATGTGTCGACCTTGCTCCCTCACTTTGAAGAGATAACTTTCGAACATTTCCCTAGAGAGGAGAATCAGCTAGCGGACGCACTAGCCACGATGTCTTCAATGTTCAAAGTTAAATGGGACAATGAGGCTCCCCGAATCATAATCTGGAAGTTGGATGAACCGGCATACTGCTGCGAGCTCGAGGTTGAGAAGGTCACTGAGAAACCCTGGTATCACGAGGTAAAGAGGTACTTGGAAGTTCAGGAATACCCTGAAGGTGCATCCGTCAATGATAAGAAGTTCATGAGGAGGTTTGCTGCAAAATTCTTCCTCAGCAACGGCATTCTCTACAAACGGAATCATGATTCGACTCTGCTACGTTGTGTGGATAAGGCTGAAGCGGAGAAAATCATGATGGAACTGCATGAAGGTACATTTGGAACACATTCCAGTGGACACACCATGGCTAAGAAAATCCTTCGGGCAGGATATTTCTGGTCCACAATGGAAGCCGATTGTTACCAACACTCCTGAGCTTGTCATAAATGCCAGATCTATGCTGACAAGGTGCATATCCCTCCGGTTCCTTTGAATGTCCTGACGGCACCTTGGCCTTTCGCAATGTGGGGCATCGATATGATCGGTGAGATCCGACCGACGGCATCCAACGGGCATCGCTTCATCTTGGTGGCGATCGATTACTTCACGAAGTGGGTTGAGGCAGCTTCCTATGCCACAGTAACCAAGAGCGTCGTGGCACGTTTCATCCGGCATAATCTGATCTGTCGGTACGGAGTCCCGGAAAGAATCATTACGGACAATGGTACCAATCTCAATAACAAAATGATCACTGAACTCTGTGAACAATTCAAGATACAGCACCACAATTCTTCTCCCTACCGGCCGAAGATGAATGGGGCTGTAGAGGCAGCCAATAAAAATATCAAGAAAATTGTGCAGAAGATGACAGTGACCTATAAAGATTGGCACGAGATGTTACCGTTCGCTCTTCATGGGTACCGCACCTCAGCAAGGACATCAACCGGGGCAACTCCCTTCTCCTTGGTCTATGGCATGGAGGCAGTCTTGCCAATTGAAATCCAGATACCCTCTCTCCGGATAATGAAGGATGCAGACTTGAATGAAGATGATTGGATCCAGACTCGACTTGATCAATTAAATCTGATTGACGAAAAAAGGCTCACTGCTATCTGTCATGGTCAAACGTATCAGAAACGGATGATCAGGGCATTTAACAAGAAAGTCAGACCGCAAGAGTATCAAGTTGGGGATCTGGTAATCAAACGCATCATCCTTCCTCAAAGTGATCCCCGGGGCAAATGGACCCCTACTTACGAAGGGCCATTTGTGGTTAAACGTGTGTTCTCAGGAGGAGCCATGATCCTAACCACCATGGATGGTGACGACCTTCCTCACCCCGCCAATGCAGACATAGTGAAAAAATACTACGCATAAATAAAAGACCCGCTAGGTTGACATACCTAGGCAAAATAAGGGCTTCCCGGCGAACCAAAAGGGTTCGGGCAAAAGTAAGGGATGAAATGAATGAAAAAAAATCTGTACGCCCGGCAAGTCGAAAACCTGAAAGGGCGGCTTGGGCAAAAATGGGTATCCCGGTGGACTGAAAACCCGAAAGGGCGGTCCAGGCAAAAGTTAGGGATAAAAGCGTAACACTATGTCTCATTGGATCACTTCGCATCCGGAATTCGGCATCAACTATCTGGCTCCAGATTTCGGCATTGACCAATCAGCTTCATCTTCAAATTAGGCAGCAAAGCGATGAGACGTTCGAAGACATAAAGGCGATAGCAGAGTTGGAACCCAGTGGGATTGTTCACATAGCTGTTTTGTTTCCTTTTTCAAATTGTAAACTCTATACTATTTGGCGATGTCCTCTTACTAGGATGTCGGCCTCTTGTACAAAAACGCCTATTCACAGGCAAAGTTTAAATCAATACAAATTCACTTGTCCATACAAATTACCATTATTTTCCTCTTCTGTTTTGTCTTGCGAAGAACGTCCAATGTTCATTTTTGATATATGCATTTGACATTAAATTGCTGATTCATAAATATTTGCATATGAAACAAGAGATTTATTACAGGTGACATCAGAGACAGGGGCAATTGAAGTTGTCTAATGCAGTCTGGTTGTTTTGTCCGCCAAGGCACCAAGGTAGTTTCAACTGAAGAATGTGGCCAGATCATCTCAGCTCCCCGCAGAGTAAAACAGGATGCGACAATACTTTCCCCAAGCGGAGTTGGTTCCCCGTCGATCCCGAAAAAGCACAGCATTCCCCGGCGGGTCTTAAAGCTCATCCCCAGTAGATTCTGGAAGCTTATCCCCTGCAGAGTACGGACGTCTCTCCCGAGTTTTATTTAGAGTTATTCCCTCACAAGGACTTATAACTGGGTTATCCTCAGCTAAAAACCACGGAAGACCGCTCTCGGCAAAGTTCCTTCAATCCCCAGCGGAGTCTATCTTTGGTATTCCCAAGCAGAGTTTATCTTCGGAATTTCCCAGCGGAGTTTATCATCATTATCCTCAGCGGAATCCATCGTTAAAGTCCTCAGCAGGCCTCTCATCAAAACTTCGGCCAAATATCTCTTCCACAGAGCAATTCTCCGGCCGTTCGTCAAGGATTTATTTTCCCCAAGACGAAATTACATTCATAAACATTTTACATTTTCATATACATGATGAAACGCATACAACATCTCATGTTGAACATCATGATATCATGCATATCATACATCATGACATTGCATACAACTTATGTTTTTGCCTTTTCAGGAAAAAGACAATCTCAAAAACGACCACCTTCAACTGTCACAATTCTAGATTCGATACCTGTATCTAGCCAGGGCACATCTGAGAGTGATCAATTTCTAGACTCGATTCCTGTATCTAGCCAGGGCACGTCTGAAGAGTTCGAAGATTCGATTCCTGTATCCAGCCAGGGCACATCTATCAACTACAACAGCTCCAGATTCGATTCCTGTATCCAGCCAGGGCATATCTGTTAACCATGTTTCCAGACTCGACTCCTGTATCTAGCCAGGGCACGTCTGAAGAGTTCGAAGATTCGATTCCTGTATCCAGCCAGGGCACATCTATTAAACGACTATTTCCAGATTCGACTCCTGTATCCAGCCAGGGCATATCTGTGAGCAACCAATTGTAGATTCAATACCTGTATCCAGCCAGGGCATATCTGCATCAGGAGACTGAGGATCAAACACCTGTAACAAGCCGGGAAAACATCCGTCTTTCTCAAATACACAAGTTCTCGCTAAGGAATCTCTTATGCGATCAACACTTCCAAATGGCTTCCATAAGCCCATTCCCGACAAAGTTCTGTCACTTCTCCAGATGGCATCTATAAGCCCATCTCCCTATCCACCATCTCTCCAAATGGCATCTATAAGCCCATTCCCGACACCACATTGTTGAGACTCCAGCATGCGAGTGCAAATTTCCGGGCACTCTAGTGTCCAATCTCCTTTTACCCTCGAGTCACGAAAGGCAAACTTGCCAATCTAACTCTTCAGGTCCAAGAAGATTGAACAGGGGCAACTGTTGTACCCCAAAATTTGCCCTCCCATTTCCTCAACATTTTCTCATCACAAGACCTTTGAAGATCAAGATACAGTTAGGGTTTCCTCTGCTCAAGACTTCTCCTTGCACTGTGGACTCAAATTAGGGTTTGTGTTTGCCCAAGGATGTTTTGACCTAAAAAGCCTAAAATGACTTTCATGCTTCATGTTGGACTCCCAAGTTTACCCATGCCAAGTTTCAAGTCTTGATTCCAAGTTTTACCCAGTCAATTGGACAGTTGACCTAGAAATCAGCTGTATTGGGGAAAAAGTCAACTGTGGCCAATTGACAGTCAAATCTCATGAAATTTGATCCACATCAACATATTGAACTCATATGGACCATTTGATCAAGTTTGGATCACAATTCCACAAGAAATTTGATCAGATCACCAAAAGGGCAAAATGGTCATTTTTAGGGTTTTGACTGCACAAAGGCAATTTTTGACTGTTTGACCTAGCCAATGGCAAACCAAGCTCACATATGGCCTCAAGGACTCAATGGAATTATCTTGACATGTTCATCAAGCTCAAAAGATCCCAAGTACACAAGATTGACAGTTGAATTTCCCAGTCAATTGATCAATTTTGACTGTATACTGAAAAGTCAAACTTTGACTTTTTGGTCAAAGTCAAGAGTCAAGATTCATTTTTCATCAAAACATGCCAAATCATGAAACTTGTTCATCAAGAAATCACAAAATGCAAATTAGGGTTTGAAAATGGAATTTTTCATAACTTAGAATTTTTCTAAGTTATGAAAAACCCTAATTTTTTCCCAACTTTGCCCCATCTTTTCACCATGATCCATTTGGATTCAAACAAAAGTCAAAACATGAAAGTTGTAGCTTGTTGCATAATCTACAACTTTGATTCACAAAGTTTTCTCATTTGAAGCTTGTATCTCAAGTTATAATTTTTTGAATAAGGGCACTAAACCATCTTTTAACTTAGTGAAATTTGACCTATTTTGGCAAGGTTTTCTACCCTACTTCAAGGCCACTTTTCATACCCTTCCACTTGGAATTTTGATTTGCATTTCAAATATGGATTGTAGTACACATTCCAAGCTTTCCAAAATGTCCAATAACTCATCAAACAACCTCATAACTTGAGAGATTCTAATTTCACAAGTTGGCAAAAATTCACTTTTTGTTCTTCATCAAGACATGTTCATAATCTTGCCAATTTGAAATCAGTTTGCTTTATGCTTGATTACAGGTCCTTGAACCATTCCATACTCAATAATTTAATGCATATTCAATGAGTTGAGGCCATGTTCTTTGTGTTCTAACATTGCATAGTGGATTAATCCTAAACTAGATAAAGTGCTTTATCCATTTTTGTAAAAAGCTAGCTTTATGTCAATTTGAAATCCAAGCAAGTACAAGCAAAATCCTCTTGGCACAAGATTATGGACAAGTTGCTCTGATCAAGAGAAGATTATGCAGCAGGATTAGAGGCCCCTACTGACCTGAAAACAAAAGTGACCATTGCTTGCTTCATTTTCAAGTAACATTGCATAACTTATCACATATCTCATCTCAGCTTAGGAACAGAAGAGAGAAGTGATCAAACACATTCCATAGACCACATTCAAGCTTTGGCACGAGTCCTGAACATCTAAAGCACCCTCCATCTCAAAATCACCTTGAAACTGCTCAAACAGGGGAGCCCCTGCAGTTTGAGTGCAAACTCCCAATCCCTTCAAGCATTTTGATTCAAACCTTTTCCTCTACCTTCCCTACAATATATACAAGCTAACCATGTCCTAAAATCAGACCTGTAACACCTCCAAGCCACTTCACCATTTTTGATTTTTCTGTTTTGCAGTTGGAGTTCACTAGCTCGATTCAGGGAGTTTCAAGACAAAGTAGGAATTGGAAAAGCATCCTTACACTTCAAGGAAGCTGTACAAGTCATCATTTCACTCTGAAACATCCTCCATTGCAAAGCTCGACTCCAACTGAACAGGTACATTCATGGAGTTCTATCTCCCTTATTAGGCATTGTTAGCTTTAGATTTTTGAAGAAAACATGTCACAATCATAGCCCTGAACATGCTCATATGTTTAAATTTCATTTATATTTCGTGTGCTTAGAGAATTTCATGTCTGAACATTGATAAAAAGTTAGGTCAGAAATGGGGGGAGGAGAAATTCTCCCTCATCTTAGAGAGATAGGTCATGTTCTTTATATGGTTGAAACCGTCTCTTAATGCTCTACACTTTTCATGTTATGAGTTTTGCTTGAAAGTCCAGGAATCCAGAGATAAAAAACGTGTGTTTTGCTTGAAGAAGGTTGTACAGAGGTTGAAGAAGAAGTGGTCTGGGCTGGGCCTGGATTTATTTTCTTTTCACACCCCATTTCCATGTTTACACCCCCTGAGCCCATTTGTTCATTTTTTAACATTTTTGACTTTTTCTTTTTTGGTTGACTTTGTTTATTTTTTCTCATGGCATTAAAAAATTAAAAATATTTTTTCCATCATTTTTTGAATATATGACATATTTATTTGATTTATTTCTTTTGTTTGCATATAAATATATATATATATATATATATATATATATATATATATATATATATATATATATATATATATATATATATATATATATATATATATATATATATATATATATATATATATATATATATATATATATATATATATATATATATATATATATACTATTATTAGAATAAAATAGAAAAAATGGTGTAAATACATTTTTATTTTTATTTACCTTCTGAAAATATTTCACACAAAAAAATACTCTTTTATTTATTTTATTAAAATATTAAATAAATACTTATTTTGTGTATAATACATATTTAGGGTTTAATATATATATATGTGATTATTAATATATTTAAGACAAAATATAAAAATACTTGAATTTTTTTCATTTTTATTAATATTTGATATAAAAATACCTTTTTCCATAATACACTTCATTTTATTTTATTTTTATAAATAATAAATAAATAGTTGTATTAAATTAGATAATAATACCTTTTCTTTAAAATTAGGGTTTTTGCCCTAAATTCAAAATACTCCAAAAAATAATACATTTTTATTTTCTTTTCTCTTTTACATAAAAAATATTTTCTCATACATATAAAAACTTTCTTTTTGCATTTCACATATTTATTTAATTTCCATTTAATTATGCAATTTATTTACCTTGCAAATATTCAAAATGATGTAATAATTTAGATTTAAATTCTTGTCAATATCCCCCATTTGAACACTTGTACCCCCCTTCCCATATTTGGTTTTGTAATAGCTTAGTAATTTTTAATTTCGCACTTTATTGCTTTCTAATGATAACATGTTAGAATTAGGTTTTGTATGCGAAAAAACGATAAAAAATAGTTTGACCTAATACAAGATAAACAAACATGAAAATGGACACACAAATCACACTTGCACCCCCTAGGGTATTCCACTTGTTGCCTTCAAATAAATGGGCCATATTGTATGTTGAACATCTTTGGGCAAAGCAAACAGTTTGAATGATCATAGTCCCTCGATAAAACTTTTCAAAACAAACAAAAACAAATGATCAAGTCCCTTAAAGAAAATTGCCCAAAGACATTTAACGCCGTTGCAATTATGGTCCATACGATGACCCGCGCCTGTCCCTTTCACATCCTAACACAAGGTTGCCCACCAAATACAATGGTGGAGCAAACTTGTTAAAAGGGTTAAAGTATAGCAATGATCTTTTGAGAAATTTAGGAGTAGATAACCTCTTAGTTACTTGAATCAACTTGCAAAACAAAACACTTGCCTAATTTCAAAATCACACATCACCACACTTTCAAAACAACTTTCAAACACAAATGAAAACTTTTTCAAAAGACATACATCTTTGTATACATCCCACACATGGATCATTACAAAGGTTGCCACCACATTGGCCTCTTTTCAAAACATTTTCAAACCCACACACTCAAGCACCATTTAAAACAATTGAAAACAAAAGGCAAGTGATCTAAGCAAGTAACTAAGAGCCCATGGATAACCATGGATAGAAAGGGTGCTAATACCTTCCCTTTCTATAATCTACTCCCCGAACCCAAGAAAACATCTCAAAAGGTTTTTGCTGTGCTTTTTAACCTTTCCTTAGGATAAAATAAAAAGTCGGTGGCGACTCTTGCTAACCGCAACATTTGCGAATACAAACGCAAAACCTCAAGTCAGTTCTCCCACCGTATCACAGAACTGGCGACTCTGCTGGGGATTTCTAAAAGTGGAGTAACCTTAGGGTTTAGATCACCTTTGTTTTCAATTGTTTGCTTTGTTTGCTTTTATATTTGTGGGCTTTGCATCGGAGTTTCATAGATCCTAACCCGGATCTGGGATGTACCCTTTTTAGGTAGCATAATCTGTGAGGGACCTGTCCGGCGTAGACCGACATGGGTGAAGCAGTGGCTACGTTGGTGTGGCATCTTAGTCTGTACCTATATCCCTTGTGTTGTAACAGGGAGAATATAGGTCTTCTAAGGGGTCATTAAACACCAACCAACCTTAGAACCATAAATTGACCAACTTGGCTATTAGGACAGTAGCAGTATGCTACACTCATTGAGGTTAAACTCTCGAGATGGTTCTGGCCGCGAGAAAAGATTGCGATGCTGGAGTTATGACCGATTGAGGGTAGCCAATGATTTGAGATCCTCTAGAACCCGGTTACTTTTGATAGGACAGGTTTTAACCGACAAAACCAAAAGAGGGTAATACCTGAAACTCATGCTGGCCTGAAACCTAAGGGTGTCTTGTGTGACTTGTGTGCCTTATTTGCCTATGTGAATACTTGTGATGTGCTTCATCATAGCATCATGCCATCATACCATTGCATGCATCCTGTATAAAAGGCTAACCCATTTCAAAGACAAAAGAGGTTTCATCTTTGCTCTGTTTTGTAGGACATTATGATGCCTGTGCGAAGGAATACTATCCGGTTCAATTTTGTTCGTTCACCTGAGTTGCTTGATGAGTTGGTTAGCAGAATTCCAAATACCACTTCCTTCATTCAGAGGCATGGTTCTCTTCTCAGTTTAGTCACTGCAAAATGGGACCAACAACTGATAAGTGTTCTGACCCAGTTTTATGACCCTCTGTACCATTGTTTCACCTTTCAAGACTTCCAGCTGGTTCCTACCCTGGAAGAGTTCTCTTATTTTCTTGGGATCCCTGTCCTGGAACAAACTCCATTCACTGGTTTGGAAAATACTCCTAGGCCTGAAGAGATTGCTGCAATTCTCCCCTTGACCAAAGAAGAGGTATTGTCCAACTGGGAAACTAGAAATGGGATCAAGGGCTTTTTGGTCAAATTTCTGGTTGGCAAGGCTAATGATTTCTGGAATGACTTGGACTTCAAGGCATATGAGGATGTTCTAGCTCTTTTGATCTATGGTTTGGTGCTGTTTCCCAACCCTGACACCTTTATCAGTATCCATGTCATAAGGATCTTCATGTCTCGGAATCCGGTACCCACTCTTTTGGGTGATATTCTACAACAACTCTATGCTCGTACTGCTCGAAAACGGGGGACTCTGTGGTGTTGTGCTCCTTTACTAGTAAGGTGGTTTATTTCGCACCTTCCTAAGTTCATGCTGAAGAATGAAGAAGGAAAAGGCTGGGCTCGGAGGTTAATGTCTCTCACTGATAATGACATCACCTGGACTCTCAGAGGTTTGGATGAGGTAGCTGTTATCGACCGTTGTGGAGAATACCCTAATGTCCCGTTGATTGGTATCCAAGGAGGAATCTCTTACAATCCGTGTTTAGCTCTCCGTCAGTTTGGAAGAGCCAGAGGAGATGGGCCTCATGAGATGCTGGTTCCTCACTTCCATTTTGAGTTTCAGGCAGACAGTGACAAACTACGCCAGGGATTCATTAGAGCTTGGGACAGAATTCACAAAGCTGACCCACATGAGTTAGGACCAAAGACTTCTCTGCCATTGAAGCCCTATTGCAAATGGGTCCGCATCCGTGCTCAAAAGTTAGGTATGCCCTACGAAGCTGTTAGACCTCTCATTCTTGAGTCTCCTGTTGAAGATGGGATTCCTCCAACTGTCCTCCCTCCTCAGATACCCACTGATTTTGATACAATGAAGAGATCTTGGGCACAGCTAAAGGAAGAACGGGATTTCTATCGGGAGAAGTTCAACGAGCAGGAAAGAAAGATCCAGAGGCTGACTAAGCAATTGGAGGAAGAACGGGTCCTGAACAACTACATCAGCACTGAAAAGAGGAGGCCATGGGAGCATTGATGAGCTTTGATGTTTCCTTTTGTAGTTTTATTTCCTTTTCATTCCTGTAATGCCTAAGGGCAAGTTGTTGAACAATTGAAATTTTTAATCTAATGAAGTGTGTTTCCCTTTTTGTCTACAAAGTTGAATCTTGTTTGTCTTTGAAAACATAAAGCATACGCATTCCATTGCACCATATGCATAGCAGGTACCCTATTTCACAGGTTGCTTAATTTTCTTCGCTGTTTGTGTGCACAGTCATCATGAATCCAGACTCATCCAGTGAGCAGGCAATCAAGGCCCTTCAGGCCCAAAGTGCACAATTTCAAGAGATGGTCCTAAGCCTAGCCCAAGGTCAGCAAGAGTTGAAGACTCTACTCCTGAAGAAGAAGAAAAAAAAGAGGACTGCATTGTTCAACACCGGACGCAGATTTGGGAACACACTCCACAACGAAGCTGATCCAACCACTTCTTCTGCTGAGAAAAACAGTCCCCAAGGGGGAGGAGCTCCTAGTCCCGCAGTCTCCGACAACGAGACGGACTATAACGACGAACAATACCCACCTGCTGCTGACAGATACAAGCAATTGGAGGACCGCTTGAGCGCCATGGAAATTCAGAATGTGCCGGGACTGGATTTTGGAGATTTGGGGTTATCTTCTGGGGTAGTCATTCCACACAAGTTTAAGGCGCCTGCCTTCGCCAAGTATGATGGGGTCTCCTGCCCAAAGCTACATCTAAGGTCGTACGTAAGGAAAATCCAACCTTACACGGCAGATAAGAACCTCTGGATTCACTTCTTCCAAGATAGCCTCTCGGGGTCACAGCTTGAATGGTTCTACCAATTGGATGGAGCTAGCATCCGACACTGGGAGGATTTGGCAGCCGCATTCTACAGACAATACCAATACAATTCTGATCTCGCTCCTACGCGTACCCAACTTCAGGGTATGTCTCTAGGAACGGGTGAAGGGTTCAAAGAGTACGCTCAAAAATGGAGAGATTTGGCTGGCAGGGTGCAGCCTCCATTAACTGATCGAGAGCTGGTTGATATGTTCCTTGGGACTTTGTCTGGTCCGTTTTTCAATCATTTGGTTGGTAACTCCTCCGCTGGATTTACAGATTTGATATTAACGGGAGAAAGAATTGAAGCTGGCATCAGGTCAGGCAAGATACAGAAGGCTGCCTCTACAAGTGCTGAGAAGAGGCCATTTAAGAAAGAAGCAAGTGTCGTCTATGGTCCTAGAAGACAAGTCAAGCCCGAAAGTCGCCAAGCCGTCAATGCTTTGGTCATCTCCAAACCTGTTGCTGCTCCTCAGCAGTACAATCAACAAAGAAACGAAAGGCCCAAGAGGCAGTATACCCGGCTAAGTATGACATTATCTCAAATTTTACCCCAACTGTTATCCACCAACCTGGTGACCCTCAAAGAAGCTCCTAAGGTTGTCAACACTGCGTCTCCTAAGTATAACCCAAATGCCCGGTGTGCTTATCATTCTGATAGTCCCGGGCACACTACTGATGATTGCTGGGCCTTGAGAAACAAAGTGCAAGATCTGATCGACGCAAAGGAAATTCAGTTTGAAGCGCCAGAAAGACCAAATGTTGTAACGGCTCCTATGCCCCAGCATAGGGTAAATGCCATTGAGGAAGAAGTGTATGCTGTTTCGATAGATGAAGTTGTTACCCCTCTGAAGACTGTTAAGAAGAACCTACTGCGGGCCGGTTTATTTCCGGGTTGCGGTGAAGGTTGCCTGTTCTGTGCTATTTCCCTATCTGATTGTCCCTTGCTGAGGTTAGGCGTTCAAAGCCTAATGGATAGCAAGGAAATTCTATTCAAAAAGACTGTTGTTCAATTGGTTCCGATGAAAGAAGTTTCTGTGATTACCATCTTCAAAAATCCAATCAAGGCTCCCCCGAAGAAGCCTATTCAAATCATGACAGTTGCGCCTGTGATCATTACTGTTCCGGGACCCCTCTCCTACATGTCTGATAAAGCTGTCCCCTGGCATTATGGGGCAGACGTGTATGTAAATGGAATCAAACAAGAATTCGACGCTAGTGCCAGTATCTGCGATATCACTGGTCCAGCCAAAGTTACCCGCAGTGGCAGGCTCTTTTCGCCTGACATTGCACCGCCCGCTATTCGAAGACCCCTTCTTATAAAACCTACAAGTTTACCTGTTCCTGCTGCTGATCAAGTTGTTTCCCCTGCTGCCGAGTCATCAAATACTCGGGGCAAAGGGATGGAAGAAGAGCCTGCCCGGATGGAGGCACCATTACCCATAAACGCTGAGGCCTCCCGACAAGAAATGGAGGAGATTCTGAAAATAATAAAGAAAAGTGATTTTAATGTTGTCGAGCAGTTGGGGCATACACCCTCCAAGATCTCCCTGCTCTCCTTATTGCTATGCTCCGAGGCCCATGCTAAGGCCTTGATCTCATTTCTCAAGACGGCCCATGTGCCGCAGGAGACTTCTGCAGTCCAGTTCACTGATTGCATAGCTAATCTAACAGTAGACAACGGCTTGGGTTTTTCAGATGCTGACCTGACCGCGAAAGGGAGAGACCACAATGATGCCCTGCATGTCTCTATTGAATGCAGGGGCACTACTCTGGCACATGTATTGGTGGATACTGGTTCTTCCTTGAATGTTCTTCCGAAAAAGGCTTTAGATCGTCTGGATTATGAAGGCCTGGAGTTGAAACCCAGCAACATCATCGTCAGGGCCTTTGACGGTTCCAAAAGGATGGTTCATGGAGAGGTTAACATCCCTATTCGTGTGGGCTCTCAAGTGTTTGACTCTACCTTTTACGTGATGGATATACGTCCATCGTACTCTTGTCTGTTGGGTCGACCTTGGATCCATAAAGCTGGGGCAGTGACCTCCACCTTGCACCAGAAGCTGAAGTATCCCGTCAGGGGGAAGATCGTCACTATGCAAGGAGAAGAGGAGTATATGGTGAGCCATTTGAATTCCTTCAGGTACATCGAGATGGACGGAGAGTTTATTGAAACCCCCTTCCAGCATTTCGAGGAGGTGCATCCAATTTCAGCAGCTGCAGAGACAATGGCCGAAGAGAATGATTCCTTGAAGATGGCTTCCCTAAGGGATGCCCGGGCTGTGGTTCAGAAAGGCAATTGTGCACACTGGGGTCAGCTTCCTGACTTCACTCAGAAGAACGACAAGTTTGGGCTAGGCTTTACTGCAGAGGCTCAGAAGGCGGTGCGCAAAGAGAAGATCGGAAAGGCTCTGGTGTTTATTTCCAGCTCAAGGGTGAATGCTATCGAGGAGGACGTGGAGGAAGTTGAGTTTGACAGTTGGATCTACCCGACTACCAGCAACGGACCAAGCAACTGGACGGCAAAGGATTTTACCCCTATCACATTTGTCACGCAGTAATTGATTTCTTTTGATTTCCAATTTGTAACAAACAATATGTTAAAACTTTGTTGGCTCGGTGTCCTACCCGGGGCATCGTAGCTCCATTTGTGAGGGCTTTTTGTATGACATTTTCATATATCATCAATCAAAACATTGGACGTTTGTTGCATTTCAAATCTTGTGCTCTTTTCCTTTCTGTGTTATATATATTGCAAAACAGCTATATTTACACACACTCACTTATACAGGTTTCAATCCACTCTGGATCTCACTGGTAACAGCTCTGCTACCGCCAGTTATGACTTCGAAAATCCGATCAACTTGGCCAAAGACGAAGGTGAAGATGATTGCGAAGTGCCTGGTGAACTCGCAAGACTGCTACTTCAGGAAGAGAGGGCTATTCAACCACATGAAGAGCCTGTGGAGACAATTAACCTGGGTGCTGAGACAGATAGGAAGGAGGTCAAGATTGGTGCCAATCTAGAGCTCAGCGTGAAGCAACGATTGATCCAGATGCTACAAGACTACATGGAGATTTTTGCTTGGTCCTATGAAGATATGCCTGGTTTGGATGCCGACATTGTAGTTCACCACCTGCCAACCAAGGAAGATTGCCCTCCGGTAAAGCAAAAAGTCCGACGGATGCGTCCAGAGATGTCTGAGAAGATCAAGGCCGAGGTCATGAAACAGTTTGATGTCGGGTTCCTTGCAGTGACTTCCTACCCCCAGTGGGTTGCCAATGTGGTGCCAGTACCAAAGAAGGACGGTAAAGTCAGAATGTGTGTCGACTACAGGGATTTGAACAGGGCCAACCCCAAGGATGACTTCCCCCTACCTCACATTGATGTCCTTGTTGACAATACAGCTCAACACAAGGTGTTCTCCTTCATGGATGGTTTTTCAGGGTATAATCAGATTAAGATGGCTCCAGAGGATATGGAGAAGACTACCTTCGTGACTCAGTGGGGCACCTTCTGTTATAAGGTCATGCCATTCGGATTGAAAAATGCTGGGGCAACCTATCAACGTGCCATGGTTGCTTTATTCCATGATATGATCCATCATGAGATTGAAGTATACGTTGATGACATGATTGCAAGGTCTCAAACTGAGGAGGAGCACCTTGACCATCTGAGGAAGTTGTTTGATCGACTCAAGTTATACAAGCTGAGGTTGAATCCCAACAAATGCACCTTCGGGGTGAGGTCCGGAAAATTGCTAGGTTTCATTGTGAGTGATAAAGGTATTCAGGTGGACCCTTCCAAGGTTAAAGCTATTCGAGAGATGCCGACTCCAAAAACAGAGAAAGAAGTCAGAGGTTTCCTAGGACGACTGAATTACATCGCCCGATTCATCTCACATCTAACTGCTACTTGTGAGCCAATCTTCAAATTACTGAAGAAAGATCAAGTGGTACGCTGGAATGATGAATGCCAGGCCGCCTTTGAAAGGATAAAGGAATATCTCCAAGAGCCACCCATTCTTATGCCACCAGTGGAAGGAAGACCTCTGATACTATACTTGACGGTACTTGATAATTCAATGGGGTGTGTGCTGGGGCAGCACGACGAGTCTGGCCGAAAAGAGCACGCTATTTATTACTTGAGAAAAAAGTTTACCGACTATGAGTCTCGTTACTCACTGCTTGAGAAAACTTGCTGCGCTCTTGTATGGGCTGCTCGCCGGCTGAGACAGTATATGCTGACTCACACTACCTTATTGATTTCAAAGATGGATCCCATCAAGTACATATTTGAAAAGCCCGCTCTGTCTGGGAGAATAGCGAGATGGCAAATGATCTTGACAGAATATGATATCCAGTACACAACTCAGAAAGCAATTAAGGGAAGTGTACTGGCAGATCATTTGGCACACCAGCCTGTGGACGATTACCAATCATTGAACTTTGATTTTCCGGACGAAGACATCATGGTGGTAACTGAATGTGAAGTACCTGGACCGGATGAAGGACCTGAGGAAGGATCCCGATGGTCTATGCATTTTGATGGAGCCTCCAATGCTTTGGGTAACGGCGTCGGCGCTGTAATCATATCTCCCAAAGGAACTCATACTCCCCTCACCGCCCGATTATGCTTCAGCTGCACCAACAATATGGCAGAATACGAGGCATGTATCATGGGTTTACAAGCTGCAGTCGACTTAAGGATAAAATTCCTAAGTGTCTTCGGAGATTCCGCTCTCGTGATCAATCAGATCAAGGGCGAGTGGGATACGAAACACCTGAATCTTATTCCTTACAAGGAGTATGTGTCGACCTTGCTCCCTCACTTTGAAGAGATAACTTTCAAACATTTCCCTAGAGAGGAGAATCAGCTAGCGGACGCACTAGCCACGATGTCTTCAATGTTCAAAGTTAAATGGGACAATGAGGCTCCCCGAATCATAATCTGGAAGTTGGATGAACCGGCATACTGCTGCGAGCTCGAGGTTGAGAAGGTCACTGAGAAACCCTGGTATCACGAGGTAAAGAGGTACTTGGAAGTTCAGGAATACCCTGAAGGTGCATCCGTCAATGATAAGAAGTTCATGAGGAGGTTTGCTGCAAAATTCTTCCTCAGCAACGGCATTCTCTACAAACGGAATCATGATTCGACTCTGCTACGTTGTGTGGATAAGGCTGAAGCGGAGAAAATCATGATGGAACTGCATGAAGGTACATTTGGAACACATTCCAGTGGACACACCATGGCTAAGAAAATCCTTCGGGCAGGATATTTCTGGTCCACAATGGAAGCCGATTGTTACCAACACTCCCGAGCTTGTCATAAATGCCAGATCTATGCTGACAAGGTGCATATCCCTCCGGTTCCTTTGAATGTCCTGACGGCACCTTGGCCTTTCGCAATGTGGGGCATCGATATGATCGGTGAGATCCGACCAACGGCATCCAACGGGCATCGCTTCATCTTGGTGGCGATCGATTACTTCACGAAGTGGGTTGAGGCAGCTTCCTATGCCACAGTAACCAAGAGCGTCGTGGCACGTTTCATCCGGCATAATCTGATCTGTCGGTACGGAGTCCCGGAAAGAATCATTACGGACAATGGTACCAATCTCAATAACAAAATGATCACTGAACTCTATGAACAATTCAAGATACAGCACCACAATTCTTCTCCCTACCGGCCGAAGATGAATGGGGCTGTAGAGGCAGCCAATAAAAATATCAAGAAAATTGTGCAGAAGATGACAGTGACCTATAAAGATTGGCACGAGATGTTACCGTTCGCTCTTCATGGGTACCGCACCTCAGCAAGGACATCAACCGGGGCAACTCCCTTCTCCTTGGTCTATGGCATGGAGGCAGTCTTGCCAATTGAAATCCAGATACCCTCTCTCCGGATAATGAAGGATGCAGACTTGAATGAAGATGATTGGATCCAGACTCGACTTGATCAATTAAATCTGATTGACGAAAAAAGGCTCACTGCTATCTGTCATGGTCAAACGTATCAGAAACGGATGATCAGGGCATTTAACAAGAAAGTCAGACCGCAAGAGTATCAAGTTGGGGATCTGGTAATCAAACGCATCATCCTTCCTCAAAGTGATCCCCGGGGCAAATGGACCCCTACTTACGAAGGGCCATTTGTGGTTAAACGTGTGTTCTCAGGAGGAGCCATGATCCTAACCACCATGGATGGTGACGACCTTCCTCACCCCGCCAATGCAGACATAGTGAAAAAATACTACGCATAAATAAAAGACCCGCTAGGTTGACATACCTAGGCAAAATAAGGGCTTCCCGGCGAACCAAAAGGGTTCGGGCAAAAGTAAGGGATGAAATGAATGAAAAAAAATCTGTACGCCCGACAAGTCGAAAACCTGAAAGGGCGGCTTGGGCAAAAATGGGTATCCCGGTGGACTGAAAACCCGAAAGGGCGGTCCAGGCAAAAGTTAGGGATAAAAGCGTAACACTATGTCTCATTGGATCACTTCGCATCCGGAATTCGGCATCAACTATCTGGCTCCAGATTTCGGCATTGACCAATCAGCTTCATCTTCAAATTAGGCAGCAAAGCGATGAGACGTTCGAAGACATAAAGGCGATAGCAGAGTTGGAACCCAGTGGGATTGTTCACATAGCTGTTTTGTTTCCTTTTTCAAATTGTAAACTCTATACTATTTGGCGATGTCCTCTTACTAGGATGTCGGCCTCTTGTACAAAAACGCCTATTCACAGGCAAAGTTTAAATCAATACAAATTCACTTGTCCATACAAATTACCATTATTTTCCTCTTCTGTTTTGTCTTGCGAAGAACGTCCAATGTTCATTTTTGATATATGCATTTGACATTAAATTGCTGATTCATAAATATTTGCATATGAAACAAGAGATTTATTACAGGTGACATCAGAGACAGGGGCAATTGAAGTTGTCTAATGCAGTCTGGTTGTTTTGTCCGCCAAGGCACCAAGGTAGTTTCAACTGAAGAATGTGGCCAGATCATCTCAGCTCCCCGCAGAGTAAAACAGGATGCGACAATACTTTCCCCAAGCGGAGTTGGTTCCCCGTCGATCCCGAAAAAGCACAGCATTCCCCGGCGGGTCTTAAAGCTCATCCCCAGTAGATTCTGGAAGCTTATCCCCTGCAGAGTACGGACGTCTCTCCCGAGTTTTATTTAGAGTTATTCCCTCACAAGGACTTATAACTGGGTTATCCTCAGCTAAAAACCACGGAAGACCGCTCTCGGCAAAGTTCCTTCAATCCCCAGCGGAGTCTATCTTTGGTATTCCCAAGCAGAGTTTATCTTCGGAATTTCCCAGCGGAGTTTATCATCATTATCCTCAGCGGAATCCATCGTTAAAGTCCTCAGCAGGCCTCTCATCAAAACTTCGGCCAAATATCTCTTCCACAGAGCAATTCTCCGGCCGTTCGTCAAGGATTTATTTTCCCCAAGACGAAATTACATTCATAAACATTTTACATTTTCATATACATGATGAAACGCATACAACATCTCATGTTGAACATCATGATATCATGCATATCATACATCATGACATTGCATACAACTTATGTTTTTGCCTTTTCAGGAAAAAGACAATCTCAAAAACGACCACCTTCAACTGTCACAATTCTAGATTCGATACCTGTATCTAGCCAGGGCACATCTGAGAGTGATCAATTTCTAGACTCGATTCCTGTATCTAGCCAGGGCACGTCTGAAGAGTTCGAAGATTCGATTCCTGTATCCAGCCAGGGCACATCTATCAACTACAACAGCTCCAGATTCGATTCCTGTATCCAGCCAGGGCATATCTGTTAACCACGTTTCCAGACTCGACTCCTGTATCTAGCCAGGGCACGTCTGAAGAGTTCGAAGATTCGATTCCTGTATCCAGCCAGGGCACATCTATTAAACGACTATTTCCAGATTCGACTCCTGTATCCAGCCAGGGCATATCTGTGAGCAACCAATTGTAGATTCAATACTTGTATCCAGCCAGGGCATATCTGCATCAGGAGACTGAGGATCAAACACCTGTAACAAGCCGGGAAAACATCCGTCTTTCTCAAATACACAAGTTCTCGCTAAGGAATCTCTTATGCGATCAACACTTCCAAATGGCTTCCATAAGCCCATTCCCGACAAAGTTCTGTCACTTCTCCAGATGGCATCTATAAGCCCATCTCCCTATCCACCATCTCTCCAAATGGCATCTATAAGCCCATTCCCGACACCACATTGTTGAGACTCCAGCATGCGAGTGCAAATTTCCGGGCACTCTAGTGTCCAATCTCCTTTTACCCTCGAGTCACGAAAGGCAAACTTGCCAATCTAACTCTTCAGGTCCAAGAAGATTGAACAGGGGCAACTGTTGTACCCCAAAATTTTCCCTCCCATTTCCTCAACATTTTCTCATCACAAGACCTTTGAAGATCAAGATACAGTTAGGGTTTCCTCTGCTCAAGACTTCTCCTTGCACTGTGGACTCAAATTAGGGTTTGTGTTTGCCCAAGGATGTTTTGACCTAAAAAGCCTAAAATGACTTTCATGCTTCATGTTGGACTCCCAAGTTTACCCATGCCAAGTTTCAAGTCTTGATTCCAAGTTTTACCCAGTCAATTGGACAGTTGACCTAGAAATCAGCTGTATTGGGGAAAAAGTCAACTGTGGCCAATTGACAGTCAAATCTCATGAAATTTGATCCACATCAACATATTGAACTCATATGGACCATTTGATCAAGTTTGGATCACAATTCCACAAGAAATTTGATCAGATCACCAAAAGGGCAAAATGGTCATTTTTAGGGTTTTGACTGCACAAAGGCAATTTTTGACTGTTTGACCTAGCCAATGGCAAACCAAGCTCACATATGGCCTCAAGGACTCAATGGAATTATCTTTACATGTTCATCAAGCTCAAAAGATCCCAAGTACACAAGATTGACAGTTGAATTTCCCAGTCAATTGATCAATTTTGACTGTATACTGAAAAGTCAAACTTTGACTTTTTGGTCAAAGTCAAGAGTCAAGATTCATTTTTCATCAAAACATGCCAAATCATGAAACTTGTTCATCAAGAAATCACAAAATGCAAATTAGGGTTTGAAAATGGAATTTTTCATAACTTAGAATTTTTCTAAGTTATGAAAAACCCTAATTTTTTCCCAACTTTGCCCCATCTTTTCACCATGATCCATTTGGATTCAAACAAAAGTCAAAACATGAAAGTTGTAGCTTGTTGCATAATCTACAACTTTGATTCACAAAGTTTTCTCATTTGAAGCTTGTATCTCAAGTTATAATTTTTTGAATAAGGACACTAAACCATCTTTTAACTTAGTGAAATTTGACCTATTTTGGCAAGGTTTTCTACCCTACTTCAAGGCCACTTTTCATACCCTTCCACTTGGAATTTTGATTTGCATTTCAAAGATGGATTGTAGTACACATTCCAAGCTTTCCAAAATGTCCAAGAACTCATCAAACAACCTCATAACTTGAGAGATTCGAATTTCACAAGTTGGCAAAAATTCACTTTTTGTTCTTCATCAAGACATGTTCATAATCTTGCCAATTTGAAATCAGTTTGCTTTATGCTTGATTACAGGTCCTTGAACCATTCCATACTCAATAATTTAATGCATATTCAATGAGTTGAGGCCATGTTCTTTGTGTTCTAACATTGCATAGTGGATTAATCCTAAACTAGATAAAGTGCTTTATCCATTTTTGTAAAAAGCTAGCTTTATGTCAATTTGAAATCCAAGCAAGTACAAGCAAAATCCTCTTGGCACAAGATTATGGACAAGTTGCTCTGATCAAGAGAAGATTATGCAGCAGGATTAGAGGCCCCTACTGACCTAAAAACAAAAGTGACCATTGCTTGCTTCATTTTCAAGTAACATTGCATAACTTATCACATATCTCATCTCAGCTTAGGAACAGAAGAGAGAAGTGATCAAACACATTCCATAGACCACATTCAAGCTTTGGCACAAGTCCTGAACATCTAAAGCACCCTCCATCTCAAAATCACCTTGAAACTGCTCAAACAGGGGAGCCCCTGCAGTTTGAGTGCAAACTCCCAATCCCTTCAAGCATTTTGATTCAAACCTTTTCCTCTACCTTCCCTACAATATATACAAGCTAACCATGTCCTAAAATCAGACCTGTAACACCTCCAAGCCACTTCACCATTTTTGATTTTTCTGTTTTGCAGTTGGAGTTCACTAGCTCGATTCAGGGAGTTTCAAGACAAAGTAGGAATTGGAAAAGCATCCTTACACTTCAAGGAAGCTGTACAAGTCATCATTTCACTCTGAAACATCCTCCATTGCAAAGCTCGACTCCAACTGAACAGGTACATTCATGGAGTTCTATCTCCCTTATTAGGCATTGTTAGCTTTAGATTTTTGAAGAAAACATGTCACAATCATAGCCCTGAACATGCTCATATGTTTAAATTTCATTTATATTTCGTGTGCTTAGAGAATTTCATGTCTGAACATTGATAAAAAGTTAGGTCAGAAATGGGGGGAGGAGAAATTCTCCCTCATCTTAGAGAGATAGGTCATGTTCTTTATATGGTTGAAACCGTCTCTTAATGCTCTACACTTTTCATGTTATGAGTTTTGCTTGAAAGTCCAGGAATCCAGAGATAAAAAACGCGTGTTTTGCTTGAAGAAGGTTGTACAGAGGTTGAAGAAGAAGTGGTCTGGGCTGGGCCTGGATTTATTTTCTTTTCACACCCCATTTCCATGTTTACACCCCCTGAGCCCATTTGTTCATTTTTTAACATTTTTGACTTTTTCTTTTTTGGTTGACTTTGTTTATTTTTTATCATGGTATTAAAAAATTAAAAATATTTTTTCCATCATTTTTTGAATATATGGCATATTTATTTGATTTATTTCTTTTGTTTGCATATAAATATATATATATATATATACTATTATTAGAATAAAATAGAAAAAATGGTGTAAATACATTTTTATTTTTATTTACCTTCTGAAAATATTTCACACAAAAAAATACTCTTTTATTTATTTTATTAAAATATTAAATAAATACTTATTTTGTGTATAATACATATTTAGGGTTTAATATATATATATGTGATTATTAATATATTTAAGACAAAATATAAAAATACTTGAATTTTTTTCATTTTTATTAATATTTGATATAAAAATACCTTTTTCCATAATACACTTCATTTTATTTTATTTTTATAAATAATAAATAAATAGTTGTATTAAATTAGATAATAATACCTTTTCTTTAAAATTAGGGTTTTTGCCCTAAATTCAAAATACTCCAAAAAATAATACATTTTTATTTTCTTTTCTCTTTTACATAAAAAATATTTTCTCATACATATAAAAACTTTCTTTTTGCATTTCACATATTTATTTAATTTCCATTTAATTATGCAATTTATTTACCTTGCAAATATTCAAAATGATGTAATAATTTAGATTTAAATTCTTGTCAATATCCCCCATTTGAACACTTGTACCCCCCTTCCCATATTTGGTTTTGTAATAGCTTAGTAATTTTTAATTTCGCACTTTATTGCTTTCTAATGATAACATGTTAGAATTAGGTTTTGTATGCGAAAAAACGATAAAAAATAGTTTGACCTAATACAAGATAAACAAACATGAAAATGGACACACAAATCACACTTGCACCCCCTAGGGTATTCCACTTGTTGCCTTCAAATAAATGGGCCATATTGTATGTTGAACATCTTTGGGCAAAGCAAACAGTTTGAATGATCATAGTCCCTCGATAAAACTTTTCAAAACAAACAAAAACAAATGATCAAGTCCCTTAAAGAAAATTGCCCAAAGACATTTAACGCCGTTGCAATTATGGTCCATACGATGACCCGCGCCTGTCCCTTTCACATCCTAACACAAGGTTGCCCACCAAATACAATGGTGGAGCAAACTTGTTAAAAGGGTTAAAGTATAGCAATGATCTTTTGAGAAATTTAGGAGTAGATAACCTCTTAGTTACTTGAATCAACTTGCAAAACAAAACACTTGCCTAATTTCAAAATCACACATCACCACACTTTCAAAACAACTTTCAAACACAAATGAAAACTTTTTCAAAAGACATACATCTTTGTATACATCCCACACATGGATCATTACAAAGGTTGCCACCACATTGGCCTCTTTTCAAAACATTTTCAAACCCACACACTCAAGCACCATTTAAAACAATTGAAAACAAAAGGCAAGTGATCTAAGCAAGTAACTAAGAGCCCATGGATAACCATGGATAGAAAGGGTGCTAATACCTTCCCTTTCTATAATCTACTCCCCGAACCCAAGAAAACATCTCAAAAGGTTTTTGCTGTGCTTTTTAACCTTTCCTTAGGATAAAATAAAAAGTCGGTGGCGACTCTTGCTAACCGCAACATTTGCGAATACAAACGCAAAACCTCAAGTCAGTTCTCCCACCGTATCACACTCCTCAATGGAAGAAAAAGGCTACTGCCCTGATAGCCCACACTTCCCTGAGAGTCTCTGCAAAGGAAGACTGGTACTTTGACAGTGGGTGTTCTAAGCACATGACTAGAATCAAGAATATTCTCAATAATGTTAAACCTCACACCACTAGTTATGTGACCTTTGGAGATGGTGCTAGAGGTGAAATCAAAGGAGTTGGTAATTTGGACTGCCCTGGAGTTCCAAATCTGAATGAAGTACTATTGGTAAAAGGCCTGACTGATAATCTCATTAGTATCAGTCAATTATGTGATCTAGGATTCAAGGTCAACTTCTCAAAATCTGAATGTCTTGTAATTAATGAAAAACAAGAAGTTGTAATGAAAGGAGTCAGATCTAAAGACAACTGTTACTTGTGGGAGCCTGAGAACACTAATTACTCCACTGTGTGTTCTATTGCCAAAGAAAAAGAGGTGAAACTGTGGCACCAAAAACATGGCCATCTTCATCTAAGAGGAATGAAAAGGATTATCTCCATGGAGGCAGTCAGAGGGATTCCAAGACTGCAAATTGATGAAGGGAGAGTTTGTGGTGAATGTCAGGTTGGTAAGCAGACTAGGATGTCACATCCAAAGTCAAGACATCTGACCACCTCTAATGTTCTGGAACTTCTACATATGGATCTGATGGGACCAATGCAGGTGGAAAGTCTTGGTGGAAAGAGATATGCCTATGTTGTGGTGGATGACTTTTCTAGATTCACCTGGATTAACTTCATTAGGGAAAAATCTGATGTGTTTGAAGTTTTTAAAGAACTGTGCAAAAGAATTCAAAGAGAAAAAGAAGGATGTATAGTCAGAATCAGAAGTGATCATGACAAGGAATTTGAAAACAACAAGTTTAATGAGTTATGTTCCTCAGAAGGAATTAGTCATGAATTCTCTTCTCCTATAAATCCTCAACAAAATGGAGTTGAAGAGAGGAAAAATAGGATCATACAGGAATCTGCCAGAGCTATGATACATGCCAACAGAATTCCTTTTCAATTTTGTGCTGAAGTTGAATACATTGCAGCTGGTAGTAGCTGTTCTCAAATTATCTGGATGACACAGATGCTCACTGAGTATAATTTCACACAAGATGTTATGACATTGTACTGTGACAATTTGAGTAAAATTAACATTTCCAAGAACCCTATTCAGCATAGCAGGACCAAGCACATTGACATTAGACATCACTTAATTAGAGACCTTGTAGAGGAGAAAACAATTAATCTGGAACATGTTGCCACTGAGCTACAACTGGCTGACATGTATACCAAGGCACTTGATGCAAATAAATTTGAAAACTTGAGGGGCAAGTTGGGTATTTGCCAACATGAGAAATTGTAGCAATTAATTTTGCTTAAAACAAGGGTTGAAGGAGTTATTTTTGTTAAGTCTATTTTGAGTGGGTTAATCATATGTTTTCCCAATTCTTTCAAAATTGTCAAGAAGTTGAATAGACACTCATTTGCCTCCTTCCTCTCTCAACTTTGCAACAAATCCCTTTCTCTCAATCAAAGTTTTCTCTCTAGTTACTACTGGTCTTCTAAGTCAATCAAAATGTCTCAAACATCATCCTCATCCAAGACGACCGTTTCATCTTCATCATCTGATCAAGATTCTCGGGAAATCACCTCATGCATGGATTCTGAAGTCCTGGAGATTACTCCTCTTAGAGAAATGGCAACTAACCCCTCCAAGGTCAAAAAGCTGAGAACAAGGCATGCAGGAAGGTCTCAAGCTACTTCATCCGGTAATCCCTCTCAACCTTCATCTTCTGTACCAAATAGGGAAGGATCAGCTTATGTACATAAAGCAATAGCTAGGCTTGTTACAAGAATACTGAGTGAAAACCACTCTGTACTGGGGATTTCTATTCCATTAAATCAAGAATCAGCAAACCCAAATGTTGAAGCAAATCCAGATGTCTCTGAGAATGTTGAGACACCAAATGAAAACATTCAAAAATCATCTGAAAACCTTGATGATATTCAGAACCCTTCAGAGAAGAATGTTGAACCACCTGTTATTGATGTGGATGAGGAATACTCAGACAATGACCTAATTGCAAATATCAACCCTAGCATAGCTAGGAGAATGATGAACAGAAAGGGTAATCAGGATGCTGCAAAAGGTCTGACCAAAGAGAAACCTGCTGATAAGAAAACCAGGTCTGAAGGCAAGACTGGTGTAGAAACTGTGAAGACTGGACTGTCCAAAGGGAAGGTGAAAGCCCAAGTGCATACTGGGAGACTCTCAAAGCCTGCAAGACAACCAATAACAAAGAAGAGAAAAGAACCTGAGCCTTCTGATTCTGATGAGGAATCAGAATTTGAAATTGATGCTGAAGACATTCCTCTCAGAAGGAAACTCCCTTCCAGCAAAATGGCTAGAGTTCCTGAAGTCCCCACTGACAACATTTCATTTCACCACCCTGAAAATGCCAACAGATGGAAGTATGTTTACTTGAAGAGAATAGCCTTGGAAAGAGAACTAAACAATGGTGCCATGGATTGCAAGGAAATCATGGACCTGATCAAAGCTGCTGGACTAATGAAGACTGTGGTAAAATTTACCAAATGCTATGAAAATCTGGTCAAGGAATTCATAGTGAATTTGTCTGATGAATGTGCTGATGGAAGATCAGCTGACTTTGAATGTGTCTATGTGAGAGGAAGAAGGGTTAATTTCTCTCCATCTGAAATTAACAAATTTCTTGGAAGATCAAATGAGGCTTGCCCTGAACTAGAATTCACTGACAATGAAGTTTGCCAAACCATCACAGCAAAACAAGTCAAGTGCTGGCCCTTAAAAGGCAAGTTGAATGCCAGCAAACTAAGCATGAAATTTGCCATCCTGCATAAGATTGGTGCAGCCAACTGGGTCCCTACCAACCATAAATCAACCATCTCCACAGGATTGGGGAGATTCATTTATGCTGTTGGAACCAAGACTGAATTTGACTATGGCAGGTATATTTTTGATCAAACTTTAAAACATGCTGGTAGCTATGCTGTTAAAGGCCCAATTGCCTTTCCCTCCCTCCTATGTGGAATCATCCTTGCTCAGAACCCTGATATCCTGGTGGAAAGAGACACTGCTTGCAAAAGAGCTCCTGCTCTTGGGTTACACTACAAGCTGTTTCAGGGATCTCATGTTCCTGACATTGTCATAACATCAGCTGAGACATCATCTGTAAAAACTCAGTCCAAGACATCTGATGTTATAGCTGTATTGAAAGAGACCTGCAAAGAGCTGGAGACAAGGAAAAAGACTCTAGAAAACCTAATTGCCAAATTAGAACAGGAGGAGACTAAAGGAAACAGAAGGGAAGAGGGTGCTGCTGAAGATCAGCTCAATGCTGAAGAAAGTAGCTCCTCTGAAGATGACAGTGCTTAAAGTTTGGTGGAGTTGACAAGCCTGATGCTGGTTCCTGTTGATGCAAGTGATTTCAGTTTTTCTTGTTGTTTTTATTACTCATTTTGGATAACTGTATAACATATAAGTACATGTATCTTTGGCCCATTTGTGGCTAAAGAGGGGGAGATATTTTGTGTTAATTACTTGGTAGACATTATATTTTTCTGCAGACATATTCTTTCTGCTGCTCTATATTCTCTGATTGCTTAGGGGTTTTAGCCAAAAATCTGCCAAAGGGGGAGTTTGTAAGTGTTTAGTTATTGGCATGTATTTTTGGTAAAATCAGGTGTGTAAATGTCATGACTGATGTCATAACATTCTGGACTATTAGGTACTTTATGCAGAAAAAGTATGGCATACAGTAGCTACTGTTTATGAGTGTGTATCTGAGCATTTTGCAATGATCACATTTAGTGCCTTCTACCAAAATCAGTAAACAGGAATTCTGATGTCATAACAAATGTTAAGACATCCTGTACTGATCTAACAGATATGCAGTTTGGTTAATTCTGAGATTTTTCAGGAAGATGGCTCTTTCCTTCTAGAACAGAATCTCACGTGGACCTTGGGTTAACCTAGCTCAACCCTAATTTGGTTGATAAAGTCTTGTGACCAAGTCTTAAGGTTAAACCTAATTAACCCTAGATTTTTGTGGAAACCCTAACTAAAGAAACAGCTGCATATATATTCAACAGGATTGCTGATTGGAGAGTAACTCTTTTGACTGAAGATCAATTAAGAGTTGTATAGTTTTAACTGCTGTAATCCAAGCAAGTATCATTGTGATAAGTGACTTGGAATAGGTTTTGATTGTAAGGGTCTTTGTATCACTCAAAGCTTTGAAGCAAGAGTGTTTTGTGTCTCTTGACTAAAGCTTTAAAGCAAAGTCAAGTTAGGTTTATGTATCACTCAAAGTTGTGAAGCACGAGTGTTTGTGTTACTTGATTAAAAAGCTGTGAAGCATAATCAAGTGTATGTTCTGAAGAGTGTCTTCATTATTTCATTAGCCAATTGTTTTAAGTATCACTGCTGTGATTGAGGGGGAGTGAGTAGGAACTCAGGTTTAAGTTAAACTTAGATTGAAGATTGCATTGGGTAGGTCTTAAGTGAAGGAGATAAACTGGTTGGTTTATTCCTGAATTGATATCTCTTATAGTGGATTTCCTCCCTGGCTTGGTAGCCCCCAGAGTAGGTGTTGTTTCACACTGAACTGGGTAAACAATTGACTGTGTTCTTTACTGTTTTTATTTACTGTCTTATAGAAAGTCAGATACGGTGTCATAACATTCACTGTGACATTGAGTATATGCTGCCAGAATTTCAGATTTGATCGAGGGTCTTTTGGTAAAGTATCCCCACTTTCGAGGGACATGACCAATATCGTAAGGAAAGAAGAGAGGATGCCCTAGAGGTGCAAGTGTGAAGAGTGTATTGATTTCAGTTATTTATCTTGAGAATTAGAGTTTTCTAAATTGGTTTTTAGTCTTGCCATGCAAACCCTAGTTACTAGCAATTAAATATGTACATAAAAATTAAAGTGTGGAATGTAAAACCTAAGCTATTTCGTGGCTTTGGGAGAGATACATAATTTGCAGAAAAAATAAACCTACGTTATTACATCCTCGGAGCAGATACATAATTAGAAAGAGTGCAAGAAAATAAATCTACGCTATTATATCGATAGTGCAACCTATATAGTTTGTCTAATAAAATTAAATAACAAAAATATGAATAAGAAAAATAATGTTAAAATGTTAAAATGTTTGTGGTTTTTTTGTAGAAAATAGTTTAAATGATAATAGTAATTAAAAACCTAATACTAATTAACTTTAATATTAAGAAAAGTTTAGTTAATTAATTAATTAATTAGTAAATAAAAAAATAAGAAAAATTTAATTACTAACTAAAACTCTAATCCTAATTTGTTAGTATTAAAAAAAGATTAGATTATTTAATTATTAATTAAAAATAATAATTAGAAAAATATGATGAAAAATAGGGTTAGTAAAATAAGGAAAAAAGAATTGCATGGGGTGGGTGTTGAATCCACGCCCCTAGCTTCATAGATTGCCTTCCAACCATTTCGCTAGCGCTACTTTTGTGTTTAGGAATAGGAACTAATCAATATAATATTAACCTGGGCGTTATTTTGGAAAAACAACAAAAATTTTGCAAGACATAGGGATCGAACCCACGCCCCTCAAGTTACATGCCTCTTCTCCAACCAAATGTGTTGCATTGCGTTTTTGTTATAGAATAGAAACAGATAAGTATATACTAAAATCAAGTGAATCAAGGAAGCGCCGGAGCCTTAGTTTCGGTCGTCTTCTCCGGTGAGAAGATTTTCCAACCTGCAAAATAGCAAGATTTAGATCATAAAAGGGATCTTATCCCCCTAATTTGACCCTTGCGATTCCAATGGAGGTGTTAGTTTAGCCTGAAAATGATTGTAATATGAGATACAAAGAAAAAGTTACAAGCTTCCCTAACAATGGCATCTCGCGATCCCTGCGTCAAAGCTTGCAAATAATGGATAAAAACAGTCCTAAACATGATCATGAACATGTATACATGCATCAAATTAATTAAATATGCATAGTTTAAAAGTTTGAGATTCACGAAAACTACCAAACTAGTGATGTTGAGATGTGATGATCTAGCGCGCTTCAGGCTTCAAGGATGGATGGGATGTGTAATACGGTGGGAGAACTAACTTTGTTGGTTTTATCCAAATGTGCGGATAGCAAGAGTCGCCATAGACTCTTATTTTATCCAATATAAGGAAAGGCTGGAAAGAACGGGAAAGACCTTGATAGTTTTAATTTCGGGGGGGGGGGGGGGGGGATAATTATGAAAAAGGAAGGTGTTAGCATCCTTTTCATCTGTAGTTATCTACGGGCTCTTAATTACTAGCTCACTTTTGAAAATTGCTTTTTCGTGTAATTGTTTTGAATATATTTTGAAAATCCAAAGTATGGATATCTTTGTAATGGTTCTTGTATCAGTACTCAAGAACGCGTACAAAGTGT
The DNA here is from genome assembly GCA_948472305.1 of Vicia faba. Taxonomy (NCBI): domain Eukaryota; kingdom Viridiplantae; phylum Streptophyta; class Magnoliopsida; order Fabales; family Fabaceae; genus Vicia; species Vicia faba. The sequence continues at coordinate 399,034,515 of OX451737.1, read as the reverse complement.
TTTAAAAAATATTTTTGAAAGTGATGTGTAAAATCTTTTTTAGAAAGGTTGTGAGCGAGCGATTAACAGTTTTAACCACTCAAGGTCGTTCTTGTTATTTTCCTTCTCCTTTAGAGATAATGATATCTGTACCATTAGTTGGTAGGTAGCCCCATCTATTGGATGTGAAGGGACAACCGAAGGGACAACCGAAGGGTCATCGTATGGTCATCAAAGGCAACAGATAAGGATACTTTAGCAATTTATCGGAGGGATTGGATAATTTTTTGTAGGCAACATCGAAGGGTCATCGAGGAAGTATGATCTTTATTCGAAGAGACTTTGCTAAAGTATCTATACTTTCGAGGGACATAACCATGTTCTGAAGGCAACAAAGAGAGGTTACCCTAGGGGTGCGAGTGTGAATATTGACTAAACTCAGTTATTTTATCTTGTACTTAGGATTTCGTTATCGGTTGATTATCATCTTGCCATACACGCCTAATTACTAACCGTATAATATATAGAAAAGTAAAGGTGCAAAAAATAAAGTTCCTACGCTATTACAGGGCTTTGGGGCAGTTCCATAAAATATGAAGAAAATAAAATGCAAAAATTAAAACCCTAGACTATTACATCCTGTAAGCAGTTACATAATAGGAAAATGAAGAAAGATTAACTAAGCTATTACAAGAGAAAACCACGCGGACTATACAATTCATATAACAACTTAAATGCGAAATAAAAAAATGGTTTTTTAAAAAATGTTTGAATGTTAATTAAAAAAAACAAAATCTAATTAATTTTAATTTAAAAAAACTAAAGTCTAATCAATTTCATTATTTAAGAAAAATAATAACTAACCTAATTAATTTATAAATAAAATAAAAAAGTTCAAAATTAATTTATTAAAAAAACTAAACCTAATTTGTTTAAGGTTTTTGAAAAGAATTAATTTAGGTTAAATGTTGATTAAGAAAAGTAATTAAGTTTATTAAAAAAAATTAGGATTTAATAATTGAAAAGAAGAAAAATAGGTTAGTTAAAGAATATGAGGAAAAAGATTGTATGGGGTGGGTGTTGAACCCACACCCTTAAGCATTCTCCATGCATAGATTACCACCCAGCCAACACACTTGTTATGCTAGCAATATAGGTGCTGATTATTATATGTGTAAGCTGCAGAAATTGAAAAAAATAACAAAAAGAAGCAAGAGTCGTGAATCGAACCCACACCCTTGTGTACCAATGCCTTATCACGCGCGTTCTTTCCACTGGGGTGGCTGTTTCATTCGTTAAAAAATTAGAACAAAATAAATATAATATAAAACAAAACCAGAGGGACCGGAGAAGCACCAGAGCCCTAGCTCCGGTCATCTTCTCTGGTGAGCATGTTCTCATATCTTGTAAAACAAAGAGTGTTAGTGATCAAAGAGGACCCTACCCCCTAATTTGAGGGCAACAAATTCAATGGTGACTTTGGTTTGTGCTGAATCGTCCTGTACAAAGATATATAAAGAAAATAATATAAATCGGTATAACAATGGCAATGCATGATTCAGGCCTCACGAGACTCATGCGATGGCCCAATCCTGTATAGTTATATCTCAAAAACACATTAGAAACATTGGTATAAATTAAAGCACAATAGAAACTAAAATTTAAAATTCAAGAAATTATGTAAACCAGTTATGCATGGATACTCGTTTCAGGCTCTTTCGATAATCAAGGATAATCCCAACTTACTATGTAATGTCCCTGGAATCGATTTGGATGGCTAGCTTGCTTTGAGAAAGGCTGAAAACAATGTTCCAAGTTTTCCCTACTTTGAAAAATTTTAAGGTTTTTTGTGTCCTCTCTTGTCTAAAGATGAAGTGTATATATAGATGAAAATTAGGTCAAGGAGAATGGGCTTGGAACTTGTATGAAACAACTTTTGATTTTTCATGAAAAGTAGAATTTGCATAAGACAAAATATCAAGATTTTCGACAGGAATAACCTCACACGGTTTTTGTATTGTTTTGGGGGCCCAAAATAAATCAAATATTAAGCTTTTTAAGCCTTGCACCTCCATTTGATATTTTCTTTGATTTAATTTGAATTTAAATGAATAGAAATCAAAATAAATAAGATATAAATTATTATGGTGCATTAATGGATTTAGAGGTCCATTATTAGGTCAAGAACACATTTGTACCTTGAAAGATAAGCCCATTAGCCCAAAAATTTAAGTTTGCTCAATTTGGGTTTCATGCATTTTCTCAAAATTGCCCAAATTGTATAACTCATACCTTGTTCAATTTTTACCATATGAAGGTGATATTTGACTTTTTGGAAAGCTCAATATGTCCCCTACAACTCTCATGTTGATAATATTTATATTTGAAGAATTTATCTTGATGTAACTTGCTTTTACAAAAAGTGTCTTTTTGTTGACTTTTAAAATGACCTATAATGTTTTAGCCCATATCTCTCAAATGAATCATTTTTGGGCCTTGATCTTAGAGAGAAAAAATTGTAGAGAATTGAATTTCCATCCAAATGGGATTTGGTTTAGAAAAATATGATGAAGCATGTGAAAGTTAAGCTTGGTCAAAGTTCAGTTGACTTCTCCTAAAGAAAACCCCAATTTAGCAACTTTTGAATTTTAATGAACCTTGAGTCTTCTTGATGAATCATGATCAACCCTTGATCAAATGATGAATGCGAATGCAAAATGTTGACATTGACCAAAAATCTTGAAGTTTGACTGTATGTTGACCATATTTGACATTTTACCCAATATAGTTGATTTTCAATCACCTGAACACCTAACTGAAAAAATTTGCGATGTAAGGCTTGAAACTTGATATGAGGATTCTTTGAAGCATATAAGAAACAATGAAGTTCACTTGAGGCATTAGAAGTCTAATTTCCTTTGAGAAAAACAAAACCCTACTTATAGGCCACTGCTTAGGAGGAGGATCATCTGATCTTTCTTGAGTAGTCTTGAACACTTGATAACCTTAGGAGCATGAGAATATCTTTTGAAATGGGAGGGAAAATTTTAGGGTATAACAACTTCCCCTGTTCAATCTTATTAAACGTGAAGAATTAGATTGGTAAGCTCGCCATTCGGAATCTGAAGGTGGAAGAGGATTGAACACTTAAGTGCCTAGAAATTTGTGCTTGCATGTTCACGAAGTAACACTTGTTGGTTGATTGTATTGCTTGAATGGGCTTAAAGATGCCATTCAGAAAGGTGATGGAGTGTCATCGGAGATGGGCTTACAGATGCCATCCAAAGTAACTATTTATAGGAGTATCATAATGAGTCTATGCTTGATTGTATCTTAAAGGATGCTTTTCAGGATTTCTTCTTTGAAGAGGAAATGCTTTTCAGAACAAAGTGTTGAAGGAGATGCTTATCAGAATAAGCTTCTGAAGAAGGTGCTTTTCAAAATGAAGTACTGAAGGGGATATGCGTTTCAGAACTCCTCTGAAGGAAATGCTCGCCAGAACTCGATCTCAGGGAGAAATGCTTTTCAAGATTCTGTCTTTGAAGGGCACATGCTTTTCAGAATGAAGCATTGAAGAAGATTCTTTTCAAAATAAACATCTGAAGGAGATGCTTTTTAGAATGAAGTGCTGAAGGGGAATGCGTTTTAGAATGCTTCTGAAGGAAATTCTCACCAGAACTCGGTCTCTGGGGGAAATGCTTTTCAGGGTTCCATCTTTGAAGGGGACATGCTTTTCAGATTGAAGCGCTGAAGGAGATGGTTTTCAGAATAAAGTGATGAAGGGGAAATGCATTTCAGAACTCCTCTGAAGGAAATGCGCACCAGTACTCGGTCTCTGGTGGAAATTCTTTTCAGGGTTCCATTTCTAAAGGGGGCATACTTTTCAGAATGAAGTGCTGAAGGAGATGCTTTTCAGAACAAAACTTCTAAAGGAGATCACTTGGTCGTGTAGATAGTTGTCACGTCTTGTTTTGAGAATTGATATATAACCTATCTGTAAATTGTTGGAAATATCTATCTGTTTGCGAACATAACCTGCAAAGGTAGAGTTAGTTATGTGCAATGTCATGATGTATGTAATGCATTGTGTAATGATGTTCTCAAAATAAATGAGACTAATATATGTGTTTTGTATGCATATGTCAGGATTTTTGTGAATGAACATGGATGAAACATGTTACTGGTGCGTATCGGTAGCTTCGTATAATAACGTCTGACTGGGGAAAGTAAATCCCTAGTTATTGTTGGGGATGAAGGTAGTAGTTCTTCATCTTGACTTTACTGTGGATTTCTGTTTTCTGCTTGGGGGTATTCCGCTGGGGATCTTCGACTTTTGCTTGGGGATAGAACCACTCAAGGAGAGTCATTCATTCATCGTTCTTTGTAAGGTTTATATTCTGACTAGAGATGAAAGAACTGAAATTCTTTGATGTGTTGTTTAACCAGATTTCAGATATGAATATTAGCTCTTCTGGGGAGGACAACATTGAATGGTATCTGGCCGGAGAAGAGAATCTTGTCGGGGAATTGAAATATCAAAGAAATAAAATCCGTTGGGGAAACGAACCTTATAGACTGTGGCGACTACACTAGGGAAATAATCTTTGATGGGGATTAACTTGTGGGGAAAGACTGGAGGAAATTTCTCTGTGGGAATTTGTGGTCAGCTTCGAACGTTTATCTAAACTCCTAGAATATTTCGTAAATGCTAATCCTGTTTTCATGCATATATTTATAAATGGTAATCATATTCAAATGAATATGTTCATTCAATATAATCATTGGGCGTTTTTGCAAACAAAACAGAGAAAGTAAAAATAGCTTTTGAATTTGAAACTGATTGTATTAATTTCGAAAATTTTCCTATAAACAGACAGTTTTATACAAAGAGAATGAAGTCATAGTAAGAGGAAATTATCATAAAATAAAAGGCATACAAAGAGAAATAGAGAAAATAGCTATGTGGAAATGATCCCATCGAGTTTCAACTCTGCTATTGCCCATATGTCTTTAATCATCTTACACCATGTTGTCGGAAGAAGTTGACTGAATTGATCTGTACCATTTGAAATTTTGACATCGATAATTATGATGGCTATAAGTAGATGGGTGATCCGAAGGAACATAGTCGTACTCTTTAATACCTAACTTTTTCCTGTACCTCCCTTTCGGGTTTTCAGTCCACCAGGATATCCCTTTTTTCCCAAGCCTCCCTTTCAGGTTTTCGACTTGCTGGATGTATGTTTTTTTATATTTACCCCTAATTTTTTCCTGAACCCTTTTTGTTCACCGGGATGCCCTTATTTTTGCCAAGGCCAGTCAACCTAGCCGGTCTCTTTTATGCGTAATATTTTTTAACTATGTCCGCGTTTACAGGGTGTGGAAGATCTTCATCTTCCATGGTGGTAAGTATCATAGCACCGCCAAAAAATATCTTCTTGATCACAAATGGCCCTTCGTATGTGGGAGTCCATTTTCCCCTGGGATAACCTTGTGGTAAGATAATGCACTTTATTACCAAACCACCAGCCTGGTACACCTGAGGTTTAACTTTCTTGTTAAAGATCTTAATCATGCGCTTCTGATACATTTGACCATGACAAACAGCCGCGATCCTCTTTTCATCAATCAAGTTTATCTGGTCCAGCCTAGTCTAAATCCACTCGTCTTCGTCTAAACCTGCTTCTTTCATAATCCTTAAGGAAGAAATCTGGACTTCAACAGGTAATACAGCCTACATACCATACACTAGAGAGAACGAAGTTTCCCCAGTTGATGTAAGAGATGAAGTGCAATAACCATGAAGGGTGAATGGTAACATCTCATGCCAATCTTTGTATGTCACCATAATTTTGTAAAAAATCTTCTTGATGTTCTTGTTGGTGGCTTCAACTGCGGCATTCATCTTTGGTCGATATGGAGAAGAATTGTGGTGTTTAATTTTGAACTGCGGGAAGAGTTCCATGATCGTAGTGTTGTTAATATTGGTACCATTATCTTTGATGATCCTCTCGGGTATGCCATACCGACATATGAGGTTATGCTTAATGAACTGGGCCACAACATTCTTGGTAACAGAGGCAAACAAGGCTTCTTCAACCCACTTCATGAAATAATCAATAGTGACCAGGATGAAATGATGCCCATTGGACGCAGTAGGCTTAATATCTGAAATAATATCAATGCCCCACAATGCAAACGGACAAGGAGCAGTCAAGACATTTAGAGGAACCATAGGAACATGTACTTTATCAGCATAAATCTAGAATTTGTGACAAGTTCTGGAATGACAATGCCAATCGGCTTCCATAGTCGACCAATAATAACCCGTTCTCAGAATCTTCTTAGCCATTGTATGCCAACTGGAGTGAGTACAAAATACCCCTTCGTGCATATCTTCCATAATCTTCTCGGCTTCCTTTTAGTCTACACAATGAAGAAGAATCGAATCTTGATTACGTTTGTACAAAACTCCGTTACTCAGAAAGAACTTGGCCGAGAACCTTCGTAGGAATTTCTTATCATTAATAGATGCCCCTTCAGGATACTCTTGAACCTCGAGGTATCTTCTCACTTCATGGTACCAAGGATTTTCCTCTACTCCATCAGTATCAACTTCGTAGCAATGTGTCGATTCATCTAATCTCTCAATAGTGATTCGAGGAGCTTCATTGTCCCATCTGACTTTGAACATAGATGACATGGTAGGTAACACGTCTGCCAATTGATTCTCTTCTCGCGGAATATGTTCAAAAATGATTTCTTTAAAGTATGGAATTAATGCCAACACATGCTCCCGATGAGGAATGAGATTTGGATGCTTCCTATCCCATTCTCCCTTAATCTAGATGATTACTAGGGCTGAGTCCCCATATACATTCAATAATTTAATTATCATATTGATAGAAGCCTTGATACCCATGATGCATGCTTCGTACTCTGCCATGTTATTGGTACAGTTGAAACATAATATGGCGGTGAAGGGTGTATGGAAACCCTTAAGAGAGACAATCACATCACCAATTCCATTACCAAGCGTGTTAGAAGCTCCATCAAAGACCGTAGTCCATCGGGATCCCGGCTCGGGTCCTTCATATGGTCTAGGTTTTTCATAGTTCATGATCAGCATAATATTCTCATCTGGGAACTCAAAATTCATAGACTGATAGACATCTACAACTTGATGAGCCAAATGATCTTCCAATACACTTCTTCTGATTACTTTCTGAGTGGTGTACTAAATTTCATATTATGTCAAGACCATTTTGCCATCTTACTATTCTTTCGGAGAGACCGGGCTTCTTGAATACATATTTTATTGGATCCATCTTAGAGATCAACAAGGTAGTATGGGTCAACATATATTGTCTTAGTCGGAGAGCAGTCCCTGCCAAAGCGTAACAAGTTTTCTCGAGCAGTGAGTATCTTGTTTCACAGTCGGTAAACTTTTTTCTAAGGTAGCATATTGCATGCTCTTTTCGACCAGACTCGTCATGTTTCCCTAATAAACACCCCATTGAGTTCTCTAACACTGTTAGGTACATGATCAAAGGTCTTGCTTTAACCGGTGGCATTAGAATCAGAGGTTCCTGGATATATTCTTTGATTTTGTTAAAGGCTATCTGATATTCGTCGTTCCACCTCACTACTTAATCTTTCTTTAGTAACTTGAAGATCGGCTCACAAGTAGCGGTTAAATGGGAAATAAATTTGGTAATATAGTTCAATCGTCCTAGGAAACCTCTGACTTCCTTCTCAGTACAGGGAGCTGGCATTTCTTCAATAGCTTTAACCTTAGCTGGATTAACTTCAATACCTTTACTACTGACGATGAAACCTAGGAGCTTACCGGATCTGACCCCAAAGGTGCACTTGTTTGATTTCAATCTCAACTTGTAATTTTTCAATCTATCAAACAACTTGTGCAGGTGGTCGAGATGTTCTTCTTCAGTCCGAGACCTGGCTATCATTTCATTAACGTTAACCTCTATCTCATGATGGATCATATCATGGAACAAAGCTACCATCGCACGTTGATATGTTGCACTGACGTTATTCAACCCAAAAGGCATAACTTTGTAACACAATGTGCCCCACTGCGTGACAAAAGTAGTCTTCTCCATGTCTTCGGTTGCCATCTTAATTTGATTATATCCGGAGAAACCATCCATGAAGGAAAATATTTTATGCTGAGCGGTGTTGTCAACCAGAACATCAATATGTGGAAGCGGAAAGTCGACTTTGGGGCTTGACCTATTCAAATCCTTGTAGTCTACACACATACTCACCTTACCATATTTATTAGGCACTGGCACCACATTTGCAATCCACTGAGGATAGGACGTCATAGATAAGAAACCTGTGTTGAATTGCTTCATAACCTTATCCTTGATCTTTTCAGACATTTTGTGACGCATACGATGAACCTTCTGCTTTATAGGGGGACAACTTTCCTTCATCGGTATACGGTGAACCACAATATCAGTATCAAGCCCTGGCATGTCTTCGTATGACCAAGCAAAGATCTCAACATAGTCATGCAACATCTGAATTAACCTCTCTTTGACACTACCTTCTAGGTTAGAACCTATCTTAATTTATTTTTTGTCTTCTTTAGTACCCAAGTTCACAACCTCGACTGACTCTTCATGTGGTTGTATGGCTCTTTCTTCTTGCATTAAGAGCCTAGCAAGCTCTCCAGGTATTTCACAATCTTCCTCACCTTCGTCCTCGGCTTGGTAGATCAAATTTTCAAAGTCATAATTAGAAATAGCAGAACTGTTATCAATGGGATCCAGGGTGGATGTGGATCTACAATTTGTTGTGTGGATGTGTGTAAGAAAACATCTATTTTGAAAACAATAGTCAAATAAAGATAAAGAGCACAAAATTTGAGTGCAAATGTCCAATGATTTATTAAATAGAAATATGCTTATGAGTAGTGACAACCCTAACAAAGGGACCGTTGTGCCACGGGTAAGGCACAAGGCTTAAAGTCATTGTTTAAATTACATAACCAAAACTTAAAAGAAAGAAAAAAAAAACAGAAAATTGCATTTACTCCTGACTTAAGGAGATTGGTATAAACTCTTCAGCCTTCCAATTGTTGAGCCCATTGTTGGTAGTAGGGAAGATCCAACTGTCTATGTTGCAATCACTATCAGCGTCTTCCACAACATTAACATGATTATTGTGAACTCCATTACTGTTGATGCGGAATGGCAGTCTCCCAGAATTAGAACGAGCATAACGGACATCCTTCTGATCTTGAGAAGTGAAACCCAAACCAAACTTGTTGATTTTGTAAGGAATATCGGGAAGTTGACCCCAAACAGTGCAACCACCTTCTTTAACCCTAGCCTGGAATCTTTTAGAAAAGCCATTTTCGATGGAGTCTTAGGAACAATAGAAGCAACTTTATCAACCGAGGTTGTCTGAGAAACAACTTCAAAGGTCTGGAAAGGAGTCTCGACGAACTCACCATCCACCTCGACATACATGAAAGAATTCAAATGGCTCACCATATATTCTTCTTCTCTGCAAATTGTAACGATCTTTCCTTTCATTGGATATTTTAACTTCTGGTGTAAGGTAGAAGTAACAAAACCTGCCACATGAATCCAATGGCGTCCCAACAAACAAGGATGGATGAATATCCATCACATAGAAAGTAGATTCGAAGACCTGGAAACCCACTTTAATCTGAAGATCCACCTCTCTATGCACCATTTTCTTTGAACCATCAAAAGCTCTTAACATAATATCATTGGGTTTTAGAATAATCCATTCAGAGTAAAGTTTATCTAAAGTAGCCTTTGGCAACGTTCAAAGAGGAACCTGTGTCCATAACCACATGAGATAAGGTAGCGCCCCTGCACTCAATAGAGACATGCATGGCCTTATTACGATTCCTTTCTACGAGAGTTAAGTCTGCATCAGAAAAGCCTAGCCCATTATCAATCGTCAGGCTAGAAATATGATTTTTGAACTGATCAACAGAGATTTCTTGTGGTACATGGGCAGATTTCAAAATTTTCACCAAAGCCTAAGCATGAGCTTCAGAGCATAACAACAGGGATATCATAGATATTTTAGAGGGGGACTACCTCAGTTGTTCAACAATCTTATAGTCACTCTTTCGGATAATCTTAAATATTTCCTCCATATCTTACTTGGAGGGGTCTTTGACAGTAACTTCTTTTGGTGCCTCCGTCTGGGCAGACTCAGTCCTATGTTCTTCGTCATGGGTCTCACTAGTAGATTATGTAACAGTGATATAAACTAGTATAGTAACATTCTCCGGAGACATCTCTAGAGAGAAAACCCTTCCACTTCTAGTAACCTTACTAGTCCCCGCAATATTGCCAACATCAAGATTAGTAACTTCAACATTTTCCTCTTCAAAAGTCAACGGTTCTTGCTTGACTCCATGATAGTAGACATCAGCTCCATAATTCCAAGGGATAGCCTTATCAGAGGAATACAGAATTGGCCCAGGGGTAGTAATAATCAGGGGAACGACTTTAGGTTCAACGATAATCTTCACAGGACCCTAATAAGTGATCCTTATAGGGGTGCCGGAATTTGTAAACATGTCTTCAAGATTCAAGTCTTAGGATGTACTCTCCACATGAGGAGTCTTCTCAACAAGAATTTTCTCAAACAGAATCTCACGGTCATCCATCAGATACTGAATACCTTTTTTCAGCAATGCACAACCATTGGAATGGGATGCACAATAGTAGCAGTCTTTGCACAACCCATAAATAAACTGACTTGCAATAGCTTTTCCTTAACAATCATCAGAGGAGTAGCCAAATCATTCACAGTAGAAACATAAGAAACATCTTCAATAGCATTAATGCCCTTGTCGTGATTGGGCATAGGTGCAGTAATCACATTAGGAGTCTCAGGAGGGTCAAATTCAATTTCGTTGGCGTCAATCATGTCTTGGATCTTATTCTTCAGGGCCTAACAGTTGCTAGTGCCGTACCCAGAGCTGTTAGAGTGATACGCACACCTCGAGTTGGGATTGTAGCGGGGATAGGAAGTGTTGAGATTCAGAGGAGGTTCTCTCAATATAACTAGCCTTGCCTTCAACATGTGTTGCAATGCTTGGGCCAACGGCATGTTGATCTTTGTAAACTATCTCTTGAGCGCGTCTTGCCTACGCTAATTATTCTGTTGTTGTTGTACTGGCGCAGGATTGGAGGTCAGTACTGCCCCCATATATTGGTTACGATCGCTCTTATTACGACCTTTCTGGCCGTATGCAGTATTGGATTACCTTTTACCATTATAAGGCTTCTTCACAACATTTGAAGATGTAGCCACTTGAATTTTACCGCTTCTAATTCCATTCTTAACATGTTCCCCGGTCAAAATTAGTTCAGTGAAACCAACCGAAGAACTCCCAAACAGATGATTATAAAAAGGACTTATCAATGTACTCATAAACATGTCAACCAGCTCTCTATCAGCCAAAGGATGTTGAATTGGCCTGCAAGATCTCTCCATTTCTATGCATACTCTTTAAAGCCTTCATCAGAGCCCACGGTCATGCTCTGCAGTTGCATACAGGTTGGTGCAAGATCAACATTATATTGGTATTTCTTATAGAAAGCAACAGCCAAATCTTCCCAAGTGTGAATACTGGTCCCTTCCAGTGGTAAAAACATTCCAACTATTTTCCAAACAAGCTCTCTTGAAAGAAGTGAACCCATAACTTCTTATCAGCATTGTACAGTTGGATTTTCTGAACATAAGATCTTAAATGCAGCTTAGGACAAGAAATGTCGTCATACTTATCAAAGATGGGAGTCTTGAACTTAGGAGGGATGATAACTCCTGAAACCATACCCAAATTATCAAAATTCAATACAGGGACCTTTTGGATCTCCATAGCCCTCAGACGTTATTCCAACAATTTGTATTTCTCATCAGCAGGGGGATATTGCTCATCCAAGTAATCATCTTCCTCTTCATCTGGGCATTTGTTTGAACCAGGGCTCCTTCTATCAGTCTTCACACTCTTATTGTCTTCATCCTGTTTGTCTTCTTCATCAGATGGGATGTTAAGATCTTGAGCTTTCTTGACGGGACCTATGAATCTTCTTCCCATATTAAGAATGCTAATTGGTTTCTTTTCTTTCTTCTTCTTCTCACTGGTGACCAGTACCTTCAGCTCTTCCTGCCCCTTGGCTAAGTTCAGGAACATCTGTTGGAATTGGGCATTCTGAGCTTGGAGATCTCTGACTGTTTGTTCAAGATCCATTTTTTCTATTGAAATAAATAGCAAGATGAGAAAACCTGCCTTGAAAGTACCTGTTATCTAATGAGATGCATGATATGTAGATGCAAATGTAATGTTTTCAAGGATCTTGCGGGGTAAATAAATTTGAAAGTGAATCTGGTTACAACTCTGACTTGTAGAATTTTGAATCTTCATTTTTGGACGTCCTTCTATTAGAATTAAGCTCACCATATTAAGTGGGTCCTATCCTCTGACTCAAAAGAATGTACTTTGATCTTTGATGACATCTGGTTAGAGGAAAATAAATCCTCTTTCCCTTTGCTAGCAATCTGGCTCATGATAATCCTACACCAAAGATCCCTAAGATCCTTGAAATGGTTAGTAAAATGCCATAATGTTATGATGTCATGATGTTATGTTTATCTTTAAACAAGCAGCAAACACAAACAAATCACACAAGAGCCTTAAGTTTAAAGACTTGCATAAGGTCCATAGGTAAGTACCCTTCTCTATTAAAGTTAAGTTGGCTCAACTTATCCTAAAATAGTAACCGGGTTCTAAGGATCTCATATCACAGATCTTTCTCGAAGGTTTTATTTTAGTATAACAACTTAATTGCCACTAAAACATACCGTGAGTCGTATCTCAATGAGTGTAGCATCGAGTATCAACAAACCTTAGACTGCACAAAAGCTGACCATCCCACTACCTTCTAATGGCCAAGATGGGTCAATTAAGGTTCTAAAAGCCAGTTAGCGCTAATGACACCATGCGAAAGCCTAATGTTATCCTCGACTGACTCAAGGAACATTAGTACAATCCAAAGTGTCGCACTAACCATAACCATCACTTCAACCATATTGGTCTACGTCGTGAAGTTTTCATGATCTATTGCTACTTACCTAAGGCATCCCTAGATCCAGGTGTAGGATCTTACAAGTAAATAAACCCAATCAACCCTTAAAAGTAAAGCAAGCAAAGAAACCAATTAAATCAAATAAAGTGATCTAACCTTAAGGTAACCCCTCTTTTTTCTAAGCATCTCCCCAGCAGAGTTGCCAGTTCTATAATACGGTGGGAGAACTAACTTTTTTAGTTTTATCCAAATGTGCGGATAGCAAGAGTCACTACCGACTTTTCTTTTATCCAATATAAAGAAAGGCTGAAATGTGCGGATAGCAAGAGTCGTACCTATGGGTAGGCCGTGACCCTTCTAGGTTTCTGACCCTGCGACTCTATTGCATCTCTGCTTCTTGATTTATTTTGGGTATGTCCTTCTAACTAGGCTGACTCGAGGGTGTTGTTTTTGTTTTTTTAGGTAACATGGCCGAGTGCCATGAACTTCTTCTGAAGTTGACCCAGGAGAAGAAGAACAACAAAATGTTGGTGAAGCCGCACAAGGCCACACACCTTGGTCCAGTCTCAGAGCCTACAAGGGATAGATCGAGTGGGTCATTAGGTTCTCGCAAATTCGCGCAACATGCGGCCATGTTGAGTAAGAAGAGAAGTCGTCCTGAAGGTGGGCTTGCAGATGTGACTGATGAGAGGGTAACTACACGAGCCTTCACCCTTCCCCCTTGTTTCGTTGAAAAAGATTTCTTCAAAGGTTTTCCTTTGATTGTATCTAACGGGGAATCTGATGTCATCAGAAACCTCGAAAAGGAAGGTCGAAGGAAGCACTTGGCTTCTGGGATGGTCGGCCTGATGAAGGTCATGAAGATGGATGTCGTCCTTGCAGGTGAGGGAGCCGACTCCTCTGGCTTGGTGAGGAAATTGGAGTGGGAGAAGGCGGTTCTTCAGGAGAAGACACAGAATTTGAAAATTGCCCTCGAATGAAGCAAGGAAAATTTTCAGGGGCAGGATAATGAGTTAGTCGGAAGGAAGGAAAAGGTGGTCAAAGCCTTCAAGGAAAGGGATTCCCTTCTACTCGAGAGGGAACGCTTGGAGAATGAGGTCGCTGACTTAAAGGCCGCCATGATGCTCGTGGAAGGAGAGCCCGAGGAAGTCGCTAACTTGCACACTCGTGAAGAGCTGGTTGCTCAGATTCAGGTCCTCGAGTCAGACTGTGTTGATGCTCTGACTGGAGGTTTCGAGACCGTATTGGTTCAACTATCCATACTAAATCCAGGGCTTAACACCAACGGCGCCAGAGTTTTGTCTCAAGTAATTGATGGCAGGGTGGTTCGTCCTCTTGATTCTCTCGAGTTAGAGATTGAAGTGAGTACTCCGCGAAGTGATTAATGTTTCTTTGGTAACTTGGTTGTTTATATTTCGGGCCTGCATGCTCGTAATCTTGTAATATTCAGACAACGTCGGCCTTCGTGGTCAGCATTTACAAATGTTTTTACTTTGTCTTAATTCCTTTATGCCTTTGTTGATGCTTGTTAAATATTTTCTTGTCGTTGTGCTTGAATTGTTTATTTTATGAAAGTTGGTACTTCCATGAGTGGAGATTTATGCTCGACCTTGGTTGTGGTCGACACATGTTGGGATGTATCAAGGTGGCGGTGTAGGAATCCGCAGGACGAACTCAAGATCACGTTCGGGATCTTGACTTCGTGGCATGAACTACCCATCGCAAGCTGGGTGTTCTGCCTTTTGGGTACTTTGAAAACATAGCTCGATCGAGGTTTCCCTGTCGGGCTAAGGTTCTGCTCGAGAAATGAACAACAAAACCCGCCTTTTATTAATATTTGAAGGCTATGTCCATACCTCTACATGCCTCTATGGTTGAGCATGTCTTTTCGTCTATTGGAGAGGATTAGTCGACTACTAATGCATGTCGCTGGACAAGGACTTAGCTGTAATATTGTTTTAACTTTGTAGTGTTCCATGGTTGAGGTAGCGATTCTCCATTTAGGTGTTCGAGGTAGTATGCCCTAGTTCCCATAGCTTCGTGGATGTGGTATGGTCCTTCCCAGTTCACGGTTAGCTTCCTTTCACGGGAATCTTTCTGATTTCTTTGCAAGATTAGGAGGTCTAATTGGAATTTGTGTTTTATGACTTTGTTGTCATGGCGAATGGGCTATCTGCTATTTCAGCGTGACTTCGCAAAGAGATGCTCCTAATCGGACTTCCTCGACTAGGTCGAGCTCTTCTCTTAGGGCCTCGTCATTTAGTTCCTCATCAAGAGGGACTTCAGTTCGCCTGGATGGTTCCATGATTTCCATGGGGATGACTGCTTTGGTGCCATAGGTTAGCCAAAATAGGGTCTCACCGATCGTCGAGTGCGGTTTTGTTTATTATTCCCATAGGACGGTGTGAAGTTCTTCAACCCACCCTCTTTTGGCCTCGCCTAGCATGTGCTTGAATCCTCACAAGATGACTCTATTCTCAGCTTCAGCTTGCCTATTGGTTTGAGGGTGTTCGACCGAGATAAAGTGTTGCTTAGTGTCGAGCTTGGCGATGAAGTCTTGGAAACCTTGATCGGTGAACTGCGTCCTGTTGTCGGTGATGAGCACTTATGGTATCCTAAATCAGAAACGTACATTTCTCTTGTAGAAACGAAGGATATTGTGCAAAGTGATTCTGGCCAGGGCTTCGGCTTCTATCCACTTCATGAAATAGTCGACAGCTATGATCATGAATTTATTTTGATACGAACCTTGCACGAAGGGTCTGAGAATTTCCATTCCCCACAAGGCTAATGGCCACGTTGACGATAGTGTTTTGAGTTCGTGTGGGGGTGAAAGATGCATGTTTGTGTGTCTCTGACACATGTTGCATTTTTGACATGTTTCTTTGCATCTTACTGCATGGTAGGCCAGTAATAGCCTGCTCGCAATGCCTTTCGTGCTAGGGATCTTCCTCCCAAGTGGTTGGTGTTGATTCCCTCATGGATTTCCTGTAATATCTCGGGGATTTTGGATTCCTCGAAACATTTTAGGAGCGGAATGGAGAATCCTCATCGATAAAGTTTGTGCTTGAGCACCACGTACGAGCAGGATCATCGTTTGGTCGTAGCTGCCTCCCTTTGTTCAACGGGTAATTCTCCCTTTATTAGAAAATTAAACACCGGGGTCATCCAACATGAATTGTCCCCGATGGCATTCACCTCGGGTGGTATAATGGATTTTTCAATTTTCGGGCGAGAAAGGGATTCTTGGAAGACATATTTGTTTCCACCTTTCTTCTTTGTTCTCGCAAGCTTCGAAAGTATGTCTTCCCGTGTGCTCTGTTTGCGAGATACGTGTTTGATTTCTTCCTTCTCAAACCTCTTCATCCATTCTATGAATAGGTTCAGATATTCGACGAGGCTTTGGTTCTTAGCCTGATATCCTCCTTGTATTTGAGACCCAACGATTTAGGATTCTGTGAAATTTGTATTTCCCGAGCATCTAGATCCTCGGCCAGCCTTAACCTTGCAAGCAGGGCCTCGTATTCAGCCTGATTATTTAACGTCGAAAATGAGAGGGTGAGGGAGTGCTCAATCACAACGCCTTCTTCATTCTCGAGGAGGATTCGTGGTCCGCTCCCCTTCGAGCTGGAAGCTCCGTCTACAAAGATGGTCCACTTATGCTTCTTCCCTACGGAGGAATCGCGAGTGGTCATCTCTACGACAAAATCAACCATTTCTTGGGCTTTGAGGGCCTTCCTGCTCTCGTATTGGACGTCGAACTCCGAGAGTTCTAGGGACCATTTCAGCATTCGACCGACCATGTCTGGTCGGCATAGGAGCTGTCCTATGGGTTGGTCTGTTCGTACGATGATCGCGTGGGCCAGGAAGTAGTGTCTAAGTCTCTTTGCCGTGTTGATGAGGGCTAAGGCTACTTTTTCAATCTGTTGATACCTAACCTCGGGCCCTTGTAACACTTTGCTCGTAAAATATACTGGTTTATGTTCGTCTGGAGTCTCCGAATGAGGGCCGCGCTTACGGCCTCAGCGGAGACGGCCAGGTAAAGGAATAAATTTTCCCCGTTCTCTGGTTGTGATAACATGGGTGGTTGTGATAGGCTTTCCTTGAGGTGGAGGATGGCTTTCTCGCATTCCTTGGTCCACTTGAAAGCCGCCTATTTGCGCAGAAGTTTGAAAAATGATAGTGTGTGTTGCGCAAACTTTGCCACGAAATGGGAAAGCGAGGCGAGCATACCGTTTAGGACTTGTGTGGATTTCTTCGATCTAGGCTTGGGAAGTTCAGATAATGCTTGGAACTTGTCGGGGTTGGCGTTAATCCCCTGTTTGGTCAGATAGAAACCGAGGAATTTGCCCTCCATAACCCCGAAGGTGCATTTCTATGGACTGAATCTCATTTTGCACTGTCTCGCTTTAGCGAAAACTCTTTTGAGTTGGGTAGCATGGTTGGTTTTTGTTCTATATTTGACGATCATGTCGTCCATATATAACTCGATCATGTCTTCGATCTCGTCGCAGAAGACTTTATTCATCATCCGTCGGTACGTTGCCCCTGCGTTTTTAGGCAGAAAGGCATTACATTGTATAAGTATTTGCCTGAGTCGGTCATGAAAGAGGTGCAATGATTGTCGCTCATCGCCATTGGAATTTTGTTATAGTCCGAGTAGGTGTCTATAAACGATAGAATTTTGTAGTCGACCGAGTTTTCGACCAACATATCAATGTTAGGTAAAGCAAAAACATCTATGGGACATGTCCAATTAAGATCAGTATAATAAACACACATTCTCCATTTTCCATTATTCTTTTTGACAAGTACAATGTTTGAGAGCCAGGTTAAATACTAGGCCTCAGAAATAAAATTTTCCTCTAGGAGGTCTTTTACATCTTTTTCAGCAGCCTCCGCTTTCTTGGGAGACTGCCTACACCTACGTTGCACTACTTCCCTAGAGGCTGGATAAACGACAAGTCGATGATAGGCAACCTTGGGGTCGATTTCGAGCATCTTCGCAGCACTCCATGCGAATAGGTCTGCGTTCCCCCTTAAGCAATCTTTGAGCTGCTTCCTCGCCAAGTTGGAGAGTCTAGTTCCGATCTTCACAACTTTGTGAGGGTCTTTGCCGAGGGGGATGAACTCGAAGCCTCCATTTGGAATGGGTCGGAGAAGATCATGTTCACCGTTGGGGGCTTCAATTTCATCTTTGTCAAAGAGGGTGTCGAGTGAGATATAGTCGACCTTTGGTGGAGCCCTTTGTCCTTCGGTCTGAGCAGGCTACGATTCAAGTCGAGTAGTGGTTACTCTTTTGGAGGGTCACGCCCCAAGGTCGAGCATGCTCTTCCCTTTGGATGCCGCGTGAAAACAACTCCTGGCTGCTGAGATGTCTCGATGGATGGTGGCGACGCATCCACTCCTGGTGTAGAACTTCATTTTCAGATGGACGGTGGAGGTTACGACGATCAGCTCGGATAATGTCGGTCTCCCCAAGATGCAGTTTTAGAGAGACGGGAATTTGATCACCATAAATCGCACCTTGACTTGTAAGGATGTGGTTTCTTCTCCTAAGGTGACAAAGAGTTCCATGTAACCCCAAGGCTTGGAGGATGAGCCATTGAATCCTTGCAGATCGAACCCCACGTATGGTGGCAGGTGGCAATCGTCGAGCTGTAGGGTTCAGAACAAATGGCTGTACATAACATCGATGGAACTCCCCTCATCGACTAAAATATGATGAAGGTCAAAGTTAGCTATCCTTGCCTTCACCAGTAGAAGAATGCTCGAGTTTAGGGCTCCGCCGGGTAGCTCCTCCAAGTAAAAAGTGATTGGTTCAGATTTTCCTTTGAAACTTTCGAGCGTTACAACCTAGATCGGGGCTGCATCCACCAACTCGTGGAGCTTTCTCTTCGTCGAGTTCACTATAACATTAGGGAATCCCCCGCCATATATGACCATGGAGGAGGGGAATTTCTCCCATCTGCTGTGCGCGGACAAGGGTTCATCCTCATAGCTGTCAGAAACATTGAAGTCTTCCGGTCTTGTCACGGAGAAAGCCACCTGGTTGAGGCCCGATTCATCGGAAGGTCTATTTTATTCCTCGATATCTTTTACCTCGCGGGTGCCTCAGCGAGGGGCGTCACTATGTCTATACTGCCCAAGTCTCCCACCTTTAATGAGAGTCTCGATGGCATCCTTGAGGTGGACGTAGTCTTCCGTCAAGTGCCCGTGGTTGCGACGATGTTGACAGTATTTTATTCTGCCATCCCCAGGCTTTAGAGGAGTGGGTCGAGGACGTATAACACCACTATCCTTGAACTTGGTAGTAGAGCACTCTGCAAGGATACGCTCGCGGGAAGCGATCAGCAGTCTGTACTTTGTGAACCGCCCTGCTAGTCCTCTGTGCTCGTGGGGATCACGAGGTTTCTCTTCCCTTCTCGTATCCCTAGTCCGTCGAGAAAGGCCCACGTCCTAGTGCTGTGGGATGTTAGTTGTTTCGCTGTTCCTTGAGTCGGGGGCTTTGTTGGCCGCCTCCTTCTCCTTGTAGTCCATATATGCCCTAGCCTTTTCGAGGAGAGCGTCAAAAGACCTGGGGGGCTCAATACCAACATCCTTCCTTAATTTAGTGCCCAGAAGGAGTCTTCTTAGTTTAGCGCACGAGACCTGAATGGCCTCGCGGTTGAAACAATCAATGTATTCCTTGAGGCTCTCATCGCTTCTCTGGAAGATTGCCTCAAGGGAGGCTTCCGTCTTTGGATGTCGATGTGACACAGTGAAGGAACTGATGAGCTGGTTCTTGAGGCTCCTCCAGGAGGTGATTGACCCGGTAAATAGGTTCTTGTACCAGTCCATGGTTGTATTTCTCAATGTTGTGGGGAAAAACTGACATTTAATTGCCCCCTTGACGATGTGGTAATAGAGCATTACTTCAAACCGATCGATATGGTAGACAAGATCTGCAATGTTGTCGTATTCCTTTAATATGGGAGGCTTCTCCGTTCCCCTAGGAATGGGAGCCTCCATGATCGCTTGTGACAAGGGACCACGGGGGTCATCTTCGTCACTTCTGTCTGGAGAGCGGGAGGTGAGCGGTTGTAGTGGCAGTCATTGTGACGGCCTTGGCCGCATGGAGGATCCCTTGGTCGAGGTTGTCCTTCTTTGTTTCCCCTGTTTCTGGTGTTTCTAGGGGATCGCCGCTCTCTACACGGGGGGTGTGACCGTGTCTTCCTGTGGCTTCGGGTTGGGGCCTCTCCAACGCTGGACCTCGCCCAGTTTGTCAGAGAGAAAGGCTTCGTGATCTATCCCACCTACGTCTCTGAGGGGGAGACTGAGGATGAACTTTGTTCTGATGGGGAGAAGGAGTGTCAAGTCTCCCGTGTCTTCTTAGGTCCCAGCGAGTCTGTTCGAACAACCTCAGTCGCTCACCCTGTGAGAAGATCATGTAGTTTGTCTAGTTAATGGTCGCGAATAAAGCCCTGGTCATGGCATTAGCGCCCGCAGGGATAAGGACCTCCTTGAATGTGTTTGGTTCATAGTTATGGGGAGGATGATAGTCATCCTCTTATGGTCGGGAGTGGGATGATAAAGAGGCGGTTTGTCCGTCTCTGTAGTTCTTCTCGGGACCATCCATGTTGATTTCGTTATTGGCATTGTTGTTGCCAACATTGTTGTCGCCAATGTTGTTGTTGAGGTCGGCGAGATGGGCGTTTTGGTTGTTGTCGATAACTTGGTTGGCCATGACAATCACAGAGTTTGATGGAGAGTTTCTTTAGTCTTGAGATGGAGACAGGGAAGCTGGTTTCCCATAGATGGCGCCACTGATCGTACCTGACCAGAAGGGATTGTCAAAGCCCACATGCTTCGAGTCGAGCAGCGGATGGATGTGAAGTGAGTGGGTACCTGCAAGACACTCTGATGCCAAAGTGAGGTTCAGAGCTATGCAAGCAAGTATGAGAGTGAGAATTAGAGATTAAATATCTAACCCTCTCAATTGAGAGGGTATTTATTGCCCCTAACTCTAGGCCAAGATCCCCATCATTGGGCTAGGAAAGCAGGCCCAAAGTGGAGACTCGCAGATCCTACATGCGTAGTGGTGGCCAACACGTGGTCCCCAACTTGGATGGACTCCTCTGAACTATCAGGAGGATATGGATGCAGTCTTTTCGGGACCAAGAGGACTGTGATATTTGAAGGTGTTGAGGGTCAGCCCTACAAGGAGGAAGCTCGTGAGGTCCATCTGTCCGTCATAGACCATCCCTGCCAGTTGTGAGTTTGTCCCTGAAGGACATATCTTGGTCGACGAGAAGAGTGGAGGATGCTCACGAGGTCCTCCGGACCTCCTTTGACCCTCCTCGTCATTTATGGGGTTATCCCCGTATGACAAAGCCATGTCGACCAGAAGAGTGAGGTTACTATCCGTTCTAGTCGAGGGCAGACTTTGTCACCAGGATTTCTCGTGAAGCACAGTCGAATTGGGCTTTGTATGATATTTGAGCCACGTGCATGCCCAATCCAAAATAGGAGCCCCCCAAATCGTTGCTCCTGATGAAGGAGTTATGACTTAAATCCAACTTCTCCTTACTTCGAGCATAACTTAGTCGGGGGTCTTTCACTATGTGGAAGGAGGAGGTCATCAGTATGCATGGTTACTCAAGCATGGATCAAAATTGGCTTAATAGGGAACATTTCAGTTGTTCCTCGACTTGCAGGGAGAAGAAAGTTCATAGAATGTAGCGACGTGGTGTGGCCTTTGGAATAGAAATGATGGCCTAGGGAGTGGGGGTCATTATGACCTGAGCATGTAGGCGACAAGGAGAAAGGCAGTTGATGCACTGTTCGACACGACACTTCGTATTCCACGTCAGCCCTATAAATAGTGCCTCTGGGCTCATTTGTCCCATTCCCACTCTGGCTCTCTCCATTCTCTCTATCGCCTTTAGTTTTACACCATCTTTTATCTTCTCCAACCGCTAACACCATCGCAACCTCCACCGCAAACTTCCCACCTACTCTGATCAAGTAAGTGTTTTTCGGTACTGATTGTTATTTACGGTTGGCTTTTCGATAAATGTTTGATGAATTTTGCTATCCGGGGGAATTTTTACTTGGGGTGTTCATCCGTCCCTTCGTGATGGATAAAGA
This sequence comes from Vicia faba, assembly GCA_948472305.1. Lineage (NCBI taxonomy): Eukaryota > Viridiplantae > Streptophyta > Magnoliopsida > Fabales > Fabaceae > Vicia > Vicia faba. The sequence goes on along the minus strand of OX451737.1, from coordinate 399,012,298 downwards.
TAAAGTTAGATAAAGATAAAGTTAGAAATAATTTGAATGGAACATTAAACTTTTATTGATTAAATTATAATGCATAATACACTTTTACAAAATCACCATATATTTTTATTTTGATCAATACACGTTTCTATTCAGTACACTTGTGACCTCATATACTAATACAGTGCATACATTACCCATTACATACCACCTACATCTATTACATCATACCTACATGTACATCACACCCATGGTACAAACAAATTAACAGAAAACCACAAAATAGAATAAAAATAATTGTTTGAAATAAACTTCATGACCAAGTTTCTCATTTGCCCCTACGTGAGCTTCAATCCATCTTCACACCAAGCCAATCCAGTATCTATGTGCGTCATCATTCCTCATGTGCAGCATACATGAGACAAAGAGAATAAGGAAAAAAGCTGTTAGTGAATTCCATGGCAATCATCACTACAATTATCATCACATCATCACATATATAATTGTAAGACCACTCATAACAAACACACACCACAATAAAAATACAACTTCAAATGCAAGTTCAATTTACACTAAATTAACAGTAACAACAAAACAAAATTCATTCCCATTTTATCAATATTTACTCTAACAAGCATATTCAAATTGATCCTAACCCTCAAATTCTATCAAATTTACATAGATCACTGATGAGTTGTACATCATCTAAGCCCTCCTTCTTTTATTTCACTATATAAAAATTTCATCTCAAATGCAACCCAAAGTTTTCTTTGAAGTTTTTATATGTATCAGCTATCCTATAAAACCATACCAATGTTACAATCATATTTCATCAACATTTTCATCCTAAAACTCTTCTCAAATAAAACCCTAACCATACCTAAAGCTTTATAATTCATACTTCTCAGAGCCTAAGCAAAAGAGAAAAGAGATTGAGATTGTACCTTCCGGACCTTCCCCTGGCAACATCCAAGTTGGTAAGCCTTCAAATCCCTTGAGTCACCTTTGTATGCGTGTATACCGTAGTTACTTGCACCATGTTTTCTTCTATTGAAATTATATCGGACTAAGTCCCTTTCATAATCCTAGAACCTTTTGTGTGTTCTAGGGGCCCTTTGATGCATGCCAAGTGTCATTCTTAAATTCATTTAGTTTGTTTGAATTCAGTATGTCAACAAGGGATTCATTGTTGCTTTCCCTTTGTAGTGTGTGTGGGTGTTCTTTCTCATCCAATTGATCAATCATTGACTGTGGTCTTTGTTGAGTCAAATCACTTGAATCTTCATGTTGGGCCTCTCTCCATTTGGGCTTCGCCCAAAATCTTCTTCCACACCCCCCTGGTTTCTATTTGCAACACACTATGTTTGGGCTATAAGTGTTTGTTCTTTTGCCAAGCCCATTTCTTTTTTTCTCTTTTCTTTTTCTTTGATTGTTTTTTTATTTGTTGTTTTGATTAAAAAAATAAATTTTTAATTTATTTAATTAATATTTTTATTTAATTTAGTTGATTGATTAAATATTTTTAATTAATCATTTATTAATCATCTATTAACTTGATTAGTTAACTTAATTATTTTAATTAGTTTAATTAATAGTTAATTGTCATGTTTATCCCTTATTAGACCTTAGATATTTTCTTATTTGTTGTGTAGTTTTATTTATATGTGTTTATTTTATTTTACCATGTTATTCCCCACTTGGCAAAGTGTATCCCCCATTCTTGGATTTGTATTTTTTGTTTTTTATTTTTTTAAAATTCTTTTATATTTATTTTTATCCTAGCTATCCATTAAATCAAGATTTAATCCACGCCGAGTATTTTTTTCAAATCAAATTTAATTGAATGCAACGTTAAAGGGCTTGATCCAACATTGGGTACTCTTTCTACTTTAATCAAATCTTTTCATAATCAACCAAACGTTTGATCCAACGTCAAGTCCTTTTACGTGTGAAAAATTATTTTCTAAATAAACTTGAAAGACAAAGGACCGAGGGATGCACATATCTTTGAAACCTTAATAGTCGGGCGCTCGGTGCATATCTTGTTCAAAATGACTATTGGATTTTCAATCTAAAACACTTTAATTAAACTTGGAATAAAGGGAAAATTTGATGAACATCGATGTGAATCTCGAGTAAACAAGCGCTTAGTGCACACCTTGTTCAAATGTTTACTCATATTCTACAAAGATTAACTTTCATAAAAATGGAAGACAAAGGATAATGGGTTGCTCATCCTTGTAAAGCCTTGGGTAAACGAGTGCTCGCTGCACACCTTGGTTAAACAATTACTTGACTCCAGATAAAATCAATTTAAATCATCCAACTTCTTTTTCGCCTCTGCACGACCTTGAAAACCTCATCATAAAAGAGTATGCTTTATCCATTTTGACACAAAACACACAAAGACATCAGCCTCCAAGAGCGAGTAGCAAGCAAAGGTTTAACCGCTCGATGTGTCTAAAGCATCACTCTTTTAAAGTAACCAACAAATCAGTGATTTTTGTTAATTCTCTTAGTTATGTAATTGACATTATGTTTGGTAAAACTAATAGAGTAGCAATATGCTTGATGTATTTACTTGCTAATAGGAACAAGTTATGCAATAAGTCACATCGTATGTTAAGACATGTTGAGTTAAAGAGTTTCAACATCTAGAACAACATGTCAGAAAATATGTGATATGCAGGTTCATTCGACATCACGCTGAGCTGAAGTGGTCTGTTTATTCTGTTAAGTCACATTAACATAATATAGTTTAGGATATTATATTATCCTATGTGGCGCTGTTTTGTTAGGTCTAGAAGATTCAATCAGAATTCAAGAAGAAAATATACCTTCTATTTATGGAGATAAATTAGAAAGATTTGATTGAAGACCTATTTTGTAGCAGAATCTTTTGCAGAATTGTAACAGCTAATTGGTTGTGATTGAAGGCCCAAATTCAGTTGGGATATAGGTTATAAATAGAAGCTTTGTAACCTAGAATTTGTACAAGTCGAAAATATAAAGATGTAATTATTAGGGCTGAGTCTGTTTCCAGTCTTTAGGAGAGTTGGTGTAAGTGAATCACTCAGATTGTGAGATTATCACTATATTCTCCTCGAAGCTTTGAAGCAAGAGTGACTATTGTTCTTGGAGGAAGCTTGTAAACAACTCCAAGTTGTGTTCTCAGTCAACAGTCTTGGCTAGTGAATTGTCATGGAAGTGTGTCTTCTAGTGTTTATGTATTTGAAGTGTGATCTTAATTTAGGCAAAAGGTCGTCGATGCAGTAACTTGGATTTGGACTGTTAGACATCATTGCGGTGATTGGAGTTAAAATTGGATTTCTCATATCTAGGGAGGACCTAGGTAGAAGTTAGACAGGTTAGTGATTAGGATGGAAAGTTGTAAACATGTGATTATTTAGGCTTTGAACTAATACTATAATGGATTTCCTTCCTGGCTTAGTAGCCTCCAAAATAGGTGTTATTATCATCGAACTGGGTTAACAATTATGGGGTGTTGTTTACTTTTTAGTATTGTTTATGTTTGTTTATACCTTCCATGAGTGTTTTAAGTCGGATAAGATGTCTCAATATGTCATAGGATATATGAAGTCTGATATATAAAAATTTCAATTGGTATCAGAGCAAGCATCATTTCTATTTCTGGATAAGTTCCATGGGGGATACTTTCTGGTAATGTGCAAGGTAGAAGGTTTCTACTGAAAAGTTGTTTGAACTTGGAGAGTTCATATTGTTGTTTGAATGGTCCCTTGAAGTGGAAGATGGACTATTCATGACAGGGTACCTATTGGACCTGTTTGGTGTTGTCAAGTGTGTAGCTTTGGTGGTGAGTTGTTGTTTTGGTTTGATTTATTTTCAAACCTAAGGTTGTTTTGCTTACACTTTGACTGTGATGATTTTGTGCGAGGTTGTGCCTGAAGGATGTTGAAGAGCATTTGGTGTGTGTTTCTGCTGCATGGTATGTCTTAACCCTGATCAGCATGGCATTAAGATTTGGTCTCCTCAGCAAGTTTGTTCTATGGTGATGGGATATGTGCAAGATTGTATCAACTAACTATGTGAAGTTGCCAACGATACTTGAGTTGTATCTCTCAAGTCCACTCATAAAGGAACTTTTGATGAGTTTGTTGAACATTGTTTAAAGCCATTTATTTAGGCTTCATACAGTGTTTTCCTAATACTTGTCCTAATTAGGAAATGGACTCTGAGTCTTGCAGATGTGGAAGCTTGGGATTTCTTTTATCCTTGGAGGTGATTAAGGGTTATTTGTTTTTTGGAAGCAGCGTTAGGCTTCAGAACCAAGCTTTGTTTTGTGAGTTCCAGAAGAAGGAAACTGATGTCCTACAAGATGTTGGGACATTTTGACAGCAGACATGCATATTCCTGTTGCATAACAGATGCTTTGGATACCAGACAAGTGTGGGATGATAAAAAATGTTTGGATTCTACTCCTGACTTGGAAGAGGAGGTATTTGTGATGTGTATCTAAGATATTTTATCAAGAAAATATATCTTATATTGGTAGGTTGAATGATGGTCAACCTATAAGCTACTTCTTGGTTTAGTCTTCTGATTCAAGCTAGTAGAAGTGCAAAGGATGAGCTCTAATTCCAATAGAGATTTGTTATCTCAGCCATTTGTCTTCATTTGTGAAGGTCAAGTTCATATGTGAAGTTTTTGTTTTCTCTATCATCTAGTCTCTTCTGATCGAAGAAGCCAGATGTATGTGATCATGTTCAAGAGGAACAATTTATGCTACAATAGAGAAAGATTTGTGTGGGTGTTCACTAACAACATATTGTACTGCTATTAAGGAGGAGAATGCTTAATTCTCAAAGTGTTCATAGCAATTGTTGAAAAAGAATCCCTAATCTGGATTTGGAGATTCTTGAGATGTTAGATATAATGTCTTGACATCTTTGTTGAGAATTTATTTTTCTCAACGTGATTGACTAGTGTTTCTCTCAAACAGGATGAAGGTTGTTTACCTAAACTTGATATCACTTGTCAAGTCTATGAGAACATTGAACTCTTGTCTGCAAAAGGGAAGAGACATTCTAGGGTCTGTGCAATGAAGATGCATTAACCTGAGTTAAGTTAATTTGTAGAAAATTAACTTACAATTATAATGTTGTTCAGCCAGAGGTTTAACAGGTATCTTTTTGTTGAAGGTTGAAGAGTGACAGATACAGACTTTACAGTTTGTTCATGGTATAATGATCAGTAAATACCATGGTAGTTATGATTTGCATATTAGAGATAATCTCCTCTTTATGTACAGTAGGATGCCATGTTATAGGAGGTCTAGATATTGTGCTTATGAAGAAGCCTCTTGAAGTATTATATTAGCTGCTGATTTTGATCTGCATATAATATTCAGTTGTTGATTTGTGATCCTCTTGTGTTCTCCCTCAAGAGTTTTTGTATGGATTTACTATGTGTGCAATCTCCAAAGACATAGTATTTGGTAAAGTTCTTAGAGGTAGGATTGATGTTCTATCTGATATTGGAGCATCATCTCAAGTGTGTATGATGCTTCGGAAGGAAGCTTCATTTGTAGATCATGAGGTGATTATTTCTAATCACTATTGGATTCCTAAATCAGAAGGAATGACCATGATGGAGTGTGAAGTCTAGTCTCTAACAAGTATGGAATATTGTGAAGGATTCCCTTATGCTAAAAGTTGAAGACGAAGGATGTTAGATCAAGTGTTCTAACATCTACTGAAAGGGATTATCGTCTGCAGCTATGTGTATGCGTGAGAAAGTTTTTTCCTCTGTTGACAAATACCTATCGGGATCTTGGTATGAGTCTGATCGGTGTGAAGACGGGAATAGTACTAATAGAAAATACCTTGTTGGGAGCTTGGTACTTTTCTAAGGTATGGATGCAAATCTGCATTCTGAACTGTTAGTTCAGAAATTGTTTAAGAGCTTATTTCTCTCAATGGTGTTCAACTTGGTGTATTAACCTAAATAAGCTCTAGAAGGTGTGATATTTTAAGATCTTCGTGTGTTTGTTGGGAGCTTCTTGAAGGATGTCTCTTCATGGTGAAAACCATGGTGTTATAAAGTTAATGACCTAAATGATGTTGTAACATCATTTTGATTGTGTTTTGAAGATGCTTGAGGTTGGTCATCAAGGGTTAGGTGCTCAAGCATGGTCATCAGAAGTGGAAGTTCTGATTATATGGATTAGAGTATACAAAATCTAATCATGTCAAAGGTAGCATGTTCTGGAAATACATGACTGCCATGTTGAAGTCTTCACTAATATCACTAATTGCTAATGAATAAAGGGACAAAAGAAGGCAATAGGATACTAAGGTCTGATCAGAATGCTTGTTGAAGTGATGGTTTCTTCTACTATGAGTGATAGAGTGTGGCAATCTGGATCTTGTATATCAATCAAACTTAGGACATTTTCTCTAGAATATGTGAGGAATCTCAAATCAAGTGTGCTTGTGGAATTGTAAGGATGTTATCAAATTTGTCCTTGTTGTATGTATAGATTAGGGTGCTTGGAGTTATTCCCAAAGAGCTACTATATCTGGATCTGGAAAAGTCAGTTTGGTTTTACAATATATGAAGATGTTCAGCAGGTGTGTTTATTCAGATATGTGAAGTGGGTGCCCTCCACTGTGAAAGCATGGAGATGTTCATGTTTATTTTTTTGCGATCGAATGTCATCATCAGCATGAGCTTTTGTATCCATTAAAGGAGGAGTAAAGTACTTGTCTATGGTTTGTTGCTGCAGTAGTGCATATATTATGGAGCTGGTGTGTGGTTCTAGCCAGGAAAAGCTAGTTTGTATTGTTTTACTTCCAGAGAAAGTATGGTTTGTCTGCGAGAATTTATTTTTCTCTATAATGTTTAATGAAGCCTAGTGTATGGACTGTTTGGAGTTGCCACATGTTATGTTTTGGTATCTTGGTTTGTGTCACTCTTGAAGGCTGAAAAAAGTTCATTTGGAGTCCAGTGGGAGGCATTGTGTTTATGCTTTTATTCTTATGGATAAGTCTGGGAGTTATCTTAGATTGTGTTGATGAAGAAGCTTGGTTTTGTGGAGTGAAAATGCCTGACAAGATGTCAGGACATTGTTCAGGAAATACTTTTCCATGAGGCCAACAAGAAAATATTTTAAAGATACATGTCAGGAGGGTTTGTATCACGTGTGTATTATGTTGTGTGTTACCCAGGATGGTGGTTGATGTGTTCTTAGGTTTTCAATTATGCCACCATTGGTGTTTTAAGTTCTTGGGTTGAGGGGGAGAGTTGTTTATCTTATTCCTCATGTAAACCATGACTTCGGGACCTTCTCCTTATCCTGAGTTTGTTTTTTCGTGGTGTTAAGTGTATTTGGGATGATGTGAAGAGATGTTGGATTTGATGTCCTGACATAATTCACATTGTGGTTATTACCTCTTGTTAAAAGCCTTTGTCATATTCTGGCTAAAAAGGGGGAGAGAATATGTGTATGTATTGAGATTCTCTTGTGTAAAACAGTGTGTGCAACTTTTAAGAGTGAGAGAATTTATCTTGGAATGTCATGAAGAAGTCCTACTATTGACGTTGTGACATCATGTGTGAAGACTGAAGACTGACTGCTGTCATAAAGAAGTCTTGTTGTTGATGTTGTGACATCATGTGTGAAGACTGAAGACTGATTCCTTTTGTCGTTTTTAGTCTATGGTTGCTGTTAATGTGTATTGTTTAGTCTTTGAGTTATGTTCTTGTTTTATGTATATGCAAAGATTATGTAAATTAGTTTTATTCAAAATAAGTCAAAGGGGAAGATTGTTAATTCTCTGAATTATGTAATTCGCATTATGTTTGGTAAGACTAATAGAGCAACAATATGTTAGATAGGATGTATTTACTTGCTAACAGGAAAAATTTGTGCAAGAAGTCATATCTTATATTGGGAAATGTTAAGTTGAAGAGTTTTAACATCTGGAACAACATGTCGGACAAGATGTGCTATGCAGGTTCATTCGAAATTGCGTTGAGCTGAAGTGACCTGTTTATCCTGTTAAGTCATAATAACATAATATAGTTTAGGATATTATATTATCCTACGTGGCACTGTTTTGTTAGGTCTGGAATATTCAATCAGAATTCAAGAAGAAAACATACCTTCTATTTATGGAGATAAATTATGAAGATTTGATTGAAGACCTATTTTGTAGCAGAATCTTCTGCAGAATTGTAACATCTAATGATTTATGATTGAAGGCCTAAATCCAGTTGGGATATAGGTTATAAATATAAGCTTTGTAACCTAGGATTTGTACCAGCCGAAAATATAAAGATTTATTATTAGGGATGAGTCTGTAGCCACTCTCTAGGAGAGTTGGTGTAAGTGAACCACTCGGATTGTGAGATAGTCATTATGTTGTCCTCAACGCTTTTAGGCAATAATGAGTATTGTTCTTGAAGGAAGCTTGTAAGAAACTCTAAGTTATGTTCTTAGTCAACAGTTTTGGCTAGTGAATTATCATGGAAGTGTGTCTTCTAGTGTTTGTGTATTTTAAGTGTGATCTAAATTTAGGCAAAAGGTCGTTGATACAGTAACTGGGAATGGGACTGTTAGACATCATTGTAGTGATTGGAGGTGAGATGGGATTTCTCATATCTAGGGATGACCTAGGTAGAAGTTGCACAGGTAGTGATTAGGATGGAAAGTTGTAAACATGGGATTGTTTAGGCTTTGAACTAATACTATAGTGGACTTACTTCCTGGCTTGGTAGCCCTAAGAGTGGGTGTTGTTGTTGTAGAACTCGGTTAACAATTCTTGTGTATTGTTTACTTTTAAGTATTGTTTATGTTTGTTTATAACTTGCTTGTATGTTTTAAGTCGGATCAGATGTCCCAACATGTCATAGGACATCTGATGTTTGATACACAAGAATTTTAGTTTTCTACCATGAACTACGGAGCATTGATTTCTCACTGCACCATGAGAATATGTAGGCACGGGATTTTAAAATCTTGGCGAGCACAATTATAAAAAAACCTTTCTTTCTTTCTCTCACATAATATGTAGAAGATCACAAACTAACGTCGCGCTAACACTCATTCTCAAAACTAATTAAATGGGCCCTGTTGAGTACAACAAATATGAGGGGTGATAATACATTCCCCCTACATAACCAACTCATGAACCTGTTCTAGTTGTGACGACAATTTTTTTTTCTTTCGTGGGGTTTTACCGATATTTCCCCTTTCCTTTGGAATAAGTATATTTTGATGGTGACTCTATTATATTTCGAGCGTGATATATGCTTGGGTATTTTTCCCGCCAGATAGTTGGTGACACTATTGGGGACATTTCTTCTAAGAGAGTCCACCCTAATTTAGTTAGCTTTGTGTTTATGTGTTAGCTTTGTTGTTTCTTCTTCTTTGTTGAAGCTTTGTTGGGCATTAGGAATGATACTTGAGTGAATCTCTACACCCGAGCTTTGAAAAAAATAGAAAATAAAACATAAGTTAGGATGGTGGTTGTGTAGTGTTGATCCCCAAGGAGCACGCCTTGTATGATCAATGCAAAGACCCTACTTAGTGTAGATCTTTTCGCGAAGTTTGTATTAAAATGGCTAGCCCGTTGCATGACAAAAATTCAATTGTGGTCGATGACTCTAAGAAACTTTTAAGAAAATGATCCATCTATAATTGTTGTGTAGTGTTGAACCCCAAGGAGCACACATTGTATGATCAACGCAAATACCCTTCCTAGAGTAGGTCTTTTTCATGAAGATTTTCATTAAATGGGCAACCCATTGCATGGAAAATTTCTAATTAAGTTCTAAACTCTAGGCACCCTCTTAGAACTATCCCGTAATAGGAGGCCCTCCTAAATAGGTTGTTATGTTACCTCATACGGTTACCTATACATATCATTGTATTACATATTGCTGTACCCCAAAATTTTCCCTCCCATTTTTACTCAGGACACGTTCATTAAGGTCTTCAATTGCTCAAGGTTGACCAAGAATTGATCAGACAAATTCTCCACCTAAGCAATGGCCTTTCAATTAGGGTTTCACTTTTCACCAAGAAGTGTGAGATCCAAAGGTCTCAAATGCTTTCCATGTTCCTAATATGTCTTCAAGATTGTCCATGCCAAGTTTCATGCCTTGCACTACAAGTTTGCTCAGTCAATTGCTCAAGTGTTTGAAAATCAATTATACTAGGTCAAAAGTAAATTATGGCCAATATACATTCAAACTTCAATATTTTTGGTCAACATCAACATTTTGAAGTTATGATCATCATTTGATCAAGGGTTTATCTTTATTCCTCAAGGAGTGCTCTTAATTTATCAAAAGTCAAGAATTGCTAAATTAGGGTTTCTATAGGAAAAGTCAACTGAAATTTGACCAGGCATAACTTTCACATACTTCATCCATTTTCCCCCAAACAAAGCTCATTTTAAAATAATCCAATTCCATACAACTTCTCTTTTATCCTCAATTTCAAGAAATGCATCATTTGGAAGATACAAGTTCATACATTACAGGTCATTTTCAAAAGGTCAACAAAAGTCATTTTTTCCCAAGACAATTTACATTAAGATGATTTCTACAAATGCAAAAATGGTAAACATAGATATTGTATAGGACATCCAGGGCTTTTCAAAAAGTCAGAGATCGTCATCATTGGATAAAAATTGAGCAATTATGGATTGCACAAGTTGGGAAATTTTCAAAGGAAAGACATGAAATCTCAATTGAGCAAGTTTGTGATTTTAAGTTATTGGGCCTAACTTTTTGGAGTTCAAATATGTTCATGATGTGTCCAAGGACCTCTAAATCTATCCATGCATTTTTTATTTGAATTTTTATTCATTTAAATATGAATTAAATCAAATAAAAACTAAATAAAATTGAATAAAATAGTAAATATTGGTTATGGAAATATGGGCTGATGGTTTGAATTATTTTTGGCTCCAAAATTTCGTGCAAACGAGGCCAGGTGCATTGCACCTCAAAATGGGCAAGAATTTGTATTTTTGGAACTTTTTTAATGTGTTTGATTTTGGTTTAAAAGAGGGACATTATGGATGGATTCTTACCATCTTTTCTAGCCCTATTCTTCCTCTATAAATACAAGACCAAGGCATGAGCAAAGAACATGAAAATCATTGCTAGGAAGCCATACCAAAATTCACAAAATTTCCACAAAGTTGTCAAAATCGAAACAACCTTTTAAAGCATCCTCGATCCAAACCAATTGCCAAATTGTGATCCTGAGGTTCCCAAGAACATATTACATCCATTCCTAAGTCTTGCAACACCCTAGATCATCGTATTCACGCATCACCGGTTGGTATTATTTTCTTGAATTTTAAAACTGCATTTTCATGGCATATTAATACTTTTAACCGTTTGATTATTGTTCAACATGTCTATTAGAGAAGGTGTGATGTTTATCATGAATGTTTTAGGGTCACACGAAATTCAAATTACCCCCCCCCCCCCCCTTTTCCACTTACTGCCTGACCCGTTTCTATTTGGTTATTTTGCTTTTTTACTTATTTCTTTTAGTTTGTTTTTTAATCAATATAAAATCAGATAAAAATCATAGAAATATTATGTTAGCATTTTTTTCAATTAAATTAATTTTATACATTAATTAATAATTATTTAAACCATTTTCTTTAATTAAAAACTAAATAAACTTAAGAATTTAATTCATTTTCTTTTCATATTTAAAAATACCAAAAAAAACTTAGAAGATTAATCTCTTTTCTTTAATTTCATTTTTTCTTTAATAATTAACTTTTTCTTTAAATATAGATCTAGATTAACTAATTTTAATTCAACTATTTTCTTAATATAAAAACAAAAACAAATAAAAAAATTTCCTTTCACTTAGGTTTTAAACGTCTTTTCCATTTCGCAAGCGTTTGATATTTCTACTTTATTTTCATATGTTTGTAACGGCCTATTGGATGTAATAGACTATAATTAGGACCTTTACTTTACTGTTTTTTCTTTATTTTCCCTAAAGTTTGGACATGTAATAATCCCCCTCCCAGAAGCATTGTAATAGTTAGATTTACATTTCCGCACTTTTAATTACCGCAAATTAATAATTGTTTAGATGTATGTTAATTAGGATTATATGGCAAGAATAACAAACAAAACGCTAGAAAACCTAATGCAAAGAAAAAAATAACTGAATACAATACAATTGCACATATACACCTCTAGGGTATTCCCACTTCGGTTGCCTTCGGAAATAGTCATAACTCTCGAAACGTGAGAGATTTTAGTGGCTACACTCCGGTTTAAAAGATCATAAGTCCCTCGATGACTCTCTCGACGTTTCCTCGGTAAAAATATGATTTTAGAACCCTAGGCTAGTTACTTAACCTTCTTGCCCAGTTGCCTTTGTGACTATAAAAACGTCCCTTTGAATGTCCCTCAAACATCCAACAATAGGGCTACCTACTCACTAATAGTAGGATAGCGATGTCTAAAGGATAGGAGGAAAAGAACAAACCTTTCGAGTATAAGTAGATAGTTCCTAGATGCTATGCTTAAAACAAATTTTTTCACATACATAAAACACTTTCAAAAACATTTTCAAAAATGCTTTATCAACACTCTTGAGGACTGATACAAGAGTTATGATAAAGCAAGCTTCTGCACTAAGGCATTTCAAAATAATTTTCAAAAATACACGAAAGCACAAGGTATTTTAAAAATGAGCTAAGCATCTAAGAGCCCGTAGATAACTACTGATGGAAAGAGTGCTAACAACACCCCTTTCCATAATTTACCCCCCTTACTCAGAAATAATCTCGAAATTTCATTTTCTGTTCTTTTCACCCTTTCCTTTGTTGGATAAAAGAAAAGTAGATGGTGACTATTGCTTACCGTAACATTTGCAAACACAAACACAAAACCAGTACAACAGTCGGTTCTGCCACCGTATCACAAAACTGGCGACTCTGCTGGGAATACTTATAAAGTGGGGTTACCTTAGAGTTTAGTTCATCTTTTTAATTTCTTTACATTGTGTGTTTATATGCTTTATCCTTAAAGGGCTTGCTTGGGTTTACTTGTAAAGATCCTACAGTCGGATCTGGGGAACCTTTTAGGTAAGTAGCAATAGATCGTGGGGACTGTGCTGGGTATATCGACACGGTTGAAACGATAGCTACGTTGGTGTGACACATTTGTTGGTACCGGTAGCCCTTGAGTAGTCAAGGAGAATACGGGGCCACTATGTGGTGTCATGAAGCATCAACTGACCTTAGAACCTTTAATTGAACCAACTTGGCCATAAGGAAGTAGTGAGATAGCTGGATTTGGTGCAGTCCAAAGTTGGTTGATACTCGATACTACACTTATTGAGATTTGACTTTTGGGATATTTCGGTCGCCAATAAAGAGGCTTGCGCTGAAACAATGCTCAGTGAAGAAAGATCAGTGATATTGAGATTCCCTAGAACCCGATTACTATTAATAGGACAGGTTGAACCAACTAAACTTCAAGAGGGTATTTTCCTATAAACCCCATGCAAGCCTGAACCTAAGGCTACTTATGTCACTTGTTTGCTTTCATTTTCTAAAAACTTGAACTCATTGCAGGGCTTTGTTTGTACTCCTTGTAGGACTTGTAGTTATTATCCAATAAATCAGATTTCCTGCAAGACATACTTGTCTTCATCACCTTACATTTTTGTTTGATGTATAGCATACACATCATAACATCATACCATGGTATTTCCTTAACCATTTCAAGGATCTCAAGGGCCTGCGATGCAGGTTGTGATGAACTAGACGTCTAGCAAGGGGAAAGGCGATTTATTTTCCTCTAGTCAATGCTGTCAAAAGACCAAAACATGACAACTTGAGTCAGAGGCTATGACCACTCGATATGATGAACTTGATTATCGTAGAAGGGCCTTCAACGATACGAAAGTTCTTAAATCAAAGCTGCAGTTGGATTCCAACATTTTCTTGTGTTTACCCCACGAGATCCTTGAAAACATTGCATGCATGTCATTACATAACAGGTCTACCAGTACATGTTTCTCATTTTCTTGCTGTTTATTTCAGCAAGAAAAATGGCTCTCAAACAGAACGACATAGATCTCCAAACTCAAGATGCTCAGTTCAAGTAAATGTTCCTAAAACTATCCAAGGGGTAGGAAGAATTGAAAACACTCCTCACCGGGAGCTTGACCAAGAAAAATCCTGACGACCACAAGGATGACCAATTGGAACAACTGCAAGCTGGGATGGAAAGGATGAGAATCTAGATGGATAGTCAGTGACTCTTATCCAAAGTTTAGCTCGGGAACAAGAAAAGTTGAGGATTCTCATCAGTAAGCTTCTTCAGGACAGATACGACAGTCTGGGGAAAACTGCTAGAGCTTGGGGCCTAATCAATGATCAATCTCTCTTGGAAGATAGGGAATTGGGTGACATGTTCATACGGGGGCATGTTGAAAATAAACTCGGGAGCGGTGACATTCAAGGTATTGCATCTTTAATTACTCATAAGAGACCATACAATGGGAAGAAAGATTTCAATGTCGTGTACGACCAGAAGGGACGCAATAAGAGTAATCTCAACCAATCTGTTGGGGTAGTGCAGGATTCTATTCCAGCTCCGATGCAGAAACAACGACAAGGCAATAAACATAAGTAGGACACACCCAAAAGAAAATTCACCAAAATCAACATGTCCTTGGCTCAAGTATTGCAACACATGTTAAATATGGAGTTGATTACATTAAGGGATCCTCCTCGAAATCCCAATGTCTCCGCTCCTAGCTATCGTCCTGATGTAATGTTCGCATACCATTCCAATAGTCCTGGACATGATACAAATGATTATTGGGCATTGAAAAGTAAGATTCAGGACTTGATCAATGAAGGAGTGCTAGAATTCTCACAAGATGGCCAGACTGAATTCTTATGCCATCTCTCAAAGGCACATCATCTGAAGTGACAAATTCAGACAAAGAGGCTTTATTTTCATTAGAATTTTCAAGTTGTAATTTTCCTTTGATTGTTCGAACATTTATTCATGTCAAACTTTGTTATCGCATATGTTTGTCTTGAATTATTTCATTCGTTTTCACTATACTTAAACTGTGCTTTTACTTCCTGTTTGTGATATTCAATTCTTGATTAAAAGTTATAAGCCTTTAGATGGAGGATGACGAAAATGATACCATAACATCTACAGTGTGCTTTTGAACAGAACTTTCTGACGATGTACATGCGTTCCTTCAAATCCTAAACAATGGAGTTATAAGGAGGATAATCCCTAGTCAACCCCTTTGAGCCTAAGAAGTTGGAGTTTTCTTTTTCACAAAAAATTGAAACCCTTAATCATAACCTGGGGTAGGGTAGTTTCTAAGTTAATTCAAAGGTGCATTCAATTGCAAGGTTCCTCTTCATACACGACGAGTGGTGTTGAAGATGCCCTCCCAAGACAAAAGATGTTGATGGTTCCACATAATCATTAAAACATGCAGTCATTATCTGTCAAAAGAAAAACCCTCTAAGTCAAAACCTATGAAGGAGACTTAAGAAAAAAAACTAGGGCATCCCGTTGACTGTAATCACAAAAAGAACAGTTCAGGAAAATTAGGGATAATGAAAATAAAAAATAGGTCGCTACAAGATAACCTGCTTCTCAAGATAGTCACATTCCACCTCCACGTACTGATGAGGAACTCCATAATGAATACGATATGAAAAACTATCATAAGACTATCCCTATGGTTAATCCTAGCGCCTCTCATGATTCTATAGTTATTCAGATATGTTGTGCTCTGGCGGAGAAATTAAGGATGATGGAAGCACACAATTTAGCTAGCATGAGTGCTTGGAAATGTTCTTGGTACCGGGTATGGTAATTTCTCCCATGTTTAAGGTGCCGGATTTTGAGAAATATAAGGGCCTTAGTTGTCCTAATATCCATTTGAAGATGTACTATCGCAAAATAGCTACATACACTAGAGACGACAAATTAATGATCCATTTCTTCTAAAATAGCTTGATTGGAGCGTACATGGATTAGTACATGAAGTTGGGGCACAACAATGTGCCTACTAGGTGTAAACATGTCAGTGCTTTCTCTGAGCGGTACAAGTATAACATTGACCTAGCTCTAAACCGTACCTAGATGCAGAATATGTCTCACAAGGAAGGTGAGTCCTTCAAATAATAAGCTCAACGCTGGAGGGAGGTAGTTGCTAGAGTGCATCCACCACTAGTTAATCAAGAATTAATCGATATTTTCATGGTTACATTACAAGGTCGGTACTGTTGTACCCTAAATTCCGCTCCTAATTTTTTCAGTCGAATTTTCATATCATATTTTGTCATTTGGTCACAATCATTAATAAATAGCTTCATTCATCACATTTGCATCCTATCTTTATGTTTGCTCTTGTGTTGTTGACTAATTTCTAATCAAAATACAAAAAAATAGTTGTCTTTGTCTTTGTATATTGTTGTTTTGTAGGTACCGAGTCAAAGCATCTGACAAATAGGGTTTTTCCGTATTATTTTCCTAAAATATCTATTTTCAAAGAAAAATAATTTAAAAAATTTCATTTTTTTCACAGTACAATCGATTGCTCCCAGAGTGCAACCGGTTGCACAGAGTGAAATTTTGAAAAAAATCAGCAATCTCAAGCCTGTCAATTTTGGCTCCAATTTTTCTTTTTTTAAAAGATATATCATTAATTCAAATTTTAGCTCCAATTTTTTATTTTTTGAAAGATATATCATTATTTCAAATTTTGGCTCCAAGAATTAATTACGAAACCACCACTAATCGCAAGCCTAAACTCTATAAATAAAGCCCTCATTTCATTCAAATTTCAAGCTTTTGATAGCCAAACTCATTTTGCTAAAAAATCTCTCAATTATCTCCATCTACCAAATTCACTCAAAGCTCCATTTTCAAAAAAAAAGTTAGTAAGCTTTGCATTGAAGCTTACTAATCTTTGAGCTAAACCTTCATCCAAACACTTTTTCATCATCAGTTCTCAACATCCAAGCTTGGGAAATCAGTTCTTGGGGCTGAATTGAAGCAAATTCTTGAAGTTGTTTTGATAATTCTCTAGATCTACCTTTGATAAGTTGGATTTTTCATCTTTCACAATGTGATCTCTTGTTGATCTTTGGGTTTAATTCATTGAGCATTGTTTTTTGATTCCATTGGTGCTATTTTCTCATAATTTGATGGAATTTTCGTGCTCAATTGAATCCATGATCATAAGGTGTTTGATGGAAAGTTTGAACAAGAATTTGGCCTTTTGAAATGCTGATTTTATGATTTTAACAGGGTGCAATCGATTGCATTCACAGTGCAATCGATTGCACTCACAGCGCAATCGATTGTCACATGATTTTTACGTATTTTTTTTGAAAAAAACAATGATGCAATCGATTGCATCAGTAGTGCAATCGATTGTAACAGAACAAAAATGCATTTTTTGCCTTGTTTTGGGGTTGTTTTGATACATCTCTCTTTTTCTACTCACTCCTTTTGATTGTTGATGTGGATTACAATTTTAAATGGCCAATTTCTCTTTAAATTCAATGAACTTTGGGTGTAGATGAAGTTGCATAAATGTTCATTAATTCAAATCTATCAAAGAGTGAATTATTTAATTCATTTTTGGTGCTGTGGATTAATGATATGTTTAGTACTTTAATCCATCAAGATGAGTGATTGAATTTAAAGATGAAAGGAATTTGAAGTAGTGATCCAAATTAGCTTATGATTCCCCTCCCTCTTCATCTTATCCCCCTTCTTATTGTACTGCATGTTGAGGGATGATGATCTCAATATCATTTACCCAAACATGAAGTCCATAGATTTCTATTGACCGGCCTCAAAATAGGCGCGACTTCTACATAAGTCCACTTACGATTGCTTAACATAGTACTAAATTTCGTCCGGACTTGAGAAAATGATCATTCATGGCCCAAACTTATGTTTGCAAGCCCAAGTATGTTAATTTGAATCCTTTGAACCAATAACCTTGAGATTCATTGTTAGGAGGCTTTGGTTCTACCAATCCTCCAATGGATCTTCATCAATTTTGGTCAACGCGGATCACTTAAACATCATTGATCATTAAATGTTGCCTTGAAGATTCTTAAATGGATGATATACTTGACAAAAAGCAAATGCAACTTGTTGTTGAGAGGATTTAGTTCTACCAATCCTCTAATGAGTTCCAAATGCAAGTTTCAAGATGGTCATCCAACTAACCATTAACTTCTAACAATTGACTTTTTTTTATGCTTTTATCTTATGCCCTTTACTTTATGCACCATTTACTTTAGCATTTACATTTCATGCTATTTTCATATTTGCTCACTTGAGCATTTACTTTTATGCCATTTTTATTTTGCTCACTTGAGCTTTTCTTTTCCTTTTGAAGATACTTAATAATCAACATGAACCATAAAAAACATTAATGATACGTGGACTACTTTGTTACTATCCTTGGCATTATGGAGTATTGGACTTCTTGGACTTAGGAATAGAAACTTTGGCTTATGTTGGAGACCTTGTGAGCTTAATTGATATTTTATCTGGAGTTCTTGGGGTTCACCCCAATACATTGGGTTGTTTGTTTGTTTTTTGTGCAGTTTATTGTGATTACATACTTTGTCTGTAATATGGAATTCATATGTATACAACCGTTACTCTTCCCAATTTTTGGAAAGACTTAATGCAATTAAAGCTTGTTTTTTTCAATAGGTTTAGTATCCTTGCTTGGTTTTAATCCAAAGAATGTGAATTCCATCTTGACTCATAATGTCAAGTGCTGGCTTCTTGTTGTTTAGACGGTTCTTTTCCTTAGCTTTTACCTTATGCTTTAGGATAGTCCCTTCATCTCCTCCCATCTTCTTTAATTTTTAAAATCTTCTCATCTTTTTCAAAATCTTCCTTGGTCATAAACTCGAACTGCTTTCATTATAAACCTCGACTTTGTTGAGTGCATTTTCTTTTAAAACTTCTTTTCTTTAAACAAACTTCAATTCACTTAATCATACTTTGACATCTTTCAAAATTAATAAAAACAATTCAACTCATTCAAACCCTTTTGTGTGCTCGAGCACCCTTTTACCCTTCAAAACTTTTTCAAGATGAGACATGATTCATTGATAGCCGAGCAACATTCTCCTATCCCCATGGTTATAAATGTGTTGACTTTTCCACTTGAGTACTAGAGGAGTTCTCAAACCCTCACTCTTGCTGACGCATGGTCCATCTTTCTCACACCTTGTGGGCGTTAGTCGAGATTTCTCTCCTAATAATGACGACTTGTCTCCTTGTTTAAAAACAATCAACAGACAAGTCTTTTCTAGCCGAACTACGATGCTCTGACTTTCCCATTGCACGAAGGAGTACGTAGGCACTAAGTCTTACGACCCAAGGCAAGCAACAAAAATAATAAAAAACATTTTCTTTTGTGTGCAAATACATATTCATTCTTTTCCTTTAGCAAGTAAACCTTTACATGAAACTTCTTTTAAAAGAAACCAAACAAATTGGATCCTACGGAGTACCGTAGATGCTTAGGGTGCTAATAACTTCCCTTTGCATAACTGACCCCCGTACCTCGATCTCTGATCTTTTATTTCATTGTGGATTTTGTTCGCTTTTTTACCATTTCCCTTTGGAAACAATAAAGTGCGGCGGCGACTTCATTATGTTGAGATAAGTCAATTGATGGGTTAATCTCAAATCTTTACCGCTAAATTTCTTTTCCTATCATTATTGTCGCAATATCCCGTTCATCTCTGCTCGTCTTTGATGATGGTGATTGCGCGCGACAGGTACTATGAGAGGTTAATCATTAGCGTGTCAGTTGGATTTTCTGACATGGTGATTACTGGCGAACAAGTTAAAGATGGGCTAAAAAGTGGAAAAACCTAAGAAGGTTCCAACAGCCAAGTTCGGGTCAAGAATTCTTTCAATAACAACTACAATAAGAAAGAGGGAGAGACCAATGTCATTTTTTCTAAGAAGGAGAAGGCACGACAAGTGGCACCAGCCCATGTGCCATACTTTCAGTATCCTTACGTTGCCACTGTGCAATATCCTACCATTTATTATTGTAATACGGTGGGAGAACTGACTTTTGGTTTTGCGTTTTATCGCAAATGTTGCGGATAGTAAGAGTCGCCACCGACTTTTCTTTTATTCAATAAAGGAAAGGGTGAAAAGAACAGGAAAGACCTTTCAGAAAGTTTTGAGTAAGGGGGGTAGGTTATGAAAAGGGAAGGTGTTAGAACCATTTTCATCTGTAGTTATTTACGGGCTCTTAATCGCTAGCTCACTTTTGAAAATTATATGTGTTTGAAAATAGTTTAAATATGCCTAAGTGCAGCAATTTTGTAATGATTCTCGTATCATTGAGAATGCATACAAAATGTTTACTTTGAAAATATTTGTTGAAAAATGTTTTGAAATGTTCGCGAGCAAGCGATTAAGAACTATCTAACTGCTCAAAAGTCTTTAATCTTTTCATCCTCTTTTAGATAGTGCTATCCTACCATTAGTTAGTAGGAAGCCCTATCGTTGGATGTTTGAGGGACAAGCACGAGTCATCGTACAATCATAAAGGCAATATATATGGGTACCTTTAGCAATTCGAAGGGACTATCATCATGTATTCATAGGGAACATCGAGGGACAAGATCATTTACCGAAGGCAGCATCAAAGGATCAATGAGGGGCTATGATCTTTATGAAGATTTTTAACTGAGGGTCTTTGCTAATGGTATCCCTATGTTCGAGGGACATGACTGTTTTTTCGAAAGGCAGTAAGGGAGGTTACCCTAGGGGTGCGAGTGTGTGAAGTTTGTTATGATTCATTTATTTTAATCTTTGATATTATGGTTAACTATTGTTGTACCCAAATTTTGCCCCTGAGATTCCTCTATCATCTCATATCAACTCAATCACAACAAGATCACACTAGGGTTTGGTTCTTCTCCCTATCTTTAGGTTTGTTCAAGAGGAATCACCAAGCACCTTGATTTGTATATTGTGATCATATTTGTTTTGTATTGATTTACTTTTAACTAACAAATGCAATGAATGTTTTCTCCAAATGATGATGTTATAGGTGAGGGTACAACACATTTTGTCAGGAGAATTCATAGGTTCATGAGTTTATTTCCATACCTTCTTCACCAAAGCTTTATTGAGATTCAAGATTCATTATTGAGAATGATTTAAAGTAATATTATGACAAGATCTACTATGGTTTATCATGCCTTAATTTTTAAAAGGAAGTTAAAAGATGCAAGAATTGATTGAAGAGGTTTGACCTAATTGGACAAATTCTTGATTCTTTGATCACAAGTACATAACTCTCTCAATCCTTAAAATTTGGATGTGGTTATTATTTCTATGGGTTCTTATTATCATTCACAAGAAAACTATATTTAAATGTAAAAATTTATTGTGCAAGATGTTTGTCAAAATTGAAAAGGGTTTCCAAGTCATTTTGGTGCTTGAGGAGCTAGGGTTTTGAACTTCTAAGGGCTATATCTTGCTCATCTTTTGAGATTTTTGAATAATTCCAATGAAATGTTTCTCTTTAAAGGGTTGTCAACTAATCATTTCATGAGTTTCAAGGAATTTAGTGTGGAAGATGCCTAATGATGAAGAAAGATTACAAGTCCTCTAGATAGGCCATCAAATTCCCGTAGGTGACTTCAGAAGATCATAAATTGGTCAATTTTTATCTTCTTGAGCCCATTATTTTTCCACAATAATCTTAATCATGTGAACTTAAACTCTTATTTTTTGTGTAAAGCTTGAAAATGAGTGGAAGATACCCTTAGAACTCAAAAGATTATAGGTCACCTCATGAATTTTCACCAATTTTACAAGGCCATAACTTTTTCAATACTTTGTATTTTTGAGTGATTCAAGTTTCACAATGCTCTTTGGGAAGTATACTTCAATCTAGCATCAATTATCAAAGCTCAATTTTGGAGGAAGACCTTGTTTGAACTCAAAAGATTATAAGTCACTTTTGAAGAAAAACATAGAATTTTTCTAAGTACAAAAAGTCAGCATCTTTTTCTCAACTTTGACTCATCATAATTTTTAGCTCAAACATCCATCTGATCTCATTCTTGGCACATTTCAAAGATTGTAACCTTATCTTTCAAAATCTTCAAGAATCATGCCCTAAGACCCCTTGAGCTATGAATACCATTGATCCAAAGTTGGTACCTTGAAACTGAAGTTTCACTTCAAGTCAGATTACAAAGTTCATAATTTGGCCTCTAATCACCAAATTTCCACGTGTTTTCCACTTAAACATGATTAGAAAATATGTTTGGATCATTTAGAATAATAAAACGCGTTGTTTGATTGAGTTTTGATGCACATGTGATCACACTTTCTTCATGATCATAGGTGCGCACGAACTCAAGGGAAATTGCATCATTCACCCCTCCTCTTGATTCCATTCGCTTCTTCTATAAATATAAGCTATATTCCACTCATTTTGGCACGCTTGAATATCCAAAATCACTTTGTCAAACTCCCTCCATAACTCACTTTTCTGAGATTTTGAATTCCTCTATTCTCCACTTTTCAATCCAATTTCATCATTGATCATTCATCCTTGAACTTCACTGAAGCTAACATAAGAAGAATCAAGCCTTGAGGTGCCCTGAATCGTGTGAGCCAAGTCCATTTACAGAGAAAATTCATCTGACTTTGTTCAGGTAGTTTAAGGCACCAAATCATCTAACTTAAATTACTGGAAAGGTCTATGATGTTCACTGATGCCTGCTCTTAACTCAATTTTTATGAAACAATGCATTTTAAGCTTCTGATTTTCGATTTTAACATTTTTAAACATCTCTTGTTTTTTCCAAAGCGACTACGATGTGCTTTATATAAATTTTTCGCGAGCATATGGTTGTGACCGTCTTAAGTAGACACATCTAATGGTACCACTATGAACGCGTAAATGTACATATTCAAGGATCTTGGATTTTTAAGTACGAAGTGCGCCTAAGAGGGGGGGGGGGTGAATTAGGTACTTTAATATTTTTCTGGTTTTAGTGATCATGTATATTATTTTCTGGTTTATGGTGAGTTTATGAAAGAGTAAAGTGCATAAAAATAAAGAGACACAAGCGATACATCCTGGTTCCCATCACAGGCCGAGAGTACTCCAGTCCCCTTTCAACATGAAAGAGATTTCCTTATTGTGGAAAACTTAAACAAAAACTATCCAAAACCAAGAACAATCTTCTTGGACCAAGAACAATCCTCTTGGATTTTGACTATGTCAACAATGAGAACAATCCTCTCAAAGTGACTTTACTCGTATCCAACAATCATGGAAAAACAAGATTACAAAACCACTTGAACTTATTTTCAATAATCCTGAAAAATAAGCAAGTATATAGCAATATTTCATTTGAGTGAGTTTGTATAGCAATGATCACTTTGAGTGATTTTATCAATGAATTGATATTCTCTTCCAATGACAATAGTATACAATGACTCAAGAAATATAATGTTCAAAGTTTTCTGGTTGACAATATGTAAAAGTGTGCAGAAAACTTGTGTATGAAAGTGTATAAAAGCTTGAGTTTGATTTTTGAAAATTCAGAAAATATGATTGGAATAGGTACTTAAAATGATTTTGAAAATGATTATTTATATGTTCATAGCACCCTTTGGAAACAACATATAATTCTGCAAATGAATCATGAACAATTGCCAAGATTGAGTGAAAGGTTTCCATGAAACAATGTTATGAACAGGCATGAGTAAAGCTGCTATTTTTCAAAATCGTTCAACATGAAATCAATTGAACCCTTGTGTAAATCGATTGCACGGGGTTTCAACATCTAGAGATTCAAATATTTTGAGTGAGCAATCGATTGCACAATTGTGTAAATCGATTTCATTTGAAGTTAGTAGCAAAAATTGATTGAGAGAAATATATTGCACAAACATTCAAATCGATCGCACTTAGAAACAGTAGCTAATGCTTTGAAAACATGAAGCATGCAATCGATTTCACCAATATGAAAATCGATTGCACCCAAGTAAAAATTGAATTTTTGCTTAGAAAACTTGAGTAAAAGTTTGGACAAGATAAAATATTTCTTTTGACCATTAAGCATCTATGTATTAAGTTCAAAGTAAGTATTATCATTATACCTTGAAATTTGCTAAGTGCTTGGACCAAAGACTTTATCCACATATGCTTTTAGCTTGATCAATAATCTTTGCCTTCTTGTCAAAATGGTTTGTCTTCATCGAAAAAAAAGTTCATTTGAGAAGCTTGATTTTACATTCTCCCCCTTTTTGATGACGACAAACGATCTTGCTTGATGCGTTGTAATTTCCGGAAAGAAACTTCTCCCCCTAAGATGCATAACTCCCCCTTTATATGAGAAGTTTGGAATCCTTTAAATTTGTTCATTTTGGTTGAAGAGTACCTTAGAAATTTAAGACATAAAATATACAAGCATAAAGTGCCACATCCTTCTCCCCCTTTGACATTATCAAAAAGAAGGGAAAGATTCATTAAAGATTGACAAAATATATGTAATAATATTGAAAGCTTAACCATATCCATATTGCTTCATGATTCTTTTTCTCATCCTTTGACAAATGCACATAGTAGTTGTCTTTATCAAAACATAATGTTGAAGATGCTTGACTCTTTTAGAAATAATGAGAAAATCTTATGTGAATGCCCTCTATCTTTGATAACTCCCTCTTGATCAAAGTTCTCCCTTGAAGAATAGAGAATTTGCATCTTTCTTTAGGCTCTAATAGTTAGAGACAAGCACACACACACACACACACACACACACACACACACACACACACACACACACACACACGCGCGCGCGCGCATATATATATATATATATATATATATATATATATATATATATATATATATATATCTTCTCCCCCTTTGTCATTATAAAAAAGGATGGGAAAAGCCTTATAATATATAATGAAATTATAAACATAAAAACAATTTTTACCTATGAGTTTTACCTCAAGAGTGACTCCATAAATCATTCATCCTTGTAGAATTTGAAGCCTTTTTTAACAAAGTTATCTTTTGTTCTTCAACATAAAGTACATCTTCAATGGATATGAAAGTTAGTGTATCAACTTTTCCAATTCCAAGAATTCTTCCTTTAAGGTATTTCCCATATGTGAAATAATCCTTGAACTTGAACTAGATTTGAAAGTTAGTGTAATTCTTCCAACAAATGCTTAGAACCACCACTTATCAAATCACCATAGATTTAAAGTCGTCCTCAAGCAAACCTACAAAACAATTAAGTTTTATTTGGTACCCAATATGATTTGGGTCCATCATAGTTAGTTCCCTTCTTAACCCACACATAATGCCCACTTGCTACACTAAAGTTTCTAACATAACAAGTATTAGGTGTATGGCCAACAATACCACAATAAAAACAAGTAGGTTCAAAGTTACTTCTATATATAGAAAAGTAAGATTTCTTCTTAACAAATCTTTTCTTTTTAGGATATTGATGAACTACTTTAGGTTTGTTCACTTTCTCTTTGGATGATTGATCACTAGCCTTAACAAAGATAGTTTTATTAGAACTTGGTTTTGAAAACTTTGAATATCCAATTCCACTTTTATCATTGGAATATCTTTGTTGGCTACGAACACCTTCCAATCTAATTTGACCTTTTTCATATCTTTCAATAACTCTTTTAATTGGACAATTTGGAAAGAGTGTGATTCACAATTTTTGTATACAAAATTTTGTTTTTGCTCACTAAAGTTTTGTTTTCATCTTTGAGATCTTTTTCCATAGACTCACATTTTTCTTCTAAAGATGAAATTTGTTTTTTTTAGATGAAATAGTTTTGTACAGAATATTGAATTCATTTAATAGTTCATCTATAGCACCTTGTGCATCAGTATCGAAAAGAGAAAATTCATTACTAACCTCGTCATTTTCACTATCAAAATGGTGTGAGGCCATCAATGCAAGATTAACACGTTGATTATTTTCAGAATCAGAATATGAACTTTCTCATGCTATATATGCTTTATTTGACTTCTTATCTTTATTTCTCTTGAAAAATTTCTTCTTCTTTTCAAGTGTAGGACATTCACTTTTAACATGTCCATTTTCTCCACATTCAAAGCATATAACCTTCCTTGTTGGTGCTTCCCTTTTTCTTTCCTTTTGTAGAACCTTTTCAATCTTCCTGATGAGATCATCATTTTCACTACTAGTGGATTCATCCTCTTGATTGCTATCATGATTTTTTATCCTTCTATTTAAATCAATGTCTTTTGAATCTTTTACTTGGATTTCATGCTTTTAAAGTCTTGCAAGTTCCGTCTCATATTATTGACGTTTTTCGAACAAAGTGGCAGAAGTCAATGTGGATAGATTCTTCTTCTCGGATATTACTGTCACTTTTGGTTGACATTCCCTAGATAAAGATATAATCACTTTAAGATTAAGTTCATCATTAGTTAAAGTCTTAATGAGTGCCTTCAAATGATTTCTCAAGTGCACGAATCTTTTCTGTAAGTCGAGGATTGATTCTCGGGGCTGCATTCTGAATAGTTTGATTTCTTGACTCAATGTATTTAATCTCGACCTTTTAACTTCAGCGGTTCCTTCATGAGTTTCTACCAAAGTATCCCATATTTATTTCACCGTTTTGCATGCCGAGACACAGAAGAACTCATCCATGCTAAGTGCACCTTGAAGAAGATTTATTGCCTTTTTATCATAGAGAACCTTCTTCTTATCATCTTCATCCCATGCAGCTTTAGGATTTGATGAGCCAGCACCATTGATTACCGTTATAGGAATAAATGGAACATTCTTGACGACATAACATATTTCTTCTCCTTGTGCTTCTAGATGTGCCTTCATGCGTATTTTCCAGAAGTTAAAATATTCACCACAAAATAGAGAAGGCTTGCTGTTACTACCACCATCTCTAAAAACGGGATTTTGATTTGCGGAATCCGTTATGGATCTTTTAGGAACAAGTTACCTATAACCTGCTCTGATACCAATTGTAAGTACGAAGTGCACCTAAGAGGGGGGTGAATTAGGTACTTTAAATTTTTTCGGGTTTTAGTGATGATGGATATTATTTTCTAGTTTATAGTGAGTTTATGAAAGAGTAAAGTGAAGAAAAATAAAGAGACACAAGCGATATATCCTAGTTCCCCACACAGGCCGAGAGTACTCAAGTCCCCTTTCAACATGAAAGAGATTTCCTTATTGTGGAAAACTTAAACAAGAACTATCCAAAACCAAGAACAATCCTCTTGCACCAAGAACAATCCTCTTGGATTTTGACTATGTCAACAATAAGAACAATCCTCTCAAAGTGACTTTACTCGTATCCAACAATCATGGAAAAACAAGATTACAAAACCACTTGAACTTATTTTCAATAATCCTGAAAAATAAGCAAGTATATAGCAATATTTCATTTGAGTGAGTTTGTATAGCAATGATCACTTTGAGTGATTTTATCAATGAATTGATATTCTCTTCCAATGATAATAGTATACAATGACTCAAGAAATATAATGTTCAAAGTTTTCTGGTTGACAATATGTGAAAGTGTGCAGAAAACTTGTGTATGAAAGTGTATAAAAGCTTGAGTTTGATTTTTGAAAATTCAGAAAATATGATTGGAAGAGGTACTTAAAATGATTTTGAAAATGAGTATTTATATGTTCATAGCACCCTTTTGAAACAACATATAATTCTGCAAATGAATCATGAACAATTGCCAAGATTGAGTGAAAGGTTTCCATGAAACAGTGTTATGAACAGGCATGAGTAAAGCTGCTATTTTTCAAAATCGTTCAGCATGAAATCAATTGAACCCTTGTGTAAATCGATTGCACGGGGTTTCAACATCTAGAGATTCAAATATTTTGAGTGAGCAATCGATTGCACAATTGTGTAAATCGATTTCACTTGAAGTTAGTAGCAAAAATTGATTGAGAGAAATAGATTGCACAAACATTCAAATCGATCGCACTTAGAAACAGTAGCTAATGCTTTGAAAACATGAAGCATGCAATCGATTGCACCAATATGAAAATCGGTTGCACCCAAGTAAAAATTGAATTTTTGCTTAGAAAACTTGAGTAAAAGTTTGGACAAGATAAAATATTTCTTTTGACCATTAAGCATCTATGTATTAAGTTCAAAGTAAGTATTATCATTATACCTTGAAATTTGCTAAGTGATTGGACCAAAGACTTTATCCATATATGCTTTTAGCTTGACCAATAATATTTGCCTTCTTGTCAAAATGGTTTGTCTTCATTGAAAAAAAGTTCATTTGAGAAGCTTGATTTTACATTCTCCCCCTTTTTGATGACGACAGACGATATTGCTTGATGCGTTGTAATTTTCGGAAAGAAACTTCTCCCCCTAAGATGCATAACTCCCCCTTTGTATGAGAAGGTTGGAATCCTTTGAATTTTTTCATTTTGGTTGAAGAGTACCTTAGAAATTTAAGACAGAAAATATACAAGCATAAAGTGCCACATCCTTCTCCCCCTTTGACATTATCAAAAAGAAGGGAAAGATTCATTAAAGATTGACAAAATATATGTAATAATATTGAAATCTTAACCATATCCATATTGCTTCATGATGCTTTTTCTCATCCTTTGACAAATGCACTTAGTAGTTGTCTTTATCAAAACATAATATTGAAGATGCTTGACTCTTTTAGAAATAATGAGAAACTCTTATGTGAATGCCCCCTATCTTTGATAACTCCCTCTTGATCAAAGTTCTCCCTTGAAGCATAGAGAATTTGCATCTTTCTCTCTAATAGTTAGAGACAAGCACACGCACACACACACACACACACACACACACACACACACACACACACACACACACACACACACACACACGCACACGCGCATATATATATATATATCTTCTCCACCTTTGTCATTATAAAAAAGGATGGGAAAAGCCTTATAATATATAATGAAATTATAAACATAAAAACAATATTTATCTATGAGTTTTACCTCAAGAGTGACTCCATAAATCATTCATCCTTGATGAATTTGAAGTCTTTTTTAACAAAGTTATCTTTTGTTCTTCAACATAAAGTACATCTTCAATGGATATGAAAGTTAGTGTATCAACTTTGCCAATTCCAAGAATTATTCCTTTAAGGTATTTCCCATATGTGAAATAATCCTTGGACTTGAACTAGATTTGAAAGTTAGTGTAATTCTTCCAACAAATGCTTATAACCACCACTTATCAAAACACCATAGATTTAAAGTCGTCCTCAAGCAAACCTACAAAACAATTAAGTTTTATTTGGTACCCAATATGCTTTGGGTCCATCATAGTTAGTTCTCTTCTTAACCCACACATAATGCCCACTTGCTACACTAAAGTTTCTAACATAGCAAGTATTAGGTGTATGGCCAACAATACCACAATAAAAACAAGTAGGTTCAAAGTTACTTCTATATCTAGAAAAGTAAGATTTCTTCTTAACAAATATTTTATTTTTAGGATATTGATGAACTACTTTAGGTTTGTTCACTTTCTCTTTGGATGATTGATCATTAGCCTTAACAAAGATAGTTTTATTAGAACTTGGTTTTGAAAACTTTGAATATCCAATTCCACTTTTATCATTGGAATATATTTGTTGGCTAAGAATACCTTCCAATCCAATTTGACCTTTTTCATATCTTTCAATAACTCTTTTTAATTGGACAATTTGGAAAGAGAGTGATTCACAATTTTTGCATATAAAATTCTGTTTTTACTCACTAAATTTTTGTTTTTCATCTTTGAGATCTTTTTCCATAGACTCACATTTTTCTTCTAAAGATGAAATTTGTTTTTTTAGATGAAATAGTTTTGTACAGAATATTGAACTCATTTAATAGTTCATCTATAGCACCTTGTGCATCAGTATCGAAAAGAGAAAATTCATTACTAACCTCGTCATTTTCACTATCAGAATGGTGTGAGGCCATCAATGCAAGATTAACACGTTGATTGTTTTCAGAATCAGAAAATGACCTTTCTCATGCTATATATGCTTTATTTGACTTCTTATCTTTATTTCTCTTGAAAAGTTTCTTCTTCTTTTCAAGTGTAGGACATTCACTTTTAACATGTCCCTTTTCTCCACATTCAAAGCATATAACCTTCCTTGTTGGTGCTTCCCTTTTTCTTTCATTTTGTAGAACCTTTTCAATCTTCATGATGAGATCATCATTTTCACAACTAGTGGATTCATCCTCTTGATTGCTATCATGATTTTTTATCCTTATATTTAAATCAATGTCTTTTGAATCTTTTACTTGGATTTCATGCTTTTCAAGTCTTGCAAGTTCCGTCTCATATTATTGACATTTTTCGAACAAAGTGGCAGAAGTCAATGTGGATAGATTCTTCTTCTCGGATATTGCTGTCACTTTTGGTTGACATTCCCTAGATAAAGATATAATCACTTTAAGATTAAGTTCATCATTAGTTAAAGTCTTAATGAGTGCCTTCAAATGATTTCTCAAGTGCACGAATCTTTTCTGTAAGTCGAGGATTGATTCTCGGGGCTGCATTCTGAATAGTTTGATTTCTTGACTCAATGTATTTAATCTCGACCTTTTAACTTCAGCGGTTCCTTCATGAGTTTCTACCAAAGTATCCCATATTTATTTTGCCGTTTTGCATGCCGAGACACGGAAGAACTCATCCATGCTAAGTGCATCTTGAAGAAGATTTATTGCCTTTTTATCATAGAGAACCTTCTTCTTATCATCTTCGTCCCATGCAGCTTTAGGCTTTGATGATCCAGCACCATTGATTACCGTTATAGGAATAAATGGAACATTCTTGACGACATCACATATTTCTTCTCCTTGTGCTTCTAGATGTGCCTTCATGCGTATTTTCCAGAAGTTAAAATATTCACCACAAAATAGAGGAGGCTTGTTGTTACTACCACCATCTCTAAAAACAGGATTTTGATTTGCGGAATCCATTATGGATCTTTTAGGAACAAGTTACCTATAACCTGCTCTTATACCAATTGTAAGTATGAAGTGCGCCTAAGAGGGGGGTGAATTAGGTACTTTAAATTTTTTCGGGTTTTAGTGATGATGGATATTACTTTCTGGTTTATGGTGAGTTTATGAAAGCGTAAAGTGAAGAAAAATAAAGAGACACAAGCGATATATCCTAGTTCCCCTCACAATCCGAGAGTACTCCAGCCCCCTTTCAACATGAAAGAGATTTCCTTATTGTGACAAACATAAACAAGAACTACCCAAAACCAAGAACAATCCTCTTGGACCAAGAACAATCCTCTTGGATTTTGACTATGTCAACAATAAGAACAATCCTCTCAAAGTGACTTTACTCGTATCCAACAATCATGGAAAAACAAGATTACAAAACCACTTGAACTTATTTTCAATAATCCTGAAAAATAAGCAAGTATATAGCAATATTTCATTTGAGTGAGTTTGTATAGCAATGATCACTTTGAGTGATTTTATCAATGAATTGATATTCTCTTCCAATGACAATAGTATACAATGACTCAAGAAATATAATGTTCAAAGTTTCCTGGTTGACAATATGTGAAAGTGTGCAGAAAACTTGTGTATGAAAGTGTATAAAAGCTTGAGTTTGATTTTTGAAAATTCAGAAAATATGATTGGAAGAGGTACTTAAAATGATTTTGAAAATGAGTATTTATATGTTCATAGCACCCTTTTGAAACAACATATAATTCTGCAAATGAATCATGAACAATTGCCAAGATTGAGTGAAAGGTTTCTATGAAACAGTGTTATGAACAGGCATGAGTAAAGCTGCTATTTTTCAAAATTGTTCAGCATGAAATCAATTGAACCCTTGTGTAAATCGATTTCACGGGGTTTCAACAGCTAGAGATTCAAATATTTTGAGTGAGCAATCGATTGCACAATTGTGTAAATCGATTTCACTTGAAGTTAGTAGCAAAAATTGATTGAGCGAAATAGATTGCACAAACATTCAAATCGATCTCACTTAGAAACAGTAGCTAATGCTTTGAAAACATGAAGCATGCAATCGATTGCACCAATATGAAAATCGATTGCACCCAAGTAAAAATTGAATTTTTGCTTAGAAAACTTGAGTAAAAGTTTGGACAAGATAAAATATTTCTTTTGACCATTAAGCATCTATGTATTAAGTTCAAAGTAAGTATTATCATTATACCTTGAAATTTGCTAAGTGCTTGGACCAAAGACTTTATCCACATATGCTTTTAGCTTGATCAATAATCTTTGCCTTCTTGTCAAAATGGTTTGTCTTCATCGAAAAAAAAGTTCATTTGAGAAGTTTGATTTTACATTCTCCCCCTTTTTGATGGCGACAGACGATATTGCTTGATGCGTTGTAATTTCCGGAAAGAAACTTCTCCCCCTAAGATGCATAACTCCCCCTTTGTATGAGAAGGTTGGAATCCTTTGAATTTGTTCATTTTGGTTGAAGAGTACCTTAGAAATTTAAGACAGAAAATATACAAGCATAAAGTGCCACATCCTTCTCCCCCTTTGACATTATCAAAAAGAAGGGAAAGATTCATTAAATATTGAAAAAATATATGTAATAATATTGAAAGCTTAACCATATCCATATTGCTTCATGATGCTTTTTATCATCCTTTGACAAATGCACATAGTAGTTGTCTTTATCAAAACATAATGTTGAAGATGCTTGACTCTTTTAGAAATAATGAGAAACTCTTATGTGAATGCCCCCTATCTTAGATAACTCCCTCTTGATTAAAGTTCTCCCTTGAAGCATTGAGAATTTGCATCTTTCTTTAGGCTCTAATAGTTAGAGACAAGCACACACACACACACACACACACACACACACACACACACACACACACACACACACACACACACACACACACACACACACACACACACACACACACACACACACACACACACACACACACACACACACACACACACACACACACACACACACACACACACACACACACACACACACACACACACACACGCGCGCGCGCGCGCGCGCACACACGCATTTATATATATATATATATATATATATATATATATATATATATATATATATATATATATATATCTTCTCCACCTTTGTCATTATAAAAAAGGATGGGAAAAGCCTTATAATATATAATGAAATTATAAACATAAAAACAATTTTTACCTATGAGTTTTACCTCAAGAGTGACTCCATAAATCATTCATCCTTGATGAATTTGAAGCCTTTTTTAACAAAGTTATCTTTTGTTCTTCAACATAAAGTACATCTTCAATGGATATGAAAGTTAGTGTATCAACTTTGCCAATTCCAAGAATTATTCCTTTAAGGTATTTCCCATATGTGAAATAATCCTTGGACTTGAACTAGATTTGAAAGTTAGTGTAATTCTTCCAACAAATGCTTATAACCACCACTTATCAAAACACCATAGATTTAAAGTCGTCCTCAAGCAAACCTACAAAACAATTAAGTTTTATTTGGTACCCAATATGCTTTGGGTCCATCATAGTTAGTTCCCTTCTTAACCCACACATAATGCCCACTTGCTACACTAAAGTTTCTAAAATAGCAAGTATTAGGTGTATGGCCAACAATACCACAATAAAAACAAGTAGGTTCAAAGTTACTTCTATATCTAGAAAAGTAAGATTTCTTCTTAACAAATCTTTTCTTTTTAGGATATTGATGAACTACTTTAGGTTTGTTCACTTTCTCTTTGGATGATTGATCACTAGCCTTAACAAAGATAGTTTTATTAGAACTTGGTTTTGAAAACTTTGAATATCCAATTCCACTTTTATCATTGGAATATCTTTGTTGGCTAAGAACACCTTCCAATCCAATTTGACCTTTTTCATATCTTTCAATAACTCTTTTTAATTGGACAATTTGGAAAGAGAGTGATTCATAATTTTTGCATATAAAATTCTGTTTTTACTCACTAAATTTTTTGTTTTTCATCTTTGAGATCTTTTTCCATAGACTCACATTTTTCTTCTAAAGATGAAATTTGTTTTTTTTAGATGAAATAGTTTTGTACAGAATATTGAACTCATTTAATAGTTCATCTATAGCACCTTGTGCATCAGTATCGAAAAGAGAAAATTCATTACTAACCTCGTCATTTTCACTATCAGAATGGTGTGAGGCCATCAATGCAACATTAACACGTTGATTGTTTTCAGAATCAGAAAATGACCTTTCTCATGCTATATATGCTTTATTTGACTTCTTATCTTTATTTCTCTTGAAAAATTTCTTCTTCTTTTCAAGTGTAGGACATTCACTTTTAACATGTCTCTTTTCTCCACATTCAAAGCATATAACCTTCCTTGTTGGTGCTTCCCTTTTTCTTTCCTTTTGTAGAACCTTTTCAATCTTCCTGATGAGATCATCATTTTCACTACTAGTGGATTCATCCTCTTGATTGCTATCATGATTTTTTATCCTTCTATTTAAATCAATGTCTTTTGAATCTTTTACTTGGATTTCATACTTTTCAAGTCTTGCAAGTCCCGTCTCATATTATTGACGTTTTTTGAACAAAGTGGCAGAAGTCAATGTGGATAGATTCTTCTTCTCGGATATTGCTGTCACTTTTGGTTGACATTCCCTAGATAAAGATATAATCACTTTAAGATTAAGTTCATCATTAGTTAAAGTCTTAATGAGTGCCTTTAAATGATTTGTCAAGTGCACAAATCCTTTCTGCAAGTCGAGGATTAATTCTCGGGGCTGCATTCTGAATAGTTTGATTTCTTGACTCAATGTATTTAATCTCGACCTTTTAACTTCAGCGGTTCCTTCATGAGTTTCTACCAAAGTATCCCATATTTATTTTGCCGTTTTGCATGCCGAGACACGGAAGAACTCATCCATGCTAAGTGCATCTTGAATAAGATTTATTGCCTTTTTATCATAGAGAACCTTCTTCTTATCATCTTCGTCCCATGCAGCTTTAGGCTTTGATGAGCCAGCACCATTGATTACCGTTATAGGAATAAATGGAACATTCTTGACGACATCACATATTTCTTCTCCTTGTGCTTCTAGATGTGCCTTCACGCGTATTTTCCAGAAGTTAAAATATTCACCACAAAATAGAGGAGGCTTGTTGTTACTACCACCATCTCTAAAAACGGGATTTTGATTTGCGGAATCCATTATGGATCTTTTAGGAACAAGTTACCTATAACCTGCTTTGATACCAATTGTAAGTACGAAGTGCGCCTAAGAGGGGGGTGAATTAGGTACTTTAAATTTTTTCGGGTTTTAGTGATGATGGATATTATTTTCTGGTTTATGGTGAGTTTATGAAAGCGTAAAGTGAAGAAAAATAAAGAGACACAAGCGATATATCCTGGTTCCCCTCATAATCCGAGTGTACTCCAGCCCCCTTTCAACATGAAAGAGATTTCCTTATTGTGACAAATATAAACAAGAACTACCCAAAACCAAGAACAATCCTCTTGGACCAAGAACAATCCTCTTGGATTTTCACTATGTCAACAATGAGAACAATCCTCTCAAAGTGACTTTACTTGTTTCCAAAAATCTCTGAAAAACAAGATTACAAAACCACTTGAACTTATTTTCAACAATCTTGAAAAATAAGCAACTATATATCAATATTTGATTTGAGTGAGTTTTTGTAGCAATCATCACTTTGAGTGATTTTATCAATGAATTGATATTCTCATCCAATGAAAATAGTATACAATGACTCAAGATATATAATGCTCAAAGTTTTCTGGTTGATAATATGTGAAAGTGTGCAGAAAACTTGTGTATGAAAGTGTATAAAAGCTTGAGTTTGATTTTTGAAAATTCAGAAAATATGATTGGAAGAGGTACTTAAAATGATTTTTAAAATGAGTATTTATATGTTCATAACACCCTTTTGAAACAACATATAATTCTGCAAATGAATCATGAACAATTGCCAAGGTTGAGTGAAAGGTTTCCATGAAATGGTGTTACGAACATGCATGAGTAAAGCTGTTGTTTTTCAAAATCGTTCAGCATGCAATCGATTGCACCCTTGTGTAAATCGATTTCACAGGATTTCAACAGCTATAAATTCAAATATTTTGAGTGAGAAATCGATTGCATAAGTGCGTAAATCGATTGCACTTGAAGTCAGTAGCAAAAATTTATTGAGAGCAATCGATTGCACACAGATGCAAATCGATTGCACTTAGAAATAGTAGCTAATGCTTTGAAAACATGAAGCATGCAATCGATTCCACCAATATGCAAATTGATTGCACCCAAGTAAAAATTGAATTTTTTTCTTAGAAAACTTGAGTAAAAGTTTGGACAAGATAAAATATTTCTTTTGACCATTGAGCATCTATGCCATAAGTTCAAAGTAAGTATTATCATTATACCTTGAAATTTGCTAAGTGCTTGAACCAAAGACTTTATCCACAAATGCTTTTAGCTTGATCAATAATCTTTGCTTTCTTATCAAAATGGTTTGTCTTTATCAAAACAAAAGTGCATTTGAGAAGCTTGATTTTACAGGATTTGCCCTACTTGTAGGAGGCCGGAGGTTGAAGACGACCTACGTGTCGTTCTTCAACCAATGACATTGAGCCAATTGTTTTATTTTGATTGGTTGGACTTTCTTGTGTTGTATGCGCGCACTTTAGCTTGGGTCCATGATACTCCTCACATCAGATCCATTAGATCTGTCAGCGTGTATAAGTTAAAGAGATCCAACGTGCATGGTTTTTTATGATTTGTTTTTATTTTACAAAATTATTTTTAATTTTCTTTTATCTTTAAAAATTCATAACTCTTTTATTTTTTATCCAAATATTATGAAAAATATATACAAAAATACTTTGAATTATTTTTTACTTTGTGAATATTTTTTCATATTTTCATTTTAATGTTTGATATTTTTCATAATTTTTGTTTTGTTTGCATTATTTTAATTTTTTTAAAAATACTTTTTGATATTTTTAAATTTTAAAAAGTTTTATAAAAATCGTTTTCATTATTTGTGACTTTCTGAATTTTTCTAGAATTTTATTTTGACTTCTACTATTTTTTATCCTTTTTCCATTTATTTGAATGATTTTAATTAATTTAAAATGTTTTTTCTGTTAAAAAAATTACCAAAAATTTTATAAAAAAATTTGACATCACTTCTGACTTTTCTATGGTCTCTTTTAATTTTTATTTAATACTTTAAATATAATTTGCTATTTTACCATTCATTTTCTTTTTAAAAATCATTTTTCTTTTTTATTTTATTCATTAAATGCAATCTATTTTTTAATATATTCTGACTATGTGATGGTTGATCATAAACTTCATTAACATCATTGGATCTTAGGTGTTGAGTTTAACTCCACCAAAATGGATGGATGGTTTTAATGATAGTTTGATTAAATTTTTTAATTCCAATATTTCCCCTCCCTCTTCATCTTATCCCTTCCTCATTGTGTTATATTTTGTTAGAGGATGATCTACATATCATCTCTCCAAATATATGGCACATAGATTGCTATTGACCGGCCTCAAAATAGGTGCGATTTCAATATATGTCAACTTACGATTGCTTAACATAGCGCTAAATTTTGTCCCGATTCGAGAAATGATCATTCGTGGCCCAAACCTATGTTTGCAAGCCCAAGTATGTTTAATTTAAAATCTTTGATCCAATAAACTTGAGGTTCATTGTTAGGAGGTTTTGGTCTTATAAATCCTCTAATGAATCATCCTAAATTTTAGGCTATGTGAATCATTTAAACATCATTGATCCTTTGTTGTTGCCTTGAAAATTTGAAATGAATGATATACTTGACAAAAAGCAAATGAAACTTGTTTTTGAGAGGCTTTGATTTCATTAATCTTGTAATGAATTTTCAAATGCAAGATTCAAGATGGTCATTCAACTAACCTCTAATTCATTAACAATTAACTTTTATTTATATGATTTTAATTTATGCTTTTACTTTAAACACCATTTATTTTAGCATTTACATTTCATGTTATTTTCATATTTTCTCACTTGAGAATTTATCTATGTCTTTTTATTTTGCTCACTTGAGCTTTTTATTTTCTTTTTGAAGATACTTAATAACCAATTTGAATAATAAAAAACTTTAAGGTTACTTGGACTATTTGGTTAATATCCTTGGCATTTTGGAGTTATGGACTTCTTGGACTTAGGATTAGAGACCTTGACCTACCTTGGGACCTTGTGACTGTTATTGCTGTTTTGTCTGGAGTTCTTGGGGTTTACCCCAAGACATTAGGTTGTTTGTTTTCTTTGTGTGTATGTTTTCTGATTATGCACTTTGTCTATAATTGGGAATTCATTTGTATACAGCCGTTACTCTATCGAATTTTTGTGAATACTTAATTCACTTGAAGCTTGGTTTTCTTAAGAGGTTTATTATCTTTTCTTGTTTGGTTTCAATCCAAAGAATTGGAATTCTACATTGACTCATCATGTCAAGTGTTGGTTTCTTGTTGGTTAGACAGTTCTTTTCCATAGCTTTTACCTTATACTTTAGGATAGTCCCTTCATTTCCTCCCATCTTCTCCCTCCTTTTCAAAACTATTTTTGTTTTCTAAACACGAATTGCTTTCATAATAAACTTAGACTTAGATCCATGCATTTTTAAAACATTTTCTTAATCAAACTTTAAATAACTT
Source organism: Vicia faba (assembly GCA_948472305.1). NCBI lineage: Eukaryota > Viridiplantae > Streptophyta > Magnoliopsida > Fabales > Fabaceae > Vicia > Vicia faba. The sequence goes on along the minus strand of OX451737.1, from coordinate 398,973,494 downwards.
AATAATACTTTGACATTCTTTGTGAGATGACTAAAATCTAATCAATCTCATTCAAACCATTTTTTCCATTTTGGCTTTTTACCTTAAAATTTTCTCAAAAGATTATACTCTTTTCAGTCCTTGCAGTGATGCGAGTTACTATACTTCTACGATATATAGTGAAGTGAGATATTTTCAACTTGGGTGTTGAGTGAAGCTTTGTTGATTTTAAAATCTAAGCTACATCCTCCACTTCAATATGACGCAAATTCTTCTTTCTCATTATCGCAGGTAGTAAGTATTTTCTTCCACTCGGATAAGACGATGATATGTCATCTCTTAAAATTAACCAACACACTTGTGTTTTTAAAAATTTTAAAGGTGAACTATGAGTACCCTGATTCCCTATTGCACGGAAGGTGGTACGTAGACACTAAAGGTTAGCAACCGCGGCGGGTGAAAAAATTATAAACAATATTTCTTTTCTCATCCCCATAATCTACTTTTTTATACAACACTTATAGCCAAAATATACAAATTTTCAAAGAGGTTCCTGCGGAGTACCATAGATGTTTAGGGTGCTATTACCTTCCCTTTGCATAACTAACCCCTGAACTTAGATTCTCTCCCCCTTTTTTGGATTATCCGCTCTTTTCAATTTCCTTCAGAAACAATAAAGCGTGGTGGCGATTTTTATTTGATTTGTGCTTGTCAAGTTAATCCAATGGTTTTGTCTCAACATTTCTACCGCTACAGAAAAAATGGCGACTTCACTAGGGAAAGATTGACCTATTGCTTGTCCATCCCAAAGTGGGTTGAGCATATCTTTGCTTATTTGTGTATGTGCTATTATTTGTTTGTATATTATATATTGTATATATGTTTGTCTGGATTTTCCTAGTTTTCAGGATGCTTAGTGATTTCTCATAAGTCCTATACTCGGACTAGGGAAAACATAAGATAGGAAGGGAGATATAGTCATGTTAACTTTGAGGTAGTAATCCCAAAAAAGGAGACATGAGATCCCCCACTAAGTTGACGCCCCTTTGACTGTAGTGTTATTTATCGAGTAATTGGGAAGATGTGTTGCTTTCGACCTGGTAGCCTGATGAATCAGAGGACTGTAGAAACCTTAACCAATCTTGGCTTTTAGGTGTAGTGCGGAAATTATGACGGATTAATCCGTAAATGGTTGTCACGCGATACTACATTCATATGAGTTTTTCCTGAGAATATTACTAATTACCGAGTCATTCAGAATGTTGGTAATATCCGAAGGAAGGATGTAGACTCTGGGAACCTCTTAGAACCTTGTTCGGCAGGTGATAAACTATTAGACCATACCTTGTGGGTAGTACCTTTGACTTCATGTTTGTGACGTTGAACCTATGAACCCCCCATGTTTGTGATCTTGTGTGATTGTTGAATCATGCATTCATGCATCCATGAGCATCATGTAAAACATGTGTTTCAATGGACATGTGTTTCAAGAGTTCTGCTGATTTTCGAAAGAAGTATGGATCCATCGTGTCTCTCATGAAGCTCGTGATGAAGGAGGGTATTTTTTTCGACTTTGGTCCAGTTCTATGATCTGATGTATCGATGTTTTACTTTCTCTAATTATCAGATGATGGCTACATTGGAGGAGTATTCTTACATACCGGGTTTACCTATCACTGATCGTGTTCCTTTCACCGGTCTGGAGGGAGAGCCTAAGTCCCATGAGATAGCTGTTATGGTTCATTTGGGGAAGTTTGAGATTGAGGCTCATATGACTACCAAAGGAGGAATTAGAGGATTACCCACTCAGTTTTTATTGGAGAAATCCCGCTACTTTGCTAGGATGAAGAGTGCAATTGCTTTTGCGGCTATCTTTGTTCTACTTGCTTATGGGTTGTTCTTATTTCCTAACATCGACAAATTTGTGGATATCAATGCCATTAGGATATTTTTGATTGAAAACCCAGTCCCTACATTATTAGAAGATTCCTATTACTCCATTCATCTTCGTGATTCCTATCATGGAGGGATGATCATCTGTTGCACGCCTTCGTTGTATCAGTGGTTTATTTCTCACTTACCTCGGACCGATGCTTTTTGGGATATCAAGAAGGATCCTCGTTGGGATCCGAAGATTATGGCCGTCACTCATTAGGATATTGTTTGGTATCATCAGGCTTACCATGATGTGGTGGTTGTCGATAGTTGTGGTAGTTTCCCCAATGTACCTCTTCTCAGTACAAAGGGAGGAATTAACTACAATCTCGCTCTTACACGACGACAACTTGGATATTCGATGAGAGATAAGCCAAATAGTATTGATATGAATGGTTTCTTTATTAAAGAGGGAGGGGATAATAAGAAAGCTAAGGAAGAAATTGCAAAGGCTTGGCATCATATTCACATGAAGAGTAGAAAGGAGTTGGGACCTAGAGGAGCCGTTTCTTTGAAGCCTTACATCCAGTGGGTACAGGAAAGGGAAATTCAGTTGAAGATGTCATATTCATGTGAGGAACCTTTACCTGATATGTTTGTGAAGACCACTCCTCCCCTTTTAGATGATGTGGAAGAGTTTCAGCTTTCCCTAGTCAGGATGCAGCAGGAGAAAGAGGCTTGGAAGAACAAGTGTCGGACTTTGGAGATGTCCTACCAGGAAGACTTGAAAGAGAAGGATGACCTAATTGAGATTCTTGAGGTTTGTGTTGTAGATATGATGGAGAAGCAAGAGGATTTATTTTCCTCTAGAGCTCGACCAAGACCTAGTCATTTACTTCCCGACTCTGGTGATTGGAAAGAGGTCATCAATAGGTACGCAAAAGAGAACAAGAAGTTGAAGGCTCATATTGTAAGACTCACTGGAAAGCGTCGACGTCTGAAGTGATATTCATCAGCCTTTCCTTCTTAGGATATGAGATTTTATCTCCTCTTGTACTTGGGATTGTTTAAACTTGTACTAAAAAGTTGTAGTCCATTTTGAAGTTATCATAATGATATTTTCAATATTTCCAATGTGTTAGTACTTTAGTATTGGCAAATTGTCTATATTTCTTTGAGTTCCTTGAAATATTAATAATAATAAAATAAATCTTGTGCATTTCATATCATGCATCATCTTGCACATATTCTTGCATTTATGTTCATACCCAGGTGTCTTATTGTGTTTTACTACTTCGTTCAGCAAGTTGTCTCACCGGTACAATACTCGGGATATTTCCAGGAAGAAAATGGAGAATCTTGAACAAGAGAACTGCGAGCTACACAAAGAAGTTACTGCTTTGAAGGCCGGTATGGCCAATCTGAGTGCTTTAATGGAATCATTGGTGGCTGCTCAGAATCAGCCATCACTTGCTCAGCCACAATAAACAACAATTGATTCTGAAGGTCCATCAGTTCCTATTTCTGTTACTCTAGTTACTGCTGCACTGAATCATATGCCTCAAGGTTACCGGTGGGGAATGCCTGAAAATTTCATGCCATAAGGTTATAATCTTGATGCTCAAGTTGTTCATATAATTGTTTGTTGCCAACAATTTTGGTAAAACACCGCTTTGGTAATGGTTTTCTTAATGTCTTGACATTTGAAGTAAATCATCTCAACTGATTTTGAATGATGTCAAAGCATATGTCTTAATATTTGCCTTTTGATCTGAACATGTTTTCAGATTTTCTGTTTCCTGGTTTTAAGCGCGCCCTATTCAGGTTTTGTGGTTTATAACTTGCGAAAAATATGGAGGAATATTTTTCGATCTGTCTTATCTTTATGGATTATATCTTGGCCTACTTTCGTGGAGATATTAAAGGGATTCAATATATTTCAATTTTTTTTAGCCCAAGCCCATAAAGAAGCTACTGCGCCTTTATAAGGGCTTGCAACCTTATTCGTACAACTGCAATAATTGAAGAAAAATATATTCTTTGTGTTTAAAATTTTGAATATTTTAATTGTAATACACTCTAGTATTGTTTCAATACTTGAGTTGTAATTTGGTAGTTGAGTTATAAATTATGGATCATTCATAAGCTTTTAAGTATTGAATGATTGAGGTTTTGCAAACTTAATAGTTATGTTGTTTTTCATTGTTAGTGATTGAAGGGATTTTTTGAGGGCCTCATACCTAGGTGTGACTTAGGTAGAAGTATAGCACGGGTAGTGATTAAGTGATTAGATCGTAAACTGGTTGTTTAATGAGGGTCTATTAATTGATACTATTTAATGGACTTATCCCTGGCTTGGTAGCCCCCATAGTAGGTGTTGTTGTACACTGAATTAGGTTATCAATCCCTTGTGTTTTTACTTCTTTTATATTGTTGCATTTTATATTGTCCTCGGATATTTGATTCGTGACATCTCCTTCGACCTCACATATCTGATACCAGAATTTCAATTGGTATCAGAGCAGGAATCATGCTCTATATCTAGGGGAGATCTAGGGAAGATAATTTCTAGTACTATGGACAAGGAAGGAGGATTTGTGAATAGACCACCCATTCTGGATGGAAGCAATTATGACTATTGGAAACCACGTATGGTGGCCTTTCTAAAATCTCTGGAAAGTAGGTCTTGGAAAGCTGTCTTAAAAGGATGGCAAAACCCTGTCAAATTGGGAGAAGATGGAGAACCTACTTCTGAGTTAAAGCCAGAAGAAGATTGGTCTAAAGAAGAGGATGAAATTTCACTTGGAAATTCTAAAGCCTTAAATGCTATATTCAATGGAATTGACAAGAACATTTTCAGATTAGTAAACACATATGAAGTAGCTAAGGATGCCTGGGGGATTCTTCAATCTACCCATGAAGGCACATCCAAAGTTAAGATGTCAAGACTTCAATTGCTCACCACCAGACTTGAAAATATGAGAATGAAGGATGATGAAAGTATTAATGTCTTCCATATGAACATTCTTGAGATTGCTAATGAATTTAGTTCTTTAGGAGAAAAAATACCCGAAAACAAATTGGTGAGAAAGATGCTTAGGTCTCTCCCCAAGAGATTTTATATGAAAGTGACTGCCATAGAAGAAGCACAAGACATTGACAAGATGAGAGTGGATGAATTTGTTGGACCCCTTCAGACCTTTGAATTAAGCATCAATGAAAGATTTGAAAAGAAGAACAAAAGCATAGCTTTTGTAACATATACCGAAGATGAAGAGGAGGATTGTGATCTGGATACAGATGAAGGAATATATAATGCTTTAGTTATGCTTGGAAGACAGTTTAACAAAGTGATAAAGAAAATGGATAGGAAACCAAGATCAAATGTCAAGAACATCTCATTGACATCCATAAGTCAAATGAGTTTGGAAGAAAAAGGACTGAAGAAAAATCCACTAAAGGGAAGGGAATACAGTGTCATGGATGTGAATGTTTTAGTCATATTAGAGCTGAATTTCCTACATATCTTAAGAAATAGAATAAAAATCTATCTATTACTTGGTCTGAAGAGGATTCTGAGAGTGATCTTGAAGAGGAATTTTCCAAGTATGTTAAAGCATTGACAGGAAAATATGTTTCTGATGAAGATTCTAGTGATTGTGAACTAACCTTTGATGAGTTAGTTGCCTCGTATAGAGAACTGTGTCTCAGAAGTGCAGAAGTTTGCCAAGAAGGGGAGAAACAAAAAGCTCCCATAACTCAGCTGAAGGCAGAAAGGAAAGAGCATCTGAAAACTATCTCTAGTCTGGAAAGTGAAGTGACTTCTCTGAATTCGAATCTTAACAGAATGGTCAAATCATTCAAGATGCTGAATAATGGGTCTGACACATTAGATGAAATTCTTCAAGTGGCAAGATAGTCAAGAGACAAGAGTGGTCTAGGGTTTAATGAGAAAGCGAAACCTTATTCAGAAGAACCTTGTAATACGGTGGGAGGACTGACTTGGTTTGTTTTGCGTTTGATCGCAATTGGTGCAGATAGCAAGAGTCGCCACCGACTTTTCTTTTATCCAATAAGGAAAGGATGAAAAGAACAGGAAATACCTTTGAGATGTTTTCTTGATTTCAGGGGGTAGATTAAGAAAATGGAAGGTGTTATAACCCTTTTCATCCGTAGTTATTTATGGCTCTTAGTTGCTTGCTAGATCATTTTGAAAATGCTTTGTTTGAAAATGTGTTTGTGGTGGATTTTGAAAGTATTTTTGAAAAGTGCCTTCGTTTATGCAAACTTTGTAATGATTCTCGTCTCTATAAGAATGTATACAAAGTGTTGTACTTTTTGAAAATATTTCATGTTTTTGAAAGTGTTTGGTGTGTTTGAAAATTGTTTTTTTTTTGAGAATAGATTGTGAGCAAGCAATTAAGAACGTTCTACCTTACTCAAAAGTCTTTTGTTCATTTCTCTCTTACTTTGATTATACTATCTTACCATTAATTGGTAAGAAGGCTTATCTTTGGATGTAAAGGGACAGACATCGGTTAATTGTATAGTTATAGAAGGAAACCTATGAGAAGTTTTTGCAATTTCATTTAGGGACTAGATTGTTTACCGAAGGCAACATCAAGGGGCATCGAGGGACTACGATCTTTTTATCAAGGTACTTTTGCTAAAACGCCCATATTCGAGGGACATAACTATTTTCCGAGGTAACAAGTGAGATTATCCTAGAGGTTCATGTGTGTGAATAGTGTGTCTGATTGCATGAAGTTTTGTCTTGAATTTAAAGGTTATCTATTTGTTGATTTTATCTTGCCATATAGCCATATTACTAATAGTGTAGGAAAGAAATAAAAATGCAAAGAATAAATCTTAAGCTATTGCAACCATAAAAAAAACAAAATAAAAGAGAGGAAAAGTGAGTCTTTCGATCTAGGCAGTATGCTCCTTCGATTCACCCTATTTCAGCTTCTTTCAACTGGGCTTGTAAGGAAACATGAATATGTATCCTTCGATCATGCCCTTGTTCTCTACTTACTTCGATTGGCCCTTAAAAAAAAATGAATGTATCCTTGGACCACACCCCTTTCTCTGCTTACTTCGACTGGACCTGCAAAGCAAAATGAATATATTTCCTTTGACCACGCCTCTTTCGTTTTAGATAGCAGCATGGGGCGAAGCCTAAAAGGCTTCCATTCACACAACCTTCTTCCTGTTTTCTTTCGTTTGGGGACTAAGTAGGAGAATGGGTTAAGGACATGCTAATATTGCTTCATAGCCAGATTAATTCTTAAAATATGTTTGGTAAATGAAGAAAACAAAACAAAAGATTGGAAAAGAAAACAAACAGAGAAGGTGAAAAACCAACTAAAGAGTAATGATAATGCTTGAAACAAAAAGAAATGGCTATTCACATGTAATGCTAGAAACTAAAGGTTAAGGTAAAGAGGACTTACCTTGCTTGAAGCAGGAATGTGGGTTTTGGACTTGAGTTATTTCCCTGGGCGTTCTTGGATTCGAAGGGGAAGAAACAAACATGGTGTTTCTTTGGCTAGATTCGAAAACTAAGAAAAGTTAAGTTGTGTTTGTTTATTTCTGGATTTGAAAGAAACAAGTGTGGTGTTTCTTCAACTTCTGGGTTTAAGAGGGTGTTAAATGTTTGAGAGTTTTGATAGTTTTTGAAGATTCTTTTCAAACAGCCAAAATCTTCTTCAGCGTTCTTCTTCTTTTGTTTTTCTTTTTCAGTCCCCTTTGATGTGCAAATGAGCTCTCTATTTATAGAGAGAAAAAATTTGGAATGAGCAGCTTTTTGAAGGAATAAAATATAGTTTCTTTGAAAGGCCAACATCCACTTGTATCAACTTTTTATAATCCCAAGATAAAAGTACTAAAATCAATGGTTGATATGGGTGGATCCTAGTTTATAGAGGGCAAGAATGCAGAAGAGACAGGCGCAAGGCTCAAGAACTTTCTAAAAAGGTGGTGATGTCATCAAGAGCAAGTTGGCTTGAAGAATAATTTAATATGGAGTGAGGTATAAGTTGGAGGCCTATGTAGCCTGACCTATGGAAAACTTGACTCTTTGAATTGAATCCTTTATCATTCCATAGCCTTCGACCAGACTTAACAAAGCAACATTTGTTACCACCAGTTGTGTGTCCTTCGAATGGACCAACTGTGTGTTATTAGAATGGCCCTCTTCAGCTGAATATGCCACTGAGTCTTCTTGCTTTTGATCACTTAGGCCTAACCCTTCGACCAGACTCAAAAGTAAACAAAACCAATTATTTCCCAACCATGGCAAGTCCTTCGAATGGGCCACTAAGTTGTATGTCATAAAGCAGCGCTATGTGTGTTGAAGGGTCTGCACATGGATTCGAAGGTGATATGAAGGTGATTCAAAACAATCATGAAGGTGGATTCGAAAGTGATATGAAGGTGACTCAAAACAATCCTGAAGGTGGATTCGAAGCCAGCATGTAGGTGCATTCGAAGTAATTTAAAAGGGAATCATTTCTTTGTGGGTGCTAGCGTGAGAGAAACCCCTGCCTTATGCATGCAAGTTTGTAGGAGGATTCGAAGGTTACATAAAAATTTATTTGAAACAAACCTGAAGATAGATTCAAAGCCAGCATGTAGGTGTATTCGAAGGAGACATGCAGGTGACAATGCCTTGTGCATGCTAACATGAGGAAAACCCCTGCCTTGTGAATCAAAGCAAACACGTAAGGAGCCAATGGTGCAATCGAAACCAGCATGCAGGAGGCCACATGCTTTGTGAGATAAACATTAAGGAGGTCATTCCTCTCTGAATCGAAGCTTGCATGCAGGAGGCCACTACTTGAATGAAGCTTGTGGACCAAAGGATGCATGAAGGGGTCCAGAGTTGGATTCGACGTATGTTTTTTGAAAGGAAACCATACTCCAATCGAAGCTTTGTGAGAAGGTAATCCTTACCCAATTGAAGCTTGCCTACATGAGTTCATTGCTCCCTGAATTGAAGCTTGCATGCAGGAGGCCACATGCTTTGTTATTCAAAGCAAGCGTGTAGAGGTCCATATGCTTAATTGAAGCTTGTGGAAATCTTGCTCGAAGGAAAGCCATTTGTTCAATCGAAACGTGTGAATCAAGGCTCGCTCGAAGAAGCTAGAATTCCCTATCAAAGGATGAATGAGTCGAAGCAAGCTTTCTTTTCTTCAATTTTGTCAAAAAAATCATTTTTTTAATCAATTTTGCTCTTTTTGTCTGTTTTGTGCTTGTGCAAACTTTGAGCTTTTGAAAATCCTTGTGAGAAGATGCCTTGAGAAGAGAGAGAGAGAGAAAATTTTGGGGTACAACAACTGCCCCTGTTCAATATTCTTAAACCTGAAGAGAAAGTATGGCACGTTGTCATTTGTAGCTTGAAGGTAGAAGATGATTGAACACTAGAGTGCCCAGAAATTTGCACTCGAAGATGTGGTGGTTGATTGTGTAGGGAATGGGCTTATAGATGCCATCCAAAGGTGATTGTTGATAGAAATTAGTCCAACTCTAAACTTGATTATAACTGTGAGGAGTGTCAGAATAAATCTTTGGTTGATTTAACTCTGAATGATATGCTGGAATGGACCCGTGTTAAGTCGTGTCTGGAAATGTATTAGAAGGAATCTGTGTAAGATTACTTTATGATGAGCATGTGTAGGGATGCTTTAGAAGATATATGAGAGGGAAGCCTAGGTAGGAATGCTTCAAGACGAATCCATGTGAAACTTTATCTAGAAATGTATGAGAAGGAACCTGGGTAGGGTTGCTTCATGACGAGTCCTGTAGCGGTAGAAATGTTCAAGACTAAGCCATTGGATTGACTAGACTTTATACAAATCAAAATAAAAATCGCCACCACGCTTTATTGTTTCCAATGGAATGGGAAAAGAGCGAATAACCCAAAAAAAGGGTGAAAGATTCAAGGTAAGGGGGTTGCTTATGCAAAGGGAAGGTATTAGCACCCTAAACATCTACGGTACTCCGCAAGAACCTCTTTGTAAAATCTGTATATTTTGGCTATGAAAACTGTTGTATATATAAAGAGTGGACGGTGCAGGTGAGAAAAGAAATATTTTTTTTAATGATTTTTGCACCCGCCGCGGTTGCGAACCTTTAGTTCCTACGTACCACCTTTTTGTGCAATAGGGGATTAGAGTACACGTAGTTCCTCTTTCAAAAATTTAAAACCCAAATGTGTTGGTTAATTTTATAAGATGAAACATCATCGTCATTGTCCGTGTGGAAAACATACTTACTACCCACAATCATGAGAAAGGAGAATTTGCATCATCTCAAAGTGGAGGATATGGCTTGGATTTTAAAATCAATAATGCCTCACTCAACCCCCAAGTGGAAAATATCTCTCTTCACTACACATTGTAAAAATATAGTTGTTTTCATCACTACAAGGATTGACAAGATTCGAATCTTTTGAGAAAAGTTTAAGAGTAAGAGCCAAAGTGGCAAGATGGTTTGAAATGAGATTGATTGACTTTTAGTCTTCTCACAAAAAAATGTCAAGGTATCATTAAGTTGATTGGGGTTTATTTATGAACAATGTTTTGAAAACACATGGACATAAGTCCAAGTTTATTATAAAAGTGGTTCAAGTTTAAAACAAGAAGAGTTTTCAAAAGGAGGAAGAATATTTTTGAAATTAAAGAAGATGGGAGGAGAAGAAGAGGCTATCCTAAAGCATAAAGTAAAAGCTAGGGATAAGAACCATATAACCAACAAGAAGCTAATACTTGACATTATGAGCCAAGATAGAATTTCCATTCCTTGGATTGAAACCAAGCAAGCAAAAATACTAGACCTCTTGAGAGAACCAAACTTCAAGTGTATTAAGTCTTCACAAAAATTGGGCAGAGTAACGGTTGTGTATGGTTGAATTCTAGATTACAAACAGTGGATGTAATCACAAAAACCTGCACACAAAAACAAACAAGCAACCCAATGTCTTGAAGTAAATCTCAAGAACTCCAGACAAAATAATCAGATAAGATCTCCAAGATAGGTCAAGGTTTCTAATCCTAAGTCCAAGAAAAGTCCCATGCTCCATAATGCCAAGGATAGTAACCAAATAGTCCAAGTACCATTAAATATTTTTTAGGGTTTATGTTGATTATTAAGTATCCTAAGAAAGGAAAAGAAAAGCTCAAGTGAGCAAAGTAAAAATGGCAAGAAAATAAATGCTCCAATGAGCAAAGATGAAAATGGCATGAAATGTAAATGCTAAAAGTAAATAGTATATAAAGCATAAAAAGAATAAAAGCATAAGGTAAAACAAGTCAATAATTAGTGGTTAGTTGGATGACCATCTTGAAACTTGCATTTGAAACTCATTAGAGTATTGGTAGAACCAAAGCCTCCACACAACAAGTTGCATTTGCTTTTTGTCAAGTATATCATCCATTTAGAATTCTCATAAGTACCATTTAATGGTCAACGATGTTTAAGTGATCCGCGTTGACCAAAGGTGTTGTAGATCCATTAGAGGATTGGTAGAACCAAAGCCTCCACACAATGAATCTCAAGGTTATTGGATCAAATAGATCAAATTAACATACATGGGCTTACAATCATAAGTTTGGGCCACAAATGATCATTTATTCGAATCGGGACAAAGTTTAGCGCTATGTTAAGCAATCGTAAGTGGACTTATATAGAAGTCGCACCTATTTTGAGGCCGGTCAATAGCAATTTATGCACCATTTGTTTTGAGACATGATATAGAGATCATGCTCCAATAACATCTAGTGTAATAAGAAAGGGATAAGATGAAGAGGGGATGGGAAAAATGAATAAACCACTTTTAAATCAAAAATTTACAGAGATAATCAACTCAAGACAGCCAGAAAATAATCACAAAATAATATTATATTTAATATATACATTAAAAGGGTTTAAAAAATGTTTAAAAAATAAAAATAGAAGAGAAAAATATCAACTATGTTCAAATTAATCAAGAAAGAAAAAGTAAGCCCATAGAAAAATTAGTAATGGATCCAAATATTTTTATAAAATTTTTGGTAATTTTTAAAAGTCAGAAATTATTTTTAAACTATTTAAAATTGCTCAAACAAACAGAAAATAGGTCAAAAATAGTAAACCTCAATATAAAATTCCATAAAATTTTCAGAAAGTCAAAAATATGCAAAATAATATTTATGAATTTTTTCAGAATTAAAAAAATGTCAGAAAGTATTTTTTAAGTAATTAAAAGAAAGCAAATAATTCAAAAAATACAAAAAATATCAAATTTTAAAATAAAAATGTGAAATAATAGTCATGAGATCTGAAATAATTCAAAGTATTTTTGTGAATTTTTTCATAATTTTTGGATAAAAAATTAAAGAGTTATGAATTTTTGAAAATTTAATCAATAAAAATATATAATTAGAAAATAAAATAAAAGCAAAAAGATGCGGACCATCAGATCATAGTCAAAACGTGTTAGTAAGCTGATCCAGTGGACCAGACGCGTTGTGTTTGATATGGACCTTAGTGAGATACGCATAGGATCAGAAAAAGGGCAGCCAATGAAATTAAAACGTTTGGCACACTATCATTGGCTGAGACGAGACATATCATCGTCTTCAACCTCCAGACATCCGGTAATGGGGATTTTGTGAGATCCTTCAAATGGAAAAATTAGGATCCCAGGCTAGAATCATTGAACTCGTCTCTTCAAGACGATTCTAACACCACCATCGCGCCAAATTTATATAAGGTATGGAGAGAGATATGAATCAAAAACCCCGAAAATAGCGAGCACCTTCAATTTGAGATTTCTCTCTCAATTTTAAATGGATTTAAAAATTGTAAGTGACATTGGAATCAGAAGAAGGAGTAGAATAGATTAGTGCTTAATTTGGATCCAAATGGTGGAGAATTCTACCTTTTCGAAGTTCAAGGAAGAAGCTCTAAAACTGGACTTCTGTAGCTTGAATTGTGGCTCGTTTTGATTAGTTTAAGTGCTGGAGAGTTTATATGATGGTTAAGGATGATGAATGCACAAAGAATTTTGGAAAAGGGAGCTTAAATCTCAGAAACTGAATTCAAAAAAAGATGGGTTCGTGTGAAGTTTTGGCAGGGTGTTTTTGGCTCTCAAAGCTTGAAGAAATGAATGGGGGATGTCCCTCTATTTATAGGGAAGTGAATGGGAATGAAAATTGGAAGAAACAAGGAAGTTTGGAAGGAAATTGAGTGAAGGTCGAGCATGAGTGAAGTGTGACTTCATTTCCATCAAAGCTCAACCAAATCTTGCGTTTTGGGGTGCTAATCACTTCTGGCAAGTTTTCTAATCAAGTTTAAATAAGAAATATGCAAAAATCTTGTGTTTAGAAGTCACATTATGGATTTCAAAATTCTGACTTTGTGGAAAATTCAGTTTCAAGTTACCAAATTCAAATCCATGGCATTTCCAACTCAAGGGGTCTTAGGGCATGATTCTTGATGCTTTAGAAAGATGAGGTTACAAGCTTTGAAATGGAAAAAGAATGGAGTTAAATGGCTACTTGAGATAAAAGTTTCATTGAGTCGAAATTAAAGAAACAGGGTTGACTTTCCATACTTAGAAATATTTCAAATTCTTCTTCAAAAATGACCTATAATCTTTTGCATCCAAACATGGCCTTCCACTTGGAATTTGCTCTTGACCAAAATATATAGAATGAAGTAGATCTCTTGAATGACATTTTGAAACTTGAACCACTCAAAATATCCAAAAATTGAGCAAGTTATTACTTGTTGAAGTTGGCTAAAAATCATGAAATGACCTATAATCTTTTGCATATTTAAGGCAACCTCCATCCATTTTACCACTTTACACATAAAATAAGGCATAAAGTTCACATATTCAATATCATTATGGAAAAATAATGGACTCAAGGTGATGAAAATTGACCAAGTTATGATAAATCGAAGTTACTTATGTAAAATTATGGATTCATCTGGATAACTTGTAATCTTTCTTCTTCACCAAGTTTCTTCCACATGAAAACTCCTTAGAACTTTTGAAGTGATTTGTTGATAACCCTTTGAAGAGAAGGATGTATTTTGAATTACTCAAAAATACCAAAAGGTGATCAAGATATACTCCTTTGAAGTTCAAAACCCTAACTTCTAGATCAAGAGAATGCCTTGAGGAACTTTGACAAATTTGAACAAACTTCTTGTACCAATATTCTTGCTTTGTGAATAGAAGTCTTTGAGGATGATAATGAGAACTCTTAGACACCAAAACCACTTCCATATCTTGAATTTTGAGAGAAATATGCTCTTGTCACCAATAGGAACAAGGCCTTGTCCAAACATGACAACTTCTCCAATCAACCCCTTGTACTTTTGATCCAAATCTAATAACCTTGAAATGTGATGAACCAAAGCAACCTTGCCATGCCAATTCTCCAAAAACCAATCCAATGGTAAGGTTTGAACTTCTCAAGCTATATTGACTAGGGCATGGGAATAAACTCATGAACCCATGCAGTAACTTGTTAAATCTCACTGTCCTTCACCTACATGAATAACAAGCAAGACAAACCAACATTGTATTTTATTAGTTAAATGAAGAAAACAAAACAATATTCACGATCACAAAAGGAACATAAGTCAAGGTGCTTGGTAATCCCTCAAAAGGAGCAAAATTCAAAGTAGGGAGGGGAACCAAGAATCCTAGTGTGATCTTGTTGTGAGTGAATCAACATGGTATGGTGAAGGGATCTTAGGGGAAAAAATTGGGGTACAACAGCTTCCCTTATTTAAGTTTCTTCTATCCGGAGATACTAAGGTTAAAAATCTTCGTGTCTACGCGATCGAAGATACTTAAATAAAAAACAAACCCTATTTTGGCCTTAAGATACCATGAAAATGCTTATGATCATGAATGCATATGAACAGGACCAAAGAGACGCGAAAATAACACTGGGTATGCAACAATAATAAAGAAACAAAGAAGCAACACCACCAGGAAAATAAATCACTGATAGACCAAAAGACCTGAATCAGAGAGGATGGTAGGATGGTCAAAGGACACACCAACTTCTACTGAAGGAGAAGCTACCAACGTTTACTGAAGGCAGAGAGAAATATAACAAACATCGATGTTCACTGCCGATGGTCTACCAACTTTCACTGAAGGTAGAAAGAGAATATATCATATCACCGCTGTTCACTGATGATGAACTACCAACGTTCACTAAGGGTAGAAAAAAGATAACAAACATAAACGTTCATTGCCGATGGTCTACCAACTTTCACTGAAGGTAGAAAGAGAATATATCATATCACTGTCGTTCACTGACAATGAACTATCAACATTCATTGAAGATAGCAAAAAGATAATAAACATCGACATTCACTTCCGATGGTCTACCAACTTTCACTGAAGGTAGAAAGAGAATATATCATATCACCGCCGTTCACTAACGATGAACTACCAACGTTCACTGAGGGTAGCAAAAAGATAATAAACACCGACGTTCACTGCCGATGGTCTACCAACTTTCACTGAAGGTAGAAAGAGAATATATCATATCATTGCCGTTCACTGATGATAAACTACCAACGTTCACTGAGGGTAGCAAAAAGATAATAAACATCGATGTTCACTGCCGATGGTCCACCAACTTTCACTGAAGGTAGAAAGAGAATATATCATATCATTGTCGTTCACTGACGATAAACTATCAACGTTCACTGAAGATAGAAAAAAGATAATAAACATCGACGTTCACTGCCGATGGTCCACGAACTTTCATTGAAGGTAGAAAGAGGATATATCATATCACCTCCGTTCACTGACGATGAACTACCAAAGTTCATTGAGGGTAGCAAAAAGATAACAAACACCAACGTTCACTGCCGATGGTTCACTAACTTTCACTGAAGGTAGAAATAGAATATATCATATCACTATCGTTCACTGACGATGAACTACCAATGTTCACTGAAGATAGCAAAAAGATAATAAACACTGACGTTCACGGACGATGGTCTACCAACTTTCACTGAAGGTAGAAAGAGAATATATCATATCACTGCCGCTTACTGACGATGAACTATCAACATTCACTGAAGATAGCAAAAAGATAACAAGTTTACCCAAGATTCTGGTGTTTCGCCTAGAACGGGTCTCAACTTCTTTAACCAAGGAACTCCACCTGGAAAGGATAATACATAAGCTGTCTCAAATAAAGAGACTTGCTATTTGTGGTCACGGAGGATTGTAAAAGGAAGTGACTTTTTTGGGGTAAGAGGTATGACTTCTGGGGGAGATGCCATGATGTTCTTGCTAAGGGGATAAAGTCTTCTTGTGCAAAATAAATGCACCAACCAAATCTTGGAGTTTTTTCAGGATTCTAAAGTAAATAATATTGCCGAGGGACCACAAATCCAAACCAGAAATAAACTGGAATGAAATAGTCAACCAGAATACATCCTTTGAGAAATAAACTCAAGAGGGAAAACAAGATCCATCCAAACAAGGAACTGTACCGGAAGGTTTAAAGAAAAAATCTTCTATGAGGGACAACTCAGTAGGGAAATTGAAAGAATATACGTTTTCTGCTTAAGACCAACGCTCTAATGAAAAGAGGGTAACTTATCTCGCAAAACAGGGTAATATGTTAACAAAAATATTAACAAATGTCAATGAATAATGATTTGTCAATTTTAGCTAATGATGCATGTATGAATGTATGAGTGTTATCGTGTGCATGCTGACAAAATAGATACACAACATGGGTAACAACCAGGAAAAACTGCCTCAGGCACTAACAACACTCGGCTAAACTTCAACCAAGATGATCATTCCAAGAATAGTTAAGGCCAGCTATAGAAACCAAACCTACTGCCTGCTTTTATCTTTACTGAGGATAAACATAATTCGGAGGTAGCCAAATCAAACAGATACCGGGGTAGAACATCCTTCTTCAGGCTTCATCGGGGAAACCAGTGTTTCTCAAAAGTAACATGCCTATTGGAGATTGCGAGATCAGTCTCAAATAAAGCAGACTGACACCGAAACATCTAAACATTCAATGGGGAATTCAGACCCACTTCACTGGAGGAAATGCGGATTCACATCATGAAAACTCAGAAAAAGGAGAAATGAATCCAAACTTGACCAAGGATACCAGAATCATAAACCTCGTGCGGTGAAACATTCCAAGTAGACCTTCCCGAGGGGAACAAAAGCTTCTCAAAACAACTGGAGTTTGTCCATTCCCGGGATCACCATTTTTGTTGTCATTGTTTCATCACAAATCTCAAAGTAAATGTAAATTGTAAAAATCTTTTTAAAAAAAATAAATCAATTTTGTTATTTAATCTCTTTGCTTTGAAAGTTATTATCATTAATAAATGGAGTCTTTGCAAGCTAAATAACATAATAAATACAAAGAATTTGGTAAAAGCTCGAATTTCATTAATAGAATGGTAGTCTGCGAATGGCGAGACTCCATAGATGATTACAAAGTTTGGGAAATGACAATACATAATGAAAAAGATACATTGAGATACAATGACAACTATCCTCCATAACAACTTTTGAAATCCTGAGCAGCAGCTTCTGTTGAAGTATGGTAAGGATCCAAGAAGATTGTTGCTTCAACGATCAAGTCTTGTCTAACGTAGTTACTTGCCAAGAAAATCCCTTTTGCCTAAGCTGCCCTTGCGGGTTTTCAACTTAGCGAGAAATTTATTCTGTTTAGGTCTCTAATTTTCACCTAGACCGCCCTTTCAGGTTTTCGGCCTACCGAGACGCTCCTTTTTTTCCTAAGCCTCCCTTTCGGGTTTTCAACTTAGCGAGCTGTTCTTTTATTTCTTTAGGCAAAGTATTTCTTGACTGCGTCAGCATTCATGGGACGTGGGAACTCCTCACCATCCATAGTTTCAAGAATTAATGCACCACTAGAGAAGGCTTTCTTGACAACATACGGGCATTCAAAATTGGGAGTCCACTTTCCCCTAGAATCAGTGTTGAAAGACATGATCTTCCTGAGCACGAGGTCGCCTTCTCTGAATTCACGAGGTTTGACCTTTTATCAAAAGCTTTCTTCATTCTTCTTTGATATAACTGGCCATGACACAAGGCTGTCATTCTCTTCTCCTCAATCAAATTCAATTGGTCAAACCTGTTCTGGACCCATTCAGCCTCCATCAACTTGGTTTCCTTTATCACACGCAACGAGGGAATCTCTACCTCGACTGGGAGTACAACTTCCATTCCATACACTAGGGAGAATGAGGTTGCTCCTGTTGAAGTGAGGACAAATGTTCGATATCCATGCATAGAAAAAGGGAGCATTTCATGCCAATCCTTATAAGTAATTACCATCTTCTGGACAATTCTCTTGATATTCTTATTAGCGGCTTCAACAGACCCATTCATCTTTGGCCTGTATGGAGATGAATTGTGATGGACAATCTTGAATTCTTCACACAGTTCTATCATCATCTTGTTGTTCAAATTCGAGCCATTGTCAGTGATGATTCTGCTCAGCACACCATACCGACATATAAGATTATTCTTGATGAAACGCACAACCACCTGTTTAGTAACATTGGCATATGAAGCAACCTCCACCCATTTGGTGAAGTAATCAATTGCTACTAAGATAAAATGGTGCTTATTCGAAGCTTTGGGTTCTATCATCCCAATCATGTCAATACCCCACATAGAGAAAGGCCATGGGAAGGAAATCACATTGAGAAGTGTCGGAGGCACATGGACCTTGTCTGCATAAAGCTTGCATTTATGACATTTCTTTGCAAATTTTTAACAGTCAGACTCCATTGTCAGCCAATAATAACCTGCCCTTAGCATCTTTTTAGCCATAGAATGTCCATTGGCATGAGTGCCAAATGAAACTTCTCTTGTATAATACATTTTCACTGAGGAAGAAACTGCCTACCAATCTTCTCAATGTTTTTCTATCTTTCCTCGATGCATCAATCAGGTATTCCTTAGTCTGAAGAAAATGTTTGATATCATAATACCAGGGTTTTTCATCTGCTACCTCCTCTGCTGTAAACACATGAGCAGGCCTATCCAGCCGTCGAACCGTAATTTGGGGTATATCATTCCAAGTATTCACTTGGTACATAGAAGCCAGAGTTGCCAGAGCATCTGCCATTTGATTTTCATCTCTAGGGATGTGATGGAATTCAACTTTATTGAAGAAGGGTAATAATCTTCTAGCATAATCTTTGTAAGGGATCAAGCCAGGGTGACGAGTGTCCCATTCTCCTTTAATTTGATTTATTACCAAAGATGAATCACCATACACATCTAGAATTTTGATTCTGAGATCAATAGCTTCCTCGAGACCCATCATGCAAGCCTCATATTCCGCCATATTATTAGTGCAATCAAATGTTAACCTTGCAGTAAAAGGAATGTGCGATCCAAGAGGAGTGATAATCACAACACCAATTCCTTTACCATAAGCATTCACAGCTCCATCAAATATCATACTCCAACGAGATTCAGGATCAGGACCTTCCTCCGGTAATGGTTCATCAAAATCCTTCACTTTCAGGAACATCACATCCTCATCGGGGAATTCATATTCTGCAGACTGGTGATCTTCCACTAGCTGGTGAGCAAGATAATCTGCCAACACACTACTTTTAATAGCCTTTTGAGTGCGGTATTCGATATCATATTCAAATAACAACATCTGCCAGTGGGAAATTCTCCCAGTAAGAGCAGGATTTTCGAAAATGTACTTGATTGGATCTATTTTGGAGATCAACCAAGTTGTGTGATTTAACATATACTGCCGCAAACGCTTTGCCGCCCAGGCCAAAACACAACATGTTTTTTCCACCATGGAATACCGCAACTCACAATCAGTGAATTTTTTGCTGAGATAATAAATGGCGAACTCCTTCTTCCCTGTTTCATCCTGTTATCCCCGAATACAACCCATGGATTTATCTAACACTGTTAGATACATAATCAACGATCTTCCTTCTACGGGAGGGAGCAAGATAGGAGGTTCAAGCAGATATTCTTTAATACTCTCAAATTCCCTTTGGCAGTCATCCGTCCACACACAACCTTGATCTTTCTTTAACAACTTAAAGATCGGTTCACATGTTGCAGTCATGTGGGAAATGAATCTGGAAATATAATTCAAACGCCTGAGAAAACCTATGACTTTCTTTTCATTTCTTGGTCCTGGCATTTCTTGAATTTCATTGACTTTATCAGGGTCAAATTCAATTCCTTTCTGGCTAACAATGAAACCCAACAACTTCCCTGATCGAACACCGAAGGTGCATTTTTTTGGATTCAAGCGGAGACGATACTTCCTCAAACGCTGAAACAACTTCAACAAATCTTCTATATGCCCTTCTTCAGTCTGGGATTTAGAAATCATATCATCAACATATACTTCAATTTCCTTGTGCATCAGATCATGGAATAGGGTGGTCATAGCCCTCTGGTACGTTGCACCAGCGTTCTTCAACCCGAAGGGCATCACTCTGTAACAGAATATTCCCCAGGGTGTGATAAACGTTGTTTTTTCCATGTCATCTGGAGCCATTCTTATTTGATTATACCCAGAAAATCCTTCCATGAACGAGAATACTTTGAATTTTTCTGTGCTATCCATTAACATGTCGATGTGAGGCAATGGAAAATCATCTTTTGGACTAGCTTTATTTAGATCTCTGTAATCTATGCACATGCAGAATTTTCCGTCTTTTTTCGGTACTGGGACAATATTGGCAATCCATTAAAGATACACTGACGTCACAAGAAAACCAGCATTAATCTGCTTTAGAACCCCCTCTTTGATCTTTACTGCCATATATGAGTGAGTTCTTCTCAACTTTTGTTTAATTGGCGGATACTCTGGCTTCAACGGCAAACGGTGCTCAACAATATTTGTATCTAGACCAGGCATATCTTGGTAATACCAAGCAAAAATATCCACATACTCTTTCAATAACCCAATCAACCTTCTCTTCACATTGGGATGCAACGATGCTCCAACCTTGACTTCCTTCGAATCTTCTCCTGAACCCAAATTGATCACTTCCAAAGGCTCTTTATATGGCTGAATGGTATTTTCCTCGTGCTCAAGCAACCGTGAGACCTCTTCTGGAATCTCGTCATAATCTTCTTCTCCATCCCCAAACACAGGACATTCAAAGTTGGGAGAGGGTGTAGGGTCATTGTATTCAACGAGTTTTTTAATTAATCTGCACATATGATTTATGATTGCTTTTAGAAACTGACACATATAACAAGTGATCATGCAGATTGAATTTCAGTTATTACTTATTTTGAAAGGGTTTTTTTATTACCATTTTCCAAGAAAAAGAAGAAAATAAAGACATAATTCGAGAAGCAAAGACAACTTTTATTAATGATCTTAAAAGTCACAGCAAACAGATAAGCCCTTCAACATTAATACTTCCACCTTGGGCAGAGTGAAAGCTTTTCAAGAAAAAAAAGATTAACAAATCAAATTACTTTGAAACATGTATCCAAGAGGGAACATCAATGGTGACCCAGTTCTGAACCCTGACTCCGTGCATCCTATAATTCGGCATTTCCTGCTCTTCTTCATCCTCCTCAACAGCATTAACTCCATAATCAGTTGGATGGAGGTAACCTCCGTTACGGAAAACATTATGATAGCTGCTCATAGTAGACTTTGACTTCAAACTTTCGCCTTTGCTATTCATTGAAGAGAACCCCAAGCCAGATCTGTTCTTGTTCACGGGTGGATCCACAATTCGTCCCCAGACTTTATTATGACCCTTACGCACAATCTGTTGCGCATCCTTCAGCGAGACCATGGAATTCTCATTTCTCCTTATGTTGTCAATGGATAAGGCTTGGAACTGGGTTCCAACAGCAGCTTCATCTGCTTCTACAATTCTGAAAGAGGATAAAAGAGATATCAACAATGGTTGCTCCCCATTTATGATCACCACCTTCCCTTCATGCACAAATTTTAGCTTCTGGTGTAAAGTTGAAGTGACAGCCCCTGCTTCATGTATCCACAGCCTTCCTAGAAAACAACTATATACAGGAACAATTTCCATGACCTGGAAGGTTATCTGGAACAAATGTGGTCCTATATGGATAGGTAAGTCCACTTCACCGATGACAGATTTCCTCGATCCATCAAATGCTTTCACAATGATGCCACTCGGGCGCATATGTGTTCCTTGGTATTTCAAATTCATGAGAGTACTCCTCGGTATAACATTCAATGTGGATCCATTATCAATTAGCACATTGGATAGCGAATCATTCTTGCAATTCATAGAGATGTGGAGGGCCAGGTTGTGATTCCTTCCTTCATCTGGTAATTCATCAATGTAGAAACTCAAGTTATTACATGACGTAATGTTTCCAATTACGCTGCTTAATTAATCTATTGGCATGTCACTCTTCACAAAAGCTTGGTCCAGTACCCTCATCAAGGATTCTCTATGAGCAGAGGAGTTCATTAATAAAGCTAAGATAGATATATTTGAAGGAGTCTGTAGTAGATGATCTACAAATTTGTAGTCGCTCATCTTAATTATCTTCAAAATATCATCCACTTATTTCTCTAGCGTAGCTCCACTAGTCTCTCCTGTAGCCTTCTTAGGTTCATCATTCGCAACAATTTTCTTTCCAGTAGCAACATCTCTCCTAACAATCGGCACAAACACACTACTGCTACAGGTCACCCTGATGTTTTCAGCTATATTTCCAACATCGGGAATTTGCTGAATGGGAACTTCCACCCCATCTTCTAAGATTGTAACATTGTATTTGTAAGGCACAGCCTTATCTAATTTGCAGGGGATAGGACCTGGAAAACTAATTACCAATGGGGTAAGAGCTGGCTTGCTATGGTACTCCACTTTAAAATGAGCGGGTGCACCAAAACAAGGCACAATGATGTTTACCCATTCTTCAACACAATCAGTCATCAAAAAGTCATTTTTGGAAAACAAATCTTCGTCTGAAGAGAAAAACTCATCCGCAGAGGCATACTCTTCCTCTGAATCTTCTCCCGTTAAACAAACTTCAACCATATCAACCTCATGACAATCATCCCTCTGACATGTGATCTTGATAGTTCCATTGTCTAACAGCAACTGAACACCCATCTTCATGATTGAACATCCTCGGGGATCTCGACAGCAAACTAGGCAAGATCCATATTAGTGTTCCACCTGACCAGCCGTATGGCAGAAGGTAGCGTGCAACTGCACGAGGTCCTCATTCATATACTCTACATCAAAAATTATGAATTCACCAGAACATCCAGAAACCATATTCACTTCCTCTTCATACTCTGCCCTAGGCCTGATTATATGGATTAGGCCCTCTTCCATCATCTCCTGTAAATAAACCTTTATCTTATCGCAACCCTATATATCTGTACTGCAAGTAGTACAATCGGCATGGTCATGCGTATAGGAGCTAAATTCACAGAGGTTTGTGTGCATTTTCACCAAATCTCCTCTAGCCAGATTAATGTCAAAAATCCGGAAGTCGCTTGGACAACCGGCCACCATATTTATAGCATTTACTCCCCCGTGCTTGGGTAGAGGGTTACCTTTCACATTAGGCCCCATGTCCTTGAAAGATAGAACACCAGACTTTACCAATTTCTGCACCTCAGTCTTCAAAGGATAACAATTCTCAACATTATGCCCTGGTGCTCCTCGATGAAAAGCACATGTTTGGTCTGCCTTATAATACCAAGGAAATTGTGAAGGTACGGCGGGAGGTGGTCGTGTCTGGTCCAACTTTTTCTGAATCAATTATGGCAGTAGATCTGTATAGCTCATGGGAATAGGGTCATAAATCTCCCTTCTCTGATTATACCCTTGATTCCCCTGCTGGGACGGTCTCTGATAAGCAACGGTAGTTGGAGCGATATTCATAACAGGAGTAACTGAGACGACTTACTGATGACGCTGATAATTCCTTCTAGGAGTGTTTACCCTCCTCTCTTGCATAACAACATTTGCATCTCCTTCTTTCTTCTTGGTAAACCCATACAATGGCTTCTTTACACCTCCGGTCACTTCACTTTTCGTCAAACGGCCTTCTCTTACAGCGTCTTCCAAGCGGATACCCATTCCTACCATCTCAGTAAAGTCACTTGGTGCGCTTGCTACCATCCTCTCGTAGTAGAAAGCACCCAGTGTCTTCAAGAAAATCTTATTCATCTCCTTCTCTTCCATGGGAGGAATCACTTGGGCGGCTACCTCCCGCCATCTCTGCGTATACTCTTTGAATGATTCCCTGTCTTTCTGAACCATGGCCCTAAGTTGGTCACAGTCAGGCGCCATGTCCATGTTGTATTTATATTGTTTGATGAATGCTTCTCCCAAATCATTAAAAGTATGGATGTTAGCGTTGTCCAAACTCATATACCACTTCAACGCAGCACCAGTCAAACTATCCTGAAAAAAGTGGATCATCAGACGCTGATCATCAGTATGGGTAGACATTCTTCTCACGTACATCACCATGTGAGCACGAGGGCAAGTGTTTCCCTTATACTTCTCAAACTCCGGGACCTTGAACTTAGTAGGTACCTTAACATTTATGACCAAGCATAGCTCATTCACATTCTTCCCAAATAGCTCTTTCCCCCTAAGGGCCTTCATCTCTCTCTGCATCTTGTCAAACTGCTCTTGAAAGTCATCCATCCTGTCATGAAGACCCAAGTCTTCACTTGGTGGAGGGAAAGGATGACACACATAATCATTAACAAATGAAACCATATTCACCGAAGGGGTGCAACAGGAACAACATGCACCACAGGAGGTGCCGGAGTAACTGTGATACGGTGGGAGAACTGACTTGGTTGTTTTGCGTTTGTGTTTGCAAACGTTGCAGTTTAGCAAGAGTCGCCACCGACTTTTCTTTTATCCAAAAGGAAAGGTGAAAAAGCACAGGAAAGACCTTTAGAAATGTTTTCTTGAGTTCGGGGGGTAGATTATGAAAAGGGAAGGTATTAGCATCCTTTTCATCCATGGTTTTCCATGGGCTCTTAGTTACTTGCTAGATCACTTGCTTTTGTTTGAAATTGTGCTTTGTGTGGTTTTTTGAAAGTATTTTGAAAAGGTGCCATTGTTTAGGCAAACTTTGTAATAATTCTCGTTCGTAGGAATGTATACAAAGTGTTGATCTTTTGAAAATGTTTTCAAGTTTTAAAAGATGTTTGGAAAGTGTGTAGTGTTTGTTTTTGAGAATAGCAAGGATGTTTGTTTTTGAAATTGAGCAAGTAATTAGGAGCATTCTACCTTACTAAAAAAGGTCTTTAGGTGTTCTTTTCCCCCTCCTTTAGACATTGCTATCTCACCATTGTTTTGGTAAGAAGCCCCATTGTTGGATGTGAAGGGACGGGCGTGGGTCATTGTATAAACATGATAGAAATGTTGTGAGATGACTTAGCATTTTTCTTTAGGGACTAAGATCATTTCAAAAGGCAACTTTGAAAGCATCATCGAGGGACTATGATCTTGTGTTTTTTGATTTGTTTGTGCTAAGACATCCCACAAGCATAACATGGCCATTTTTGTAAGGCAACAAGTGGAATAACCCTAGGGGTGCTAGTGTGAAAGTGTATTTGATTGCATGCATAATTTTGTCTTGAATTAGGGTTTTCTAAACATTGGTTTTAGTCTTGCCATACACACCCTAATTACTAACAATATATGAAAGCAATAAAAGTGCAGAAAATAAAGATTCTAGGCTATTACAATCATTAGGGGGATGGGGTGTACATATTTACAAATGGAGATTGCAAATTAAATCCTAAGTTACTATTACAACCACATCGAAATGGATAAGAATGTACAAGAATATGTAAAATGCTTATTTATTTAAGAAAAGAAATAAGTTTTGTTAAGAAAATATTTTTTTGGTCTTTTTATGTTGAAAGGGATAAAATATAATATGTGAATGTGAAATATTTTTTTTGTGTTTTTGATTAATGGAAAATAAAAGTGATGGTAAAAAGAAAGGAAAGAAGACAGAATCAGCATAAATGCTGAAACATAAGAGGTTAGAAGTTCTGACTCTGACGTGCTGCACAAACAGAAACAAACGTTAATGGAAATAGGGAAGGTCAGAAGTTCTGGATCTGCTGGGAACACAGAAGTTTCCTGAACTTCTGATACAATTGGCAGAACTTTGCCTCTCTTCTCCATGCTAGTCAGAATATAGGCAACTCAATTATTTCTCCACAAAATAGAAAATATGCATATAACAGTTTATGGCAGGTTTCATAATGCTTCAGAAACAAGAGATATCATAACTATAAATCAGAATCACGCATGAATTTGCTAAACCTAATTTTGAGTTCTAATTTCTTGAAGAAGCTCTGAAATAGAATTCCTTCTACTTAGGCAGACATATTCATGAAATATCATAATATGTACATCATCAGAATCAGAATGTCTACATTGTATTTTTAAACGTGCAAATCTGACAATGCCTAAGT
The DNA here is from genome assembly GCA_948472305.1 of Vicia faba. Classification (NCBI taxonomy): domain Eukaryota; kingdom Viridiplantae; phylum Streptophyta; class Magnoliopsida; order Fabales; family Fabaceae; genus Vicia; species Vicia faba. The sequence goes on along the minus strand of OX451737.1, from coordinate 398,947,128 downwards.
AATATGATGAGAGTCAGCAGAAGCTTACCTTGCCGCTGGAAAATATTTTGTGAGCTGGAACCTGGTTCTGACCACTTGTGATGTTCTGAACAACTTCCTCACGTGTTCAGCAGGCTAGAAAACTTTCAACTTGGGCTGTAAATGATTAGAAAATTATGGAACAACCAAGGGATACAGTTCTGACTTTTTGAGGTGGACGTTGATGGAGAATGTGTTACAGTTTGACTACAGAATTTTGGATGGCTTTTGAAATGTATATCAGAAACTGTGTGGGTGGTTTTGGTCAAAAAACACTTGAGGAAAAATGGAGTTTGAATACAAGAATTAAGAAGCTAACAGGTCTTATACTTTTGTGTTTACAGTTTTGGACTCTTGAAATTTTTGCAGGGATTCAAGGCTTTTCTTTCTAAAATTTTAGACCACTTTCAATGGCCAATGGAGTTCAATTTATAGGCACAAGTTTTGTAGTTTGGAGAGGTCAAGTGGAACTAACGTCATATGCTAGACGCTGACTTACTCTTGAAGTAAGCTTAAACAAGCATGGTTGAAGGCACAAAGTAGGATGGTTAGCAGGTTTAGCAGTGCCTAAGCTGGATTTGTCAGCATGAATTAAGGAAAAGCAAAAGCAGCGCATGGGCTTAGCACACTTTTGCACAAAAGTTTGCTTTCCCAAGACAGTATGGTACACGTGGGGGAAATCCTTTGGATAAAAACTCAAAAGTGGTTGTGAGCATTAAGTAAGCATTAAATGATGATGAGATTTATCAAATCAGAAATCCTGCCATGTGAAATTCTGCATCATTGCTTAATTCTAGATCATAAGTTCTGCTTCAGCGTAGCATCCAATCTTCTGATCCTTTTATCTTCTGGCTCCAGCATGTTCTGAAGGAGTTCCCAGAATTTCCAGGAAGCTTGCAGCACGCCTTGTAAACTTATTTGAATTACCCTTGAAAACTCCGGCCGAACCTTTGTGAAAAATGGCCCAGAAGTTCTAACCAAACCTATGTCTTGAGAATATCCAGAATTTGCGGAGTGCTTTAGTTTCATGGACGTGTCTTTGAGAGGTTATAACTTGAAATCCCAGCATTTCTAGGAGAAGTTCTGTTCTGCAATGTTTCAGATCTTGTGGGGGTCTATAACTCTTGTATCAGAAGTTCTTCCAGAATTAGCTTGCATTATGGTGATAATCTGATCAGAAGTTCTGAGCTTGCCATATTTCTTAAACACTTAGAAAAATTCTAAGTATTTAGAATTTTGACTTCTCCAAAATAGTTTTGACTTTTGAATTTCTTGACGAAACACACTTCATATTTCAACATGTCTTGATGAAATAAGATTCTTGAAACTTGATTTTGATCCAAAAGTCAAGGTTTGACTTTTCAGTATGAAAATGACCATTTTGCCCTTGTGAATAATTTTCTTGAAAAAATTATAATTCAAGGCCTGGAAATTTGATAGAAGTAAACCTGGGATCCAGGGTGATCCCTTGTGAAATGAGAGGGCAAATTTTGGGGTACAACAGCTGCCCCTGTTCAAACTTCTTGAACCTGAAGAGTTAGATTGGCGGATCCGACATTCGTGACTTGAAGGTGAAAGATGATTGAACACTAGAGTGCCCAGAAATTTGCACTCGAAGATGGATGGTGAATGGGCTTATAGATGCCATTTGGAGGGATGTTGGTAAACGCTGGAAGAAGTATCAGCATAAATCCCTTGTTGATTTATACTAAAACTTGATGTTTTACTTGTGAGGGAAATAATTAGTAAAATGCAGATGCCTGCATGATGTTCATCAAATGTGGTGTTATGCTAAATGCATATGGTATGTACACGCTATGATGTATGAATGTGAGGTATATGTCTTTGTCCGGGAAAATAAATCTCTGACTATTGCTGAGGAAATTCTGGGAGGTTGAATCCCTGAATGCCATTGGAGATGAAGAATGTGCATATCTTCAAATTTTGTTGAAAGGATGCTTTTACTGGGGAATATCGCTCAAAGGTCAGCTATTATCTGGTGTGATCCAGGCTTCACAGTTGCTGAGGATGAAGTAGTCGACTGCTATCTGGTCGTATCCAGGCTTCACAGCAATTTACCGGAGGAAGAGACGAATTAACTGTTATTTGGTCGGATCCCAGGCTTTGCAGAAAATTCCTTGAAATTGAATAGTTATCTGGTCAGATCCAGGCTTCACAATAATTTGTCAGGGATATGGAAGTTAACTGTTATCTGGTCGGATCCAGGCTTCGCAGTAACTTGAAGTGGTAACTACTATCTGGTCGGATCCAGGCTTCACAGTAAATTCCTGAAATTGAATAGTTATCTGGTCGGATTTAGGCTTCATGGTTTTTGGAAAACTGTACTATTATCTGGTCGAGTCCAAGCTTCATAGTGTCTTTTCGAGGATCATAGTTAATTGTTATCTGGTCGGGCTCCAGGTTTCACAATAAACTGTTTGAAAAACTGTCATCTGGTTAGGTCCAGGCTTTGCAGATTTATGAGGTTGACAAGGTCCATTGTTATCTGGTCGGGTACGAGTTTCACAATAAACTGTTTGAAAAACTGTCATCTGGTCGGGTCTAGGTTTCATGGTTTTTTGGAAAGTTGTACTATTATCTGGTCGAGTTCAGGCTTCATAGTGTCTTTCCGGGGATCATAGTTAATTGTTATCTAGTCGGGCTCCAGGTTTCATAATAAACTGTTTGAAAAACTGTCATATGGTTGGGTCCAGGCTTTGCAGATTTCTGAGGTTGACAAGGTCCATTGTTATCTGGTCGGGTCCAGGTTTCACAATAACCTGTTTGGGGATTTAGTTGTTATCTGGTCGGTTTCCAGGTTTCGCAACAAATCTCTGAGGATGATTGTTATCTGGTCTGATCGAGGTTTCACAATAAACCGTTCGAGAAGATGGAAATGAAAACTGATATCTGTTTGGGTCCAGGTTTCTCAGCAATTTGTTGGGGATATGGAGGCAACTTTACTGGGGAAAAGAAGTTAAACCTTGGTCGGATTGAGTTCAGGTTCTTCTATATATTTGAAGAGTTACGCTATTATCTGGTCGGGTCCAGGCTTCATAGCATCTTAGAATTGAGATTAACTGTTATCCGGTCGGGTCCAGGCTTCAGTAATAACTTGAAAATTATGCTAATATTTGGTCGGATCCAAGCTTCATAGCATCTTGAAATTGAGATCAATCTGTTATCTGGTCGGATCCAGGTTTCAGATACTCAAACTGTTATCTGGTCGGGTCCAGGTTTCAGTAATTGAAGAAGTCAAACTGTTATCTGGTCGGGTCCAGGCTTAAGTAATAACTTGAAAATTGTTCTAATATCTGGTTGGATCCAGGCTTCATAGCATCTTGGAAATAGTAAAGGTTTTGCTGACGGATTTACTGGGGATTAGGGGTTGTGGCCCTGTGATTTGCGATAATCTAAAAGGGAAATTCAAACTGGAGAGTGCCGACCGAGTTGAGTAGGACAAACTCATCTTGGGGAGGATACACCCAATTGGGGATGATAGACTCTGTTTGGAGATAATAGCCTTGGCTGGGGAAGATAGGCTCAGCTGGGGATGATAGGCTCAGCTGGGGATGATGGTATCTTGATTGTTGTATGTTTGAGAAATTTGAATTCGGCTGGGGAAATAACTCTGTTGGGGGAAATAAACCCTATAGAGGAAGTGGATTTCCTTTAGGAAGAGATCCCCGAGGCTTCAACTTGTGAAAATTGACTTAGCTGGGGAGAAAGCGACCAATAGGTCGAGGCTCTGGTCAAGGATTATCCCATGCAAAAAGACTTTGTGGGCAACTCCGTCGGGGAAAGGTTTATTGCTGTCGTCCTTGTGGGGATAATGATGATGAGATAACTCTGTGGGGCTATTTCATATACATTAAAGAGATGCTTGCTGATGCTTAGTAGGACACATGTGCCAAAGAGTTTTAATTATGTTCATATGCATATGTTCATTCAATTTTAGTCATTGGACTAATTTGCATTCAAAACAAAGACAGAAATTTTGCACTTGAAAGTGTATTTGTATTGATATTTTGTCCATGAATAGGCGTTTTTGTACAGAGAGACGAGATCCTAGTAAGAGGAAATTGTCGAAAGGAAAAAAAAATTGAGAATGAAAACAAATATCCATGTGAAATGATCTCATTACCTTCCAACTCTACTATTGCCCCAATGTCTTCGAACGTCCCTTGCCGTTGATCGAAGTTGATTGGATTGATCTTGGACCATTTGAACTTGGACCTTGGTGATAGAATTGACTGTGTGGATTTTACAGGACATAGTCGTACGCTTTTAATCCTTAATTTTTGCTTGGGCCGCCCTTTCGGGTTTTTGGTCCACTAGGATACCCTTTTTTTGCCCAAGTCGCCCTTTCGGGTTTTCAACTTGCCGGGTGTACAATCTTTTGCATATATCCCTAATTTTTTCCCAAACCTTTTGGTTTGCCGGGATGCCCTTATTTTGCTTAGGTGTGTTAACCTAGCGGGTCTCTTATGCGTAGTATTTTTTAACTATGTCCATGTTTATAGGATGTGGGAAATATTCATCATCCATGGTAGTCAGCATCATGGCACCACCAGAGAAAACTCTCTTGACAACAAATGGCCCTTCCTAAGCGGGAGTCCATTTGCCTCTGGGGTCGCCTTGTGGTAATATGTTGCGTTTTATCACCAAGTCACCAACTTGATATACTCGAGTTTTAACCTTTTTGTTGAAAGCCTTGATCATTCGTTTTTGATACGTCTGACCATGGCAAACATCAGCTAATCATTTTTCGTCAATCAGGTTCAGTTAATCCAATCTCGTTTGAATCCACTCCTCTTCGCCTAGGCCTGCCTCAATCATAATCCTTAGCAAAGGAATTTGAACTTCCACTGGCAAAACAGCTTCCATGCCATAGACTAGGGAGAAGGGAGTTGCCCCAGTTGATGTTCTAACTGAAGTACGATAGCCATGTAGAGAAAACGACACCATCTCATGCCAATCTGTATAGGTTACCACCATTTTCTGCAGAAACTTCTTGATATTTTTGTTGTCCGCTTCAATTGCGCCATTCATTTTCAGCCTATACAGAGAAGAATTGTGATGCTTGATCTTAAACTGAGTGTAAAGCTCAGGGATCATAGCATTGTTGAGGTTAGTCCCATTGCCATTGATGATACTTTCGGGGATACCATAACAACAGATGAGGTTGTGTCTGATGAATCTGGCTACCACGTTCTTGGTGACTGAGGCAAACGAGGCGGCTTCGACCCATTTGGAAAAATAGTCGATAGCAACAAGAATGAAGCGATGTATATTGAAGGCGGTAGGTTTGATCTCTCTGATCATGTCAATGCGCCACATTGCAAATGGCCACGAAGAGGTCATGACATTCAGAGGGATAGGAGGCACATGGACTTTGTCAGCATAGATTTGGCATTTGTGACGAGTCCTTGAATGTTGATGGCAATCGGTCTCCATCATTGACCAATAGTAACCTGCTCTTAAGATTTTCTTAGCCATCGTATGTCCACTTGAGTGAGTACCGAAAAGACCGTCATGCATGTCTTCCATAATCTCCTTTGCCTCCTTCTTGTCCACACATCTGAGTAGAATTTAACCATGGTTGCGCTTGTACAATATCCCATTACTTAGGAAGAATTTGGCTGCAAATCTTCGCAAGAATTTTCTGTCATTGATAGATGCCCTCTCTGGATATTCTTGTGCTTCAAGGTATCTCATCACCTCATGGTACCATGGTTTTTCCGCATCGGTGTTGAGCTCATAGCAATGTGCATGTTCATCGAATCTTTCAATTGTTATCATAGGGGCTTCGTTATCCCATCTGACCTTGAACGTTGAAGACATGGTTGCGAAAGCGTCAGCCAACTGGTTTTCTTCCCTAGGGAAATGCTCAAAAGTGATCTCTTCGAAGTGAGGAATCAGGGATAGCACAAGTTCCTTGTAAGGGATAAGATTAGGGTGTTTAGTGTCCCAATCTCCTTTTACTTAGATGATCACTAGGGCGGAATCTCCAAACACATTCAAATGCTCGATCCTTAAGTCGATAGCAGCTTTCAGACCTAAGATGCATGCCTCATATTCGACCATGTTATTTGTGCAATCGAAGCATAGTCTGGCAGTGAAAGGAGTGTGGAAACCTTCAGGAGAGATGGTCACAGCGCCATTTCCGTTACCTAAGGCTTTGGAAGCTCCATCGAATACCATAGTCCATCGGGATCCCGGTTCAGGTCCGTCATACGGTCCAAGTTTCGCACAGTCGGTTACCAGCATGATGTTCTCATCAGGGAAGTCAAAGTTCATTGACTGATAATCATATACAGCTTGGTGGGCCAAATGATCCTCTAGTACACTTCCTTTGATGGCTTTTTGAGTTGTGTATTGGATGTCATACTCGGTCAAGATCATTTGCCATCTGGCTATCCGTCCGGAGAGGGCAGGTTTCTCGAAGATGTACTTGATTGGGTCCATCTTAGAAATCAATAGAGTGGTATGAGTCAACATATACTGTCTTAGCCAGCGAGCAGCCCATCCCAGAGCGCAGTAAGTTTTATCGAGCATTGAATATCTGGTTTCACAGTCGATAAACTTTTTTCTTAGGTAATAAATAGCATACTCTTTTCGGCCAGACTCGTCATGTTGGCCCAAAACACACCCCATAGAATTCTCTAGTACTGTAAAGTACGTGATCAAGGGTCTTCCTTCAACTGGAGGCATGAGAATAAGAGGTTCTTGTAGGTATTCTTTGATTTTGTCAAAGGCAATCTTGCATTCATCGTTCCACCTGACTACCTGATCTTTATTCAAGAGTTTGAAGAGTGGCTCACAAGTAGCAGTTAAGTGTGAAATGAAACGGGCAATGTAATTGAGACGACCCAAGAATCCTCTGACTTCTTTTTCAGAATGAGGGACTGGAATTTCTTGGATGGCCTTTACCTTGGCGGGATCAACTTCAATGCCTTTATTGCTGACGACGAAACCTAGAAGCTTCCCAGAGCGTACTCCAAATGTGCACTTGTTAGGGTTCAATCTCAGCTTGTACTTCTTCAGTCTCTCGAATAGTTCGTGCAGGTGATCGAGATGTTCTTCTTTGGTTTGTGATCTGGAAATCATATCATCCACATATACCTCTATCTCATGATGAATCATGTCATGAAATAAAGCATCCAGAGCCCTTTGATATGTTGCCGCTGCATTCTTCAATCCAAACGGCATGACCTTGTAGCAGAAGGTTCCCCATTGCGTAACGAAAGTAGTCTTTTCCATATCTTCAGGAGCCATCCTTATTTAGTTATAGCCTGAGAAGCCATCCATGAATGAGAAGACTTTATGCTGAGCAGTATTATCGACTAACACGTCAATGTATGGTAGAGGGAAGTCATCTTTGGGGCTCGCCCTATTCAGATCCCTATAGTCTACGCACATGCGAACTTTCCCATCTTTCTTTGGCACTAGAACTATATTAGCCACCCATTGAGGATAGGATGTCACAGCTAGGAACCCCGTATCAAACTGTTTCATTACTTCGGCTTTGATATTTTCAGACATATCAGGCCTCATACGGAGAACCTTTTGCTTGACAGGCGGACAATCTTCTTTTGTCGGTAGACGATGAACTACGATGTCGGTATCCAACCCAGGCATATCTTCATAAGACCAAGAAAATACTTCCACATAATCATGCAACATCCGAACCAACCTGCTCTTAACACTGCTTTCCAAATTAGCGCTGATCCTGATTTCCTTCTTATCTGACTCAGTACCTAAGTTGATAACCTCAACTGACTCTTCATGTGGTTAAATAGCTTTTTCTTCTCGTAATAGAAGTCTGGCTAGTTATTCTGGTATGTCTCAATCTTCCTCGCCTTCATCTTCGGCTTGGTTGATAGGATATTCAAATTCATAGTCGACAATAGTAGGGTCATTGGCAATAGGATCCAAAGTGGATGTATACCTGCAAGAGTGTGTGTGTGTGCGTGTAAGATACATGGCTATTTTGAAAATGTATTTGGAAGAAAGAAAAGATTATGAACACAAATATTTGAATGCAAAAGAGTCTAATGTACTGAATGATCATATGATTAGATGAACATAAATAAAACCCTTGACAAATGGACCAAAGTGCCCCAGGTTAGGCACATGGCTTTAAAAGTCATTATCAAAATATTACAGACAACAGGTTTTTGAATTGACGGAAAAGTAATAACAAGTAGATTACTCCTCAATGAAGGAGATGGGCACAAAGTCCTCTGTATGCCAATTCTTCATCTCTGTTGTAGTTGGGTACACCCATTCCTCAAATGCAGCTTCTTCTTCAGAATCACCCACGGTGTTGACTTCGTGGCTTCCAATGCGAAGAGGTGGCTTTCCAACACGAGCATGCCTCACTTCCTTCTGTGCTTTAACGGTGAAGCCCAAACCAAATTTGTCTGCTTTAAAAGGGATATCGAGGAGTTGTCCCCAAGTATCACAGTTTCCTTCTTCAATCGTCGCACGGGCATCCTTGAATGAAACCATCTTTGGCGTGGCCTTAACAGCTTTAGACTCATCAGAAGAACATTTAGTAGCAGCAATCATTGGTGGTACAACCTCAAAGACTTGACATGGGGTCTCAATGAATTCTCCGTCCATCTCTATGTACTTGAAAGAATTAAGGTGGCTTACCGTAAACTCTTCTTCTCCACAGACGATGACTATTTTGCCTTTGACTGGGTAATTGAGTTTCTGATGGAGGGTTGAGGTCACTGCCCCATCCTTATGAATCCACGGGCAACCTAACAGGCAAGAATAGGCCGGACGAATATCCATAATATAGAAGGTGGAGTTTAAGGTTTGGGAGCCCACTTTGATTGGAATATCTACTTCCCCATGAACAGTCTTCTTTGATCCATCAAACGCCCTTACAATAATATCACTTGGCTTCAAGATCAAATATTCACAGTCAAAACGGTCTAATTCCCCCTTGGGTAATACATTCATAGAAGAGGCAGTTTCAATTAGCACATGTGCTAAGGTAGTCCCTTTGAACTCGATAGAAACATGTAAAGCTTTGTTGTGATACTTCCCGAGAGGTGTTAAGTCAGCATCTGAAAACCCCAGGCCATTATCAGCTGTCAGGCTAGCCACGCAATTCTCAAATTGGTCTGTTGTTGTCTCCTGGGGGACATGAGCCTTTTTTAGAAACTTGATTAATGTCTGAGCATGGGCATCGGAGCAAAGTAGCAATGACAACATTGAAATCTTAGAGGGAGTTTGCCCCAACTGTTCTACAATTTTAAAGTCGCTTCTCTTGATGATTTTCAAGATGTCGCCCATTTCACGGGCGGAAGGTTCTTCGTCAGCTACATCTTTGGAAGGTACCTCAATCACATCGGGCTCAACAACCTTCCCTTTCCCTCTGGTATCGGTATTTGGCTTGGCAGCACTAATGCGGATGGGCATTTTTGTAACTACTGGAGGCGAGATATTGGGTGAGAATGTACTCCCGATTTTAGTTACTTTGTTTGAGCCAACTATGTTACCAATATCGTCATCTTTTCCCTCTTTGATCCAGGCATCTTGTTTAATCCCATGGTAGAACACTTCAGCACCGTAATTCCATGGTACTGCTTTATTTGAAGAGTAAGAAATTGGTCCGACATTGGTAATGATTAAGGGAGCAATAGTGGGCTCGTTTGAAATTCTAATAGGACCTTTGGAGGTGATCCTAATAGGTTTGTTGGAGATGGTAATAATGGAGAGGTCTTCACATTTGTTAACCAAACTCTTGGCAGGCGGAGTCTTTTCAAAAAGAAATTTTTGGCTATCCATCATGCGTTGTATACCTTTCTTCAGCCTTTCACAACCATTGTATTGTTTCGTACAGCACACACAGTCTTTTTCACAGCCAGGGAAAATCCCAGCTTTCAATAGATTGTTCTTGATTATATTCAGCGGAGTAGTCAAATCTTCAACCGAAGCAATGAAAATTGTATCTTTGATAGCATTAACACCTTTGTCATGCTTCGACATTGGAGAGGTAACTACATTCGGCGCCGGAGGAGGATCAAATACAATAGTCTTGTTGTCAATTAAATCCTGGATCTTGTTTTTCAAGGCCCAGCACTAGTCAGTCTCGTGCCCGGGGCTGTTTGAGTGGTAAGCACACTTTGCATTCGGATTATATTTTGGTGACGAGGTGTCAGGGTTGGCAGGAGGATCGCGCAATGTCACTAAATTAGCCTTTATCAAATGTTGAAGGGCTTGAGATAGTGACATGCCTAACCTTGTAAACTGTCTTCTTGGAGCTTCAAAATGTTGATAATTGGCATATGGTCTAGGAGTAGGAGTTGGATTGGAGATTCGGACAACATTAATAGATGGATGATTATTCTTCTTGGTATGGACCCTTGTCCTATACACATTATTAACTTCCTTCTTTGCAGCAAAAGGTTTTTTGATAGGATTGGGAGTGGAGGTAGATGCCACAGATATTTTCCCACTTTTAATGCCACTTTCAACTCTTTCACCAGTTATGATTAATTCAGTGAAACCAGAAGAAGAGAAGCCAACCAATAGATTAAAGAAAGGACCAGATAAATTGCCCATGAACATGTCAATGTGTTCCCTATCAGTCAAGGGGGTTGGACCCTACTAGCAAGGTCTCTCCACTTTTGCGCATATTCTTTAAATCCTTCATTCTTCCCCATGGCCATATCTTGCAATTAAACCCTTGTTGGCGCCAAGTCGGCGTTGTATTGATACTGATGATAGAAGGAGGTAGCTAGATCCTCCCAAGTATTGATACGAGAACCATCCAACTGATAAAACCATTCAAGTTGTGTTCCAGCCAGACTCTCTTGGAAAAAGTGAACCCATAACTTCTTATCGGTATTGTGCGGTTGTATCTTGCGCACATAAGACTTCAAATGGAGCTTTGGACAAGAAATATAATCATACTTGGCAAAGATTGGTATTTTGAATTTGTGGGGAATGACTACCCCATAGATGAAGTCCAAATCTTCAAAATCTAAACCGGGGACGGCTTGGATTTCAACAAATTTCAACCTGTCTTCTAACTGCTTGTATTTGATATCAGCGGGTGGATATTGTTTGTTAAAATAATTGTGATACGGTGGGAGAACTGACTATGGTTTTGCGTTTGTTTTCGCAAATGTTTCGGTTGAGCAAGAGTTGCCACCGACTTTTTATTTTATCCTAAGGAAAGGTTTAAAAAGCACAGCAAAAACCTTTTGAGATGTTTTCTTGGGTTCGGGGAGTAGATTATAGAAAGGGAAGGTATTAGCACCCTTTCTATCCATGGTTATCCATGGGCTCTTAGTTACTTGCTTAGATCACTTGCCTTTTGTTTTCAATTGTTTTAAATGGTGCTTGTGTGTGTGTGGGTTTGAAAATGTTTTGAAAAGAAGCCAATGTGGTGGCAACCTTTGTAATGATCCATGTGGGGATGTATACAAAGATGTATGTCTTTTGAAAAGGTTTTTATTTGTTTTTGAAAGTTGTTTTGAAAGTGTAGTGATGTGTGGTTTTTGAAATAGGCAAGTGTTTTAGTTTGCAAGATTGATTCAAGTAACTAAGAGGTTATCTACTCCTAAATTTCTCAAAGTTTGTTGCTATGTTTTAACCCTTTTAATAAGTTTGTTCCACCATTGTATTTCGTGGACAATCTTATGTTAGGATGTGAAAGGGACAGGCGTGGGTCATCGTTTAGGCCATAATTGCAATGGTGCCAAGTATCTTTGGGCATTTTCTTTAAGGGACTTGATCATTTGTTTTGGCAATATTTCGAAAGTGTTATCGAGGGACTATGATCATTCAATTTGTTTGTTTTGCCCAAAGAGACCTAACATACAACATGGCCCAATTTTGAAAGGCAACAAGTGGAATACCATAGGGGGTGCAAGTGTGATTTGTGTGTCCATTTTCATGCTTGTTTGTCTTGAGATTAGGTCATAACTATTTTGTCGTTTTTCGCATACAAACCCTAATTCTAACATGGTATAATTAGAAAGCAATAAAGTGCGAAAATAAATTTACTATGCTATTACAAAACCAAATATGGGAAGGGGGGTACAAATGTTCAAATAGGGATTTTGACAAGGAATTTAAACCTAAAACTATTACATCAATATTGAAATATTTTACAAGATGATTAATTTACATAGATTAAATAAAATAAGACAAATATGCAAGAATGCAAAAAGAATTTTTATATGTATGAAAAAAAAGGAATTATTTATGTAAAATAAAAAGAAAATAAAAAGGTATTATTTTTTGGAGTTTTTCATATTTAAGGCAAAACCCTAATTTTATTAAACAAAATGTATTATTATTTAATTTAATACAAGTATTTATTTATTATGTACAAAAATAAAATAAAATGAAGTATATTTATAAAAAGTATTTTTTTATGTCAAATATTAACAAAATGAAAAATATAGGTATTTTTGTATTTTAACCTAAATATACTAGTATATATATATATATATATATATATATATATATATATATATATATATATATATATATATATATATATATATATATATATATATATATATATATATATATATATATATATATATATATATATATATATATATATATATATATATATATATATATATATATATATATATATATATATATATATATATATATATATATATATATATATATATATATATATATATATATATATATATATATATATATATATATATATATATATATATATATATATATATATATATATATATATATATATATATATATATATATATATATATATATATATATATATATATATATATATATATATATATATATATATATATGTATTAAGTTCTAAATATGTATTATATATATATAAAATAATAATATTTAATATTTAATAAAAAGAGTATTTTATCTATAAAATATTTTCAGAAAGTAAAACAAAAATAAAAATGTATAAAAATGCATTTGCACTATTTTTTTAGTATTTTAAACAAAATATATGTATTTATCTATTTATGTATAAACTAAAAGAAAACTAAATAAATGCCTAATAAAATCAAAAATGGTGAGAAAAATATTTTTATATTTTTAATGTCATGAGAAAAAATAAATAAGTCAACCAAAAAAAGAAAAAGTCAAAAAGTCAAAGAAATAAGCAAAATGGGCTCAGGGAGTTCAGAAGCAATTATGTGGTGCAAAAAGAAAAGTCAACACAGGCCCAGCCCATGAAGACCTTTCTTCAACCTCCATCCTTCTGTTTGAACAAAACGCGCGCCACTTTCTTCCATTGCAAGGTCCTGATTCCTTGAGTTTTAGCAAAAACTTCCAACATCAAAACTGTTAAGCATCTTCCCACGAATTCACACATATAAAAAACATGTTTTAACTCTCAGAAATGAGAGAGAATTTCTTCTCTCCCAATTCTTAACCTAATTTTTGTTCAAAGTTCAGACATCAAATTCTTGCAACACACATAATATAAATAAAATCTAATTATATGGGCATGTTCAGGACAATGATTATGACATATTCTCTTCACAAACCTAAAGCTAACAATGCCTAATAAGAGAGATACGAATTCAAAAACTTACCTGTTCAGTTGAAGTTCTATCTGGCAATGGAGAAACTCTCAGTGCAAGGTGATGATTGGAAAAGCTTCCTTGAGGTCCAGGGATGCTATTCCAATGTTTACTTTGTCTTGAAAGCTTTTGAATCGAGCTAGAGCACTTCACCTGTAAGTCAGAAATGTGAAAATGGTGGAACCAGTTAGAGGGATTACAGGTCGTGTTTTTGCTTTTGGTTAGCTTGCATAGATGTTAGGGGATGTATGTGAACTGGTTTGGGCAAGAATGCTTGAAAGGATTGAGAGTTGGAACTCAATCTGCAGAGGTTGCTCTGTTTGAGCAGTTTCAAGGTGATTCTGAGTTTTGGGAGGGATTGGAGGTAAAAGGCTCGTGCAATAGGTTGGTTGAGATGTGTGGAATGTGTTTGATCAGATTGTCTAAGTGTTTGTAGGCTGATATGTAAGTTGGTACAAGTTATGCTACCTTACTTGAATTTGAAGCAAGCAATGGCCACTTGATCATTCTAGCATGTACAGGCCCTCACACTATGCTGCACACATTGGCCTTGATCAGTGCAATTTGTTCACAAACTTGTGCCAAGAAGATTTGGACTGTACCACTTGGATTGCAAACTTGACATAAAGTTCTACTTTTTCAAAATGAAAATAATGCTTTTTCTAGTTTAGGGTTAATTCTCCATGTAATGTCCAAAGGCTTAGAATAACAACTTGGTTCAATGGTTTTGCATTAAATTTATGAGTGTCAAAGGGTTTTAGGACCTGTAATGTAGCACAAACTATGCTGATTTGAAAATGGCCTAAGTTATGAACATGTTCATGATCCATTCAAAAGTGAATTTTTGCCATATTGTGAAATTCGATTCTCTCAAGTTATGAGGTTGCTTGAGAAGTTCTTGGACATTTTGGAAAGCTTGGAATGTGTACTACAATCCATCGTTGAAATGCAAATTGAAATTCCAAGTGGAAGTATATGGAAAATGGCCTTGAAGTTAATTAGGTAGAAAACCTTGTCAAAAAGGTCAAATTTTCACTAAGTTAAGAATGGTTTAGTGCCCTTATTCCAAAATTTGTAACTTGAGATACAAGCCTCATTTGGGAAAACTTTGTGAATCAAAGTTGTAGATTATGTAACAAGCTACAACTTTCATGTTTTGACTTTTGTTTGAATCCAAATGAATCTTGGTGAGAAAGTGGGGCAAAGTTGGGAAAAATTAGGGTTTTCCATAACTTAGAAAAATTCTAAGTTATGAAAAATTCCATTTCAAAACCTAATTTACATTTCTTGGTTTCTTGGTGAACAAGTTTCATGATTTGGTATGTTTTGATGAAAAATGAATCTTGACTCTTGATTTTGACTAAAAAGTCAAAGTTTGACTTTTCAGTATACAGTCAAAATTGATCAATTGACTGGGAAATTCAACTGTCAATCTTGTGTACTTGGGATCTTTTGAGTTTGTTGAGCATGTTAAGATAATTCCATGGGGTCCTTGAGTCCATATGTGAGCTTGGTTTGCCATTGGCTAGGTCAAACAGTCAAAAATTGCCTTTGTGCAGTCAAAACCCTAAAAATGACCATTTTGCCCTTTTGATGATCTGATCAAATTTCTTGTGGAATTGTGATCCAAACTTGATAAAATGGTCCATATGAGTTCATAATGTTAATGTGGGTCAATTTTCATGAGATTTGACTGTCAATTGGCCACAGTTGACTTTTTCCCTAATACAGTTGATTTCTAGGTCAACTGCCCAATTGACTGGGCAAAATTTGGAATCAAGACTTGAAACTTGGTATGGATAAACTTGGGAGTCCAACATGAAGCATGAAAGTCATCTTAGGCATTTTAGGTCAAAACATCTTTGTGCAAACACAAACCCTAATTTGGATCAACAGTGCAAGGAGAAGTCTTGAGCAGAGGAAACCCTAACTGGATCTTGAGCTCCAAGGGTTTTGTGATGAGAAAATATTGAGGAAATGGGAGGGCAAATTTTGGGGTACAACAGTTGCCCCTGTTCAATCTTCTTGAACCTGAAGAGTTAGATTGGCAAGTTTGCCTTTCGTGACTCGAGGGTAAAAGGAGATTGGACACTAGAGTGCCCGGAAATTTGCACTCGCATGTTGAAGTATCAGTAATGTGATGTTGGGAATGGGCTTATAGATGCCATTTGGAGAGGTGGTGGATAGGGAGATGGGCTTATAGATGCCATCTGGAGACGTGACAGAACCTTATCGGGAATGGGCTTATAGATGCCATTTGGAGGTGTTGATCGCATAAGAGATTCCTTAGCGAGAACTTGTGTATTTGAGAAAGACAGATGTTCTCCTAGCTTGTTACAGGTGTTTGATCTTCAATCTCCTCATGCAGATATGCCCTGGCTAGATACAGGTGTCGAATCTACAATCGGTTGCTCACAGATGTGCCCTGGTTGGATACAGGAATCGAATCCGGAAATAGTCTTCAACAGATATGCCCTGGCTGGATACAGGAATCAAATCCGGAAATAGTCTTCAACAGATATGCCCTGGCTGGATACAGGAATCGAATCTTCGAACTCTTCAGACGTGCCCTGGCTAGATATAAGAATCAAGTCTGGAAATGTGGTCAACAGATATGCCCTGGCTGGATACAGGAGTCGAATCTGGAATTGTGACAGTTGATAGATATGCCCTGGCTGGATACAGGAATCGAATCTTTGAATTCTTCAGACGTGCCCTGGCTAGATACAGGAATCGAGTCTGGAAATAGTTGAAAACAGATATGCCCTGGCTGGATACAGGAATCGAATCTGGAAATGTTGTAGTTGATAGATGTGCCCTGGCTGGATACAGGAATCGAATCTTCGAACTCTTCAGACGTGCCCTGGATAGATACAGGAATCGAGTCTGGAAACTGATCACTCTCAGATGTGCCCTGGCTAGATACAGGTATCGAATCTGGAATTGTGACAGTTGAAGGTAGTTGTCTTTGGGATCGTCTTTTTCCCTGAAAAGGCAAAAACATAAGTTGTACGCAATGTCATGATGTATGATATGCATGATGTCATGATGTTCAACATGAGATAGTGTTGTATGCACTTTATCATGTATGTAAGCAAGATGTATGAAAATGTGAAATGTTTATGAATGTAATTTCGTCTTAGGAAAATAAATCCTTGACGAACGGCCGGGGAGTTGCTTTGTGGCAGAGATGCTTTGCTGAAGTTTTGATGAGAGGCCCGCTGAGAACTTCAACGATGGATTCCGCTGGGGATAATGATGATAAACTCCGCTGGGGATAACCAAAGATAAACTCCGCTGGGGAATGAAAGAACTTTGCCGAGGGCGAACTTCCGTGGCAATTAGCTGAGGATAACCCAGTTATAAGCCTTTGTGAGGAATAACTCTGAATAAAGCTCGGGAGAGACGTCTGTATCCTGCAGGGAACAAGCTTCCAGAATCTACCGGGGATGAGCTTTAAGACCTGCCGGAGAATTTTGTGCCTTTTCAGGATCGACGGGGAATCAACTCCGCTTAGAGAAAGTATTGCTGAATCTTGTCTCACTCTGCGGGGCGTTGAGATGATTTGGTCACATTCTTCAGTCGAAACTACCTTGGTACCTTGGCGGGCAAAGCAACCAGACTGCATCAGACAACTTCACGATGCCCCTGTCTCTGATGTCACCTGTAATTAATCTTTTGTTTTATATGCAAATATTTATGAATAAGCAATTTTAATGTCAAATGCATATATAAAAAATGAACATTGGACGTTCTTCGCAAGACAAAACAGAAAAAAAGAAAAACAATGGCAATTTATATGGACCAGTGAATTTGTATTGATTTGAACTTTGCCTGTGAATAGGCGTTTTTGTACAAGAGGCTGACATCCTAGTAAGAGGATGCCACCGAATAACATAGAGTTTACAATTTTGAAAAGAAAACAAAACAGCTATGTGAACAATCCCACTGGGTTCCAACTCTGCTATCGCCTTTATGTCTTCAAGCGTCTCATCACTTTGCTGCTTGGTTGAAGATGAAGCTGATTGGTCGATGCCGAAATCTGAGCCAGATAGTTGATGCCGAATTCCGGATGCGGAGTGATCCAATGAGACATAGTGTTACGCTTTATCCCTAACTTTTGCCTGGACCGCCCTTTCGGGTTTTCAGTCCACTGGGATACCCATTTTTGCCCAAGCCGCCTTTTCAGGTTTTCGACTTGTCGGGTGTACAGATTTTTTATTCATTTCATCCCTTATTTTTGCCCGAACCCTTTTGGTTCGCCGGGAAGCCCTTATTTTTGCCTAGGTATGTCAACCTAGCGGGTCTTTTATTTATGCGTAGTATTTTTTCACTATGTCTGCATTGGCGGGGTGAGGAAGGTCGTCACCATCCATGGTGGTTAGGATCATGGCTCCTCCTGAGAACACATGCTTAACCACAAATGGCCCTTCGTATGTAGGGGTCCATTTGCCCCGGGGATCACTTTGAGGAAGGATGATGCGTTTGATTACCAGGTCCCCAACTTGATACTCTTGTGGTCTGAATTTCTTGTTAAATGCCCTGATCATCCGTTTTTGATATGTCTGACCATGACAGATAGCGGTGAGCCTCTTTTCGTCAATCAGATTTAATTGATCAAGTCGAGTCTGGATCCAGTCATCTTCGCTCAAGTCTGCATCATTCATTATCCGGAGAGAGGGTATCTGAACTTCAATTGGCAAGACTGCCTCCATGCCATAGACCAAGGAGAAAGGAGTTGCCCCGGTTGACGTCCTTGCTGAAGTACGGTACCCATGAAGAGCGAACGGTAACATCTCGTGCCAATCTTTATAGGTCACTGTCATCTTCTGCACAATTTTCTTGATATTTTTATTAGCTTCCTCTACAACCCCATTCATCTTCGGCCGGTAGGGGAAGAATTGTGGTGCTGTATCTTGAATTGTTCACAGAGTTCAGTGATCATCATGTTATTGAGATTGGTACCATTGTCCGTAATGATTCTTTCCGGGACGCCGTACCGACAGATTAGATTATGCCGGATGAAACGTGCCACGACGCTCTTGGTTACTGTGGCGTAGGAAGCTGCCTCAACCCACTTCGTGAAATAATCGATCGCCACTAAGATGAAGCGATGCCCATTGGATGCCGTCGGTTGGATCTCACCGATCATATCAATGCCCCACATTGAAAAAGGCCAAGGTGCCGTCAGGACGTTCAGAGGAACCAGCGGAATATGCACCTTGTCAGCATAGATCTGGCATTTATGACAAGTTCGAGAGTGTTGGTAACAATCAGCTTCCATTGTGGACCAGAAATATCCTGCCCGAAGGATTTTCTTAGCCATGGTGTGTCCACTGGAATGTGTTCCAAATGTACCTTCATGCAGTTCTATCATGATCTTCTCTGCTTCAGCCTTATCCACACAACGTAGTAGAGTTGAATCATGATTCCGTTTGTAGAGAATGTCGTTGCTGAGGAAGAATTTCGCTGCAAACCTTCTCATGAACTTCTTGTCATTGACAGATGCACCTTCAGGGTATTCCAGAGCTTCCAAGTACCTCTTCACCTCATGATACCAGGGTTTTTCAGTCACCTTCTCAACCTCAAGCTCGCAGCAGTATGCCGGTTCGTCCAACTTCCAGATAATGATCCGGGGGGCCTCATTGTCCCATTTAACTTTGAACATTGAAGACATCGTAGCTAGTGCGTCTGCTAGCTTATTCTCCTCTCTTGGGAAGTGCTCAAAAGTTATTTCTTCAAAGTGGGGAAGCAAGGTTGACACATACTCCTTGTAAGGAATAAGATTTGGGTGTTTCGTATCCCACTCGCCTTTGATCTGATTGATCACGAGAGCGGAATCTCCGAAGACACTCAGAAACTTGATCCTTAAGTCGATTGCAGCTTGTAAACCCATGATACATGCCTCATATTCTGCCATGTTGTTGGTGCAGTTGAAACATAATCGGGCGGTGAGTGGAGTATGAGTTCCTTTGGGAGATATGATTACAGTGCCGACGCTGTTACCCAAAGCATTGGAGGCTCCGTCAAAATGCATAGACCATCGGGATCCTTCCTCAGGTCCTTCATCCGGTCCAGGTACTTCACAGTCAGTTACCACCATGATGTCTTCGTCCGGAAAATCAAAGTTCAATGATTGGTAATCGTCCACAGGTTGGTGTGCCAAATGATCCGCCAATACACTTCCTTTAATTGCTTTCTGAGTTGTATACTGGATGTCATATTCTGTTAAGATCATTTGCCATCTCGATATTCTTCCGGACAGAGCAAGTTTTTCAAATATGTACTTGATGGGATCCATCTTTGAAATCAATAGAGTAGTGTGAGTCAGCATATACTGTCTCAGCCGGCGAGCAGCCCATACCAGAGCGCAACAAGTTTTCTCGAGTAGTGAGTACCGGGTCTCACAGTCGGTAAACTTTTTGCTCAGGTAATAAATGGCGTGCTCTTTTCGGCCAGACTCGTCATGCTGCCCCAGCACACACCCCATTGAGTTGTCAAGTACTGTCAAGTATAGTATTAGAGGTCTCCCTTCCACTGGTGGCATAAGAATGGGTGGTTCTTATAGGTACTCTTTTATCTTTTCAAAGGCGGCCTGACATTCATCGTTCCAGCGTACCACTTGATCTTTCTTCAGTAATTTGAAGATTGGCTCACAAGTAGCAGTCAGATGTGAGATGAATCGGGCAATGTAATTCAGTCGTCCCAGGAAGCCTCTGACTTCTTTCTCTGTCTTTGGAGTCGGCATCTCTTGTATGGCTTTTACCTTGGCAGGGTCCACCTGAATACCTTTGTCACTTACAATGAAACCTAGCAATTTTCCGGACCTCACCCCAAAGGTGCATTTGTTGGGATTCAATCTCAGCTTATATAATTTTAGTCGGTCAAACAGCTTCCTCAAATGATCAAGGTGCTCCTCCTCAGTTTGAGACCTTGCAATCATGTCATCAACGTATACCTCAATCTCATGATGGATCATATCATGAAATAAAGCAACCATGGCACGTTGATAGCTTGCCCCAGCATTTTTCAACCCGAATGGCATGACCTTGTAGCAGAAGGTGCCCCATTGAGTCACAAAGGTAGTCTTTTCCATATCCTCCGGAGCCATCTTGATCTGGTTATACCCTGAAAAACCATCCATGAAGGAGAAAACCTTGTGTTGAGCAGTATTGTCAACAAGAACGTCGATGTGAGGTAAGGGGAAGTCATCCTTGGGGCTTGCCCTGTTCAAATCCCTGTAGTCGACACACATTCTGACTTTACCGTCCTTCTTTGGCACCGGCACCACATTGGCAATCCACTGAGGGTAAGAAGTTACTGCTAGAAACCCGGCGTCGAATTGCTTCATAACCTCAGCCTTGATCCTTTCTGACATCTCTGGGCGCATACGGCGGACCTTTTGCTTTACCGGAGGGCAGTCTTCCTTGGTTGGCAGGTGATGAACTACAATGTCGGCATCCAAACCAGGCATATCTTCATAGGACCAAGCAAATATCTCCATGTAATCACGTAGCATCTGGATCAATCGTTGCTTCACGCTGAGCTCTAGATTAGCCCCAATCTTGACCTCTTTCCTATCTGTCTTAGTACCCAGGTTAATCGTTTCTACCGGCTCTTCATGTGGTTGAATAGCCCTCTCTTCCTGGAGTAGCAGTCTTGCGAGTTCACCAGGAACTTCGCAATCATCTTCACCTTCGTCTTCGACCAAGTTGATCGGATTCTCGAAGTCATAACTGGCGGTAGCAGAGCTGTTACCAGTGAGATCCAGAGTGGATTGAAACCTGTATAAGTGAGTGTGTGTAAATATAGCTGTTTTGCAATATATAACACAGAAAGAAAAAGAGCACAAGATTTGAAATGCAACAAACGTCCAATGTTTTGATTGATGATATATGGAAATGTCATACAAAAAGCCCTTACAAATGGAGCTACGTTGCCCCGGGTAGGACACCGAGCCAACAAAGTTTTAACATATTGTTTGTTACAAATTGGAAATCAAAAGAAATTAATTACTGCGTGACAAATGTGATAGGTGTAAAATCCTTTGCCGTCCAGTTGCTTGGTCCGTTGCCGGTAGTCGGGTAGATCCAACTGTCAAACTCTGCTTCCTCTACGTCCTCCTCGATAGCATTCACCCTTGGGTTGGAGATAAACACCGGAGCCTTTCTGATCTTTTCCTTGCGCACAGCCCTCTGAGCCTCTGTAGTAAAGCCCAGCCCAAACTTGTCGTTCTTTTGAGTGAAGTCAGGAAGCTGACCCCAGTTTGCACAATTGCCTTTCTCGATTACAGCCCGGGCATCTTTCAAGGACGCCATCTTCAACGGAAAATCTTCTTCAATTACTGCCTCAGCTGATGCCAACACTGGAGGTACTTCCTCAAAATGCTGAAAGGGGGTTTCAATAAACTCCCCGTCCATCTCGATATACCGGAATGAATTCAAGTGACTAACCATGTATTCCTCCTCACCCTGCACATTAACAATCTTCCCTTTGACAGGGTATTTGAGCTTTTGGTGTAGAGTGGATGTTACTGCCCCAGCTTTGTGAATCCAGGGTCGACCCAACAAGCAAGAGTAAGATGGACGAATATCCATCACATAGAACGTGGAGTTGAAAACTTGGGAACCCACACGAATAGGGATGTCTACTTCACCGTGCACCATCCTCTTAGAACCGTCGAAGGCTCTAACAATGATGTTACTAGGTTTCAACTCCAGGCCCTCACAATCCAAGCGATCCAATGCTTTCTTGGGCAAAACATTCAGGGAAGAGCCGGTATCCACTAACACGTGTGCGAGAGTAGTGCCCCTGCATTCTATGGAAACATGCAGGGCATCATTGTGATTTTTCCCTTTGGCGGTAAGGTCAGCATCCGAGAACCCTAAGCCATTGTCAGCCGTCAAATTAGCCACACAGTCAGTGAATTGATCCGCGAAGGTCTCTTGCGGCACATGGGCCGTTTTCAGAAATGAAATCAGGGCTTTTGCATGGGCCTCTGAGCATAGCAGCAATGATAACATAGAGATTTTGGAGGGAGTATGCCCCAACTGTTCAACAACGTTAAAGTCACTCTTTTTGATAATTTTAAGAATTTCCTCCATTTCTTGTTGGGAGGCTTCCACAGCAGTCTTCCTTGGTGCCTCCGTCCTGGCAGGCGAATCGGTAGCAACTTCTTTGCCCCGAGTATCAGAGGACTCGGCGGCAGTAGTAGACACAGGAACTTGAATTGGAACATGCACACTTGCGGGTGTGATGGTGAGAGGTTTTCGGGTAACTGGCGGTGCAATGTCAGGCGAGAAGAGCCTGCCACTGCGGGTAATCTTGGCGGGACCAGTGATATTACTGATATTGGTATTGGTGTTGAACTTCTGCTTCACCCCAAGCACATACACGTCGGCTCCATAATGCCATGGAACAGCTTTATCAGACTCATACGGGAGAGGCCCCGGGACGGTAATAGTGATGGGTGCAACAGACATAATTTGGACTGGCTTCTTTACGGGAGCTTTGGCAGGATTGTAAATCGCGACAACAGATATATCTTCAATGGAAACAGACGGAACAACAGTCTTCTTGAACAGAATCTCCTTGTTATCCATCAGGCCTTGGATGCCTGATTTCAGCAGTGGACAACCGGTAGGGATAACAGCACACAGGAGGCAACCCTTACTACAACCCGGAAATAAACCAGCTAATAGTAAGTTCCTCTTAACAGTCGAAAGAGGGGTAACAACTTCATTCACCGAAACAGCATACAAATCTTCCTCAATGGCATTTACTCTATGCTGGGGCATAAGAGCAGTTACAACATTTGGTCTCTCAGGCGCTTCAAACTGAATTTCCTTCGCGTCGATAAGATCTTGCACTTTGTTTCTCAAGGCCCAGAAATCATCAGTAGTGTGCCCGAGACTATCAGAATGATAAGCACACCGGGCATTTGGGTTATACTTAGGAGACGCAGTGTTGACGACCTTAGGAGCTTCTTTGAGGGTCACCAAGTTGGTTGACAATAGTTTGGGTAAAATTTGAGATAAGGTCATACTCAGCCGAGTATACTGCCTCTTGGGCCTTTCACCTCTTTGTTGATTGTACTGCTGAGGAGCAGCAACAGGTTTTGAAATGACCAAAGCATTGACGGCTTGGCGACTTTCGGGTTTGACTTGTCTTCTAGGACCATAGACGACGCTTGCTTCTTTCTTAAACGGCCTCTTCTCAGTACTTGTGGAGGCAGCCTTTTGTATCTTGCCTGACCTGATGCCAACTTCAATTCTTTCTCCCGTTAGAATCAAATCCGTAAACCCAGCGGAGGAGTTACCAACCATATGATTGAAAAATGGGCCAGATAAAGTCCCTAGGAACATATCAACCAGCTCACGATCAGTTAATGGAGGCTGCACCCTGCCAGCCAAATCTCTCCATTTTTGTGCATATTCTTTGAACCCTTCACCCGTTCCTAGAGACATACCCTGAAGTTGGGTACGCGTAGGAGCGAGATCAGAATTGTATTGATATTGTCTGTAGAATGCGGTTGCCAAATCTTCCCAGTGTCGGATGCTAGTTCCATCTAATTGGTAGAACCATTCAAGCTGCGACCCCGAAAGGCTATCTTGGAAGAAGTGAATCCAAAGGTTCTTATCCGCCGTGTAAGGTTGGATCTTCCTTACGTACGACCTCAGATGCAGCTTTGGGCAGGAAACCCCATCATACTTGGCAAAGACAGGCGCCTTAAACTTGTGTGGAATTACTACCCCAGAAGATAATCCCAGATCTCCGAAATCCAGCCCCGGCACATTCTGAATCTCCATGGCGCTCAAGCGGTCTTCCAATTGCTTGTATCTGTCAGCAGCGGGTGGGTATTGTTCGTCATTATAGTCCGTCTCGTTGTCGGAGACTGCGGGACTAGGAGCTCCTCCCCCTTGGGGACTGTTTTTCTCAGCAGAAGAAGTAGTTGGATCAACTTCATTATGGAGTGTGTTCCCAAATCTGCGTCCGGCGTTGAATAACGCAGTCCTCTTTTTCTTCTTCTTCTTCTTCAGGAGTAGAGTCTTCAACTCTTGCTGACCTTGGGCCAGACTCAGGACCATTTCTTGAAACTGTGCACTTTGGGCCTGAAGGGCCTTGATGGCTTGCTCACTGGATGAGTCTGGATTCATGATGACTGTTCAAAATAAACACCGAAGGAGATTAAGCAACCTGTGAAATAGGGTACCTGCTATGCATATGGTGCAATGGAATGCGTATGTTTTATGTTTTCAAAGACAAACAAGATTCAACTTTGTAGACAAAAAGGGAAACACGCTTCATTAGATTAAAATTTTCAATTGTTCAACAATTTGCCCTTAGGCATTACAGGAATGAAAAATACTGGAAAGGAAATAACAGCTATAAAGGGAAATATCCAAAGCCCATCAATGCTCCCATGGCCTCCTTTTCTCAGTGTTGATGTAGTTGTTCAGGACCCTCTCTTCCTCCAATTGCTTAGTCAGCCTCTGGATCTTCCGTTCCTGCTCGTTGAACTTCTCCCGATAGAAATCCCGTTCTTCCTTTAGCTGCGCCCAAGATCTCTTCATTGTGTCAAAATCAGTAGGTATCTGAGGAGGGAGGACAGTTGGAGGAACCCCATCTTCATCAGGAGATTCAAGAATGAGAGGTCTAACAGCTTCGTATGGCATACCTAACCTCTGAGCACGGATGCGGACCCATTTGCAATAGGGTTCCATTGGTAGAGAAGTCTTTGGTCCCAACTCATATGGGTCAGCTTTGTGAATTCTGTCCCAAGCTCTAATGAATCCATGGCGTAGTTTGTCACTGTCTGCCTGAAAATCAAAATGGAAGTGAGGAACCAGCATTTCATGAGGCCCATCTCCTCTGGCTCTTCCAAACTGACGGAGAGCTAAGCATGGATTGTAAGAGATTCCTCCTTGGATACCAATCAACGGAACATTAGGGTATTCTCCGCAACGGTCAACAACAGCTACCTCATCCAAACCTCTGAGAGTCCAGTTGATGTCATTATCAGTGAGAGACATTAACCTCCGAGCCCAACCTTTTCCTTCTTCATTCTTCAGCACGAACTTAGGAAGGTGCGAAATAAACCACCTTACTAGCAAAGGAGCACAACACCACGGAGTTCCCCGTTTTCGAGCAGTACGAGCATAGAGTTGTTGCAGGATATCACCCAAAAGAGTGGGTACAGGATTCCGAGACATGAAGATCCTTATGACATGGATACTGATAAAGGTGTCAGGATTGGGAAACAGTACCAGACCATAAATCAAAAGAGCTAGAATATCTTCGTACGCCTTGAAGTCCAAGTCATTCCAGAAATCATTAGCCTTGCCAACCAGAAATTTGACCAAAAAGCCCTTGACCCCATTTCTAGTTTCCCAGTTAGCTAATACCTCTTCTTTGGTCAAGGGGAGAATTGCAGCAATCTCTTCAGGCCTAGGAGTCTTTTCCAAACCCGTGAATGGAGTTTGTTCCAAGACAGGGATCCCAAGCAAATAAGAGAATTCTTCCAGGGTAGGAACCAGCTGGAAGTCTTGAAAGGTGAAACAATGATACAGAGGGTCATAAAACTGGGTCAGAACACTCATCAGTTGTTGGTCCCATTTTGCAGTGACCAAGCCAAGGAGAGAACCATGTCTGTTGATGAAGGAAGAAGTGTTTGGAATCCTACCAACCAAATCCTTGAGTAAAACTGGTGGTTGAACAAAGTTGAGCCGGACAGTATTCCTACGCACGGGCATCATGATGTCCTACAAAACAGAGCAAAGATGAAACTCTTTTGTCTTTGAAATGGGTTAGTCCTTTATACAGGATGCATGCAATGGTATGATGGAATGATGCTATGATGAAGCACACCACAAGTATTCACATAGGCAAGCATGGTAAGGCACACAAGTCACACAAGACACCCTTAGGTTTCAGGCCAGCATGAATTTCAGGTATTACCCTCTTTTGGTTTTGTTGGTTAAAACCTGTCCTATCAAAAGTAACCGGGTTCTAGAGGATCTCAAATCATTGGCTACCCTCAATCGGTCATAACTCCAGCATCGCAATCTTTTCTCGCGGCCAGAACCATCTCGAGAGTTTAGCCTCAATGAGTGTAGCATACTGCTACTGTCCTAATAGCCAAGTTGGTCAATTTAGGGTTTTAAGGTTGGTTGGTGTTTAATGACTCCTTAGAAGACCTATATTCTCCCCGTTGCAACACAAGGGATATAGGTACAGACTAAGACGCCACACCAACGTAGCCACTGCTTCACCCATGTCGGTCTACGCCGGACAGGTCCCTCACAGATTATGCTACCTAAAAAGGGTATTTCCCAGATCCGGGTTAGGATCTATGAAACTCCGATGCAAAGCCCAC
Organism: Vicia faba; assembly: GCA_948472305.1. Lineage (NCBI taxonomy): Eukaryota > Viridiplantae > Streptophyta > Magnoliopsida > Fabales > Fabaceae > Vicia > Vicia faba. The sequence goes on along the minus strand of OX451737.1, from coordinate 398,920,161 downwards.
AAATATAAAAGCAAACAAAGCAAACAATTGAAAACAAAGGTGATCTAAACCCTAAGGTTACTCCACTTTTAAGTATTCCCCAGCAGAGTCGCCAGTTCTGTGATACGGTGGGAGAACTGACTATGGTTTTGCGTTTGTTTTCGCAAATGTTTCGGTTGAGCAAGAGTCGCCACCGACTTTTTATTTTATCCTAAGGAAAGGTTTAAAAAGCACAGCAAAAACCTTTTGAGATGTTTTCTTGGGTTCGGGGAGTAGATTATAGAAAGGGAAGGTATTAGCACCCTTTCTATCCATGGTTATCCATGGGCTCTTAGTTACTTGCTTAGATCACTTGCCTTTTGTTTTTAATTGTTTTAAATGGTTCTTGTGTGTGTGGGTTTGAAAATGTTTTGAAAAGAAGCCAATGTGGTGGCAACCTTTGTAATGATCCATGTGGGGATGTATACAAAGATGTATGTCTTTTGAAAAGGTTTTTATTTGTTTTTGAAAGTGTAGTGATGTGTGGTTTTTGAAATAGGCAAGTGTTTTAGTTTGCAAGATTGATTCAAGTAACTAAGAGGTTATCTACTCCTAAATTTCTCAAAGTTTGTTGCTATGTTTTAACCCTTTTAATAAGTTTGTTCCACCATTGTATTTGGTGGACAATCTTATGTTAGGATGTGAAAGGGACAGGCGCGGGTCATCGTTTAGGCCATAATTGCAATGGTGCCAAGTATCTTTGGGCATTTTCTTTAAGGGACTTGATCATTTGTTTTGGCAATATTTCGAAAGTGTTATCGAGGGACTATGATCATTCAATTTGTTTGTTTTGCCCAAAGAGACCTAACATACAACATGGCCCAATTTTGAAAGGCAACAAGTGGAATACCCTAGGGGGTGCAAGTGTGATTTGTGTGTCCATTTTCATGCTTGTTTGTCTTGAGATTAGGTCATAACTATTTTGTCGTTTTTCGCATACAAACCCTAATTCTAACATGGTATAATTAGAAAGCAATAAAGTGCGAAAATAAATTTACTATGCTATTACAAAACCAAATATGGGAAGGGGGGTGCAAATGTTCAAATAGGGATTTTGACAAGGAATTTAAACCTAAAACTATTACATCAATATTGAAATATTTTACAAGATGATTAATTTACATAGATTAAATAAAATAAGACAAATATGCAAGAATGCAAAAAGAATTTTTATATGTATGAAAAAAAAGAATTATTTATGTAAAATAAAAAGAAAATAAAAAGGTATTATTTTTTGGAGTTTTTCATATTTAAGGCAAAACCTAATTTTATTAAACAAAATGTATTATTATTTAATTTAATACAAGTATTTATTTATTATGTACAAAAATAAAATAAAGTGAAGTATATTTATAAAAAGTATTTTTTTATGTCAAATATTAACAAAATGAAAAAGATAGGTATTTTTGTATATATATATATATATATATATATATATATATATATATATATATATATATATATATATATATATATATATATATATATATATATATATATATATATATATATATATATATATATATATATATATATATATATATATATATATATATATATGTATTAAGTTCTAAATATGTATTATATATATATAAAATAATAATATTTAATATTTAATAAAAAGAGTATTTTTTCTATAAAATATTTTCAGAAAGTAAAACAAAAATAAAAATGTATAAAAATGCATTTGCACTATTTTTTTAGTATTTTAAACAAAATATATGTATTTATCTATTTATGTATAAACTAAAAGAAAACTAAATAAATGCCTAATAAAATAAAAAATGGTGAGAAAAAATATTTTTATATTTTTAATGTCATGAGAAAAAATAAATAAGTCAACCAAAAAAAGAAAAAGTCAAAAAGTCAAAGAAATAAGCAAAATGGGCTCAGGGGGTTCAGAAGCAATTATGTGGTGCAAAAAGAAAAGTCAACACAGGCCCAGCCCATGAAGACCTTTCTTCAACCTCCAGCCTTCTGTTTGAACAAAACGCGGGCCACTTTCTTCCATTGCAAGGTCCTGATTCCTTGAGTTTTAGCAAAAACTTCCAACATCAAAACTGTTAAGCATCTTCTCACGAATTCACACATATAAAAAACATGTTTTAACTCTCAGAAATGAGAGAGAATTTCTTCTCTCCCAATTCTTAACCTAATTTTTGTTCAAAGTTCAGACATCAAATTCTTGCAACACACATAATATAAATAAAATCTAATTATATGGGCATGTTCAGGACAATGATTATGACATATTCTCTTCACAAACCTAAAGCTAACAATGCCTAATAAGAGAGATACGAATTCAAAAACTTACCTGTTCAGTTGAAGTTCTATCTGGCAATGGAGAAACTCTCAGTGCAAGGTGATGATTGGAAAAGCTTCCTTGAGGTCCAGGGATGCTATTCCAATGTTTACTTTGTCTTGAAAGCTTTTGAATCGAGCTAGAGCACTTCACCTGTAAGTCAGAAATGTGAAAATGGTGGAACCAGTTAGAGGGATTACAGGTCGTGTTTTTGCTTTTGGTTAGCTTGCATAGATGTTAGGGGATGTATGTGAACTGGTTTGGGCAAGAATGCTTGAAAGGATTGAGAGTTGGAACTCAATCTGCAGAGGTTGCTCTGTTTGAGCAGTTTCAAGGTGATTCTGAGTTTTGGGAGGGATTGGAGGTAAAAGGCTCGTGCAATAGGTTGGTTGAGATGTGTGGAATGTGTTTGATCAGATTGTCTAAGTGTTTGTAGGCTGATATGTAAGTTGGTACAAGTTATGCTACCTTACTTGAATTTGAAGCAAGCAATGGCCACTTGATCATTCTAGCCTGTACAGGCCCTCACACTATGCTGCACACATTGGCCTTGATCAGTGCAATTTGTTCACAAACTTGTGCCAAGAAGATTTGGACTGTACCACTTGGATTGCAAACTTGACATAAAGTTCTACTTTTTCAAAATGGAAATAATGCTTTTTCTAGTTTAGGGTTAATTCTCCATGTAATGTCCAAAGGCTTAGAATAACAACTTGGTTCAATGGTTTTGCATTAAATTTATGAGTGTCAAAGGGTTTTAGGACCTGTAATGTAGCACAAACTATGCTGATTTGAAAATGGCCTAAGTTATGAACATGTTCATGATCCATTCAAAAGTGAATTTTTGCCATATTGTGAAATTCGATTCTCTCAAGTTATGAGGTTGCTTGAGAAGTTCTTGGACATTTTGGAAAGCTTGGAATGTGTACTACAATCCATCTTTGAAATGAAAATTGAAATTCCAAGTGGAAGTGTATGGAAAATGGCCTTGAAGTTAGGTAGAAAACCTTGTCAAAAAGGTCAAATTTTCACTAAGTTAAGAATGGTTTAGTGCCCTTATTCCAAAATTTGTAACTTGAGATACAAGCCTAATTTGGGAAAACTTTGTGAATCAAAGTTGTAGATTATGTAACAAGCTACAACTTTCATGTTTTGACTTTTGTTTGAATCCAAATGAATCTTGGTGAGAAAGTGGGGAAAAGTTGGGAAAAAATTAGGGTTTTCCATAACTTAGAAAAATTCTAAGTTATGAAAAATTCCATTTCAAACCCTAATTTACATTTCTTGGTTTCTTGGTGAACAAGTTTCATGATTTGGTATGTTTTGATGAAAAATGAATCTTGACTCTTGATTTTGACTAAAAAGTCAAAGTTTGACTTTTCAGTATACAGTCAAAATTGATCAATTGACTGGGAAATTCAACTGTCAATCTTGTGTACTTGGGATCTTTTGAGTTTGTTGAGCATGTCAAGATAATTCCATGGGGTCCTTGAGTCCATATGTGAGCTTGGTTTGCCATTGGCTAGGTCAAACAGTCAAAAATTGCCTTTGTGCAGTCAAAACCCTAAAAATTACCATTTTGCCCTTTTGATGATCTGATCAAATTTCTTGTGGAATTATGATCCAAACTTGATCAAATGGTCCATATGAGTTCATAATGTTGATGTGGGTCAATTTTCATGAGATTTGACTGTCAATTGGCCACAGTTGACTTTTTCCCTAATACAGTTGATTTCTAGGTCAACTATCCAATTGACTGGGCAAAATTTGGAATCAAGACTTGAAACTTGGTATGGATAAACTTGGGAGTCCAACATGAAGCATGAAAGTCATCTTAGGCATTTTAGGTCAAAACATCTTTGTGCAAACACAAACCCTAATTTAGATCAACAGTGCAAGGAGAAGTCTTGAGCAGAGGAAACCCTAACTGGATCTTGAGCTCCAAGGGTTTTGTGATGAGAAAATATTGAGGAAATGGGAGGGCAAATTTTGGGGTACAACAATAATCATCACCAGATTCTTGATCATTGGCATACTCAGCCTGAGTACTCTTGACCTCGCCAACCTGGTTCTCATTCTCTTTAGATGAGTCTTCTCCTACTGGGATTTGACAGATTGTCTCCTTGAACCTTCTACCCATGTTGAGTAGAGCTTTCTTCTTTGGCTTCTTCTTAACGGACAACAAAGCCATCATATCTTGCTGCCCCTTGGCCAGGGCGAGTAAAGCTTCCTGAAACTGAGAATTCTGGGCTTGGAGTTTCGTCACAGTTTTCTCTAGATCCATCTTGCTGAAATAAACAACGGAGAGATAAGGAAACCTGTTATACGACAACCTGTCATGTTATGATGCATGGAATATGTATATGCAAATGATTTCAAGGATTAATGAAATTTAAATTTGTCTAGACAAAAGAATGAACAAACGTTAACTTTCATTAGTCAAAACAAGAAAGATTACATTATGCCCCTTGGGCTTACAAAATAGCTTTCTACGATAAAGAGATCGAACGCATCCTATTTGGTGCGAGATAAGCATTCACATTCTGCTCTTCTTGTAGTTGTTTCATAAGCTCCAAGACCATCTTTTCACTAGCATAGAACTGAGCCTCGAAAGTATCTCGTTCTTCCTTCAGCTGGATCCAACCCTTTTGTAAGTCTTCGAGAGAGGTAGGCATGTCGGGATGGAGGATAGTGTAGGAAATATTTCCTTCGACCACAGGCTCCATGATGACTGGTAAAATGGAAGGATAAGGCATCACAAGTGTCTGAGCACGACCCCGTACCCACCTAAGGTAACGCTCGAGAGGGATAAAGTTTTTGTGTCCCAAAGTCCTACTGTCCACCTTGTTCACCATGCCCCAGGCTCGTGTAAACCTTTGGTGGTAATCTTGGTCTTCTTTGTCATAGTCGAACACCAGACCTTGAATGAGCATCTCATGAGGGCCGTCTCTTCAGGCATACCCAAATTGTCGAAGAGCTAAGCAGGGATTATAGGTGATACCTCCCCTAATACCAAGAAAAGGGACGTTAGGAAATTCCCCACAGCGGTCAATGATAGAGACGTCTTCCAAGGATCTTGAACAGCAACAAATGTCGGAATGGGTGAGGGACATCATCCTTTGAGACCATGTCAGTCTTTACTCATTCTTCAATGCTGATTGAGGTAGGTTTGAAGTGAACCATTTGGCGAGTAAGGTAATACAACACAAGAGAATACCTTTTTTCTTCATGGTGCGGGTATGAAGGCAGTGCAAGATGTCTCCCAATAAGATAGGTATGGGATTGCGAGAGAGAAAGACTTTGATGGCATTAACATCTATGAATTGGTCCGAGTTGGGGAACAGAACCAAACCATAAATGAGAAGATCTAGGACGTCTTCAAAAGCTTGGAAATCCATGTCGTCCCAGAATGAACGAGCCTTCTCCAATAGAAACTTGGCTAGGAAACCTTTGACCCCGCTTCTTGTCTCCCAATTGGCTATGACGTCTTCTCTTTTCAGATGCAAAGCTTCAGCGATGACTTCAGGTTTTGGAATTCCTTCTAGGCCGGTGAACGGTATCTGATCAAGCACGGGGCACCCCTAAGAGTAGATAGAACTCTTCCAGTGTATGTACCAACTGATAGTCCGAGAAAGTGAAACAATGATGTACGGGATCAAAGAATTGGAACAACACACACATCATCTCCTCTTGGAAGTTGGATGTAGCCAAACTGAGGAATCGACCATATTTCTTGGTAAAAGGAGAATCCCCAGGCACTCTTGAGGCTAACTCTTGAAATTGAGGGTGTGCTTTTACAAAGCTGATTCGGATGGTGTTTCTTCGGCTGAAATTCATGACCTACAAAACAAAAACAAAGATAAATTTGTAAATCCTTGAAATGGTTAGTGAGTATGTGTATGATGCTTATGATGTTTATGATGTTATGTACAAGTAATTATATACACACAAAGCAAATAAATCCCTATGTTTTAGGCTTGCATGAGGTTTTATAGGTAAGTACCCTCTTGAAGTTTAGTTGGCTTAACCTATCCTAGTAATAGTGATTGGGTTCTAAAGGATCTCAATATCACCGACCTTTCTTTTAGGCGTTGTCTCAGCATAATCAATCTTTTCTTGCGGCCGAGATATCCCTAAAGTCCAGCCTCAATGAGTGTAGTATCGAGTATCAACCAATTTTCAGCTCTACACCAAAACTAGTTATCTCACTATGTCCTAATGGCCAAGTTTTTTCAATTAGGGTTCTAAGGTCAGTTAGTGCTTTATGAAGCCACTCAGCAGCCCCATATTCTCCTCAATTCACCACGAGGGATACCGGTACCCACAAATGCGTCACACTAACGTAGCCATTGCTTTAACCGTATCGGTGTACGCCATACAGTTTCCATAATCTATTGCTACTTACCTAAAAATGTGACCCAAATTTGGGTGGAGGATCAAAGCAAGCCCAAACAGAGAACCAAAATGTAAAGCATACAAATCAAACAAAGAAAGCAATTAAATGTGATATAACCCTAAGGTAACCCCACTTTTATATGTTCTCCCCAGCAGAGTCGCCAATTTTGTGATACGGTTGGAGAAATGACTTGTTTGTTTTGCGTTTGTGTTTGCAAATATTGTGGTTTAGCAAGAGTCTCCACCGACTTTTCTTTTATCCAAAAGGAAAGGTGAAAAAGCACAGGAAAGACCTTTAGAGATATTTTCTTGAGTTCGAGGGATAGATCATGAAAATGGAAGGTATTATCACCCTTTTCATCCATGGTTTTCCATGGGCTCTTAGTTACTTGCTAGGTCACTTGCTTTTGTTTGAAATTATGCTTTGTGTGGTTTTTTGAAAGTATTTTGAAAAGGCGCCATCGTTTCGGCAACCTTTGTAATGATTCTCGTTCGTAAGAATGTATACAAAGTGTTGATCTTTTGAAAATGTTTTCAAGTTTTAAAAGATGTTTGGAAAGTGTTGGTGTTTGTTTTTGAGAATAACAACAATGTTTGTTTTTAAAATTGAGCAAGTAATTAGGAGCATTCTACCTTACTAAAAAAGGTCTTTAGGTGTTCTTTTCCCCCTCCTTTAGACGTTGCTATCTTACCATTGTTTTGGTAAGAAGCCCCATCGTTGGATGTGAAGGGACGGGTGTGGGTCATCGTATAACCATGATAGCAATGTTGTGAGATGACTTAGCATTTTTATTTAGGGACTAAGATCATTTCGAAAGGCAACTTTGATAGCGTCATCGAGGGACTATGATCTTGTATTTTTTTATTTGTTTGTGCTAAGACATCCACATGCATAACATGGCCATTTTTGTAAAGCAACAAGTGGAATAACCCTAGGGGTGCTAGTTTGCAAGTGTATTTGATTGCATGCATAATTTTGTCTTGAATTAGGGTTTTCTAAACATTGGTTTTAGTCTTGCCATACACACCCTAATTACTAACAATATATGAAAGCAATAAAAGTGCGGAAAATAAAGATTCTACTCTATTACAATCATTAGGGGGATGGGGTGTACATATTTACAAATGGGGATTGCAAATTAAATAATAAGTTACTATTACAACCACATCGAAATGGATAAGAATGTACAAGAATATGTAAAATGCTTATTTATTAAGAAAAGAAATAAGTTTTGTTAAGAAAATATTTTTTTGGTCTTTTTGTGTTGAAAGGAATAAAATATAATATGTGAACGTGAAATATTTTTTTTGGATTTTTGATTAATGGAAAATAAAAGTGATGGTAAAAAGAAAGGAAAGAAGACAGAATCAGCGTAAATGCTGAAACAGAAGAGGTCAGAAGTTCTGACTCTGACGTGCTGTACAAACAAAAACAAACGTTAATGGAAATAGGGAAGGTCAGAAGTTCTGGATTTGCTGGGAACACAAAAGTTTCTAGAAGTTCAGATGCAACTGGCAGAACTTTGGCTCTCTTCTCCATGCTAGTCTGAATATCTGCAACTCAGTCATTTCTCCACAAAACAGAAGATATGCATATAACAGTTTATGGTAGGTTTCATAATGCTTCAGAAACAAGAGATATCAGAACTATAAATCGGAATCAAGCATGAATTTGCTAAACCTAATTCTGAGTTCTAATTTCTTCAAGAAGCTCTGAACTAGAATTCCTTCTACTTAGGCAGGCAGATGCATAAAATCTCAGAATAAGTACATCATCAGAATCAGAGTGTCTACATTGTATTTTTAAACGTGTAAATCTGACAATGCCTAAGTAATATGATGAGAGTCAACAGAAGCTTACCTTGCAGCTGGAAAATATTCTGTGAGTTGGAACCTGGTTCTGACCACTTGTGATGTTCTGAACAGCTTCCTCACGTGTTCAGCATGCTGAAAAACTTTCAACTTGGGTTGTAAATGATTAGAAAATTCTGGAACAACCAAGGGATAAAGTTATGACTTTTTGAGGTGGACGTTGATGGAGAATGTGTTACAGTTTGACTACAGAATTTTGGATGGCTTTTGAAATGTATATCAGAAACTGTGTGGGTGGTTTTGGTCAAGAAACACTTGAGGAAAAATGGAGTTTGAATACAAGAATCAAAAAGCTAACAGGTTTTATATTTTTGTGTTTACAGTTTTTGGACTCTTAAAATTTTTGCAGGGATTCAAGGCTTTTCTTTCTCAAATTTCCGACCACTTTCAATGGCCAATGGAGTTCAATTTATAGGCAAAAGTTTTGTAGTTTGGAGAGGTCAAGTGGCACCAATGTCATACGCTAGACGCTGACTTACTCTTGAAGTAAGCTTAAACAAGCATGGTTCAAGGCACAAAGTAGGATGGTTAGCAGGTTTAGCAGCGCCTAAGCTGGATTTGTCAACATGAATTAAGGAAAAGCGAAAGCAGCACATGGGCTTAGCACACTTTTGCACAAACGTTTGCTTTCCCAAGACTGTAGGGGTACACGTGGGGGAATCCTTTGGATAAAAACTCAAAAGTGGTTGTGAGCATTAAGTGATGATGAGATTTATCAAATCAGAAATCCTGTCATGTGAAACTCTGCATCATTGCTTAATTCTGGATCTGAAGTTCTGCTTCAGCGTAGCATCCAATCTTCTGATCCTTTTATCTTCTGGCTCCAACATGTTCTGAAGGAGTTCCCAGACTTTCCAGGAATCTTGCAACAAGCCTTGTAAACTTCTTTTAATTACCCTTGCAAACTCTGACCGAACCTTTGTGAAAACTGGCCCAGAAGTTTTGACCAAACTTCTGTCTTGAGAATATCCAGAATTTGATGAGTGCTTTAGTTTCATGGACGTGTGTTGTACCCCAAAATTTTCCCTCCCATATTCTTCAAGATTTGCCAAAAGCATGCTTCAAAATCTCCCAAAGGTTGCACAGTTCAATGGCCTCCTAACAGTCAAAAACTAGGGTTTTGGTTCTGGCAAAGAAATTGAAGTTTCCAAGGGTCCAAACAAGTCCCATATGCCTACAAACATTGTCAAGCATCCTCATGCCAAGTTTCAAGACCCACAGCACAAAATTGCACAGTCAAAAACCCTAATTGCCCAACAGTCAACTGTAGGGGTAAAAATGTCATTTGACAGTCAAAAGTTCAAATTTTTAGTCAACATCTTATTTTGAAGCCACAAACATCATTTGATCAATTCTTGATCATGATTTTCAAGGTATGGCTCAAAAAGTCTCAAGATGCAAAAGTTTCCATATTTGGATAGTTGAAAAAGTCAACTGTAACTTGACCAAGGCATAACTTCCACATGGTTTATCAGAAAAAATCCATCCAAAGCTCATTTTGAATAGAATGACATTTCCTACAACTCATCTTCACACTTCAAGTCCAAGAAATGCTCTCACAAAAAGTTATCAATCTCAACATTATAGGTAATTTTCAAAAGTCAACAAAAAGGCACTTTAAGTCAAAGACCATAACTTGAGATTGGTAAATCAAAATGACATGGGGCCAAAGGCATTGGTTAAAGGACTTCAAGACCTTTCCAAAATGTCCAAGAACATGATCAAAGCTTAAAAATTGAGCAAGATATGCCTTGTGGAAGTTGGGAAATTTTTGGGAATTTTGAAAAGTCAACTTTGCTTCAAATGCCTCAAAATTGCTAATGGGCCACAATTTCTTCCAAGAATCATCACCCAAAAGCTATGCACGACCCATTGACTTTAAAGGGAGTTATTTTATCATTTTTTATTAATTATTTGAATTATTATTATTATTAGTTCATTTAATTAAAATAAAATATGACAAAAATAGAAAACCATGTTTTCCAATCCCTTTTTGCAGCATATTCTCTCCATAAAACCTCAAGATTTCGTGCATCACTAATATGGAAAGATTTGGCCATGATTGGTATCAAAAGGGCATGAAAAAGATTGGAAAAGATTACATTAAAAACCAAATATTTGATTCATGAATGCAAAGGTTTTTGGTTGAGATTTCTACCCTAATTCGTTCCATATACATACACAAACACAACCCTAATGCAAAGGACCTGAAAGCTGCGCCTCAGACCTCAAACCAACTTTGCATTTTTTCAAGAAATTCTCAAAACTGAAAACACACATAGATCGTGATTCAAAGCCTATAATCAATTCCAAAAGCTTTCTGAGGCCTTCCTGAACGTCATTCAATCATTTTCCACTCACCATACATAAAGAATTGGTAAAATAGAGTTGCTTCTCTTTCAAAATTATGCATAATCGTGTTTGGATTTCTAGACATTTTTCATACATTTAAACTATTGTTTTATACTAACATGGACATTCTGAATCTATTGGTGTTGTTTAATTGAATGATCATTGCCTGTATGCAAAGTTACCATGGGAGCTCGCTAGGGTTTCAAAGATGTGAAATTGGGGTTTCTCTCATAAGGGAAAATTAGGCAACGAGACCAAGACTATTGAACTCAGGGCATCTGGACGATTCAATCCCACTAGTCGCGCTCTTTTTATGTTTGCGTATGGCTTAATCGCTATTTTCATGTTCTTCACTTAGTGGGGGTTTAAAACCCCCCTATCCATTCTGTTTTTGTTTCAGGCCAAAGAGAAGAAGTGGAGAAGAAGATGGGTTGTCATCACGTGGTTGGTTGATTTGAAGCTTGGCGCGTTTTTTTTCATTATTACAGCCACTAACGCTTTTTCATATATATTGGTCATTGTTCAGTATACATAAAAACCAACGCGCTTGGCTGAGTGGTTAATGTGTTGTCATGCAATCAATGGGACCTGGGTTTGATTCCCAGGTCCCCTCCCTTCTCAATATTATTTTGCTTTCCATATTTCCATACAGCGTCCCCTTTAGTGGTCTACCATACAACTCAATGCCATAGCTTGCCAAATGTCCCAGGCGATGAATCTAAGGGCCAGGATGAAAGGTCCAGGATACACACAGGTCAACGCCTCCACACACAAGCCAGGAAAGTCCACGTGGGCTTTCATCTCATGGGCCAGATTGCCTGCAATATACCTCCAAAAGGGTCAACAAACCCCCCTATGTTTGTATTTCTTTTCTCATTCTTTTTTTTTCTTTTTGTTTGTTTTAATTTAATGATTTTTTCTTTTAATTCATAAAATAAGTTTTATAATATAAAAAAACAGAAAGTCAAAAATAAAAATATATTTATTTATTATTTAATGTATTAATGTTTTGTTGTAAATAAATTTGATAATTAATTTAGCTTTAAATTAGGGTTTTAACTTTAACTTCTTTTCTTAAATAAATTAAAAAACATAAAAATTAGGGTTTCTAGCTTTTTATTCTTTTTTCAATAATTAAAATTTCTTCTTATTATTATCAATAATTAATTATTTTTGTAAATAAATTTGTAATTAAATAATTAGGTTAAAACTAGGTCAAATTTAAACATTTCTTTAACAAATTAAAAATAGTTTAGAATTAGGGTTTTAATTCCATTTAGTTTCCTCATTAAATTCCATAAATACAAAAACTCCAAAAATAATTTCTTGCTTTTATTTAATTTAATTAATTTACGATTTCGATTTAATTTCTTTAAAAGTGTCCAACGCCCTCGCATTCTCGATTTTATTTCCTTTTGCACATTTACTGTTATTTCTTTTTTAAATTTCATGTACTTGCCCCAAAGCCTTGTAATAGATTAATTAGGATATTTACTTTCCGCATTTCTTATTTATTTCAAATCGGGTCTTGGTTTAATTTGGCGATGTAGACCCGCGCCTTTGTAATAGCGTAGGACTTTTATCTTCTCGCACCTTTAACTGTTAATAATCACATGAAAGAATGAATGCCAAAAATAAAAACAAAGCGTAGATCACCAATGCATGAACAAGACAAATATAACTGAAAATGACATACAGTTCACACACCACCCCTAGGGTACGTATCACTGTTGCCTTGCCCCTCGAAACGTGGTCGTCGAGTAGAGGACGTTTTAGTAAGTCCTCATGTCCATGAACATGGCATGAGGGTAGCTTCTAAGGTGTCTTCCTATTGCTCTGGTGACCACAATGTCCCGAACCCTCGAATTGACCCGAACACCTCCAACGGTGGTGCTACCTACCTCTCAATGGTGGGATGGCACTACTTTAAGGACATTTACACAGACGAATTCCTTAGGGTAGGTAGATGACTCGTAGATGCTTGCTCTAAATTCAAAAACAAATTAAAAACCTCTTTTCACACCGACACTTTTCAAAAAGCTTTCAAAAACAACCTTTCAAACACTCTTGAGGACTGATACAAGAGTCGAACTGAAATTTTCAAAGGAACTTTTTTAAAACCCACAATTGAAAAGCAAACACTTTTGAAAACACAAATGAGCAAGTATCTAAGAGCCCATGGATAACCATGGATAGAAAGGGTGCTAACACCTTCCCTTTCTATAAATCTACCTCCCGAACCGAGAGCTAATCTCAATAAGGAATTTTTCTGTGCTTTTGTCCTTTCCATATTGGAGAAAATAAAAGACGGTGGCGACTCTTGCTTCCGCGACATTTCGCGAACCAGCGTTAAACAGTCAGTTCCAGATCCACCGATCACAGAACTGGCGACTCTGCTAGGGATACTTTATAAAGTGAGGTGTACCTTAGGATAGTTCATAACTGTGTTTTCAATTGTTTTGACTTGTTTGCTTTAAAATTGTGGGTTGCATGGGAGTTACATAGATCCTAACCCAGATCTGGGGATACCCTGTTTAGGTAGCATAAATTGTGAGGGACCTGTCCGGCATAGACCGACATGGGTGAAGCAGTGACTACGTTGGTGTGGCACCTTGGTCTGTACCGATATCCCTTGTGTTGCAACGAGGAGAATATGGGTCTTCTGAGGAGTCATTAAGCACCAGCAGACCTTAGAACCTTAAATGACACAACTTGGCAGTTAGAACAGTAGCAGTATGCTACGCCCATTGAGGCGAAACTCTCGTGATGGTTCTGGCCGCAAGAAAAGATTACGATGCTGGAGTTATGACCGATTGAGGGTAGTCAATGATATTGGGATCCTCTAAGAACCCGGTTACTTTTGATAGGACAGGTATGAACCAACAAACTGAAAGAGGGTAATACCTAGACCTCATGCTGGCCTGAACTCTAAGGGCTTCTCTTGTATGACTTGTGTGCCTTCGTACTTGACTACTTGCGTGCTTGTTATCTGACACATGAACTACTTGCAGGTTTTGTTTATAGTCCTTAATGGGGACTCATAACAGGGTTTACTAAATTTCTTGCAGGTTTTGTTTATAGTCCTTAATTGGGACTCATGACAGAATGTACTGAGTTTCTTGCAGGTTTTGTTTATAGTCCTTAATGGGGACTCATAACGGGGTTTACTTACATCACTCCATGCATACCATAACATCATACCAGTGCATACATCCTAACCCATTTCAAGGATCTCAAGGGCTTGTGATGCAGGTCATGATGAACCAGAATGTCTAGCAAGGGGCAAAGGGGATTTATTTTCCTCTAGTCAGGTTGAGGATCTGAGTCAGAGGCTATGACCCACTGGATATGGTGAGCCTTTGACCCTTTGAAGAAGGACTCTCAATAACATGAAGTTCCTTCAATCAAGCCACTGGATTCAAGCTCTAACAAATTTCTTGTTTACCCCGCGAGGTCCTTGAAAACATTGCATGCATATCATACATATCATTGCATTACAGGTACCCTTTTGACATGCCACTTACCATCTGCGCTGTTTATTTCAGCAATGGATTCCCGACAATACAACCAGGACCTTCTTGCTCAAGAGACTCGGTTCGAGGAGATCCTCCTGAATCTATCCAAGGGGCAGGAGGAGCTGAGAGCACTTCTCATGGGGACTTTGGTCAGGAACAGCGCTGAGGACGAACGGCTGAAACGTCTGCAAGCTGAAGTGGATGCAATGAAAGCCCAGATGCTGGGGCAGGTGACTGCCATTCAAGGTTTAGCTCAAAGACAAGAAGAGCTCGGAGTTCTCATCAACCAACTGCTTCAGGGTAACCAACTGGGGCAAACGTCTAAGGGTAAAGAGCCAGTCATCATTCAACCATCTTTGAGACAAGGAGATAAGGGGAGAGCTCCTCAAATGGCTCCAGTGTCACAAATTCAGCATCAACCTCACCAGCTTCAGCCAGACAAGCCCAGGAGGCAATTCACCCAGCTCAATATGTCGCTATTTCAAGCTCTACAACGCCTGTTGAGATTGAATCTGATCACATTAAAGGCTCATCCCCGGAACCCCAACACAGTAGCTCCTACCTATCATCCCAATAAAAGGTGTGCCTACCACTCTGCCAGTCCAGGACATGATACAAATGAGTGTTGGGCTCTGAAGAACAAGATCCAGGACCTGATTGATGAAGGAGCATTAGAGTTCACACAAGATGGTCAGGCTGAGTTTTTCTACCATCCCTCCAAGGCTCACCATTTGAAGTAACAAGCCCTGAAGATGAAAAGACTTTTGTTCATTAGGATTTTTCAAGTTGTAATTTTCTTTTGTTCAAACAGTTACTCATGTTAAACGTTGCTATATCATTAATGCATCGCATATGTCTATTTTGAAGCAATATATTCATATTCACTATATGCAAATTATTTTCATATTTTTTCTGATGATCAACGCTCGATTAATAATTCTAAGCCTCTTGAGGGAGGATGACGAAAACGATACCACAATCTACAGTATGCTTTTAAACAGACCCCGCTGATGAGGTACAGGCATTGTTTCAATCCCTAAACACTGGAGTTATAAGGAAGATAATCCCTCGTCAACCCCTCTGAGCCAAAGAAGTAGGAGTTTTTCTTTTCGAAAATTAAAACCCTTTATCATAACCTGGGGCAGGGTAGTTCTCTCAGTTGATCCAAGTGCATAACAAATGGCACCAAAGAGGTCCTTACAAAATAAGGAAAGACAGTGATGGTCCCGAACAATCATAAAGACAGGCAGTCATTACTTCTCAAAATAAAAACCCATTAAGTCAAAACCTATGAAGGAGACTTACAAAACTGGGGCATCCCGCTGACTGTAATTCCAAAAAGGAAACAACTCAGGCAAAAAACAGGGACAACAAAATCAAGAAAGAAAAAGAGGTCATACAAACCCTCAACAAAAAAGGAAATGACTGCCCATTCAAAATAAACTGTCAACATCCGAATCATCACCGGAAAATCAGAGCAAAGACTCAAACAAGGTCTAACGTATGATCAATTGAGTTTAGGTTTGGAGAACATCACGAAGAGCGGGTGGGTACAAATAAAATTTGAGCCTTTATCCTTTGTTTCTTAAACCGTGAACCAGGCCACATTATAACCCTTGAAAGTCCTAGCTGAAGCATGGGTTAGTTCGAAAGCATACTGTTACGAAAGGTATCCTGACTCCTTAAGGCCTACGGTAAATACGGAGTTGACATCACGTTTTACAAATATTCACTTGTTTTATGAAAAGAATGCATTTTCAAAATCTTCAAGACAGACATAAGCTTTGCATTTTTGATATAACATTGTTTGCATGTGATTATTTGTTTGAACAGCAGGGAAATTCGCACGATGAAAGCCTAGTGAACAAAGGAACTTCCAATCAAGGGGCATGACATGATCATGGTCTATCATCCGGGGCAGTTAGGTCAAGATTCAGGGAATCTCTCAAAATGTCAAATAGCCAGGGGCAAATCTCCGCCTGAGTCGTTTGGGGCATTGGACATGAATTCCAGCAAAGAATCTTGCCTGATCAAACGTCTTCTGGTGGCATGGCAAAACAATTCTAAAAGGGGCAATTCCCTACATTCCGAGAGAACGGACATAGTCGAAAAATACTACGCATAATTAAAGACCCGCTAGGTTGACATGCCTAGGCAAAAATAAGGGCTTCCCGGCGAACCAAAAGGGGTTCGGGCAAAAATAAGGGATGAAATGAAAATAATCTGTACACCCGGCAAGTCGAAAACCTGAAAAGGCGGCTTGGGCAAAAATGGGTATCCCGGTGGACTGAAAACCCGAAAGGGCGGTCCAGGAAAAAGTTAGGAATCAAAACGTACGACTATGTCCTGTCATCTTGTCACCGACCTTCCAGAAGAAGGTTCTTCCATCAACAACTATCAGAACCTCACAGGTCTTCCATTCCCACCTCAGAAACAGGGGCAATGATGAGTTGTCCAAACGATCTAATGGCTCTGTCCACCAAGGTACCAAGGTAGGTTCAGCTAAAGAACATAACCAGTACATCTTAATTCCCCAGAGAGTGAGTCAGCAAATCAATGCACTCTCCCCAAGCAAAGCTATTATCAGCCTTAAGGATGTTGGGTACCCCGCAGATTTCAACATTCCCCAGCACAATATACGAACATTCCTAACAAGCATCCCCGGCAGTCTTGATCTAAGATTGTTCCCTGGCGGTCAACCAAACATTCAGTGGAGTTACTTCCAATATATCTCAAAGATTTCCCCAGGAGAGTCCAATCAAGATTTCCCCAAGAAAGGTTGAATCATCTCCCCAGCAGTAAGCTCATCCCCAGTAGATTCTGGAGGCTTACCCCTTGCAGAGCACGAACACGTCCCCCGGCTTTATTCAAAAGTTATTTCCCTACCAGGATATAACTGGGTTATCCTCAGCCAAAAGCCACGAGAAGATCGTCCTCGACACAGTCTTCTTATCCCCAACGAAGTCTATTAACACTTCCAACATGACAACGGTATCCCTAGCGGAGTTACCATCAATATCCCAGCAAAGTACCTCTCTCTCCACATAGTACTGTTCCCCAGCAAGGTAGCTAAAGTAATTTTCTCCCCGCAGAGCAATCCATTCGCCAAGTTTATTCCCCAACGGAGTTATCTTCTCCTACCGGTATTCTTGCAATTATCATCCACGGAGGAAACAACAAAGCACTATTCTCCAACATCAGCCCAGGATGTGACTTCCCGACACCCGTCAAGGATTTACTTTCCTAGACGAAAACATACATTCATAAAAATCGCATTTCCATACATTATAGCATGCATATACGCATCATATCTTACAATTCTCATTTATGTTGAGAACATCATTGCTTGATCCATATCATGCATTGCATATGACTGACCTTTACCTTTCAGGAAAGATCCAGTTAAGTTTTCAGCTATATTTCAAGACCTTGCCCGGTTCAGTTAAATTAACCCTAAGATTTTCCTGATTCTTATCCAGTCAAAGGCCTTCTCTGGTTCAGTCAGATCGACCCTAAGATCTCCCTGATTCTTATCCAGTTGAAGATTCCAAGACCTTGTCCGGTTCAGTTAAATCGACCCTAAGATTTTCCTGATTCTTATCCAGTCAAAGGCCTTCTCCGGTTCAGTCAGATCGACCCTAAGATCTCCCTGATTCTTATCCAGTTGAAGATATTCCAAGACCTTGCCCGGTTCAGTTAAATCGACCCTAAGATTTTCCTAATTCTTATCCAGTCAAAGGCCTTCTCTGGTTCAGTCAGATCGACCCTAAGATCTCCCTGATTCTTATCCAGTTGAAGATATTCCAAGACCTAGCCTAGTTCAGTTAAATCGACCCTAAGATTTTCCTGATTCTTATCCAGTCAAAGGCCTTCTCTGGCTCAGTCAGATCGACCCTAAGATCTCCCTGATTCTTATCCAGTTGAAGATATTCCAAGACCTTGTCTGGTTCAGTTAAATCGACCCTAAGATTTTCCTGATTCTTATCCAGTCAAAGGCCTTCTCCGGTTCAGTCAGATCGACCCTAAGATCTCCCTGATTCTTATCCCAGTAGAAGACATCCAAGATTCTCTCAGCGTTCCTGTTGAAGTAGTAATCGCCCAAGATTCTCTCAGCGTTCCTGTTGAGGTAGTAATCGCCCAAGATTCTCTCAGCGTTCCTGTTGAGGTAGTAATCGCCCAAGGTTCTCTCAGCTTTCCTGTTGAGGTAGTAATCGCCCAAGGTTCTCTCACCGTCCTGTTGAGGTAGTAATCGCCCCAAGATTCTCTCAGCGTTCCTGTTGAGGTAGTAATCGCCCCAAGATTCTCTCAGCGTTCCTGTTGAGGTAGTAATCGCCCCAAGATTCTCTCAGCGTTCCTGTTGAGGTAGTAATCGCCCAAGATTCTCTTAGCGTTCCTGTTGAGGTAGTAATCTCCCAAGGTTCTCTCAACGTTCCTGTTGAGGTAGTAATCGCCCCAAGATTCTCTCAGCGTTCCTGTTGAGGTAGTAATCGCCCCAAGATTCTCTCAGTGTTCCTGTTGAGGTAGTAATCGCCCCAAGATTCTCTCAGCGTTCCTGTTGAGGTAGTAATCGCCCCAAGATTCTCTCAGCGTGCCTGTTGAGGTAGTAATCGCCCAAGGTTCTCTCAGCGTTCCTGTTGTGGTAGCAATCGCCCCAAGATTCTCTCAGCGTTCCTGTTGAGGTAGTAATCATCCGAGGTTCTCTCATTAGCCCGTTGAGTTAGTAACCATCCATGATTCATTCATCACCGTTTGAAGCTCCAGACCCCAATTCCTGTAACCAGTCAGGGCACATCTACATAAGAGCTTGAAGACCAACTCCTGTAACAGGTCAGGTAATCATTTTCTTTTTCAGGTACGCAAGTTCTCGCTAAGGAAACTCTTACGCGATCGACACCCAGATGGCATCTATAAGCCCATCCACTCATCCATCATCTCTTAGCATGGCATCTATAAGCCCATCATCCTATCCATCAATCTCCAAATGGAATCTATAAGCCCATTCCCACCCTCACACTGCTAACATGTGAGCGCAAATGTCTGGGCACTCTAGTGTTCAATCATCTTCCACCTTCGGATTACGAAAGGCACGTCAGCCAATCTGCATCCTCAGGTATAACAAGATTGAACAGGGACAACTGTTTTACCCCAAAATTTGCCCTCCCATATTCTTCAAGATTTGCCAAAAGCATGCTTCAAAATCTCCTAAAGGTTGCACAGTTCAATGGCCTCCTAACAGTCAAAAACTAGGGTTTTGGTTCTGGCAAAGAAATTGAAGTTTCCAAGGGTCCAAACAAGTCCCATATGCCTACAAACATTGTCAAGCATCCTCATGCCAAGTTTCAAGACCCACAGCATAAAATTGCACAGTCAAAAACCCTAATTGCCCAATAGTCAACTGTAGGGGTAAAATGATCATTTGACAGTCAAAAGTTCAAATTTTTGGTCAACATCTTATTTTGAAGCCACAAACATCATTTGATCAATTCTTGGTCATGATTTTCAAGGTATGGCTCAAAAAGTCTCAAGATGCAAAAGTTTCCATATTTGGACAGTTGAAAAAGTCAACTGTAACTTGACCAAGGCATAACTTCCACATGGTTTATCAGAAAAATTCCATCCAAAGCTCATTTTGAAGAGAGTGACATTTCCTACAACCCATCTTCACACTTCAAGTCCAAGAAATGCTCTCACAAAAATTTATCAATCTCAATATTATAGGTCATTTTCAAAAGTCAACAAAAAGGCACTTTAAGTCAAAGACCATAACTTGAGATTGGTAAATCAAAATGACATGGGGCCAAAGGCATTGGTTAAAGGACTTCAAGACCTTTCCAAAATGTCCAAGAACATGATCAAAGCTTAAAAATTGAGCAAGATATGCCTTGTGGAAGTTGGGAAATTTTTGGGAATTTTGAAAAGTCAACTTTGCTTCAAATGCCTCAAAATTGCTAATGGGCCACAATTTCTTCCAAGAATCATCACCCAAAAGCTATGCACGACCCATTGACTTTAAAGGGAGTTATTTTATCATTTTTTATTAATTATTTGAATTATTATTATTATTAGTTCATTTAATTAAAATAAAATATGACAAAAATAGAAAACCATGTTTTCCAATCCCTTTTTGCAGCATATTCTCTCCATAAAACCTCAAGATTTCGTGCATCACTAATATGGAAAGATTTGGCCATGATTGGTATCAAAAGGGCATGAAAAAGATTGGAAAAGATTACATTAAAAACCAAATATTTGATTCATGAATGCAAAGGTTTTTGGTTGAGATTTCTACCTTAATTCGTTCCATATACATACACAAACACAACCCTAATGCAAAGGACCTGAAAGCTACGCCTCAGACCTCAAACCAACTTTGCATTTTTTCAAGAAATTTTCAAAACTGAAAACACACATAGAGCGTGATTCAAAGCCTATAATCAATTCCAAAAGCTTTCTGAGGCCTTCCTGAACGTCATTCAATCATTTTCTACTCACCATACATAAAGAATTGGTAAAATAGAGTTGCTTTTCTTTCAAAATTATGCATAATCGTGTTTGGATTTCTAGACATTTTTCATACATTTAAACTATTGTTTTATACTAACATGGACATTCTGAATCTATTGGTGCTGTTTAATTGAATAATCATTGCCTGTATGCAAAGTTACCATGGGAGCTCGCTAGGGTTTCAAAGATGTGAAATTGGGGTTTCTCTCATAAGGGAAAATTAGGCAACGAGACCAAGACTATTGAACTCAGGGCATCTGGACGATTCAATCCCACTAGTCGCGCTCTTTTTATGTTTGCGTATGGCTTAATCGCTATTTTCATGTTCTTCACTTAGTGGGGGTTTAAAACCTCCGCTATCCATTTTGTTTTTGTTTCAGGCCAAAGCGAAGAAGTGGAGAAGAAGATGGGTTGTCATCACGTGGTTGGTTGATTTGAAGCTTGGCGCGTTTTTTTTTCATTATTACAGCCACTAATGCTTTTTCATATATATTGGTCATTGTTCAGTATACATAAAAACCAACGCGCTTGGCTGAGTGGTTAATGTGTTGTCATGTAATCAATGGGACCTGGGTTCGCTTCCCAGGTCCCCTCCCTTCTCAATATTATTTTGCTTTCCATATTTCCATGCAGCGTCCCCTTTAGTGGTCTACCATACAACTCAATGCCATAGCTTGCCAAATGTCCCAGGCGATGAATCTAAGGGCCAGGATGAAAGGTCCAGGATACACACAGGTCAACGCCTCCACACACAAGCCAGGAAAGTCCACGTGGGCTTGCATCTCATGTGCCAGATTGCCTGCAATATACCTCCAAAAGGGTCAACAAACCCCCCTATGTTTGTATTTCTTTTCTCATTCTTTTTTTTCTTTTTGTTTGTTTTAATTTAATGATTTTTTCTTTTAATTCATAAAATAAGTTTTATAATATAAAAAAACAGAAAGTCAAAAATAAAAATATATTTATTTATTATTTAATGTATTAATGTTTTGTTGTAAATAAATTTGATAATTAATTTAGCTTTAAATTAGGGTTTTAACTTTAACTTCTTTTCTTAAATAAATTAAAAAACATAAAAATTAGGGTTTCTAGCTTTTTATTCTTTTTTCAATAATTAAAATTTCTTCTTATTATTATCAATAATTAATTATTTTTTGTAAATAAATTTGTAATTAAATAATTAGGTTAAAACTAGGTCAAATTTAAACATTTCTTTAACAAATTAAAAATAGTTTAGAATTAGGGTTTTAATTCCATTTAGTTTCCTCATTAAATTCCATAAATACAAAAACTCCAAAAATAATTTCTTTCTTTTATTTAATTTAATTAATTTACGATTTCGATTTAATTTCTTTAAAAGGGTCCAACGCCCTCGCATTCTCGATTTTATTTCCTTTCGCACATTTACTGTTATTTCTTTTTTAAATTTCATGTACTTGCCCCAAAGCCTTGTAATAGATTAATTAGGATATTTACTTTCCGCATTTCTTATTTATTTCAAATCGAGTCTTGGTTTAATTTGGCGATGTAGACCCGCGCCTTTGTAATAGCGTAGGACTTTTATCTTCTCGCACCTTTAACTGTTAATAATCACATGAAAGAATGAATGCCAAAAATAAAAACAAAGCGTAGATCACCAATGCATGAACAAGACAAATATAACTGAAAATGACATACAGTTCACACACCACCCCTAGGGTACGTCTCACTGTTGCCTTACCCCTCGAAACGTGGTCGTCGAGTAGAGGACGTTTTAGTAAGTCCTCATGTCCATGAACATGGCATGAGGGTAGCTTCTAAGGTGTCTTCCTATTGCTCTGGTGACCACAATGTCCCGAACCCTCGAATTGACCCGAACACCTCCAACGGTGGTGCTACCTACCTCTCAATGGTGGGATGGCACTACTTTAAGGACATTTACACAGACGAATTCCTTAGGGTAGGTAGATGACTCGTAGATGCTTGCTCTAAATTCAAAAACAAATTAAAAACCTCTTTTCACACCGACACTTTTCAAAAAGCTTTCAAAAACAACCTTTCAAACACTCTTGAGGACTGATACAAGAGTCGAACTGAAATTTTCAAAGGAACTTTTTTTAAAACCCACAATTGAAAAGCAAACACTTTTGAAAACACAAATGAGCAAGTATCTAAGAGCCCATGGATAACCATGGATAGAAAGGGTGCTAACACCTTCCCTTTCTATAAATCTACCTCCCGAACCGAGAGCTAATCTCAATAAGGAATTTTTCTGTGCTTTTGTCCTTTCCATATTGGAGAAAATAAAAGACGGTGGCGACTCTTGCTTCCGCGACATTTCGCGAACCAGCGTTAAACAGTCAGTTCCAGATCCACCGATCACAACGTGTCTCTGAGAAGTTATAACTTGAAATCCCGCATTTCTAGGAGAAGTTCTGTTCTGCAATGTTTCAGATCTTGTGGGGGTCTATAACTCTTGTATCAGAAGTTCTTCCAGAATCAGCTTGCATTATGGTGAAAATCTGATCAAAAGTTCTGAGCTTGCCATATTTCTTAAACACTTATAAAAATTCTAAGTATTTAGAATTTTGACTTCTCCAAAATAGTATTGACTTTTGAATTTCTTGACGAAACACACTTCATATTTCAACATGTCTTGATGAAATAAGATTCTTGAAACTTGATTTTGATCCAAAAGTCAAGGTTTGACTTTTTAGTATGAAAATGACCATTTTTCCCTTGTGAATGATTTTCTTGAAAAATTGATAATTCAAGGCCTGGAAACTTGATAGAAGCAAACCTGGGATCCAGGGTGATCCCTTGTGAAATGAGAGGGCAAATTTTAGGGTACAACAATAACAATAGTCTGAACCATTGGAGTATCTTAAGGACAAATATTGAAACCTTCAAGTGTGAAATTCTATGGCATTCCCCATGGATAACCTTGAGGCATGCGATTCTGAACAACCACCGGAGTAGCAGATACGGGAACAGTCGGAACTTCAATATTTGCCCTTGTTGGTTGAGGTTAAACACTCGGTGGATGATTCTGAGCAGCCACCAGAGCTTCCATCAGAGTAGTCAAGTTAGCCAAGCCGACCTTCAAAGTAAAAACTTCTTTGCACAGCTCGCGATTCTCCTGTTCTAAGTTGTCCATCTTCTTTTTGAAATTAGCCCGAGTGTTGTAGTGATGAGTCAGCTTGCTGAACAAAGTAAAGAAGCTGGGTAAGACACCTGGATATGCATAACAAATGCAAGAAATATGTGCAATATGATGCATGATATGCAATGCACGTGATTATTTTTACTTTATTATTTAATATTTCAAGGGATTTAAGGTTTATAGACATATTGCAAACATCAAAATAATAAAGCTTTTGAAATACTGAAATTTTTTATTATAATAACTCCAAAATGGATTACAAGTTTCAATAATCTCAAGTACAAGATGAAAATACAATCTAAAACCCTGAGAAAAAGAACTGATGGAGATCACTCTATACACTGGCGCTTCCCCGTGAGTCTGGCAATCTGAGCCTTCAACCTCTGGTTTTCTTCCATATGTTTGATGGCAATCTCCTTCCAATCATCTGAATCAGGAAGTAAGTGATCAGCACCTGATTGAGGCTTAGGAGAAAATAAATCCCCTTGCCTCTCCATAGAATCTACCGCTCGACTCTCAAGGATCTAAATCAAGTTGTTTTTCTCCTTCAGGTCGGCTCTGTAGGAACTTTCTAAAGTTTAGAACTTGTTCTTCCAAGCATCCCTTTCCTGTTGCATCCTAACCAAAGCAAGTTGCAGCTCTTCCGTATCATCTAATAAGGGAGGAGTGGTCTTCACAAATAGATCAGGCATGGGTGTCTCTCGGGTATACGACATCTTTAACTGAATGGCTCTCGATCGGACCCACTGAAGATATGGCTCCAAAGAAACAACACCCCTAGGTCCCAAATCCTTCCTACTCTTCTTATGAATGTGACGCCAGGCCTTCGCAATCTGCTCCCTAGATTCCCTATGGTCTTCTCCTTCCTTCAGAAAGAAACTACTCAAATTAATATTATTCGGTTTATCTCTCATCGAATAACCAAGCTGTCGCCGTGCAAGAACAGGGTTATAATTAATTCCTCCCTTTGTACCTAGAAGAGCTACATTGGGGAAACTACCACAACTGTCAATAATCTCTATATCCTGGTAAACTCGATGATACCAATCAATACCCGAGTGAGTAAGTGCCATGATCTTAGGAGCCCAACGAGGTTCCTTTTTGACATCCCAAAAAGCATCAGACTGAGGCATATGAGAGATAAACCACAGGTACAATAGAGGCGTGCAACAGATAATCATCCCCCCATGATAAGAATTGTGAAGATGGATAGAGTAATAAGTATCACCCAACAGTGCAGGAACTGGGTTTCCAATCATGAAGATCCTGATAGCATTAATGTCAACAAACCTGTCCACATAAGGAAATAAGAACAACCCGTAAGCAAGTAGGGCAAAGATGGCCTCAAAAGAAATTGTACTCTTCATTCTGGCAAAGTAACGAGCTTTCTCTAATAAGAACTGAGCTGGTAATCCTCTAATCCCTCCTTTAGTAGTCATATGGGCTTCCACCTCAGATTTCCTTAGATGAATCAAAGTAGCAATCTCATGTGATTTCGGCTCACCCTCCAAACTAGTAAAAGGAACACGATCGGTAACAGGTAAATCCAATAGATAAGAATACTCCTCCAGTGTATACATCAACTGATAGTCGGGAAAAGTAAAGCAATGATACATCAGATCATACAATTGGACCACGGTCGAGAGAATACCCTCCTTCATCTTCAGCTTCATGAGAGGAATAATGGACCCATACTTCTTCCGAAAGTCTGCAGAACACTCGATCTCGGGGATTAGACTGATCAACTCATCTATCTTGGGATCCTTGAAACTGTACTTCCCGGTCTTTCTCTTTCCAGAATCCATGGTTGAAAAGTACCTGAGATATTCACAAATAGTCGTCCTTTAAATCCCTTGAAATATGGTTTCTTCAAAAGATACTTATGAGTGCATGGATGCATGATGCAACAATAACACAGAAGATCACACATATAGGGTCCATAGGTTCAACGTCACGAGCATGAGGTCAAAGGTACTACCCATAAGGTGTTGGTCTAAAGTTATCACCTGCCGAAAAAGGTTCTAGATGTTCCAAGAGTCTACATCCTTCCTTCGGATATTACCAACTTCCCAATTAACTTGGTAATTAGTAATATTCTCAAGAAAGACTCATCCGAGTGTAGTATCGGGTGACAACTATTTCCGGATTACTCCGTCATAGATTTCGAACTACACCTAAAAGGCCAAGATGGGTTTGGTATTCTACGGTCCTCAGTTTCCGCAGGCTCCCAGGTTGAAAGCAGTACATCTTCCCGATTACTCGGTAAATGATACTACAGTCAAAGGGGCCTCCACTGAGTGGGGATCTCATGTCTCCTTTTTTGGGATTACTCCCTCAAAGTTAACATGACTATACCTCCCGTCCTATCTTAAAGTTTGCCCAAGTCCGGGTATAGGACTTATGAGTAATCACCAAGCACCCTGAAAATCAGGAAAGTCCAAACAAACATATATACAACATATAATCACAAAAACAGTAATAACACATATACAGATATAAACAAAGATAGGCTCAACCCACTTAGGCATGGACCATCAAGAGGTCAATCTTTCCCCAGCGAAGTCGCCATTTTTCTGTAGAGGTAGAAATGTTCAAGACTAATCCATTGGATTGACAAGACTTTATACAAATTAAAATAAAAATCGCCACCGCGCTTTATTGTTTCCAAAGGAATGGGAAAAGAGCGAATAACCCAAAAAGAGGGGGAAATATTCAAGGTAAGGGGGTTGGTTATGCAAAGGGAAGGTATTAGCACCCTAAACATCTACGGTACTCTGCAGGAACCTCTTTGTAAAATCTGTATATTTTGGCTATGAAAACTGTTGTATATATAAAAAGTGGATGATGGAGGTGAGAAATTTATTTTTTTTAATGATTTTTGCACCCGTCGCGGTTGTGAACCTTTAGTGCCTACGTACCACCTTTTTGTGCAATAGGGGATCAGGGTACACGTAGTTCCTCTTTTAAAAATTTTAAAACACAAATGTGTTGGTCAATTTTATGAGATAAAACATCATCGTCATTGTGCGTGTGGAAAACATACCTACTACCAACAATCATGAGAAAAAAGGATTTGCATCATTTCAAAGTGGAGGATATGGCTTGGATTTTAAAATCAACAATGCCTCACACAACACCCAAGTAGAAAATATCTCTCTTTACTACACATTGTAGAAGTATAGTTGTTTGCATCACTACAAGGATTGACAAGAGTCGAATATTTTGAGAAAAGTTTAAGAGTATGAGCCGAAGTGGCAAGATGGTTTGAAATGAGATTGATTGAATTTTAATCTTCTCACAAAAAAATGTCAAGGTATCATTAAGTTGATTGGGGTTTATTTATGAAAAATGTTTTGACAACACATGGACATAAGTCCAAGTTTATTATAAAAGTGGTTCAAGTTTAAAATAAGAAGAGTTTTCAAAAGGAGGAATAAGATTTTTGAAATTAAAGAAGATGGGGGGAGAATAAGAGGCTATCCTAAATCATAAGGTAAAAGATAGGGATAAGAACCATCTAACCAACAAGAATCCAATACTTGACATTATGAGCCAAGATAGAATTCCCATTCCTTGGATTGAAACCAAGCAAGCAAAAATACTAGACCTCTTGAGAGAAACAAACTTCAAGTGTATTAAGTCTTCAAAAAAATTGGGCAGAGTAACGACTGTATACGGGTGAATTCCAGATTACAAACAGAGGATGTAATCACAAAAACCTGCACACAAAAACAAACAAGAAACCTAATATCTTGAAGTAAACCTCAAGAACTCCAGACAAAATAATCAGATAAGATCTCCAAGATAGGTCAAGGTTTCTAATCCTAAGTCCAAGAAAAGTCCCATGCTCCATAATGCCAAGGTTAGTAACCAAATAGTCTAAGTACCATTAAAGATTTTTTAGGGTTTATGTTTATTATTAAGTATCTTAAGAAAGGAAAATAAAATCTCAAGTGAGCAAAGTAAAAATGGCAAGAAAATAAATGCTCCAATGAGAAAAGATGAAAATGGCATGAAATGTAAAGGCTAAAAGTAAATAGTACATAAAGCATAAAAAAGAATAAAAGCATAAGGTAAAACAAGTCAATAATTAGTGGTTAGTTGGATGACCATATTGAAACTTGCATTTGGAACTCATTAGAGGATTGGTAGAACCAAAGCCTCCACACAACAAGTTGAATTTGCTTTTTGTCAAGTATATCATCCATTTGGAATTCTCATAAGTACCATTTAATGATCAACGATGTTTAAGTGATCCGCGTTGACCAAAGGTGTTGTAGATCCATTAGAGGATTGGTAGAACCAAAGCCTCCACACAATGAATCTCAAGGTTATTGGATCAAAGAGATCAAATTAACATACTTGGGCTTGCAATCATAAGTTTAGGCCGGTCAATAGCAATTTATGCACCATTTGTTTTGAGACATGATATAGAGATCATGCTCCAATAACACCTAGTGCAATAAGAAAGGGATAAGATGAAGAGGGGATGGGAAAAATAAATAAACCACTTTTGAATAAAAAATTTAGTCAAACTATTATTAAAATCATTCATCCATTTTGGTGGAGTTGAACTCAACACCCAAGATCCAATGATGTTAATAAAGTCATGATCAAAAAATCAACTCAAGACAGCCAGAAAATAATCACAAAATAGTATTATCTTTAATATATACATCAAAAGGGTTTAAAAAATGTTTAAAAATCAAAATAGAGGAGAAAAATATCAACTATGTTCAAATTAATCAAGAAAGAAAAAGTAAGGCTATAGAAAAATCAGAAATGGATCCAAATATTTTTATAAAATTTTTGGTAATTTTTAAAAGTTGGAAACTATTTTTAAACTATTTAAAATTTCTCAAACAAACAGAAAATAGGTTAAAAATAGTAAACCACAATATAAAATTCCATAAAACTTTTAGAAAGTCAAAAATATGCAAAGTTATATTTATGAATTTTTCCAGAATTAAAAAAATGTCAGAAAGTATTTTTTAAGTAATTAAAAGAAAGCAAATAATTCAAAAAATACAAAAATATCAAATTTCAAAATAAAAATGTGAAAAAATAGTCATGATATCAGAAATAATTCAAAGTATTTTTGTGAATTTTTTCAGAATTTTTGGATAAAAAATAAAAGAGTTATGAATTTTTGAAAATTTAATCAATAAAAACATAAAATCAGAAAATAAAATAAAACCAAAAAGATGTGGACCGTCAGATCATAGTCAAAACGCGTTAGTAAGCTGATCTAGTGGACCAGACGCGTTGTTCTTGATATGGCCCTTAGTGAGATACGCATAGGATCAAAAAAAGGGAAACCAATGAAATTAAAACGTTTGACACGCTATCATTGGCTGAGACGAGACATGTCATCTTCTTCAGCCTTCAGACACCCTAAAATGGGGATTTTGTGAGATCCTTCAAATGGAAAAATTAGGATCCCAGGCTAGTATCATTGAACTCGTCTCTTCAAGATGATTCTAACACCACCATCGCTCCAAATTTATATAAGGTATGGAGAGAGATATGAATAAAAAACCCAGAAAATAGCGAGCACCTTCAATTTGAGATTTCTCTCTCAATTCTCAATGGATTTAAAAATTGTAAGCGGCATTAGAATCAGGAGAAGGAGTAGAATAGATTAGTGCTTGATTTGGATCCAAATGGTGGAGAATTCCATCTTTTCGAAGTTCAAGGAAGAAGCTCTAAAACTGGACTTCTGTAGCTTGAATTATGGCTCGTTTTGATTGGTTTAAGTGTTGGAGAGTTTATATGATGCTTAAGGATGATGAATGCATAAAGAATTTTGGAAAAGGGAGCTTAAATCTCAGAAACTGAATTCAAAAATAGATGGGTTCGTGTAACGTTTTGGCAGGGTGTTTTTGGCTCTCAAAGCTTGAAGAAATGAATGGGGGATGACCCTCTATTTATAGGGAAGTGAAGGGGAATGAAAATTGGAAGAAACAAGGAAGTTTGGAGGGAAATTGAGTGAAGGTCTTGCACGAGTGAAGTGTGACTTCATTTCCATCAAAACTCAACCAAATCATGTGTTTTAGGGTGCTAATCACTTTTGGAAAGTTTGCTAATCAAGTTTAAATCAAAAATGCGTATAAATCTTGTGTTTAGAAGTCACATTATGGATTTCAAAATTCTGACTTTGTGGAAACTTGAACCACTCAAAATCTCCAAAAATTGAGCAAGTTATGACTTGTTGAAGTTGACCAAAAATCATGAAATAACCTATAATCTTTTGCATATTTAAGGCAACCTCCATCCATTTTCCCACTTTACACATAAAATAAGGCATAAAGTTCACATCTTCAATATCATTATGGAAAAATAATGGACTCAAGGTGAGGAAAATTGGCCAAGTTATGATCAATTGAAGTTACTTATGTAAAATTATGGATTCATCTGGATAACTTGTAATCTTTCTTCTTCACCAAGTTTCTTCCACATGAAAACTCCTTGGAACTTTTGAAGTGATTTGTTGATAACCCTTTGAAGAGAAGGATGTCTTTGGAATTACTTAAAAATACCAAAAGGTGAGCAAGATATACTCCTTTTAAGTTCGAAACCCTAACTTCTATATCAAGAGAATGCCTTGAGGAACTTTGACAAGTTTGAACAAACTTCTTGTACCAATATTCTTGCTTTGTGAATAGAAGTTGTTGAGGATGATAATGAGAACTCTTAGACACCAAAACCACTTCCATATCTTGAATTTTGAGAGAAATATGCTCTTGTGACCGATAGGAACAAGGCCTTGTCTAAACATGACAACTTCTCCAATCAACCCCTTGTACTTTTGAGTCAAATCTAATAACCTTGAAATGTGATGAACCAAAGAAACCTTGCCATTCCAATTCTCCCAAAACCAATCCAATGGTGAGGTTTGAACTTCTCAAGCTATATTGACTAGGGCATGGGAATAAACTCATGAACCCATGGAGTAACTTGTTAAATCTCATTGTCCTTCACCTACATGGATAAAAAGAAAGACAAATCAACATTGCATTTTATTAGTTAAGTGAAGAAAACAAAACAATATTCATGATCACAAAAGTAACATAAGTCAAGGTGCTTGGTAATCCCTCAAAAGGAGAAAAACTCAAAGTAGGGAGGGGAACCAAGAATCCTAGTGTGATCTTGTTGTGAGTGAATCAACATGGTATGATGAAGGGATTTTAGGGGCAAAAATTGGGGTACAACAAGTCTGTGTTAAACTTGATCTGGAAATGTATGAGAAGGAACCTGGGTAGGGTTGCTTCAGGATGAGTCTGTGTGAAACTTCATCTGGAAATGAGAAGGAACCTGGGTAAGGTTGCTTCAGGATGAGTCAGTGTAAAACTTCATCTGGATAGGGTTGCTTCAGGATGAGTCTGTGTAAAACTTCATCTGAAAATGAGAAGGAACCTGGGTAGTGTTGCTTCAAGATGAGAAGGAATCTATGTAAAATTGCTTCATGATGATCCCGTGTTAAGCCGCATTTGTAAATCAGAAGGAACCCGTGTAATATTTCTTCATGATGAGCCTATTTGAAGTAGCATCTGGTCACGTAGGTAGTTGCTCTGTCTTGCTTCAGAAACTAATCTTAGACCTATTGAGAATTGTTGATGATAGTTATATGTTGATTGATCTTTTCCTGAAAAGGGTAAAGCCTTGGTGGTAAGCAATGTCATGATGTATGAAATGCATTATGTAATGGTGTTCTCAAAATAAATGAGATGGTTCTATATGCGTTTCGTATGCATATGCTATGAAATGTGAAATGTTATTGGAATTTATCTTTGTCTGGGAAAATAAATCCTTGACAAATGTTGGGGAGTTTTGGGGAGTTGAATCTCAGACTGCCACTGGAGATGAAGAGTACGCTCCTCTCCATACTTCATTTTAGTATATTCCCGTTGGGGAATGTTGACTCGTTTGAGAAAAATCTAAGGAGAGTGTTGATCTCTGCTTGGGAAAAAGAGTTCAGGACTTTCAGTTGTCCGTTGCTCTATTGGAGAATTATCCCTTGAAAGTTTAGTTGTTATTTGGTTGGATTCCAGGCTTCACAACGAATTGCTGAGGACAAAGAAGTCACTGTTATCTGGTCAGATTCCAGGCTTTGCAGCGACTTGTTGGAACAATGTCAAACTCTACTAGGTAAGAAAAGTTTAGTTTAGTGATTTGTAAAATTCAAACTGTTATCTGGTCGGGTCCAGGTTTCAACAATTTGAGAAATTAAGCTATTATCTTGTTAGGTCCAGGCTCTAGCAACTTGGAATAAGGTTAACTATTATTAGGTTGGGTCTGTGTTTCAGCGACTCAAACTGGAGGTTGACTGTTATCTGGTCGGGTCCAGGCATCAGCAACTAGATAAATGGGATTGACTGTTATTCGGTCGGATATGGGTTTCAGCAACTTGAACTAGAGTTTAACTATTATCTGGTTGGGTCCAGGCTTCAGCAACTTGGAATTGTGGTTCACTGTTATCCGGTTTGATCCGGTCTTTAGTAAGTTGAACTAGTGGTTAACTGTTATCTGGTCGTGTCCAGGCTTCAGTAACTTGGGAAAATGGGATTGACTGTTATCCGGTCGAACCCGGGTTTCAACCACTTGAACTGGAGGGTAACTGTTATCTGGTCGGGTCCAGGCTTCAGGAAATTGGAGAATTGGTTTATTGTTATCTGGTCGGATCCTGTATTCATAATAAATTGATGGCGGGATGAAGTTGAACTAGTATCCGGTCGGGTTCAGGTTCCATAGTAACTTGCTTGAAAGGATGAAGTTTAATGTTATCTGGTCAGGTTCCAGGCTTCTCAGCAACTTTCAGAGATAGCGAAGACTCTGTTGGTGACTTCGGTGGGGATTAAGGATTGTGGTCCCTTAATTTGTAATAGCCTGAAAGGAAAACTCAGACTGGAGAGGACAGACTCAGCTGGGGAAGACATACTCAGCTGGGGAATTTTATGTTTGTTGGGGAAATAAACCCTGTTGAGAGTAATATTTGACGTGCTGCTGGGGAGATGTATTCTTTTGACAAATCTCATCGAGACTTCTTGTTACGACCAAATCAGAGGGGAAGAAGGTTTTCCAGGATTGGCACTCTGGCTGGGGATTTCTTGGATCCAACTTTGTGAAGATTATCCTTTAGGGATAACCTTATAGAGATGACTTCATGGGGACTTGACTGAGGATCACCCTATGAAAAGGACTTTGGTGGAATTCGGTCACAGCCCCAAGTAGTAAGTGTTGTAGTACTGCCAGAAAATGTTTTCTTGGCCGTATGTGCCCCTTTGTTGGGGTTCATGTTCAATGCCCCAAGTGATAGAGATGCGTACTTGCTCCTGGGTATTCAACACTTCTTGAGAGATTTCTTGGAATCTCGACTTGACAGCCACAAATGAGTGATAGTGACATGTCATGTCCCCTTGCTTATATGAGATTTGTCATTGAGAGTGTTTTCCAATTTGAAGTGGTTTTGTTTCTTGAGAATTTTTATTCATTGTATATTCGCCGTGTGAGTTTCTCTGCTGTAAAACAAATAGCTATATGCAAACAACAGTATTTAAATGATGCAAAGTTTATGTTTGTATTGAAGTTTTAAAAATGCGTAGAAGATAAAGAGTTTGGTAAGAATTTGAATTCAACTCAGGATGTATAGTAAGTCTTACAGGAGTCAGGATACCTTTGGTAACAGTATACTTTTGAACTAACCCATGCTTCAATTAGGACTTTTGAAGGGTTGTAACGTGGTTTGGTTCACGGTTTAAGAAATAAAGGATAAGGCTCAAAGTGTATTTGTATCCAACCCGTTCTTCATGATAGTCTCCAGTCTTAAACACAGTTAATTGTGCATTTTAAATTCCAATTGTGTCTGGAATGACGTTTTGGTGATGTTTCAGACGAGTTAAGTATGTTTGAGAAGGAAATCATCATTTTTTTATCAATATTTTTCATGTTGTTGAGGAGTTTTAGTGACCTTTTTTTGATTTATCATCCCTGATTTTTTTCTGACTGTTCTTGTTTTAAGATTACAGTGAGCGGGATGCCCCAGTTTTTCTTAAGTCTCCTTCGTAGGTTTTGACTAAGTGGGCTTTTCTTTTGGGAGATAATGACTTCCTATTGGACAGGGAATCATTGTCGTCTTTTTTTTATTCAGAAGGATGTTTTTGGTGTCATTCGTTGTGTACAAAGTGAAAATCTGCGACTGAATGCACATTTGAAATAACTGAGAAACTATCCTGCCCCAGGTTTTGATTAAAGGATTCATTTTGTGTGAAAAAGAAAACTCCTACTTCTTAGGCTTAAATGGGTTGACTAGGGATTATCCTCCTTATAACTCCAGTGTTTAGGAATTGAAATAAATGCATGTACATCATCAACAAGGTCTGTCCAAAAGCATATTGTATGAGATTATGGCATTGTTTTCTTCATCCTCCCTCTAAAGGCTTGTAACCTTTAGCAAGAGTTGAATGTCATAAAGAGAGTAAAAAAGCATAGCTTAAATATAGTGAAAACAAATGGATGAATTCAAGACAAACATATGCGATGCATTAATGAAACGGAGTTTAACATTAATAGATAAGTGTTTGAATAACAAAAGAAATTACAATTGAAAATTCAAAATGAACTGGATCACTCAATGATTTGGCATGGGAGCAGTGATAACGTTGGGAGTCTCTGGAGGATCAAACTCGATCTCCTTGACGTCAATCATGTTTTGAATCTTGTATTTCAGCGCCCAACAATCGTTTGTGTCATGCCCAGGACTACCGGAATGATATGCACATATTGCATCAGGGTTGTAGTTAGGAGAAGATGTTTTGGGGTTCGGATGAGGTCCTATCAACATAATCAGATTCATCTTCAACAAGTGTTGTAGTGCTTGAGACAGTGGCATGTTGATGTTGGTAAACTATCTTTTGGGCTCGTCTTTCCTTCACTGATTTCCCCTTTGTTGTTGTCGCTGTGATGCAGGACCGGAGATCAGGACTGCCCCCACATGTTGGTCATGGTTGCTCTGGTTATGACCCTTTTGGTTGTACACATCATTGGACTCTTTCTTCCCATTGTATGGCTTTTTCTGAGTATCAAAGGATGTAGCTCCTTGGATCTTTCCGCTTTTGATACCAATTTCGACTCTTTCGCCAATCAGTATCAAGAAAGGTCCCATCAAGGTTCCCATAAAGATGTCAATAAGCTCCCTGTCAGTTAAGGGTGGTTGCACCTTGCCATCCAGGTCTCTCCTTTTTTTGGGCGTATTCTTTGAAGCCCTCGTTGGAACGCATGGTCATATTCTGCAATTGCACACGAGTTTGTGCAAGATCATCATTATATTGGTACTGCTTGTAGAAATCATCAGCTAGATCTTCCCAAGTATGGGAACTCTCCAATTGATAGAACCACTCAATTTGAGTCCCAGTTAGACTCTTTTGGAAGAAATAAACCCAGAGCTTCTGATCAGTGGTGTGTGGCTGAATCTTGTGAACATAGGATCTTAGAGGATGCTACGGACAGGAGACACCGTCATACTTGGCAAAAGCAAGGATCTTGAATTTGTAGGGAATGACCACCCTAGGAACCAAACCCAAGTCTCCAAAGTACAAGCCATGCACAACTTGGATCTCTACAGCCTTTAGTTTATCTTCAAGCTGTTTGTATTTTTCATTTGCCGATGGATACTGCTCCTCAAAATAATCTTCGTCTTCAGTAGCTTGGTTAGCTCTAGGGCTTCTAGATTCTTCTTCTTGATTGACTTCTTCTTCAGAAGAAATATCTTCTTTTTGAGCTAGTTGGGCAGGTCCCTTGAACTTTGTTTCTATTTTAAGGGTGACAACCTTCTTCTTAGTCTTCTTACTCTCTTTGGTGAAGAGTGTTTTCAGATCGTCCTGCCCCTTGGCTAACTTCATGAGCATTTGTTAGAACTGAGCGTTTTGAGCTTGGAGATATTTAATTGTTTGCTCTAGATCCATCTCTACTGAAATAAATAGTAAGCAGATGAGAAACCTGTGTGGGGATAACCTGTTATGCATGATATGTGGATGCAATGTTTTCAAGGATCTCGGGGGGTAAACATAAGAAGATGTTAGAAGTTGAACTTTGCTTACAACATTGATTGGAGAACTTTGTATCAGTGGATGCCCTTCCATGAGAATCAAGCTCACTATGTCAAGTGGGTCATAGCCCCTGACTCAAGTTGTTGTACTTTGGTCTTTGACGGTGTTTGGTTTAGAGGAAAATAAATCCTCTTGCCCCTTGATGGACGTTTGGTTCAACATGACCCTTCATCACAGGCCTTTGAGATCCTTGAAATGGTTATTGAAAAATTCTTTGGTATGATGTCATGATGTTATGTACAAGTATGCAAAGCAAGCAAGTTGTTATGTACAAATAATCATATACACACAAAGCAGACAAGTCCTTAGGTTTAGGCTTGCATGGGGTTTGTAGGTAAGTACCCTCTTGAAGTTTAGTTGGCTCAACCTGTCATAGAAATTAACCAGGTTCTAGGGGATCTCAATATCACTGACCTTTCTTTTAGGCATTTTCTCAGCACAATCAATCTTTTCTTGCGGCCGAGATATCCCAAAAGTTCGATCTCAATGAGTGTAGTATCGAGTATCAACCAATTTTCAGCTTTCCATTGAAACCGGCTATCTCACTAATTCCTAATGGCCAATTTGTTCAATTAAGCTTCTAAGGTCAGTTAGTTCTTCATGCACTGCTCAGCGGCCCCGTATTCTCCTTGATTCAACACAAGGGATACCGGTACCAACAAATGTGTCACACTAACGTAGCCATGGCTTTAACCATATCAATCTACGTCGTACAGTTTCCATAATCTATTTCTACTTAACTAAAAGATGCCCCAAATATAGTGGAGGATCAAAAACCAAACAAGGAACCGTAATGTAAAGCATACAAGTCAAACAAGGAAAGCAAGTAAAGGTGATCTATCCCTAAGGTAACCCCACTTCTATGTCTTCCCCAGCAGAGTCGCCAGTTCTGTAATACAGTGGGAGAATTGACTTAGTTTGTTTTGCATTTGATCGCAATTATTGCGGATAGCAAGAGTCGCCACTGAATTTTCTTTTATCCAATAAGGAAAGGGTGAAAAGAACAGGAAATACCTTTGGGATGTTTTCTTGAGTTCGGGGGGTAGATTATGAAAAGGAAAGGTGTAAGCACCTTTTTCATCCATAGTTATCTATGGGCTCTTAGTTGCTTGCTAGATCATTTTGAAAATGCTTTGTTTGAAAATGTGTTTGTGGTGGATTTTGAAAGTATTTTTGAAAAGCGCCTTCATTTAGGCAAACTTTGTAATGTTTCTCATCTCTATAAGAATGTATACAAAGTGTTGGACTTTTTGAAAATATTTCATGTTTTTGAAAGTGTTTGGTGTGTTTGAAAAATGTTTTGTTTTTCAGAATAGATTGTGAGCAAGCAACAAAGAACATTCTACCTTAATCAAAAGTTTTTTGTTCATTTCTCTCTTCCTTTGATATTGCTATGTTACCATTGATTGGTAAGAAGCCTTAACTTTGGATGTAAAGGGACATGCGTGGGTCAATTGCATAGTCACAGAAGGCAACCTATGAGACATTATAGCAATTTCGTTTAGGGACTAAATCGTTTACCGAAGGCAACATCGAGGAGTATCGAGGGAGTACGATCTTTTTATCGAGGGACTTTTGCTAAAACGCCCATATTCGAGGGACATGACTATTTTCCGAGGCAACAAGTGAGATTACCCTAGAAGTGCATGTGTGTGAATAGTGTGTTCGATTGCATGCATTTTTGTCTTGAATTTAAAGGTTATCTATTTGTTGATTTTATCTTGCCATATAGCCATATTACTAATAGTGTAGGAAAGCAATAAAAATGCAAAGAATAAATCTTAAGCTATTGTAACCATAAAAAAAATAAAAATAAAAGAGAGGAAACATGAGTGTTTCGTCCCAGGAAGTATGCTCCTTCGATACACCCTATTTCAGCTTCTTTCGACTGAGCTTGTAAGGCAGCATTAATATGTATTCTTCGATCATGCCCTTTTTCTCTGCTTACTTCGATTGGACCTGCAAAACAAATATGAATGTATCCTTCGACCACACCCCTTTCTTTGCTTACTTCGACAGAACCTGCAAAGCAAAATGAATATATGTTCTTCTTTAGCGGTAAAAATGTTCAAGACTAAGCTATTGGATTGACTAGACTTATACAAATCAAAATAAAAATCACCACCGTGCTTTATTATTTCCAAAGGAATGGGAAAAGAGAGAATAACCCAAAAAGAGGGGGAAAGATTCTAGGTAAGAGGGTCGGTTATGCAAAGGGAAGGTATTATCACCCTAAACATCTACGGTACTCTGTAGGAACCTCAATGTAAAAATATGTATATTTTGGCTATGAAACATGTTGTATAAAATAGATGGTGGAGGTGGGAAAATAAACATATTTTTTATGATTTTTGCACCCGCCGCGGTTGCGAACATTTAGTGCCTATGTACCACCTTTTCCTGCAATAGGGGATCAGGGTACACGTAGTTCCTCTTTTAAAAATTTTAAAACACAAATGTGTTGGTCAATTTTATGAGATAAAACATCATCGTTATTGTCCGTGTGGAAAACATACCTACTACCCACAATCATGAGAAAGGAGAATTTGCATCATCTCAAAGTGAAGGATATGGCTTGGATTTTTAAAATCAACAATGCCTCACTCAACACCCAAGTGGAAAATATCTCTCTTTACTATATATTGTAGAAGTATAGTTGTTTGCATCACTACAAGGATTGACAAGAGTTCAATCTTTTGAGAAAAGTTTAAAAATAAAAGCCAAAGTGGCAAGATGGTTTGAAATGAGATTGATTGACTTTTAGTCTTCTCACAAAAATGTCAAAGTATTGTTAAGTTTATTGGATTTTATTTATGAAAATGTTTGAAAATGCATGGACCTAAGTCAAAGATTATTATAAAAGTAGTTCAAGTTTAAAACAAGAAGAGTTTTCAAAAAAGAGGGGAGAAGATTTTTGAAATTAAAGAAGATGGGAGGAG
This sequence comes from Vicia faba, assembly GCA_948472305.1. Lineage (NCBI taxonomy): Eukaryota > Viridiplantae > Streptophyta > Magnoliopsida > Fabales > Fabaceae > Vicia > Vicia faba. The sequence goes on along the minus strand of OX451737.1, from coordinate 398,881,018 downwards.
AAGAAGAGACTATCCTAAAGCATAAGGTAAAAGATAGGGATAAGAATCATCTAACCAACAAGAAGCCAAAACTTGACATTATGAGTCAAGATAGAATTCTCATTCTTTGGATTGAAACCAAGCAAGCAAATATATTAGACCTCTTGAAAGAACTAAACTTCAAGTGTATTAAGTCTTCACATAAATTAGGTAGAGTGACGGCTGTAACCAAATAGTCTAAGTATCATTAATGATTTTTAGGGTTTATGTTGATTATTAGGTGTCTTTAAAAGAAAATAAAAGCTCAAGTGAGCAAAATAAAAAAATGACAAGAATATAAAGGGGCTCAAGTGAGCAAAGATGAAAAATAGCATGAAATGTAAATGCTAAAAGTAAATGGTGCATAAAGTAAAGAACATAAAATAAAAACACAAAATAAAATCAATTATTAGTGATTAGTGGTTATTTGGATGATCATCTTGAAACTTGCATTTTGAACTCATTAGAGGATTGGTAGAACCAAAGCCTCCACACAACAAGTTGCATTTGCTTTTTGTCAAGTATATCATCCATTTGGAATCCTTATGAGTATCATTTAATGATTAACGATGTTTAAGTGACCCGCATTGACCAAAGGTGTTGTAGATCAATTAGAGGATTGTTAGAACCAAAGCCTCCACATAATGAATCTCAAGGTTATTGGATCAAAGAGATCAAATTAACATATTTGCGCTTGCAAACATAAGTTTGGGCCACGAATGATCATTTATTCGAATCAGGAAAAAATTTAACACTATGTTAAGCAATCGTAAGTGAACTTATATAAAAGTCGCACCTATCTTGAGGCCGGTCAATAGCAATCTATGCACCATTTGTTTTGAGACATGATATAGAGATCATGCTCCAACAAGATTTAGTGCAATAATAAGAGGATGAGATGAAGAGGGGTGGGAGAGAATATACAAACCACTTTTGGATTAAATTTAATCAAACTATTATTAAAATCATTCATCCATTTTTTGTGGAGTTAGACTCAACACCATGGATCCAATAATGTTAACAAAGTTCATGATAAAAAATTTAACCCAAGATCAGCCAGAAAATAATCTCAAAATAATATTACATTTTAATATATACAAAACGGTTTAAAAAAATATTTAAAAATAGAAATAAAAGAGAAAAATGTCAATTATGTTAAAATTAATCAGGAAATAAAAAGTAAGACCATAGAAAAATCAGAACTGAACTAAAATAATTTTATAAATTTTTTGGTAATTTTTTAAAGTCAGAAACTATTTTAAAATTTAAAGAAATGGGTGAAATAAACCAAAAAATGATTAAAAAAAATAGCAAAGTCAGAAACAAAAATAAAATATGGTCACCAATATTTGTCACAATATTATTAGATCATTCCATAATTTTTTCAGAATTTAAAAATGTATAAAAGTATTTTTAAACATTTAAAACAATTCCAATAAAGTGTAAATTTATAAAAAATACCAAAACACAAAATTAAATTGTGAAAGAATAAAAATCAGAAAGAGAATAATAAAAAATATTTTTCATAATTGTTTCAGAGTTTTTGGACTAAAAATGAATTTTATATGATTTTTGAAGTTTAAAACAATTAAATATAAAAAATCAGAAAAGGAAATAAAAGTAAAAAATATATGGACCATTGGATGAGAGTCAAAACGCGTTAGTAATCAAATCCAAGGGATCTCGCGCGTTGTGCATATCATGGTCATTAGTGAATAAAGCACTGAATCATAAATAAAATCAGAATTCAAAAATAACAAGTGGTCTGCCATCATTGGTTGGAAGATGACAGGTTGGTCATCTTCAACCTCTAGCCAACGTAATTGCAGGTGTCTCAAACTGTAAAATGAGAAGCTCAGATCTATGCCATTCGCTTCGTCTCTTCAAGATGAAGACAACCACACCCTCGCGTCAAATTTATATAAACTGTAGCTCAAGCAATTTGGAAAGAAAGTTTTGAAAAGGGATTTGAAATTTCATGATCAAAACGTGTTTCCAGTAAGAAGTAAGTGTTGCGACTAGAACCAGGGAAATAAGAGCATCACAATGATATCAAAGTTTTGTAGAATTGATGAAGGAATCTACCTATTGAAGTTGAGTTACAGAGCTCTGAAACTGGACTTCTATGGAGCAATATAAGGCACGATTCTTGAATGTAATTATATGGTTATCTTCAGGGAAGATCAAGGAAGGTGAATTGATGAAAAAATTGGATTGAAAAAGGCTTGAGAATGGGTTTCGAAGTTGCTGAATTCTGAGTTAGGGAACAAGTTTGGCAGGGTGATTCTGGCTATCCAAGCTTGAGAAAATGAATGGGGGATGACCCTCTATTTATAGGGAATCAAATGGAATTTCCAAGCATGTGAAATGATGAAGTTTGGAGGGAAATCGTGTGAAGTTGCAAAAAAGAAAAGTCTGACTTCTAATTTGATCAAAACTCATCTAAAACACGCATTTTATTATGCTAAAAAATCTTGGAACTTCATTATACATGTTTAGAGGCATAAACGCGTGGAAAACTTGTGATTAGAAGCGAAAACAAAGATTTCAAAATCTGACTTGAGATGAAACTTCAGTTCCAAGTTACCAATTTCTGTCCAATGGCATTCTCAGCTCAAGGGGTCTTAAGGCATGATTCTTGATGCTTCAGAAAGATGAGGTTACAAGCTTTGCAATGGAAAAAGAGTGGAATCAAATGGATGCTTGAGCTGAAAGTTGTGTTGAGTCAATGTTGGAGAAAAAATGTTGACTTTCCATACTTAGAAATATTTCAAATTTTCCTTCAAAAGTGACCTATAATGTCTTGCATCCAAACATAGCCTTCCACTTGGAATTTGCTCTTGAACAAAAAAGATGGCATGAAATAGATCTCTTGAATGACATTTTGAAATTTGAACCATTCAAAATATCAAAAAATTGAGGAAGTTATGACTTGTTAAAGTTGGCAAAATTTCATAAAGTGACCTATAATCTTTTGTATCCTTAAGGAATCTTCCATCCATTTTCTCACTTTGCATATAAAAGAAGGCATAAATTGCACATCTTCAAGATCATTATGTAAAAATAATGGTATAAAGTTGATAAAAATTGATCAAGTTATGATCATTTGAAGTCAAACATGGAAAAATGGGGATTCATCTAGAGAACTTGTAATCTTTCTTCTTCATCAAGTTTCTTCCACATGAAAACTCCTTGGAACTTTTGAAGTGATTTTTTTGGTAGAAATTTGAAGAGAAGGATGTCTTTGGAATCACTCAAAAATACTAAAAGATGAGCAAGATATACTCCTTTGAAGTTCAAAACCCTAGCTCCTAGATTAAGGAACATGCTTTGAGGAACTTTGAGAATTTTGAACAAACTTCTTATACCAAAACAAATGCTTTGTAAATATAAGTTGTTGAGGATGATAATTAGAACTCATAGAAACCACAACCACTTCCATATCCTGATAATTGAGAGAAATATGAACTTGTGACCAATGGGAACAAGTCATTGTCCAACCATGACTATTTTTTCAATCAACCCCTTGTACTTTTAAATCAATCTTGATAATTTGGAAATGTAGTGAACCAAAATAACCTTACCATGCCATCCTTTCCAAAACAACTTCCATGGTGAGGTTTGAACTTCTCAAGCTTCATTGACTAGGTCATGGAAATAAACTCATGAACCCATGGATCAACATGCCAAGCCCCATTGCCTTTATCTGCATTGTTGACAAGTAAGACAAACCAACATTGCATTTTTTAATTAAAAGTAAAGTAAAACAAAACATGAATGATTACACAAGAAAAAACAAGTCAAGGTGCTTGGTGAATCCTCAAAGAGCAAAGCTAAATATAGGGAGGAGAACCAAAAGCCCTAATTTGATCTTATTGTGATTGAATCAATATGGTATGGTAAAGGGATCTTAGGGGCAAAAATTGGGGTACATCAGCTGCCCTTATTTAAGTTTCTTCTATCCGAAGATACGAAGGTTAAAAATCTCCGTGTCAACACGATCGCAGATACTTAGATATAAAACAAACCCTATTTTTTCCCTAAGATTCCATGCAATGCTTATGAATATGAGTGCACATGGACAAATCCATAGGGACACAACCACCATTGGGGATGTAACAATGATAAAGAAACAAGAGAGCGACCCGACCCATAGATGATGGTAAAATGGTCAAAGGGTACACCAACTCCTACTTGAGGTAAAGCTACCAACATTCACTGAAGGTAGAAAGAAGAAAGAAATAAAAACACCGACGTTCACTAGCGATGAGCTGCCAACGTTCACTGAGGGTAGCAAAAAGATAACAAACACCAACTTTCACTGATGGTGATCTACCAACTTTCACTGAAGGTAGAGAGAAAATATATCATAGCACCGTTGTTCACTGACGATGAACTACCAACGTTCACCAAGGGTAGCAAAAAGATAACAAACACCGACTTTCACTGATGGTGATCTACCAACTTTCACTGAAGGTAGAGAGAAAATATATCATAGCATCGCCGTTCACTGAAGATGAACTACCAACATTCACTGAGGGTAGAAAAAAGATAACAAACACCAACTTTCATTGATGGTGATCTACCAACTTTCACTAAAGATAGAGAGAAAATATATCATAGCATCGCCGTTCACTGACGATGAACTACCAACATTCACTGAGGGTAGCAAAAAGATAACAAACACCATCTTTCATTGATGGTGATCTACCAACTTTCACTAAAGGTAGAGAGAAAATATATCATAGCACCACCGTTCACTGACGATGAACTACTAACGTTCACTGAGGGTAGCAAAAAGATAACAAGTTTCCTTAAAATTATGGCATTTCTCCTAGAACGGGTCTCAACTTCTTCTTTAACCGAGGCAATTTTCCTAGAAAGGGTAAGATGTAGGCTGTCTCAAATAAAGAGACTTCCACTTGCAAAGATTTCACAACGATCTGTTTCTGCGAATTTAAAAGTCTTACCCTCCACTCGCGTAAACTGACGATGGATTGCAAACTGTCCACTCATAGAGGTGGTAGCAAAAAGGTTACGTCGACTTTTATAGGGAAGCACAAGTTGCTTAAATAAAGAGACCTGCTACTTGTTGTCATGGAGGATTGTAAAAAGAAATGACTTCCCGGGGATAGAAATATGGCTTCCTGGGGAAAGAAATATGACTTCCTGGGGAAATGCCATGATATTCTTGCTGAGGAGATAAAGTCTTCTTGTGAAAAATAAATGCATAAACCAAAACTCAAAGCTTTCGGAAATCCAAAGTAAATAATATTATTGTGGAACCACAGATTCAAACCAGAAATAAACTGGAATGGAACAGTCAACCAAAATCCATCCTTTGAGAAATAAACTCAAGAGGGAAAACCAAATCCATCCAAACAAGGAGCTGTATAGGAAGGATAAAGCAAAAATTGTCTATGAGGGACAACTCAGTGGGGACATTGAAAGAATATACGCTTTCTGCTTAAGGTGAACACTCTATTAAAGAGAGGACAACGTAACTCTGCAAAACAGGGTGATATGTCAACAAAAATATTAAAAATTTTCAATGAACAATGATTTGCCAATTTTAGCTATGCATGATGTATGTATGAATGTACGAGTGTTATCATGCGTATGCTGACAAAAAATTTATACAACACTGGGAATAACTAGGCAATACCAACTTGGGCACGAACAACACTTGGCTAAACCACATCCAGGATGATCATTCCAAGAAAAAGTAAATGCCAACTGAGGAAACAAAACCTACTGCCTGCTTTAGCTTTACTGGGGAGAAACATAATCCGGAAGTAAACAAAACATAGTGATAAAATAGTACAGATACAGGGATAGAACATCCTTCTCCAGGATTCACCGGGGAAACAAATGTTTTCAAAAGTAACACTTCTACTGGGGAATTCAAGCCTACTTCATTGGGGAGGTTAACACCACATCCTCAAAGGGAGAACCACAATACGTTCTTCACTAGAGAAACCAGGGTCCTGCGTTCTTCAAGAGTGATAATGGTACCAACTTCTAGGGAAAAAGAACTTCCGTTAGATCGAACGAAAACTTCACTGGAGAAATCTCGGATTGAGACTTCACACCATGGAAACTCAGAAAAGAGGAGAAATGAATCCAAACTTGACCGAGGATACTGGAGTCACAAACCCAATACGGCGAATCATCCTGAGTAAACTTTCCCGAGGGGAACAAAAACTTCTTAAAATAAACTATAGTTTGTCCATTACTGGGATCACCATTTTTATTGCCATTATTTCATCATAGATTCCAAGGTAAAAGCGAATTGTAAATTCTTTTTGAAAAATAGATTTTGTTATTTAATATTTTTGCTTTGAAAGTTATTATCAATAATAAATGGAGTCTTTGCAAGCTAAATAAAATAAGAAATACAGAGAATTTGGTAAAAGCTCAAATTTCATTAATAGAATGGTAGTCTGTGAATGGCGAGAATCCATGGATAATTACAAAGTTTGGAAAATGGTAATATATAATGGAAAAGATACATTGAGATACAATGCCCATTGTCCCCTCTAACAACTTTTGAAATCCTGAGCAGCAACTTCTGTTGAAGTTGTGATGGGAATCCGAGAAGATTTTTACTCCAACGATCAAGTCTTATTTGATGTAGTTACTTGCCAAGAAAGTCCCTAACTTTTGCCTAAACTGCCCTTGCGGGTTTTCAGCTTAGTGGGAAATTTATTCTGTTTATGTCTCTAGTTTTTGCCTAGACCGCCCTTTCGGGTTTTCGGCTTACCGAGATGCTCTTTTTTGCCTAAGTCTCCCTTTCGGGTTTTCAACTTAGCGAGTTGTTCTTTTATTTCTTTAAGTGAAGTATTTCTTGGCTGCATCCGCATTCATGGGACGTGGGAACTCCTCACCATCCATAGTTTCAAGAATTAATGCACCACCAGAGAAGGCTTTCTTGACAACATATGGACCTTTGAAATTGGGAGTCCACTTGCCCCTAGAATCAGTATTGAAAGACATGATCTTCCTGAGCACGAGGTCGCCTTCTCTGAATTTACGGGGTTTGACCTTTTTATCAAAAGCTTTCTTCATCCTTTTCTGATATAATTGTCCATGACATAAATCTGTCATCCTCTTCTCTTCGATCAGATTCAATTGGTCAAACCGGTTCTGGACCCATTCATCCTCTGACAACTTGGTTTCCATTATCACACGCAAAGAGAGAATCTCAACCTCGACTTGGAGTACAGCTTCCATTCCATACACCAGGGAGAACGGGGTTGCTCCTGTTGAAGTGCAGACAAATGTTCGATATCCATGCAAAGCAAAAGGGATCATTTCATGCCAATCCTTATAAGTAACGACCATTTTCTGGATAATCTTCTTGATATTCTTATTAACAGCTTCAACAGCCCCATTCATCTTTGGCCTGTACGGAGAGGAATTATGATGGATAATCTTGAATTCTTCGCACAGTTCTGTGATCATTTTATTGTTCAGATTCGAGCCGTTGTCGGTGATAATTCTTCTCGGCACACCATACTGACATATAAGATTATTCTTGATGAAGCTTACAACCACCTTCTTAGTAACATTGGCATATGCTGTAGCTTCCACCCACTTGGTGAAGTAATCAATTGCTACCAAGATAAAACGGTGCCCATTCGAAGCTTTGGGTTCTATCATCCTAATCATGTCAATACCCCACATAGAGAAAGGCCACATGGAGGAAATCATGTTGAGAAGTGTCGAAGGCACATGGACCTTGTCCGCATAAATATGGCATTTGTGATACTTCTTTGCAAATTTATAACAATCAGATTCCATTGTCAGCCAATAGTAACCTGCCCTTAGCATATTTTTAGCCATCGAATGTCCATTGGCATGAGTGCCAAATGAACCTTCATGAACCTCATGCATCAACATGTCTACTTTGTGTCTATCCATGCATCTGATCAATACCATGTCATAATTCCTTTTATACAACACATTTTCACTGAGGAAGAAACTGCCAGCCATTCTTCTTAGTGTCTTTCTATCTTTCTTCGATGCACCGATCGGGTATTCTTGGGTCTGAAGAAAATTCTTGATATCATGATACCAAGGTTTTTCATCTGCTACCTCCTCTGCTGTAAACACATGAGAGGGTCTATCCATTCGCCGAACCATAATTCGAGGTATATCATTCCAAGTATTCACTTGGTACATAGAAGCCAAAGTTTCCAGAGCATCCGCCATCTGATTTTCATCTCTAGGAATGTGATGGAATTCAAATTTATTGAAAAAGGGTAACAATCTTCTAGCATAATCTTTGTAAAGGATCAAGCCAGGGTCACGAGTATCCCATTCTCCTTTAATCTGATTTATTACCAAAGCTGAATCACCATACACATCTACATTTTTAATTCTGAGATCAATAGCTTCTTCGAGACCCATGATGCAAGCCTCATATTCTGCCATATTATTAGTACAATCAAACATCAACCTTGCGGTAAAAGGAATGTGAGATCCATGTGGAGTGACAATCACAACACCAATTCCTTTACCATAAGCATTCACAGCTCCATCAAATATTATACTCCAACGAGATTCAGGGTCAGGACCTTCCTCAGGAAATGGTTCATCACAATCCTTCACTTTGAGGAACATCACATCCTCATCGGGAAATTCATACTCTACATACTGATGATCCTCCATTGGTTGGTGAGCAAGATAATATGCCAACACACTGCTTTTAATAGCTTTTTGAGTGCGGTATTCGATGTCATATTCAGATAGCAACATCTGCCAGCGGGCAATTCTCCCAGTAAGAGCAGGCTTTTCAAAAATGTACTTGATTGGATCCATTTTGGAGATCAACCAAGTAGTGTGATTCAACATATACTTCCGTAAACACTTTGTCGCCTAGGCCAAAGCACAACATGTCTTTTCCATCATGGAATACCGCGACTCACAATCAGTGAATTTTTTACTGAGATAATAAATGGCGAACTCTTTCGTCCCTGTTTCATCTTGTTGTCCCAGAATATAACCCATGGAATTATCTAACACTGTCAGATACATAATCAACGGTCTTCCTTCGACATGAGGGAGCAAGATAGTAGGTTCAAGCAGATATTCTTTAATACTTTCAAATGCCCTTTGGCAGTCATCCGTCCACACACAACCTTGATTTTCCTTTAATAACTTAAAGATCGGTTCACATGTTACGGTCATGTGGGAAATGAATCTGGAAATTTAATTCAAACGCCTGAGGAAACCTCTGACTTGTTTTTCAGTTTTTGGCGCTGGCATCTCTTGAATTGCTTTTACTTTATGAGGGTCAACTTCAATTCCTTTCTGGCTAACAATGAAACCCAAAAATTTTCCTAATCGAACACTGAAGGTGCATTTATTTGGATTCAAGCGGAGACGATACTTCCTCAAACATTGGAACAACTTCAACAAATATTCTACATGCCCTTCTTCAGTCTAGGATTTGGCAATCATATCATCAACATATACTTTGATTTCCTTGTGCATCAGATCATGGAATAGGGTTTTCATAGCCCTCTGGTACGTAGCACCAGCGTTTTTCAACCCGAAAGGCATCACTCTGTAACAGAATGTTCCCCAGGGTGTGATAAACATTGTTTTTTCCATGTCCTCCGGAGCCATTCTTATTTGATTATACCCGGAAAATTCGTCCATGAATGAGAATACTTTGAATTTTAATGTGCTATCCACTAACATATCAATGTGTGGCAATGGAAAATCATCTTTTGGACTAGCTTTATTTAGATCTCTGTAATCTACGCACATGCGGACTTTTCTGTCTTTTTTCGGTACTGCGACAATATTGGCAATCCATTGAGGATACACTGATGTCACAAGAAAACCAGCATTAATCTGCTATAAAACCTCCTCTTTGAATTTCACTTCCATATCTGGGTGAGTTCTTCTCAACTTTTGTTTAATTAGGGGACACTCTGGCTTCCACGACAAATGGTGCTCTACAATATCTGTATCTAGACCAGGCATATCTTGATAAGACCAAGCAAAAATATCCACATACTTTTTCAACATCTCAATCAACCTGCTCTTCACATCAGGATGCAATAATGCTCCAATATTTACTTCCTTCAGATCTTCTTCTAAACCAAAATTAATCACTTCCAATGGCTCTTTATATGGCTGAATGGTAATTTCCTCGTGCTCAAACAACCGTGAGACCTCTTCTAGAATCTCATCATAATCTTATTCTTCAGCCCCATACACAGGACATTCAAAGTTTGGAGAGGGTGCAGGGTCATTGTATTCAACGAGTTTTTTAATTAATCTGCACATATGATTTATGATTGCTTTTAGAAACTGACACATATAACAAGTGATAATGCAGATTGAATTTCAGTTATTATTTATTTTGAAGGGTTTTTTTTATTACCATTTTCTGAGAAAAAGTAGAAAATAAAGACACAATTTGGGAAACAAAGAAAACTTTTATTATTGATTTTAAAGGTCACAGCAAACAGATAAGCCCTAAAACATTAATACTTCCACCTTGGGCAAAGTGAAACTTTTTTTCCAAAAAGGTTAACAAAACAAATTACTTTGAAACATGTATGCAAGAGGAAACATCAATGGTGATCCATTTCTGAACCCTAACTCCGTGCGTCACATAATTCGGAATTTCCTGCTCTGCTTCATCTTCTCCAATGGGATTAATCCCGGAAACAGTTGGATAAAGATAACCCCCGCTACGGAAGATGTCTTGATACTTTCTTGCGGCAGACCTCGGCTTCATGCCCTTACCTTTTTCATTATTCAAAGAGAAACCTAATCCATCTTTGTTCTTGTTCACAGGTGGATCCACAATTCGTCCCCACACTTCACTATGACCCTTACGTACAACCTGTTGCGCATCCTTAAGTGAAACCATGGAATTCTCATTTCCTCTTATTTGTCAATGGATAAGGCTTAGAACTGGGTTCCAACAGTAGCTTCATCCTCCTCCACAATGCTGAAAGAAGACAAATGAGATATCAATAATGCTTGTTCCCCATTTATGATCACTACTTTCCCTTCATGTACAAACTTCAGTTTCTGGTGTAAAGTTAAAGTGACAGCCCCTGCCTCATGAATCCACGGCCGCCCCAGCAAAGAACTATAAGCGGGAACAATGTCCATGACCTGGAAAGTAATTTGAAACAAATGTGGTCCTATATGAATAGGCAAGTCCACTTCACCAATAATAGATTTCCTTGATCCACCAAACGCTTTCACAATGATGCCACTCGGGCGCATAGGCGTTCCTTGATATTTCAACTTCATAAGCGTATCCATTATTAATCAGCATATTGGATAGTGAATCATTCTTGTAGTTCATAGAAAAGTGGAGGGCCAAGTTGTGATTCCTTCCTTCATCTGGTAATTCATCATCGCAAAAGCTCAAGTTATTACTTGATGTAATGTTCCCTATTACACTGCTAAATTGGCCTATTGGCATATCACTCTCCACAAAAGCTTGGTCCAATACCCTCATCAAGGATTCTCTGTGAGAAGAAGAGTTCATCAATAAAGCTAAGATAGATATTTTTGAAGGAGTCTGCAGTAGCAGATCTAAAATTCTGTAGTCACTCATCTTGATTATCTTCAAAATATCATCCACTTATTTCTCTAACGCAGCCCCACTAGTCTCACCTGTAGCCTTCTTGGGTTCAACATTCTCATCAACTTTCTTTCAATCACTAACATCTCTTTGAACAACTGGTGCAAACACACGACCGTTGCGGGTCACCCTGCTATTTCAAGAAATATTCCCAACATCAGACATTGGCTGGATGGAAACTTCCACTCCATCCTCTAAGATTGTAGGGTTGTATGTGTAAGGCACAACCTTGTCTAATTTGTAGGGGATAGGTCCCGACAAACTAATCACCAACGGGGTAACAACTGGCTTGCTATAATATTCAACTTCAAGATGGGCGGGTGCCCCAAAACCAGGTATAATGATGTTTACCCCTTCTTCAACACCATCAGTCATTATTGAGTCATTTCTGGAAAACAAATCCTCATCCGAGGAGAAATACTCATCTGCAAAGACATACTCTTCATCCGACCCTTCTTCAGCCAAACAAACCTCAACCATATCAACATCATGGTAATCATCCCTTTGACTTGTAACCTTGATAATTCCATTGTCTAATAACAACTGAACACCCTTCTTCACGATTGAACATCCTCGGGAATCTCGACAGCAAACTCAACAAGATCCATATTGGTGTTCCACTTGGCCAGCCATATGGCATAAGGTAGAATGCAATTGAACAAGGTCTTCATTCATATACTCTATATCAAAAATTATGAATTCTCCAGGACATCCAGAAACCGTATTCACCTCCTCTTCATACTCAGCCATAAGCCTGATTATGTGGATTAGGCCCTCATCCATCATCTCTTGTAAATCAGTCTTTATCTTATCGCAACTTTGTATATCTGTACTGCAAATAGCACAACCGGCATGGTCATGCATATAGTAGCTAAATTCACAAAGGTCTGCATGCATTTTCACCAAATCTCCTCTAACCAGATTAATATCAAAAATCCGGAAGTCGCCTGGACAACCGGCCACCATATTCACAACATTTACTCCCCCATGCTTGGGTAGAGTATTATCTTTCACATTAGGTCCCACGTCCTTGAAAGATAGAACACCAGACTTCGCCAAATTCTGCACCTCAGTCTTCAAAGGTTAACAATTCTCAACATTATGCCCTGGTGCTCCCTGATGAAAAGCACATGTTTGATCTGCTTTGTAGTACCAAGGCAATGGTGATGGTACGACGGGAGGTGGTCGGGTCTGAACCAGCTTCTTCTGAATCAATTCCGGTAGTAACTCTGTATAGCTCATAGGAATAGGGTCATAACTCTCCCTTCTCTGATTATACCCTTGATTCCCCTGTTGGGACGGTCTCTGATAAGCAACGGTAGTTGGAGCGGCACCCACAACTGGAATAAATAAGGCAACCTGCTGATGACGTTGATAATTCCTTCTAAGGGTATTGACCCTCCTCTCTTGCATAACAGCATTTGCATCCCCTTCCTTCTTCTTGGTAAACCCATAAGATGGTTTCCTCACACCTCTAAAACTTTCACTCTTCGTTAAATCGCCCTCTCTTACAGCCTCCTCTAAGCGGATACCCATTCTTACCATTTCAGTAAAATCATTTGGTGCACTTGCTACCATCCTCTCGTAGTAGAAAGCACCCAGCGTTTTCAAGAAAATCTTAGTCATCTCCTTCTCTTCCATGGGAGGAATCACTTGGCGGCTACCTTATGCCATCTCTGTGAATACTCTTTGAATGATCCCTGTCTTTCTGAACCATGGCCCTAAGTTGATCACGGTCAGGCGCCATGTCCATGTTATACTTGTATTGTTTGATGAATGCTTCTTCCAAATCATTGAAAGTATGGATATTGGTGCTGTCCAAACTCATATACCACTTCAGCGCAGCACCGGTCAAACTATCCTGAAAAAAGTGAATCAACATACGCTAATCATCAGTATGGGTAGACATTCTCCTCACGTACATCACCATATGAGCACGAGGGCAAGTGTTGCCCTTGTACTTCTCAAACTCCAGGACCTTAAACTTAGTAGGTATCTTAATATTCGGGACCAAGCATAACTCATTCACATTCTGCCCAAATAGCTCTTTTCCCCTGAAGGCCTTCATCTATCTTTTCATCTTGTCAAACTTCTCTTGAAAATCATCCATTCTGTCATAAAGACCCAAGTCTTCACTCAGTGGAGGGAAAGGACGACATACATCATCATTAACAAACTGAACCATATTCACCGAAGGAGGCGCAGTAGGAGCAGCATGCACCATAGGAGGTGCCGGAGTAACAATAGTTTGAACAATCGGAGTATCTTGAGGACCAAGATTGAAACCTCCAGGTGGAAAATTATATGGCATTCCCCATGGATAACCTTGAGGCATGCAATTCTGAACAACGGTTGGAGTAGCAGATACGGGAACAGTCAGAGCTTCAGTAGTTGGCCTTATTGGTTGAGGTTGAACACTCGGTGGCTGATTCTGAGCAGCCACCAGAGCTTCCATCAGAGTAGTCAGATTAGCCATGTCGGCTTTCAAAGCACAAACCTCCTCGCACAGCTCGCGATTCTCTTGTTCTAAGTTGTCCATCTTCTTTCTGAGATTAACCGGAGTGTTGTAGTGGTGAGTCATCTTGCTGAACGAAGTAAAGAAGCTTGGTAAGACACCTGGATATGCATAACAAATGCAAGAAATATGTGCAATATGATGCATAATATGTAATGCACATGGTTTTATTTTATTTAATATTTCAAGGGATTTAAAATTTATGGACATATTGCAAATATCAAAGTAATAATGCATTTGAAATACTGAAAAATTTTATTATAACAATTCCAAAATGGATCACAAGTTTCAATGATCCCAAGTACAAGACGAAATAAAAATCTAAAACCCTGAGAAGTAAAACTGATGGAGATCACTCTATACGCTGGCGCCTCCCTATGAGCCTGGCAATCTGAGCCTTCAACCTCTGGTTTTCTTCCGCATGTCTGATGGCAACTTCCTTCCAATCACCTGAATCAGGAAGTGAGTGATCAGCATCTGATTGAGGCTTAGGTGAAAATAAATCCCCTTGCCCCTCCAGAGTCTCTACCGCTCGACTCTCAAGGATCTCAATGAAGTCGTCTTTCTCCTTCAAGTCTGCTCTATAGGAAATCTCTTAAGTTTGGAACTTATTCTTCCAAGCGTCCTTTTCCTGTTGCATCCTGACCAAAGTAAGCTGCGGCTCTTCTAGATCATCTAATAAGGGAGGAGTGGTCTTCACAAATAGATCAGGCATAGGTTTCTCCAGGGAATATGGCATCTTCAACTGAATAGCTCTCATTTGGACCCACTAAAGATATGGCTCCAAATAAACAGCACCCCTAGGTCCCAAATCCTTCATACTCTTCTTATGAATGTGACACTAGGCCTTCGCTATCTTCTTCCTAGCTTACCTATGGTCTTATCCATCCTTAAGAAGTAAAATACTCAAATGAATACTATTTGGTTTATCCCTCATCGGATAACCAAGCTGTCATCGTACAAGAACAGGGTTATAGTTAATTTCTCCCTTTGTACCAAAAAGAGGTACATTGGGGAAACTACCACAACTGCCATGATCTTAGGAGCCCAACGGGGTTCCTTCTTGACATCCCAAAAAGCATCAGACTGAGGCATATGAAAGATAAACCACATGTACAACAGAGGCGTGCAACAGATAATCATCCCCCCATGATAAGAATTCCGAAGATGGATAGAGTAATAAGTATCACCCAACAGTGCAGGAACTGGGTTTCCAATCATGAAGATCCTGATAGCGTTAATGTCAACAAACCTATCCACATTAGGAAATAAGAACAACCCGTAAGCAAGTAGGGCAAAGATGGCCTCAAAAGAAACTGTACTCTTCATTCTGGCAAAGTAACGAGCTTTCTCTAATAAGAACTGAGCTGGTAATCCTCTAATCCCTCCTTTAGTAGTCATATGGGCTTCCACCTCAGATTTCCTTAGATGAATCAAAGTAGCAATCTCATGTGATTTCGGCTCACCCTCCAAACTAGTAAAAGGAATACGATTGGTAGCAGGTAAATCCAATAGATAAGAATACTCCTCCAGTGTAGGCATCAACTGATAGTTGGGAAAAGTAAAGCAATGATACATCGGATCATAGAATTGGACCAAGGTCGATAGAATACCCTCATTCATCTTCAGCTTCATGAGAGGAATAATGGATCCATACTTCTTCCGAAAGTCTGCAGAACACTCGATCTCGGGAATTAGACTGATCAACTCATCTATCTTGGGATCCTTGAAACTGTACTTCCCGGTCTTTCTCTTTCCAGAATCCATGGTTAAAAAGTACCTAAGATATTCAAAAATGGCCAACCTTTAAATCCCTTGAAATATGATCTCTCCAAAATATGCTTATGAGTGCATGGATGCATGATGCAGCAATCACACACAAGATCACACATATAGGGTTCATAGGTTCAACGTCACGAGCATGAGGTCGAAGGTACTACCCATAAGGTATTGGTCTAAAAGTTATCACCTGCCGAAGAAGGTTCTAGAGTTTCCACAGTCTACATCCTTCCTTCGGATATTACCAACTTCCCGATTAACTCGGTAATTAGTAATATTCTCAAGAAAAACTCGTCCGAGCGTAGTATCGCGTGACAACTATTTCCGGATTACTCCGTTATAGCTTCCGCACTACACCTAAAAGTCCAAGATGGGTTAGGTATTCTACAGTCCTCAGTCTCAGCAAGCTTCCAGGTCGAAAGCAGTACGTCTTCCCGATTACTCGGTTAACGACACTACAGTCAAAGGGGTGTCCACTGAGTGGGGGATCTCATGCCTCCTTTTTTGGGATTACTCCCTCAAAGTTAACATGACTATACCGCCCGTCCTATCTTAAAGTTTGCCCAAGTCCGGGTATAAGACTAATGAGTAATCACCAAACACCCTGAAAACCAGGAAAATCCAAACAAACATATATACAACATATAACACACAAAAATAATAACACATATACAGATATAAAAAAAGATAGGCTTAACCCTCCTAGGGATGGACCAACAAGAGGTCAATCTTTCCCCAGTGAAGTCGCCATTTTTCCGTAGCGGTAGAAATGTTCAAGACTAAGCCATTGGATTGACTAGACTTATACAAATCAAAATCAAAATCTCCATCGCGCTTTATTGTTTCCAAAGGAAAGGGAAAAGAGCGAATAACCAAAAAAGAGGGGGAAAGATTCTAGGTAAGGGGGTTGGTTATGCAAAGGGAAGGTATTACACCATAAACATCTACGGTACTCCACAGGAACATCTTTGTAAAATTCTGTATATTTTGGCTATGAAACATGTTATATAAAATAGATGGTGGAGGTGAGAAAAGAAACATATTTTTTTATGATTTCTGCACCCGCCGCGGTTGCGAACCTTTAGTGCTTACGTACCACCTTTTGTGCAATAGGGGATCAGGGTACACGTAGTTCCTCTTTTAAAAATTTTAAAACACAAATATGTTGGTCAATTTTATGAGATAAAACATCATCGTCATTGTACGTGTGGAAAACATACCTACTACCCACAATCATGAGAAAGGAGAATTTGCATCATCTCAAAGTGGAGGATATGGCTTGGATTTTTAAAATCAACAATGCCTCACTCAACACCTACGTTGAAAATATCTCTCTTTACTACATATTGTAGAAGTATAGTTGTTTGCATCACTAAAAGGATTGACAAGAGTTCAATATTTTGAGAAAAGTTTAAAGATAAAAGGCAAAGTGGCAAGATGATTTGAAATGATATTGATTGACTTTTAGTCTTCTCACAAAAATGTCAAAGTATTGTTAAGTTTATTGGAGTTTATTTATGAAAATGTTTGAAAATACATGGACCTAAGTCCAAGTTTATTATAAAAGTAATTCAAGTTTAAAACAAGAAGAGTTTTCAAAAAAGGGGGGAGAAGATTTTTGAAATTAAAGAAGATGGGAGGAGAAGAAGAGACTATCCTAAAGCATAAGGTAAAAGATAGGGATAAGAATCATCTAACCAACAAGAAGCCAAAACTTGACATTATGAGTCAAGATAGAATTATCATTCATTGGATTGAAACCAAGCAAGCAAAGATACTAGACCTCTTTAGAGAATTAAACTTCAAGTGTATTAATTCTTCACAAAAATTGGGCAGAATGACGGCTGTATACGGGTGAATTCCAGATTACAAATCAAGGGTGTAATCACAATAACCTGCACACACAATAAACAAACAACCCAATGTCTTGAGATAAACCTCAAGAACTCTAGAGAAAATATCAATTAAGGTCACAAGGTCTCCAACATAGGCCAAGGTTTCTATTCCTAAGTCCAAGAAGTCCAATACTCCATAATACCAAGGATGGTAACCAAATAGTCTAAGTATCATTAATACTTTTTAGGGTTTATGTTGATTATTAGGTGTCTTTAAAAGAAAAGAAAAGCTCAAGTGAGCAAAATAAAAAAAATGATAAGAATATAAAGGGGATCAAGTGAGAAAAGATGAAAAATAGCATGAAAAGTAAATGCTAAAAGTAAATGGTGCATAAAGTAAAGAACATAAAATAAAAACACAAAATAAAATCAATTATTAGTGATTAGTGGTTAGTTGGATGATCATCTTGAAACTTGCATTTTGAACTCATTAGAGGATTGGTAGAACCAAAGCCTCCACACAACAAGTTGCATTTGCTTTTTGTCAAGTATATCATCCATTTGGAATCCTTATGAGTATCATTTAATGATCAACAATGTTTAAGTGATCCGCATTGACCAAATGTGTTGTAGATCCATTAGAGGATTGGTAGAACCAAAGCCTCCACACAATGAATCTCAAGGTTATTGGATCAAAGAGATCAAATTAACATACGTGGGCTTGCAAACATAAGTTTAGGGCACGAATGATCATTTATTCGAATCAGGACAAAATTTAGCGTTATGTTAAGAAATCCTAAGTGGAATTATATAAAAGCCGCACTTATTTTGAGGCAGATCAATAGAGATCTATGCACCATTTATTTTGAGACATGATATAGAGATCATGCTCCCACAACATTTAGTACAATAAGAAGAGGATGAGATGAAGAGGGGTGGGAGAGAATATACAAACTACTTTTGGATTAAATTTAAACAAATTATTATTAAAATCATTCATCCATTTTTTGTGGAGTTAGACTCAACATCATGGATCCAATGATGTTAATAAAGTTCATGATCAAAAATTTAACCCAAGATCAACCAGAAAATAATCACAAAATAATATTACATTTTAATATATACAAAAAGGTTTAAAAATAATGTTTAAAAATAGAAATAAAAGAGAAAAATGTCAACTATGTTCAAATTAATCAGGAACTAAAAAGTAATACCATAGAAAAATCAGAAATGAACTAAAATAGTTTATAAATTTTTTGGTCATTTTTTAAAGTCATAAACTATTTTAAAATTTAAAGAAATGGGTGAAATAAACAAAAAACGATAAAAAAATAGCAAAGTCAGAAACAAAAATAAAATAAAGTCACCAATATTTTTCACAATATCATTGGGTCATTCCATAATTTTTTCAGAATTTAAAAATGTATAAAAGTATTTTTAAACATTTAAAACAATTTCAGTAAAGTGTATATTTATAAAAAATACCAAAACACAAAATTAAATTGTGAAAAAATAAAAATCAGAAAGAGAATAATCAAAAATATTTTTCATAATGTTTTCATATTTTTTGGTCTAAAAATGAATTTTCTATGATTTTTTGAAGCTTAAAACAATTAAATATAAAAAATCAGAAAATAAAATAAAAGTCAAATATATGGACCATTGGATAAGAGTCAAAATGCGATAGTAATCAAATCCAAGGGATCTCGCGCGCTGTGCATATCATGGTCATTAGTGAATAAAACACTGAATCATAAATAAAATCATAATTCAAAAATAACAAGTGGCGTGCCATCATTGGTTGGAAGATGAAACGCTGGTCATCTTCAACCTCCAGCTAACGTGAATTGCAGGTCTCTTAAACTGTAAAATCAGAAGCTCAGACCTATGCCATTCGCTTCGTCTCTTCAAGACGAAGACAACCATACCCTCGCGCCAAATTTATATAAACTATAGCTTAAGCAATTTGGGAAGAAATTTTTGAAAAGGGATTTGAAATTTATGGTCAAAATGTGTTTGCAGTAAGAAGTAAGTGTTGCGACTAGAACAAGGGCAATGAGAGCATCATAATGATATCAAAGTTTTGAAGAATTGATGAAGGAATCTACCTATTGAAGTTGAGTTGCAGAGCTCTGAAACTGGACTTCTATGGAGCAATATAGGGAATGATTCTTGAATGTAATTATATGGTTAGCTTCAGGGAAGATTAAGGAAGGTGAATTGATGCAAAATTGGATTTAAAAAGGATTGAGAATGGGTTTCGAAGTTGCTGAATTCTGAGTTAGGGAACAAGTTTGGCAGGGTGATTCTGGCTATCCAAGCTTGAGAAAATGAATGAGGGATGACCCTCTATTTATAGGGAATCAAATGGAATGTCCAAGCGTGTGAAATGATGAAGTTTGGAGGAAAATTGTGTGAAGTTGCAAACAAGAAAACTGTGACTTCTAATTTGATTAAAACTCATCCAAAACGCGCGTTTTGTTGTGCTAAACAATTCTGGAACTTCATTAAACATGTTTAGAGGCATAAACGCGTGGAAAACTTGTGATTAGAAGCCAAAACAAAGATTTCAAAATCTGACTTGAGATGAAACTTCAGTTCCAAGTTACCAACTTCTGTCCAATGGCATTCTCAGCTTAAGGGGTCTTAAGGCATGATTCTTGATGCTTCAGAAAGATGAGGTTACAAGCTTTGAAATAGAATAAGAGTGGAATCAAATGGATGCTTGAGCTGAAAGTTGTGTTGAGTCAAAGTTGGAGAAAAAATGTGGACTTTCCATACTTAGAAATATTTCAAATTTTTCTTCAAAAGTGACCTATAATGTCTTGCATCCAAACATAGCCTTCGACTTGGAATTTTCTCTTGACCAAAAAATATGGCATGAATTAGATCTCTTGAATTACATTTTGAAACTTGAACCATTCAAAATCTCCAAAAATTGAGGAAGTTATGACTTGTTGAATTTGGAAAAATTTCATAAGATGACCTATAATCTTTTGTATCCTTAAGGAAACTTCTATCCATTTTCTCACTTTATACATAAAAGAAGGCATAAATTTTACATCTTCAATATAATTATGTAAAAATAATGGGATCAAGTTGATAAAAATTGACCAAGTTATGATCATTTGAAGTCAAACATGGAAAAATGGGGATTCATCTGGAGGACTTGTAATCTTTCTTCTTCATCAAGTTTCTTCCACATGAAAACTCCTTGGAACTTTTGAAGTGATTTGTTGATGACCCTTTGAAGAGAAGGATGTCTTTGGAATCACTCAAAAATACTAAAAGATGAGAAAGATATACTCCTTTGAAGTTCAAAACCCTAGCTCCTAGATTAAGGAACATGCTTTGAGGAACTTTGACAATTTTGAACAAACTTCTTGTACCAAAACAAATGCTTTGTAAATATAAGTTGTTGAGGATGATAATGAGAAATTATAGCAACCACAACCACTTCCATATATTGAAAATTGAGAGAAATATGCACTTGTGACCAATGGGAACAAGTCCTTGTCCAACCATGACTATTTTTCAATCAACCCCTTGTACTTTTGAATCAATCTTGATAATTTGGAAATGTAGTGAACCAAAATAACCTTAACATGCCATCCCTTCCAAAACAACTTCCATGGTGAGGTTTGAACTTCTCAAGCTTCATTGACTAGGTCATGGAAATAAACTCATGAACCCATGGATCAACTTGCCAAGCCCCATTGCCTTTATTTGCATTGTTGATAAGTAAGACAAACCAGCATTGCATTTTATTAATTAAAAGGAAGGTCAAACAAAACATGAATGATTACACAAGAAAAAACAAGTCAAGGTTCTTGGTGATTCCTCAAAGAGCAAAGCTAAAGATAGGGAGGAGAACCAAAAGCCCTAATGTGATCTTGTTGTGATTGAATCAATATGGTATGGTGAAGGAATCTTAAGGGAAAAAATTGGGGTACAACATCTTCGACCACAACTCTTTTGTTTTAGATAGAAGCATGGGGAAAAGCCTAAAAGGCTTCAATTCATACAACCTTCTTCCCGTTTTCTTTCGTTTTGGGACTAAGTAGCAGCATGGGTTAAAGACATGCTAATATTGTTTCGTAGCCATATTAATTCTTAAAATATGTTTGGTATATGAAGAAAACAAAACAAAAGATTGGAAAAGAAAACAAACAGAGTAGGTGAAAAACAAACCAAAGAGTAATGATAATGCTTGAAACAAAAAGAAATGGCTATTTACATGTAATGCTAGAAACGAAAGGTTAAGGTAAAGAGGACTTACCTTGCTTGAAGCTGGAATGTGGGTTTTGGACTTGATTTGTTTCCCTGGGCGTTCTTGGATTTGAAGGGGAATAAACAAACGTGGTGTTTCTATGGATAGATTCGAAAACCAAGAAAAGTTAACTTGTGTTTGTTTATTTCTGGATTTGAAAGAAACACGTGTGGTGTTTCTTCAACTTCTGGGTTTGATAGGGTGTTAAATGTTTGAGAGTTTTTAGAGTTTTTGAAGATTCTTTTCAAACAGCCAAAATCTTCTTCAGCGTTCTTCTTCTTTCTTTTTCTTTTTCAGCCCCCTTTGATATGCAAATGAGCTCTCTATTTATAGAGAAAAATTTGGATTGAGAAGCTTTGTGAAGGAATAAAATATAGTTTCTTTGAAAGGCCAACATCCACTTGTATCAACTTTTTATAATCCCAATATAAAAGTACTAAAATCAATGGTTGAGATGGGTGTCTCCTAGTTTATAGGGGGCGAGTGTGCGGAAGAGACAGGTGCAAGGCTCAAGAACTTTCTAAAAAGGTAGTGATGTCATCAAGAGCAATTTGGCTTGAAGAAAAATTTAATATGGAGTGACGCACAGGTTGGAGGCCTATGTAGCCTGACCTATGGACAACTTGACTCTTTGAATCGAATCCTTCATCTTTCCATAGCCTTCGACCAGACTTAATAAAGCAACATTTGTTTCCACCAGTTATGTGTCCTTCGAATGGACCAACTGCGTGTTCTTCGAATGGCCCTCTTCAGCTGAATATGCCACTGAGTCTTCTTGCTTTTGATCACTTAGGGCTAACCTTTTGACCTGACTCTAAAGTAAACAAAACCAATTACTTCCCAACCACGGCAAGTCCTTAGAATGGGCCACCAAGTTTTGTGTCATAACGCAACACTGTGTGTGTTAAAGGGTATGCAGATGGATTCGAAGGTGATATGAAGGTGATTCAAAACAATCCTGAAGGTGGATTCGAAAGTGATATGAAGGTGACTCAAAACAATCCTGAAAGTGGATTCGAAGCCAGCATTGAGGTGTATTTGAAGCAATTTAAAATGGAATCATTACTTTGTGTGTGCTAGCGTAAGAGAAACCCCTGCCTTATGCATGCAAGTTTGTAGGAGGATTCGAAGGTTACATAAAAATGGATTTGAAACAAACCTGAAGATAGATTCGAAGCCAGCATGTAGGTGTATTTGAAGGAGACGTGCAGGTGGCAATGCCTTGTGCAGGCTAACATGAGGAAAACCCCTGCCTTGTGAATCAAAGCAAACACATAAGGAGCCAATGGTGCAATCGAAACTAGCATGCAGGAGGTCACATGCTTTGTGAGACAAACATTCAAGAGGCCATTGCTCTCTTAATCAAAGCTTGCATGTAGGAGGCCACTACTTGAGTGAAGCTTGTGGACCAAAGGATGCATGAAGGGGTCTAGAGTTGGATTCGACGTATGTTGTTTTGAAAGGAAACCATACTCCAATCAAAGCTTTGTGAGAAGGTAATCCTTGCCCAATCAAAGCTTGCCTGCAGGAGGTCATTGCTCCCTGAATTAAAGCTTGCATGCAGGATGCCAGACGCTTTGTTAATCAAAGCAAGCATGTAGAGTGCCATATGCTTAATCGAAGCTTGTGGAAAGCTTGCTTGAAGGAAAGCCAAATGTTCAATCGAAGCGTGTGAATCAAGGCTCGCTCGAAGAAGCTAGAATTCCAAACCGAAGGATGAATGAGTCGAAGCAAGCTTGCTTTTCTTCAATTTTGTCAAAAAAATCATTTTTTATCTGTTTTTCCGTTTTTGTTTGTTTTGTGCTTGTGCAAACTTTTAGCTTTTGAAAATCCTTGTGAGAAGATGCCTTGAGAAGAGAGAGGGGAAATTTTGGGGTACAACAAACCTTTATCAGATTCCAATCATGCCAAGTCTAAACCAAAGATGTCGAATCAAATGTCTCAACATCATGGCAAATATCATGGAAAGAAAAGACATCATGGAAAACATAATGGCAAGAAAATTTTTTATCACACCAGAGAGAAATTCCAGCCCTGGAGGTGTCACCGCTATGGAAGGTTTGGTCACATAAGACCTTTATATTTCAAGTTATATGGGTACCTTAAAACAGCTCCTCTTCCTAAGACTGATCAGATCTCTCAAAATAGCAAAAAGAAGAAAAAATGGGTTCCCAAGACTATTGTTGCTAGTCTCATAGCTCATACCTCTCTCATAGTCTCAACCAAAGATGACTGGTACTTTGACAGTGGTTGTTCTAGACACGTGACATGTGTTAAGAATATGTTGGTAGATATCAAATCTCACTCCACCAGTTATGTGACTTTTGGTGATGGAGCCAAAGGTGAAATCAAAGGAGTTGGAAAGCTGGAATGTTCAGAAGTCCCAAAACTTGATAATGTGTTACTTGTTAAAGGGTTAACAGCTAACCTAATAAGTATAAGTCAACTGTGTGATCAAGGGTTCAAAGTAAAATTCAACAAGACAGAATGTCTCGTTTGCAATGAAAAGAATGAAGTTATTATGAAAGGAATCAGATCTAAAGACAACTGTTATTTAAGGGTTCCCCAAGAGTTCAACTTCTCCTCGACATGTTCTTTAGCCAAAGAAAATGAAGTTAAACTATGGCATCAAAAACTGGGACACTTGCATCTAAAAGGAATGAAAAGAATCATATCTATAGAAGCCATGACAGGGATTCCTAAGCTCAAGATAGAAGAAGGGAGAGTATGTGGTGAATGCCAGATTGGAAAGAAAACTAAGATGTCACATCAGAAGATCCAACATCTCACCACATCAAAAGTTTTGGAACTTTTTCACATGGACTTGATGGGACCTACGTAGGTTGAAAGTCTTGGTGGAAAGAAGTATGCATATGTTGTTGTAGATAACTTCTCTAGGTACACATGGATAAGTTTTATTAGAGAGAAATCAGAAAATTTTGAAGTCTTTAAAGATCTCTGTCAAAAACTTCAAAGAGAAAAGGATAGTCATGTCATCAGAATCAGAAGTGATCATGAAAAGGAATTTTAGAACAATCAATTTGTTGATATTTGTTCTTCTGAAGGAACCAGACATGAATTTTCCTCTCCCATTACTCCTCAGCAAAATAGCATTGTGGAACGCAAAAACAGAACTCTTCAGGAATCTACTAGAGCTATGATTCATGCTAAGAAATTACCCTACCACTTTTGGGATGAAGCTATGAATACTGCATGTTATATCCATAATAGAGTCACTCTAATAAAAGGCACCTCAACCACCTTATATTAAATATGGAAGGGAAGAAAACCTAATGTAAAACACTTTCATGTTTTGGGAAGTAAATGTTACATCTTAGCCGATCGTGAACAGATAAGGAAGATGGATCCCAAGAGTGATGAGGGAATATTCCCGGGTTACTCTACAAATAGCAGAGCTTACAGAGTCTTTAACTCTAGAACTAAGGTTATGATGGAATCCATACATGTTATTATTGATGATAGAGGATGGAATAATGAAGAAGATGTCTTAGAAGATGTTGGAACATCTTTGTCAGACATTCCAACATAATCTAATGACAGAAGTACCGATCCTAATCCAAATCAAGAAGATCCTGAGCCCATTCAACTAAATAAAGGGCCTTCAATCAGAACTCAGAGAGATCATCCTAAAGAACTTTATAGGATATCTAAATAAAGGAGTTACTACTAGATCAAGAGAAGGAATGTAAAACTCTTGATTTGTTTCAAATATCGAGCCTAAGAGTGTCAAAGAAGCCTTAACTGATGGGTTCTGGATTAATGCTCTGCAAGAAGATCTAGAACAATTTAGAAGAAATGAAGTTTTGGATCTGGTTCCAAGACCTGGAGGGACAAATTTGATTGGCACTAAATGGGTTTACAAGAAAAAATCCGATGAAAAAGGGGTGGTTATTAGAAATAAGGAAAGATTAGTTGCACAAGGATACACTCAAATTGAAGGAGTTGATTTTGATGAAACCTTTTCCCCTATAGCCAGACTTGAATCAATCAGACTACTCTTAAGAGTTGCTTGCATTATGAGATATAAGTTATTTCAAATGGATGTAAAGAGTTATTTCTTAAATGGCTATCTGAATGAGGAATTTTATGTGGAAAAACCTAAGGGATTTGTTGATCCAAGCTTTCCTAACCATGTGTACAAACTGGGGAAAGCTCTGTATGGATTAAAGCAGGCTCCAAGAGCTTGGTATGAGAGATTGACAGAATTTCTTGGTGACAATGGATATAGGAAAGGCGACATAGACAAAACTCTTTTTGTCAAGGTAGAAGAAGGAAAGATCATGATTACACAAATTTATGTTGATGATATTGTGTTTGGTGGGATGTCAAATGAGATGGTTCAACATTTTGTCAAGCAAATGCAATCAGAATTTGAGATGAGCCTTGTTGGTGAGTTAACCTACTTTCTTGGTATGCAAGTTAAACAAATGGAAGATTCCATATTCTTATCTCAGAGCAAATATGCAAAGAATATAGTAAAGAAATTTTGGATGGAAAATGCCAGCCACAAGAGAACACTTGCTCCCACACATTTGAAGTTGTCTAAAGATGAAAAAGGAGCAAGTATGGATCAAAGTCTTTACAGAAGTATGATAGGCAGTCTTCCATATCTCACATCTAGCAAACCTGACATTGCCATTGTTATAGGGGTGTGTGCTAGATATCAAGCTGATCCTAAAGTTAGCCATGCCAACCATGTGAAGAGAATTCTTAAATATGTGAATGGGATAAGTGACTATGGTATACTATATTCTCATGGATCTGGCTCTGCGTTAAGTGGTTATTGTGATGCTGATTGGGCAGGAAGTTCTGATGATAGAAAAAGTACATCAGGAGGATGTTTCTTTCTGGGAAATAATCTGACATCTTGGTTCAGTAAGAAGCAAAATTGTGTGTCTCTGTCCATTAACGAGGCTGAGTATATTGCTGCAGGAAGCAGTTATTCTCAGTTGGTTTAGATGAAACAAATTTTGACAGAATATAATGTCAAACATGATGTCATGACATTATGTTGTGACAATCTAAGTGCCATAAATATATCAAAACAACATATTCAACACAGCAGGACCAAACACATTGATATTCTTCATCACTTCATAAGAGAGCTTGTTGAAGAAAAGATGGTTGCCTTGGAACATATAGCTACTGAATTACAACTGGATGAAATTTTCACGAATGCTTTGGATGCAAACCAGTTTGGGAACTTAAGAGGAAAACTAGGGATCTGCATATATGAGGGTTTGTAGCAATTAAGGGCTTGTGGGAATATCATTAAAGTGATATCATATCATTTATTATGTTTCCACCAAATTAAGTATCTTAAGCAACCATTTCAAGATTATCTCAAATACTCTCCCACACGCTACGACATTACTTCTTTCTATTTTCATAAGCCCTTGTTATTTTTCATCTCACTGTTCAAAAATATTCAAATATGTCACAACATCATGCTTCGTCTCCCTCAAAGTGCTCTTCTGATGAAGCCAAGGCTTTTACGTCAAAGTCTGTCAACCATCATGAGGATCTCTCCCTTGATAAAGTCCTGGTCGTCGCTCCTCTGACAACTGTTCTACCTCTTGAGAAGAAGTTTAAGAAACCCAGATCGTCCCATGCAAAGAAATCCAAAGACGATATGACACTTCTAAAGGTAATGCTCCTAATACTACTGATGATAAGTCAGAAGAAGACACTTTTAATGTTGATAGGATTATTAGAAGGCTGGTAGATAGGGTGTTAAATAAAGGTTTTGTTGTGCCTAGGATTTCTACTCCTCTTGCCCAAATGCCATCTTAGGCTGACAAAGGTACTGATCCTCAAAATGCTACTGAATCATCTATCTTAAAGAAAGATGTTGCTGAAATTGAACTTGCCAAGTTTGCTACATCTGTTCTAGAGATGTGGAAGCTGATGTTGAGCAAGATGTTGAGACATCATCTACTGAGAAGGACTCTTCTTCTAAGGAAGATGATGCTGGCTCCAAAATTGCAAAGAATCCAAATGTTGAGAATATGGTGAATGTTGATGAGTTGTCTGACAATAACCGTATTTCCAATGTGGTGCCTGGAATTTCTAAAAGGCTAAAGTCTAGAAAAGTGAAGGTTATGGATGTCACATCCCTTGTCAAGAGTATCAAGAAGAAGACTATGTATGATCCCTTAAATCCTTGGAGTAAAGTGGTTCCTCCCTCCAAAAAAAAGTTAGACCTGATAGCTCCTCAGATAATGATGAAGATGATGTCCAGGACATCTCTCCTGTGAAGATGTCTTCAAGCAAGAAGCTTTCTGTTAGGGTGCCTGATGCTCCTCTTGACAACATTTCCTTCCATTCTGTTGGCAATGCTGAAAAATGGAAATATGTCTTCTAAAGAAGGATTGCTCGTGAAAGAAAGTTGGGAGCAGGTGCACTAGAGTGCAAAGAGATTATGGAGTTGATTTCCTTTGTTGGCTTGATGAAGAATGTCACCAGGTTGGCAAAATGTTATGAGACTCTTGTTAAGGAATTTATTGTTAATACTCCTATAGATTGTGCTGATCACATAAGTAAGGAATATAGGAAGGTGTTTGTTAGAGGTAGATGTGTTGAATTTTCCCCTGCTGTAATCAATAGATATCTGGGCAGGTCTGAAGATAATTATTTTGAGTTGGAAGTGACTGATAATCAGGTGTGCAAAGTCATCAATGCAAACCAAGTGAGTGATTGGCCCATGAAGAATAAGCTCCCTGTTAGTAAGTTATGTGTGAAATATGCTATCCTGCATAGAATTGGAGTTTCTAACTGGGTCTCTACCAATCATACCTCAACCATATAATTGGTTTAGGAAATTTTATCTATGCTGTTGGAAATAAAAAATTGTTTGGTTATGGTACTTACAATTTTTAACAGAATGTAAAGCATGCAGGAACATGTGCTATCAAGATTCCTATTTACTTTTCATCTCTTATTTGTGGAATTATTCTGAATCAACATCCTAGAATTTTGTGTGGCACTGATGTAGTTTGCAAAAGGGAGTATGCCCTGTCCCTTCACTTCAAGTTATTTTTAGGTAAACATGTCCCATACATTGTTTTGACATTTGCATCCTCTAAAAACAAGACCTCAAGCAAGGATGATATGATTATTGAGTTAATGGAAGCCTGCAAAGAACTTGATGAGGTAATCAGAGTTAGCTCAGTAAGAAAGCTAAAATTTGAAAAGTTGATCAAGGATTTGATGAAGGATAACAGTCTTGATGATAAAGTGGGTACTGAAGGAGGAGATTCTGATAATAAAGGAAGTTATGAAGTTGCCAACTCTATTGGTCCTGAAGATAGTTAGACTCTGTGCTGGTGCCTTTTTTTGTTTTTATTTTGTGTTTTGATCCCTATGTTCATTTTGGAACTTGTATGTGCTTGACACTTGGATATTCTGGTTTGTACTTCTTTTTCTACTACTCTATTTAATGCATGTTTATTTTGCATATTAAGTATAAAAAGCAGGAGAGAAATTGACTTACTGAATGACTGTCCACTTACTAGTAAGTTTGAGGGGGAGCTTCATGTCTCAGAAGATGTTCTGACATCTTCCACTGCTAACTGCTAACTAAGTTTCTTTTGCTTGTGTTGCTGCTCTGATAATGTGCTCAAAAAATGTTTTAGCCAAAATTTGCCAAAGGGGGAGTTTGTAAGTGTTTGTTGGCAGCAATTTTAGTAAAACACTACTTTGGTAATGTTTTGCTTAATGTCTTGACATTTGAAGTAAATCATCTCAACTGATTTTGAATGATTTCAAAGCAGATGTGTTAACATCTTCCATCTGACCTGAACCTGTTTTTCAGATTTTGTGTTTCCTGGTTTTAAGCGCGCCTTATTCAGGTTTTGTGGTTTATAACTTGCGAAAAATATGGAGGAATATTTTTCGATATGTCTTATCTTTATGGATTATATCTTGGCCTACTTTCATGGAGTTATTCAAGGGATTCAATATATTGAAATATTTTTTTCCAGCCCAATCCCATAAAGAAGTTGTTGCGCGTATATACGGGCTTGCAACCTTATTTGTACAACTGCAACAATTGAAGAAAAATATATTCTTTGTGTTTAAAATTCTGAATCTTTTAATTGTAATACACTCTAATATTGTTTCAATACTTGAGTTGTAATTTGGTAGTTGAGTTGTAAATTGCGGATCATTCATAAGCTTTTAAGTATCGAATGATTAAGGTTATTCAAACTTAATAACTCTATTGTTTTTCATTGTTAGTGATTGAAGGGATTTAAAGAGGGCCTCATACCTAGGTGTGTCTTAGGTGTTGTTGTACACCGAACTTGGTTAACAATCCCTTGTGTTTTTACTGATTTTATATTGTTGCATTTTATATTGTCCTCATATATTTGTGTCGTGACATCTCCTTCGACATCACATATCTGATACCAGAATTTCAGTTCAAGCTGCTGCTAGTCCTGCACCTCCTGTGGTGCATGTTACTCCTATGGCTAGAAACGAGATCCACTATATTGCACCTCCTTCGGTGAATGTTTCACTGTTTGTTAATGATGAAGTTTATCTTCTTGTTCCTCTACCGAGTGAAAGTATGGGTTTCTATGACCGATTGGATGACTTTCAAGACCAGTTCAATGAGATGCAGAAGGAAATGAAGGCCCGTCTAGGAAAATAATTTTTTGGACAGAACGTCAGTGAACTCTTCCTAGTTCCCAATGTAAAGGTTCCAGTGAAGTTTAAAGTGTCAGAATTTTAAAGGTACAAGGGCAACTCTTGTCCTCATGACCACCTCGTGATGTATATCAGGAAAATGTCTACCCATACTGATGATCAGCATTTTGCTCATTCATTTCTTCCAAGATAGTTTAATCGGTGCTGCTCTGAAATGGTATATGAGTCTGGACAGTAGTAGTATTTGTACCTTCAATGATCTAGGAGATGCCTTCATAAAACAATATAAGTACAATATGTTCATGGAACCTGACCGTGACCAGTTAAGGGCAATGGCTCAGAGAGTCAAGGAGCCGCTCAAAGAATATGTGTAGCGTTGGCGTGTCATAGCTGCCCAAGTGGTGCCACCTATGGGAGAACAAGAAATGAAAAAGGTCTTCCTGAAAACCCTTGGATTATTTTATTGTGAAAGGATGGTCGCCAATGCGCCGAGTGATTTTACCAAAATGGTAAGCATGGGTGTTCGTTTGGAAGAGGTTGTTAGAGAA
Organism: Vicia faba; assembly: GCA_948472305.1. Classification (NCBI taxonomy): domain Eukaryota; kingdom Viridiplantae; phylum Streptophyta; class Magnoliopsida; order Fabales; family Fabaceae; genus Vicia; species Vicia faba. Next base: position 398,849,760 of record OX451737.1, on the reverse strand, counting down.
GGGAGCTTGACCAAGGATGAAGGGATGAAGAAGTCGTCATATCGGTTCTCTCGAAAGAAAGAAAGCAAAATGAATGTTGTTATTTGGGAAAGGAAGATTAGGCTACCTAGAAGACATCATCGGTACCAACAACATGTTGCTTCTGTGACTCTAGTTGCCAATGTAGCTCTAACCATTGTTGCCTATCAGAGACCATCCCCTCAGGGAAATCAAGGGAAAAGTCAGAAGAGAGAGGCTTTTGACTCTATTCCAATGAGGTATGCAGAGTTACTTCCGGCTTTGATTCATAAGAATTTAGTTCAGACCAGGACACCCCCTGCTATACCATCACATTTACCCTGGTATTATAAGGAAGACCAGACATGTTCTTTTCATCAGGGAGCAGCAGGGCACAGTATTGAGAACTGTTATCCTTTGAAATCTGAAGTACAAAAGAAGGTGAGATCTGGCCTCCTATCCTTTAAAGATGTTGGCCCTAACGTGAAAGATAATCCTTTGCCAAAGCATGGAGGAGCATGTGATGTAAACATGGTTGTTGGTTGTCCAGGGGACTTACGGATTTTTGATATCAACCTGGTTAGAGGAGATTTGGTCAAGATGCATGCTGACCTCTGTGAGTTCAGTTACTATACGCACGACAATGCCATTTGTTGTATTTGTAGTACAGATATCCAAGGATGTGATAAGATAAAAGCCGATCTTCAGGAAATGTTGGACAAAGGCCTCATTCATATAATCAGGCCTAGGGTAGAGTACAAAGAAGATGTGAATATGGTCTTTGGATGTCCTAGAGAATTCCGTATTTTTGACTTGAAGTATATGAATGATGATTTGGTTCAGTTGCACACTATCTTCTGTCACATGGATGGTCAAGAAGAACACCATTATAGGTCTTGCCAAATCTGCTGCAAAGATTCTCGTGGTTGTTCCATAGTGGGAAAGGGTGTTCAGTTGTTATTGGACAATGGTACTATCAAAGTTTCAAGTAATAGAGATGATTACCATGGGATTAACATGATTGAAGATTGCTCGGCCGAGACTATGTCAAATGACGAGTATGTTTCTGCATATGAATTCTTTTCCTCGGATGAAGATGTGTTCTCCAGCAATGATTCTGTGATGTATAAGTATTCTGAAGAAGGGGTGAATGTTATTGTGCTTTGTTTTGATGTTCCTGTCCCTATAGAGATTGAGTACCATAGTAAGCAAGTTGTTTCTCCAGTGGTAATTTACTTGTCGGGTCATGTTCCTTACGAATCAGACAAAGTCGTGCCATATAAATACAACGCTACAATGTTGGAGGATGGTGTGGAAATTACCATCCAACCTTTGTCTGACGTCAAGAATATTTCCGAAGCCATCCGGGTGACCCGCAATGGCCGTGTTTTTGCACCTATCATTCGAGGGAATGTTAATGCTGATAAAAAGGTTGTTGAAAGTACTGAACCTAAGAAAGTAGTGAGGGAATCTAGTGGTACTACTCTAGAAAAATATGTGGATGATATATTGAAGATCATTAAGATGAGTGACTACATGATCGTAGATCAATTATTGCAGACTCCATCAAAGATATCTATTCTAGCCTTGCTAATGAATTCTTCTGTGCACAGGGAATCTTTGATGAGAGTATTGGATCAAGATTTTATGGGAAGTGACATATCTCTAGACAAATTCAGTAGTGTTGTAGGGAATATTACATCCTGTAATAACCTGAGTTTTTGCGATGACGAATTGCCCGATGAAGGAAGGAATCATAACTTGGCTCTCCATATTTCCATGAATTGTAAGAACCATTCTTTATCTAATGTGCTGATTGACAACGAGTCCACTTTAAATGTCATACCGAGGAGCACACTCATGAAGTTCAAATACCAAGGAACTCCCATGCGCCCGAGTGGCAGAATTGTGAAAGCTTTTGATGGATCGAGGAAGTCTATCACCGGAAAAGTAGATTTTCCTATTCATATAGGCCCGAACTTATTTTAGATTACTTTCCAGGTTATGGATATTGTTCCCGCTAACAACTGTTTATTGGGACGATTATGGATCCACGAGGCAGGGGTTGTTACTTCAACTTAGCACCAGAAGCTGAAGTTTGTTCATGAATGAAAGGTGGTCATCATAAATGGAGAACAAGTGTTGTTAATATCTCATTTATCCTCTTTCAGTGTTGTGGAAGCGGATGAAGCTGCTGTTGGAACTCAGTTCCAAGCTTTATCCATTGATCATGTGAGGAAAAATGAGGATTCCATAGCTTCGTTTAAGGATGCTCAATAGATAGTGTGTAATGGTCCTAGTAAGGTGTGGTGGCAGATTGTTGATCCACCTGTGAATAAGAATAGAGTTGGTTTGGGGTTCTCTGTGAAGAATAGTAAAGGTGAGGTTATGAAGTCGAAGTCTGCTTTGGGAAAATATTAAGAAATCTTTCACAATGGAGGTTACCTTCTTCCAACTGTTCTGAGGATGAATGCTATTCTGGAAGGTGAATTAGAGCAAGAGATGCAGAACTACGTGACGCATAGAGTTAATCCAAAACTGGCTCACTATTGATGTTCCCTCTTGCATTCATATTTCAATGTAATTTGTTTTTTTGTTACTCTTTTCAAAAATCTTTCACTCTTCCCAAGGTGAAAATATTGATATTGTATGGGCATATCTGTTGCTTTGATCTTTAAAATCATTAATAAGAGTTGACTTTGATTCCCAAACTATGTCTTTATTTTCTGCTTTTTCTTGGAAAATGGTAATCAGAAAAATCCTTTCAAAATAAATAATAACTGTAATTAAATCTGCATAGTCACTTGCTATATGTGTCAGTTTCTAAAAGCAATCATAAATCATATGTGCAGATTAATTAAAAAACACATTGAGTACAATGACCCTGCACCCTCTCCCAACTTTAAATATCCTGTGTATATGGCCGAAGAAGTGGAATATGATGAAATCCCAGAAGAGGTTTCACAGTTTCTTGAGCGTGAGGAAAGCACCATTCGGCCATATAAAGAGTCGTTTGAGACGATTAATTTAGGTTCAGGGGAAGATCTGAAAGAAGTCAATATTGGAGCATTGCTTCATCCTGACGTAAAGAGCAGGTTGATTGAATTATTGAAATAGTATGTGGAAATATTTGTTTGGTCATACCAAGACATGCCTGGTTTAGATACTGATATTGTGGAACATCATTTTCCCCTAAATCCAGAATGCCCTCCAACCAAGCAGAAATTGCAAAGAACTCACCTTGATATGGCAGTGAAAATTAAAGAAGAAGTTTTAAAGAAGATTAATGTCAATTTTCTTGTGACACCAATGTACCCTCAGTGGATTGTTAATATTGTCCCAATACCAAAGAAAGACGTAAAAGTTCGCATGTGTGTTGATTATAGAGATCTAAACAAAGCTAGTCTAAAAGATGACTTTCCATTGCCACATATTGATATGTTGGTTGATAGTACATCAAAAGTCAAAGTATTCTCGTTCATGGACGGATTTTCCAGATATAATCAAATCAGGACGGCTCTTAAGGACATGGAAAAAACAACGTTTATCACACCCTGGGGAATATTCTGTTATAGGGTGATGCCCTTCGTGTTGAAGAACACTGGTGCAACGTACCAGAGGTCTATGATAACCTTATTCCATGATCTGATGCACAAAGAAATTGAGGTACATGCTGATGATATGATTGCTAAATCCCAGTCTGAAGAAGGGCATATAGAAGATTAGTTGAAATTGTTTTAGTGTTTGAGGAAGTATCGTCTCTGCTTGAATCCAAATAAATGCACCTTTGGTGTCCGATCACAGAAATTTTTAGGTTTCATTGTCAGCCAAAAAGGAATTGAAGTTGATCTTGACAAAGTATCTACATTTATTTATTTACATATATCAAGTTAGAACAAATAAATACCTAAAAATGCAAAAAAAGGTGAAAAAAATAATTTTAATATTTTTTATGCTTTGACAAAAATAAATAAGTCAAACAAAAATCAAAAGTCAAAAATAATGAAAATAAAATGCAATGGGCCAAGGAGGTGTAAATGTAAAAACATGGTGCAAAAAGGAAAAATGTCACAGGCCCAGCCCAAAGACTTTGTCTTCTTCAACCTCCAGCTTCCTTGAACAACAAAACACGTGTTTCTGCTATCTCCTGATTCCTTGATTTTCAACACAAACTCATAACATGAAAGATGTCAAGCATCAAGCCACGATTCCATACATATAAAAAACTCAACTTAACTCTAAAAAATGAGAGAGAATTTCTCCATCCCTAATTCTTAACCTAAGTTTTTGTCAATGTTCAGGTTCAAAATACTCTCAGCATATGCAATATAAATGGAAAGTGAGGATATGTATAGCCTCAGGGCCATGAGTAGAACATTTTTCATTCATAAACTTAAAGCTAATTCTTCCTAGATTGAGAGATAGAAGTCCATGAACTTACCTGTTCAGCTTGGATCGTGTCTGGCAATGGAGTTACTTTCAAGGCCAGGTGAGGATTGGTACAGCTTGCTTGAAGTCCAGGGATGCTATTCCAACCTTTAGCTTGCTTTGAAACCAAGTGAATTAAGCTATGGCAATCAACCTGCAAAACAGAAAAAGTGAAAATGGTGAAGTTGGTTAGAGGTGTTACAGGTCGTGTCCAATGCTTGGGATAGCTTGTCTATGTGGTATGGAGTGTGTATGAACTGGTTTTAGCAAGAATGCACGAGTGGATTGGGGTATGGAAGTCCAACTGCAGAGGTGACTCTGTTTTCTGCAGTAGGATGGTGTTTTGGTCGTGCCTTAGCTCAGTTATGTTGTTTGGGATGTGTCTCACAAGTTTGCTTAAGCTTCTCTTGGCAGAAATGTGAGATGTGTTACAAAATGCTAGCTTTCTTCTAACTTAAGCAACAAAATGTCAACCTGGTTTCTAGACTTGTGCAGGCCCCTCAAACATGCTGCAACCATCCCTCTTGATCAGTGTGATATGCTTCTGAACTTGTGCCAAAGAGATTTGCCTTGTACTTCTTGATTTGCAAATTTGACATAAAGTTTAACTTTTCAAAAATGGATATATTGCTTTTTCTAATTATGGCTCAATCTTGTATGCAATGTTTAAACACATAAGATAAGGCTTGAACACAAGGGGTTTGCATTAAATTATTGAGTGTGGATGAGATAAAAGGCCTGTAATCTAGCTTAGAGCATGCTGAGTTCAAAAATGCAAAGTTATGGACATGGAAATGGTTCATGAACAAAGTGAGTTTTGCCCATATTGCCAAATTCGATTCTCCCTAACCACAAGGTTGTTTGATGAGTTCTTGGACATTTTGGAAAGCTTGGAATATGTACTACAATCCATCTTTGTAATGCAAGTTGAAATTCCAAGTGGAAGCATGTGAAAAGTGGCCATGAAGTTGGGCAAAAATCCTGCCTAAAATAGGTCAAAATTTTTCTAAGTTAAGAATGATTTGCACTCTTGTTCCCAAAATCATAACTTGAGTTACAAGCTTCTTTTGAGGAAAATTTGTGAATAAAAGTTGTAGATTTTGCAATGGACTAGAACTTTCATGTTTTGACTTTTGTTTGAATCCAAATGCATCTTGATGAAAATAGGGGACAAAGTTAGAAAAAAATTAGGGATTTTCATAACTTAGAAAATTTCTAAGTTATAAAAATTCTTCATTTCAAACCCTAATTTGTGATTTTTGATTTCTTGATGAACAAGTTTCACAATTTGGCATGTTTTGATGAAAAATGAATCTTGACACTTGATTTTGACCAAAAAGTCAAATTTGACTTTTCAGTATACAGTCAAAAATTGATCAATTGACTGAAAAATTCATCTGTCAATCTTGTGCATTTGGGATCTTTTGAACTTGTTGAACATGTAAAGACAATTCCATGGGGTCTTTGAGTCCATATGTGATCTTGGTTTGCCATTGGCTAGGTCAAACAGTCAAAAATTGCCTTTGTGCAGCCAAAACCCTAAAAATGACCATTTTGCCATTTTGGTGATCTCATCAAATTTCTTGTGGAATTGTGATCCAAACTTGACCAAATGGTTCATATGAGTTCATAATGTTGATGTGGGTCAAATTTCATGAGGTTTGACTGTCAATTGACCACAATTGACTTTTTCCCCAATACAGCTGATTTCTAGGTCAACTGTCCAATTGACTGGGCAAAGATTGGAATCAAGGCTTGAAACTTGGTATGGGTAAACTTGAGAGTCCAATATGAAGCATGAAAGTCATTTTGGGCATCTTAGGTCAAAAAATCTTTGTGCAAACTCAAACTCTAATTTGGGTCAACAGTGCAAGGAGGAGTCTTGAGCAGAGCAAACCCTAACTGGATCTTGAGCTCCAAGGGTCTTGTGGTGAGAAAATGTTGAAGAAATGAGAGGGAAAATTTTGGGGTACAACAAAAGCCTGGATAGTAGGGCTATGAGAAGGAACCTGGATAGTAGAGTTACTTCGAAATGAAAGCCTGGATGGTAGGGCTACTTCATGATGAGTTCGGGTAAAACTGCATCTGAACCGAGAAGGAACTTGGGTAAGGTTACTTTGTGATGAGTTTGGGTAAAACTGCATCTGAACCTAGAAGGAACCTGGGTAAGGTTGCTTCGTGAGGAGTTTGGGTAAAACTGCATCTGAACCGAGAAGGAACCTGGGTAAGGATACTTCGTGAGGAGTTTGAGTAAAACTGAATCTGAACCGAGAAGGAACCTGGGTAAGGTTGCTTCATGAGGAGTTTGGGTAAAACTGCATCTGAACCGAGAAGGAACCTGGGTAGGGTTGCTTCGTGAGGAGTTTGGGTAAAACTGCATCTGAACCGAGAAGGCACCTGAGTAGGGTTGCTTCGTGAGGAGTTTGGGTAAAACTGCATCTGAACCGAGAAGGAACCTGGGTAGGGTTGCTTCGGGATAAGTCCGTGTAAAACATCGGAAGGAACCTGGGTAAGGTTTCTTCATGATGAGTTCGTGTGAAACTTTGGAAGGAACCTGAGTAGGGTTGCTTCGGGATAAGTCCGTGCGAAACTTCGGAAGGAACCTGGGTAGGGTTGCTTCGGGATAAGTTCGTGTGAAACTTCATTTGGAAATGTATGAGAAAGGACTCGTGTAAGATTTTTCAGGATAAACCCGTGTGAAGTTGCATTTGGTCACGCAAATAATTATTTTGTTTAGTTTCAGGAGCTAATCTTTGACCTGTTGGAAATTGTTGATGATAACCATCTTTCCTGAAAAGGTACATGATTAATTATATGCGATGCATGAAATGAATTGTGTGATGATGTTCTAAAAAAAGATTATGTTGTATGCAATATGTGTGTACACGTCATGATGTATCAAATGCTATTGTGACATATCCGAGTCTGGGAAAATAAATCCCTGACCGCTGCTGGAGAGTACTGGAAATTGAATTCCTGAACGTCGTAGAAAAAGTGGTTCTTCTACTTCCGTTGGGGATGGCGAACGAAGATGATTATGCCATGGATTTATTCCTTTATGTTTGTGAATATTCTGTCGGGGAGAGACTCTGCTTGAGAATAACATTGCGAGGGAATACCTCTGTTTGAGAGAGGATATGCTTTATTGGAAGATTTTGCCGATTCAGAGAAATAAAATCCGTTGGGGGATGAAGTTCGGTCACTGGAGGAAAAAACTCTGTCGGGGTTGAGCTTCTGTATTCAGAGAAATAAAATCTTCTCGGGAGAAAACTATATAAACCTCTCGCGATTACAAAATTTGGCTGGGGAATATAGACGTAGGCTCTCTGAAGGAGCTTTGCTAGGGAAAGTAGCTCTTGTTTGGGGAAGCCGATGTCAAATATTTAGTTGCCCCTACTATGTGGGGAGTGTAGATGTCACTGGGACGCATGCTGAGGATATGAAAATGACTTCGCATCAGGACTTTTTTGCCCCTGTACCTGTTGGAGAAAGTGCATGCGGAGGCTTTATGGATAGTTGAGTGGCATCCCAATTCCTGGGGTGCTTGGTAAACTCTGATTAGGATAATAAACCTTCTACGCGACGAGATGACGGGAAGTAGTCATACGCTTTAATCCCTAACTTTTTCCTGGAATGTCTTTTCAGATTTTCAGTCCATTGGGATACCCTTTTTTGCCCAAGCCGCCTTTTCAGGTTTTCGACTTGTCGGGTGTACAGTTTTTTTTCATGTGTATATCCCTGACTTTTGCCCAAACCCTTTTGGTTCTCCAGGATGCCCTTATTTTTGCCTAGGCCAGTCAACCTAGCGGGTCTTTGTTCATGCGTAGTATTTTCTGACTATGTCCACGCTCTCAGGATGTAGGGAGTTGTCACTGTCCATATTGTTATGTTGTAGTACTGTCAAAAATGTTTTCTTGATGGCACATGATTCGTTTCTAGAATGCGTACGTAATTCCCCAAGTGATTCAGATGGAGATCTGCCCCTGGTTATTTGGCACCTTTGGAGAGACTTCCCCAGGTGTATTAGACATCATGTCATGCCCCTTGCTTATGGAAGACCTATTATTGGAAGTGTCTTTCCCACTGAGGTGATTTTATCCATTGAGAGGATGTTTGTTCATTGAATATCCATTGTGCGGATTTCTCTGTTGTCAAACAATTAGTCATATGTGTTGTACGCCAAAATTTTCCCTCTCATTTATCAAGACTTTTCTCACAACATCTCTTTGACTCAAGATTGGATTAGGGTTATATCAGCTCAAGACATCTCATCTTACACTGTTGATCCAAAATTAGGGTTTGAGTTTGCACAAGGATTTTTGGACTATAAATGCTTCATATGACTTTCAAACATCATTATGCACCCCTAAGATTGTTCATGACAAGTTTCAAGCTTTGAACCACAATTTTTATCAGTCAATTGGACAGTTGACCTAAAAATCAGTTGTATTGAAGAAAAAGTCAACCATGGCCAATTTACAGTCAAACTTCATAATTTTTTTATCAACATCAACATTTTAGGCTCATATTTATCATTTGATCATGTTTGGACCACAACTCCTCAAGAAATTTGATCAAATCATCAAAAGGGCAAAATTGTCAAAATTAGGGTTTTGACTAAGAAAGAGCAATTTCTGATTTTTGACCTAGAAAATGACCAATTGAGTTGAAGCATGATTTCAAGGGTTCATTTTTATCATCTTGACCTAATTACATAGTTCAAAACATTGCAAATCCATTGGATAGACAGATGAAATTTACAGTCAACTGATCAAAAGTCAACTGTACACTGAAAAGTCAAACTTTAACTTTTTGGTCAAAATCAAGTGTCAAGGATCACAATTCATCAAAACATGTCAAAATGTGAAACTTGTTCATCAAGAAATCAAAGATTGAAGATTTTCTTTTGAAATTTGAAATTTTCTTAACTTAGAAATTTTTCTAAGTATAGAAAATTTCTTATTTTTTCTCAACTTTAAGCCAAATTTCCATCATGATACAAGATGATTCATAGAAAGTTCCCAACATGAAAGTTGTAGATCTCCATTAAATCTACAACTTTTCTTCACATATTTTTCCCTAAAGATGCTTGGATCTCAAGATATAATTTTATGAATACATGCTCATGAACTAAATAACTTAGTGAAATTTTGCCCTAATTTAGGCAGGTTCTGGACCCAACTTCATGACAATTTTTCACCTAGTTCCAAGAGGAACCTTAAAATTCATTTCATAGATGAGTTATAGAGCATATTTAAAGATTTCCAAAATGTCCAAGAACTCCTTGAGATCATTTTTGAGTAGGGAGAATCGAAGAGGTGAAGTTGGTAATTTCTCACTTTGAATTCAAGCCATTTCATGAAGAACAAAATTCAAATCAATACCTATGCTGCCTAATCCATGCTTTACAGGTCCCAAACTTGTTTCTTACTCCATAATTTAATGCTTATTCAGTTGAAAAAGCTTTAATTCAAGCCCAAAGGTCCTTGTCCAAGCTTTAATTCCATAAATGGCACAAAGTTGCCATTGCCATTTTGGAAAAGCTTCACTTTTGCAACTTTACAAATCTTGAGCATTGGACCTGTCTTCTCTGCACACACAAGTACTACAGACCTAAGGCAACTTGTATAGAGCTCATACCAACTCCAAGCAAGCCAGTACAAGCATGTGAAGACCTATCCCTTCACTTTGCTTCAAAAGCAAGAAAGTGTGCAAAAAGGCTACAACTCAAGGATCTGTTGAAGAGCTGACTTGAAACCTTTTCCATACTAATACACAAACATATTACACTTGAGAACACGATTTCAAAAGGCCTGAAACATTCAAACACTCTATATCACCAAAAAAACTGTCAAAACTTACAGTTTTGAGCATAAGCATATTAACCCACAAATCGGCTCGTGCGTTTCAAGTTTCAATCATCCAAACACTTTACCTACCTCATATCTAAGTGATCCAGACCATCATCCCTGCACTGTAACTCCTTCTCCTTCATCTGCCATTTTTGTTTTCCAAGCTTGCAGGTTGACTTGGATAGAGAGTTTCAGACACTTTCAAAGCAAGGTAAGGGTTGGAACACACTCAGGGAGGTTCAAGCAAGCTCAAGCAACCTTCTGGCCTTCATAAATCTCACTCAAGCTCCATTCACGATTTCAACTGAAAGAGGTAAGAATCTCAACTTCTATCTCTTCATACAGGCATCCATTGGCCACAATTTGTGAATAAACAATGTAGACCTCATTGCTACGAAGTTGTACATATATATAACTTGCATTTATTTGGCCTGAGTTAAGAGAGTTTTGAACTTGAAGTTCCTGGAAAAATTAGGTTAAGAATTAGGGCCATTAAAATTCTCTTTAATCTTGGACTTATAGTTTAAGTTATGCACATGGTTAGAATCGTGAGACAAAATGCTATAACATTCATGTTATCAATTTCCATTTTTGTTGAGAGATGAAAGAGTTAGAAGAGGTCCGACCAGCTTGAGGAAGAAGATGAAGTACAGGGCTAGGAATGGTTTTGTGTTATGTATATTTCATTTCATTTAGACTAATGGATGTACAGCCACCCCAGTGGTAAGGCAGCGCGCAAAAATGCTTAAGGTCACCAGTTCGAGCCTTGGCGCTGCCTTTTTGCTTTTATTCACATTTTTCATTCTTTTTTAGTTGTTTGCAGCGTGGCCTTCAGCAACTGGGCCCTATGTTTTTTTTCTAACATCCACCTCCTGATTACTACGGGCACCCCTGGCCCAATTATTTTCAATTATTTATTTTATTTTGTTTTACTTCATTAAATATATTTTTCTTAAACATTATAAAATCCTGAAAAATATAAAATATGACAATTTTTCATTTTGATTATTTTATTTTATTTTCACATAAAAAATATTTTTATTAAACTATATATTAATTATTTCTTTCTTAAATAAATTTTTAAATATAATAGATTTAGGTTAATTATTTTATCCCTTTTTTTATTTTATTCATACTTGTAAATATTTATTGTGACATACAAAAACTAAATATTTTCCTAAAATATTATTTATTATTTTTAATACAAAAAATACACAAAAAATAATACATAAGAACTTTATTTTCTTTTAAACTAGAAATTAGGGTTAACTTTGGTTTTTAAGAATTAATTTCTTTTTCTTAAGTTATTAGATTTAGTTCAAAATTTCCTTTCACATAAGAAACAAAACAAAAATCCTTTTCTTGCATATAGATAATATTGCATATTTAAATATTGTATTTGTTTATTCCAATATTGTACAAATTCGATTTGGTTGTAATAGATTAATTAGATTTACATTCTTGCAAATCCCCATTCATAAATTCTATTTCCCCCTCCCATAAAAATGTTGTAATAGCGTAGTAATTTTAATTTAAGCAATTTACCGCTTTTACATACCATGCTAGTAATTAGGGTTTGAATGGCAAGATAAAAACAAATCAAATAGAAAACCCTAAATCTAAGACAAAATAAAAGTATGAAAACAACACACTTGCACACAAGCATCCTTAGGTTTCTCCACTTGGTTGCTTTATACAAAAATGGCCATATTACGCATGCGAAGTGTCTTGGAAAAACAAATAAATATAAGATCATAGTCCCTCGATGACGCTACTCAAAGTTGCCTTACAAAATAATCTTGGTCCCTCAAAAAATGCTAAGATACTTTGCGACATTGCTAATCATGGTTATACGATGACCCATGCCCGTCCCGTTTACATCCAAAGATAGGGTTGCTTACCAAATCAATGGTAAGACAACAATATCAAAGGAATAGAAAATGAACAAGAAAGACATTTGAGTAGGTAGATTACTTCTAGTTACTTGCTCTATGTCCAAACAACTATCCTTGCTATTTTTTAAAACAAACACACACATTTCCAAACATTTTACAAACATTGAAACATTTTCAAAAAGACAAACATCTTTGTATACATTCTTACGAACGAGAATCATTACAAAAATTTCCAAAACAATGGCCTCTTTTACAAAATACTTTCAAAAACCACACCAAACACATTTTCAAACAACAAAAGCAAGTGATCTAGCAAGTAACTAAGAGCCCATGGAAAACCATGGATGAAAAGGGTTCTAATACCTTCCCTTTTCATAATCTACCCCCCGAACTCAAGAAACAATCTCAACGGTCTTTCCAGTGCTTTTTCATCTTTCCTTTTGGATAAAAGAAAAGTCGGTGGCGACTTTTGCTAACCGCAACATTTGCGATAAAACGCAAACCCTCAAGTCAATTCTCCCGCCGTATCATAGAACTGGCGACTCTGCTGGGGAAAATTCTAAAAGTGGGTTTACCTTAGGGCTAGATCACATTTATTTGCTTATATTGTTTGACTTGTTTGCTTTACATTATGGTTCTTTGTTTGGGTTTGAATCCTCCACCCGGATTTGGGAAACATTATAGGTAAATAGCAATACGTTGTGGAAACTGTGTGGAGTATACCGACATGGTCTAAGCAATAGCTATGTTAGTGTGACATATTTGTTGGTACCGGTAGCGTTTGAGTCAATCAAAGAGAATACGGGGCCGCTGAGTGATGTCATGAAGCACTAATGAACTTCTAGAACCCTTTACTTGACCAACTTGGCCTTTAGGATGTAGTGAGATGATCGGCTTTGGTGCAGTTAGAAGTTGGTAGATACTCGATACTACACTCATTGAGGGTTGGTTTCTTGGGATATTTCGGTCACCATTAAAGAGGCTTGAGCTGAAACAATGACCGAGGAAACAATCCGGTGATATTGAGCTCCTTAGAACCCGGTTACTATTACTAGGACAAGTTTAAGCCAACTAAACTTCAAGAGGGTACTTACCTATAAAACCCCATGCAAGCCTAAACTAAGAACTTGTTTGTTTTGATTGTATATACATACTTGTGCATAACATCATGGACATCATGAACATCATATGCATTCCCTAACCATTTCAAGGATTTTGGAGGTTCATCTTTGTTTTTGTTTTGTAGGATATGGATTCACTTCGCAGGAAAACTATCCAAGTCAACCTTGTAAGAATTCCTCCATAACTTAAGGAGCTAGCTTCAAGGATCCCTGAGAATTCTCCATTCACTGAGAGGCATGGTCTTCTACTCAACTTGGTCACCTCCAACATAGAGGAGGATATGATGAAGGTGCTTTTCCAGTTCTTTGATCCTTTGCACCATTGCTTCACATTTCCTGACTATCAGCTTGTGCCTACTTTGGAAGAATTATCTCAACTCTTAAGGATTCCCATTCTCAATCAACTACCTTTCAATGGTACGGAAAGAGACCCAAAACCAGAAGAGATTGCTCAAGCTCTGAACTTGCACTCATCTGATGTCACAACTCATTGGGAAACTAGAAGTGGTGTCAAAGGCTTCTTAGCAAAGTTTTTGTTTGAGAAAGCCAAAAGTTGTTGGAATTCCTTAGACTTTCAAGCTTTTGAGGAAATTGTGGCTTTTCTTATCTATGGGATGGTCTTGTTCCCTAATCCTGACCAACTCATAGATGTGAGTGCCGTCAAAATCTTCATGTCACGCGATCTGGTGCCTACATTGCTAGGGGATATCCTACACTCTTTTCACACTCGCACAATGAGGAAAAGAGGTGCCCTTATGTGTTGCACTCCTCTCCTGGCAAGATGGTTTATTTCTCATCTTCCCCAATCAGTCTTAAAGAATGAGCAAGGATTAAGGTGGTCACAAAGGTTAATGATGCTCAAACGTTCGGATATTCATTGGTGCTACCGATCCAAAGAGAATGTTATCATTGTTGACTGTTGTGGGGAATTCCCCAATGTCCCTCTACTTGGAATTAGGGGAGGCATCACCTACAACCCATGATTAGCTCTAAGACAGTTTGGTTATGCCCGAAGGGATGGCCCGCACGAGATGCTGATTCAAGGTTTGGTATTTGACTACGACAACGACGATCAAGGTCCTCTCCAGAGATTCATCCAAGCATGGAGGATGTTAAATAAGGTGGATAGCAAGACTTTGGGACACAAGAATTCTATCCCTCTTGAGCCTTACCTCAAGTGGGTACGAACCCGCGCTCAAAGTCTTATGATGCCTTATCCTTCAATTCTCCCGGTGATCATCGAGCCTGTTAAGGAAGGAGAAGTTCCATACACTATCCTACATCCTGACATGCCCACGCCTCTTGAAGACCTACAAAGGGGTTGGATACAGCTCAAAGGAGAGAGAGATACTTTTGAAGCCCAATTCTACGCAAGCGAGAAGAAGGTTTTGGAACTCACTAGGTTACTTCATGAGGAGCAGACTCTAAATGCCTACATTGCACCAAAGAGGATGCGCACTACTTTTTTATCTTAGAGTGTTGTATTATTTTTCCTAAGGGGCATTAATGTACTCAAACTCTATCTTGTTAATATAACGTGTGTTTCTTTTTTGTCTAAAACGAACTTGAATCTTTTAAAATCCTTGAAAACATTACATATGCACATATCATTCATCATAACATAAACATGTATTTTACAACGAGTTTCCTCATCTCTCTACTGTTTATTTCAGTAAGATGGATCTCGAACAGACAGTCAAAGATCTTCAAGTTCAAAACACGCAGTTTCAACAGTTACTCATGACCCTAGCCAAGGGGAAAGAAGAGTTGAATAATTTGTTAGCTGAAGAAAGAAAGAAGAAAACAAAGAAGGTCACTGGGGTTTTGAACATGGGTAGAAGGTTTCAGGGACAGACTAGAAGAACCTTGAATTTTGCAACCACTTTCGGGGAAGGAGAAGGGAAAGGAAAAGAAACAGCGGTTCTGTCAGAATCTGAAGAGGAGGAAGACTACTCCTAGGAACAATATCCTCTAGCGGCTGATAAGTACAGACATCTTGAAGAGCGTTTGAGCGCTATGGAAATTTAAAAGGTGTCAGGTCTAGACTTTGAAGAATTGGTACTAGTGTCGGGAATTGTGATCCCACCGAAGTTCAAAGTGCCGTTGTTTGAAAAATATGATGGGGTGTCATGTCCTAAGATGCACCTCCGATCATATGTGAGAAAGATCCAGCCGCACTCCCCCGATAAAGACCAGTTGGTCCATTTTTTCTAAGATAGCCTATCTGGAACACAACTCGATTGGTTTTACCAATTGGAAAGGGCCGACGTCCACAACTGGGAAGATCTTGCCGCAACTTTCTATAAGCAATACCAGTATAATGCAGATTTGGCACCTACCTGTACTCAACTTCAGAGTATGGCCATGGCTTCCAATGAGGGTTTCAAGGATTACACGCAGAAATGGAGAGATCTAGCTGGGAGAGTACAACCCCCTCTGTCTGAAAGGGAGTTGGTGGATATGTTCTTAGGCACTCTATCGGGCCCTTTCTTCAACCATCTGATTGGAAGCTCATCTACAGGATTTACTGAGTTAATACTGACCGGAGAGAGGGTGGAAGTTGGCATAACAAGTGGAAAGATTCAGAACCTTTCACTGGGAAGCAGGAGGTATATGTTGTTTATCCACAAAGGAACCAAGGGAGAGCTGAACGCCAACCAATGGTAGGAGTTGTTATGATCCCAAAGCCTACATCTGATCAACCAAGAAGTAATCAACCGAGGGTGGAAAAGCCAGTCCGACAATTCACCAAAATTAATATGAATCTATCCTAGGTTTTACCGCACCTTCTGAAATCCAATTTGGCAACTTTGAAAGGAGCTCCAAAGAACCCCAACACAGCGTCCCCTCATTATCACCCAAATGCCATATGCGCATATCATTCCGAAAGTCCGGGTCATGACACTAACAATTGTTGGGCCCTGAAAAACAAAATTCAAGACCTTATAGATGCAAAAGAGATTGAGTTTGATGCACCCGAGAAGCCAAACGTCATTTCTACTCCTATGCCTAGGCATGGTCACAACACCAATGCAATTGAAGAAGATTTATTTGTTACCACAATTGATGAACTCCTGACTCCACTCCCAATCATTAAGATAAACTTGTTGAAATCCGGTGTATTCTCGGGTTGTAATGAAGACTGCCGTCTTTTCTTATCCTCGCCAACTGTTTGCCCTTTGTTAAAAGCAGGCATTCAACGCTTGATAGAAAACAAAGAGATTCTGTTTGAAAGTAATCTTGTTTTACCTGTTCCTGTTGAAGACGTTTCAATCATCACCATCTCCGCCAATTCTTCCAGGGTCCCCAAAAGACCCGTTAGAATTACATCGGTTCCAAAAACTACTCCTCTTATAATCACTATGCCTGGGCTATTCCTGTATGAATCAGACAAAACTGTGTCGTGGAATTACGGTGGGAACATCTACTACCATGGCATCAAACAAGATGGGCTGGTCGCTGAAGAGATGAGCTCCGAAGAAGAAGACTCGGACATTAGCAATATTGCAGGAACCAGTAAGATTACCCGAAGCGGTAGAATCTTCTCTCCAGAAATTGCCCCGCCAAAGGCAATTTTTGGACCCGTGGCTGCTCCAAAGGTTACTTTCGTACCAATAATCATATCTGCAAGTGCTCCTATTGACAAAGACGACACAACCCCCGCTGTTATCCCTACCAACACTCTTACTACTGAAATTCGAGGAAAAAGTATTCAAGAAGAGCATGTCTGGACAAAGGCTCAACCGCTGACTATCCCTGAAACCTCCAAGAAGGAAATGGAGGAGATCATGAGAATAATAAAGAAGAGCGACTACAACGTAGTTGAACAGTTGGGGAAAACTCCCTCCAAAATCTCCATACTGGCATTGTTACTGTGCTCAGAGGCACATGTGAAAGCTCTGGTGAAGTTTCTGAAGACAGCCTATGTACCTCAAGAGACGTCTGCTGACCAATTTCAAGATTGTGTGGCCAGTTTGACGGTGGATAACGGCCTAGGCTTGTCGGATGTTGATCTGACAACAAGGGGAAGAAAGAACAACGAGGCATTACATGTCTCTGTGGAATATAGAGGAACAACTCCGGCCCATGTCTTGGTGGACACCGGCTCATCTTTGAATGTTTTACCGAAGAAAGCTCTCGACGGACTAGACTGTGAAGGATTAACATTGAAACCCAGTAACATAGTCGTAAGAGCATTTGATGGCTCAAAGAGGATGGTGCACGGGGAGGTAGATATCCCCATAAAGGTTGGGACTCACACTTTTAACTCAACCTTCTATGTAATGGACATCCGCCCCTCTTACTCCTGTCTGCTAGGACGGCCATGGATCCATAATGTCGGTGTTGTTACATCCATACTGCACTAGATGCTGAAATACCCGGTCCATGGAAAGATTATCACTGTCCATGGAGAGGAAGAGTATATGATTAGCCACCTCAATTCTTTCCGGTATGTGGAATTGGACGGTGAATTCATTGAAACTCCTTTTCAACATTTCGAAGAAGTCTCTCAAGAGGTAGCAGTAACCAAGACGGTGTTCCAGATCCCTAAGATTACAAGACCTCCGCTCTGGATGTCATCTCTAAAGGACGCCAAAGCAGTAATAGAGGAGGGTGGATGCACCATCTGGGGGAAACTTCCGGATATTCCGTATAAATCTGACAAGTTTGGCTTAGGGTTTACTTCAAGTGCTCAGAAGGCTGTGCCCCTTGCCCGTGCTGGAGGGCCACCCTTGAGGATTAGCAAACGAGAGGTCAATGCAGTGGAAGATGGTGAAGGGGATTGCAGCTTGGAGGATTGGATATTTCCTACTGTCAACGGAGGACTTTGCAATTGGGAAGCCAGAGACTTTGTCCCAATAACTTTCATCCCTCCGTAATTTATCTTTACATTTTTGTTGGACTTGTAATATTCACAAACAATTCGCACATTTAAAACCTTGTGTCTTTCCCGAGGCACAATGGTCCATTTGTAAGGGTTTTTATTTCATCTTCATATGACATTCAATGAATCATGGACGTTTTTCACATACAAACTTTTTGTGCTCATTGTTTTTCTTTTACATTTTATTTTTAAGGATGGCTATACCCTTACACACACCCACACTCACAAATGTAGGTACCCCTCCATTTCAGATCCCATGGGTAACGATACTGCTATGGCCTTTTGTGACTCTGATGATCTAATCTACCAAGCCAAAGACGAAGGTGATGAAGATTGTGAAGTACCAGGAGAACTGTCCAGACCACTACAACAAAAGGAAAGAGCTATTCAGCCTCATGAGGAACCGGTGGATACAATCAACTTGGGTACCGAGGAGGATAAAAAAGAAATCAAGGTAGGTGCCAATCTAGAGCCGAGTTTCAAGGAGCGTTTGATTCAGCTGTTGCATGATTATGTTGAGATCTTTTCCTGGTCATATGAAGACATGCTAGGACTTGATGCAGACATCATGGTACATCGTCTGCCAACAAGAGAAGATTGTCCACCAGTAAAACAAAAAGTCCGCCGCATGAGACCTGACATGTCAGAGAAGATCAAAGCGGAAGTCATGAAAAAATTCAATGCCGGATTCTTGGCTGTCACTTCCTATCCCCAATGGGTTGCTAACATTGTTCCTGTGCCTAAAAAGGACGGCAAAGTACGAATGTGCATGGACTATAGAGATTTGAATAGGGCCAGCCCTAAAGAATATTTCCCACTTCCCCACATCGATATCCTAGTTGACAATACGACCCAGCACAAAGTGTTTTCCTTCATGGACGGATTCTCGGGTTACAACCAAATAAAAATGGAACCTGAGGACATGGAGAAAACAACATTTGCCACACAGTGGGGCACATTCTTCTACAAAGTGATGCCATTCACACTGAAGATTGTTGGGGAAACCTATCAGTGCGCCATGGTAGCTTTGTTTCATGACATGATACATCATGAAATAGAGGTCTACGTAGACGACATGATAGCCCGATCACAAACAGAAGAAGAAAACCTTGATCACTTGCAAAAGTTGTTTGAGAGGTTGAAGAAGTATAAACTAAGGTTGAACCCAAACAAGTGCACATTTGGAGTACGGTTCGGTAAACTTTTAGGTTTTGTCGTCAGTAACAAAGGCGTTGAGTTCGATCCGGCCAAGGTTAAAGCAATACAAGAAATTCCTACTCCTCGTACTGAGAAGGAAGTCAGAGGATTCCTGGGACGCTTGAACTATATTGCCAGGTTCATTTCTCACCTAACAGCTACTTGTGAGCCAATCTTCAAACTATTGAAGAAATATCAAGTAGTTAGATGGAATGATGAATGCCAAACTTATTTCGAAAAAATTAAAGAGTACTTACAAGAGCCTCCTGTTTTGATGCCACCAGTCGAGGGAAGACCACTGATCATGTATCTGACCGTTTTAGAGAACTCAATGGGGTGTGTATTGGGGTAGCATGATGAGTCTGGCCGAAAAGAGCATGCTATTTACTACCTGAGAAAAAAGTTTACCGACTGTGAAACCAGATATTCACTGCTCGAGAAAACTTGTTGCGCTCTGGCATGGGCTGCTCGCCGGCTAAGATAGTATATGCTGACTCATACTACTTTGTTGATATCTAAGATAGATCTGATAAAATACATCTTCGAAAAGCCTGCTCTGTCTGGGAGGATAGCTAGATGGCAGATGATCCTAACAAAATATGACATACAGTATACTACCCATAAATATATAAAGGGTAGTGTATTGGCTGATCACCTTGCTCACAAAGCTGTAGAAGACTATCAGTCCATGAAGTTTGAATTCCCGGATGAAGACATCATGATGTTAGACAACTGTGAAAAATTCAGGCCATACGACAGACCTGAACAAGGATCCTGATGGACCCTGTTCTTTGATGGGGCATCCAATGCACTTGGTAATGGTATCGGCGATGTACTCATATCTCCAGAAGGGTGTCATACTCCCTTTACTGCCATACTTTTCTTCAACTGTACAAACAACATGGCGGAGTACGAAGCATGCATCTTCGATCTTAGAGCTTCCATAGACTTGGGAATCAAATCTTTAGATGTGTTCGGAGATTCATCTTTGGTCATCAGTCAGATTAAAGGGGAATGGGACACTAAGCACCCAAATCTTATCCCTTACAAAGAACATGTTTTGACATTGCTACCACATTTTGAGAAGATTACCTTCGAGCATTTGCCATGAGAAGAAAATAAGCTAGCAGACGCTCTAGCCACAATGTCATCTATGTTTAAACTTAATTGGGATAACGAAGCTCCCCAGATCACCATCCAGTGAATGGATGAACCAGCACACTATCACGAGATTAATACTGAACAAATAATGGACCGCCCCTTGGTTTCATGAAGTCAAGAGGTATCTCGAGGCTCAAGAATATCCAGAAGGAGCTTCAATCAATGATAAAAAGTTCTTAAGGAGATTCTCTGATAAGTTCTTCCTTAGTAATGGAATCCTGTACAAACGCAATTATCACTCCATTTTGCTTCGATGTATGGATAAGGTTGAGGCTAAAAAGATCATGGCTGAATTACATGAAGGTACTTTTGGCACTCACTCCAGTGGGCATACGATGGCGAAGAAAATCCTACGGGAAGGCTATTATTGGTCTACCATGGAAGCATATTTCTATCAGCACCCTCGGACCTGTCATGAGTGTCAAATTTCTGCTGACAAGCTGCACGTACCTCTGGTTCCTCTGAATGTCTTGACGGCTCCTTGGCCCTTCGCTATGTGGGGAATTGATATGATTGGAGAGATCAAACCTATGGCCTCCAATGGACACTGTTTCATCCTAGTGGCCATTGACTATTTTACAAAGTGGGTCAAAGCAGCTTCCTCCGCATCTGTTACCAAGAATGTTGTTGTCCGCTTCATCAAGAAAAATCTCATTTGTCAGTACGGTATCCCGGAAAGGATAATCACTGACAATGGTACAAATCTTAACAACACTATGATCACTGCTTTGTGCGAGCAATTCAAGATTCAGCATCACAATTCTTCCCCTTATCAGCTAAAGATGAATGGTGTTGTCGAAGCGGCAAATAAAAACATTAAGAAGATCATACAGAAGATGACATTCACATACAAGGACTGGCATGAGATGCTACCATTCGCTCTCCACGGATATCGTACTACAGCTTGCAGATCTACTGGGGAAACACCCTATTCTTTGGTTTACGACATGGAGGTTGTCTTGCCTATTTAGATTCATATCCCCTCTTTAAGGATTATGAAGGATGCAGGTTTGAATGAAGACGATTGGATCCAGACTCGACTTGACCAACTGAACTTAATTGATGAAAAGAGTCTCACTGCTATTTGCCATGGTCATATGTATCAGAAGCGGATGATCAAGGATTTCAACAAGAAAGTCATGCGCCAAGCATATCAAGTTGGGGATCTGGTGATCAAACGTATCATCTTGCCACAAAGCGATCCCAGGGGCAAATGGACTCCTACCTATGAAGGACCATTTGTAATCAAGAACATATTCTCCAGTGGGGCAATGATCATGACCACCATGGACGGCGACGACCTGCCATACCCTTCGAACACGGACATAGTCAAAAGATACTACGCATAAGAGACCCGCTAGGTTGACACGCCTAAGGAAAAAAAGGGCATCCCAGCGAACCAAAAAGGTTTGGGAAAAAATTAGGGATAAAATAAAAAAACTGTACACCCGGCAAGTTGAAAATCCAAAAGGGCGACTTGGGCAAAAAAAGGGTTTCCCGGTGGATTGAAAACCCGAAAGGGCGGTCCAGGAAAAAGTTAGGGAATTAAAGCGTATGACTATGTCCCGTCGGATCACTTACGGATAACCTTTGACTTCCACTGACAAACTCAGGAGTTTCTGATCAATTCAATCATCTTCGGACGAAGCAACAAATAGACAAGGTGCTCAGAGATATAAAGGCTATAGCAGAATTGGAACCCTGTAGGATTATTGCACATAGCTATCTTTCTTTGTATAGATTTTTCTTGTTTTATGGCACCATTCTCTTATTAAAAAGTTTGTCTCCTGTGTACAAAAAAAATATACTTATTCAAAATCAATACAAAGATGCCCCTTTGAAAGTGCAAAAAACTATTTGTCTTTTCCTTACGATTGTGTTTTGTTTACAAAAACGTCCAATGATTCATTGATGAACATATGCATTTGAACATAATTACCGTTTACAAATAAACAAAATGAGAAGGACAATTACTGATAGGTTGAAAAGACAGGAAAACGTCTCTAGGCTATTCCATAAGTAATCCCCACAGTACGTCATTTAAATCCCTAGCGGAACAAAGTTTCAAATTATTAATTCCCAGTAGAAATCGTCAAATTTCTCAAGATTCCCCAAGCAGATCATACAAGCAGTACATGGTGTCGCCCTCACATTAGAATTTACTTCTCTCAACAAGAGTTCGTCAGTACTTCAACTTCAAGACACGAAAATTCAACATATCCTCAGTAGCATTCAAGGATTTATTTTCCTCAATCAAACGGAAATATAACAAATCAGCTTACATACACATACATTGCATCCATATATCATAAACATTGATAAAGCAAATACATTGCATCATACATTTCATGCAATATAACTTTGTTTCAGCTAACATTTTACCCTTTTCAGGATAAGATTAAATAGCTACCATTAACAATATGCAATCAGGATACAGTTCAGATACGCTCCAGACTCAGATTCTATTCTGTTACTCATCCAGATTCAACTTTCAGATACAGTACCGATACGCTGCAGACTCGGATGTCATTCTGTTACTCATTCAGATTTCAAGTTCAGATACGCTCCAGACATGGATACCATTCTGTTACTCATTAATATTTTAACTTTTAGATACAGTACAGATACGCTCCAGACATGGATGCCATTCTGATACTCATTCAGATTCAGTCTCCAGATACAGCTCAGATACGCTTCAGACACGGATACCATTCTGATACTTATTCTTTCAGCTGACAACTTACAATTCAAAAAACGTTCTTGGATGGCATCTACAAACCCACCTCCAACAAGATACTATCACTTCTCCAAATGGCATCTTTAAGTCCATTCCCTCAACTACACATCGTCGAGTGCAAATATATGGGCACTCTAGTGTCCAATCATTCTTTCACCTTCAAGTCACGAACGGCGAAACTCGCCAATCTAACTCTTCAGGTTTAAGAAGATTGAACAGGGGCAGTTGTTGTACCCCAAAATTTTCCCTCTCATTTATCAAGACTTTTCTCACAAGATCTCTTTGACTCAAGACTGGATTAGGGTTTGATCAGCTCAAGACATCTCATCTTACACTTTTGATCCAAAATTAGGGTTTGAGTTTGCACAAGGATTTTTGGACTATCAATGCTTCATATGACTTTAAAACATCATTATGTACCCCTAAGATTGTTCATGACAAGTTTCAGGCTTTGAACCACATTTTTGATCAATCAATTGGACAGTTGACCTAAAAATCAGTTGTATTGAGGAAAAAGTCAACCATGGCCAATTTACAATCAATCTTCATAATTTTTTATCAACATCAACATTTTAGGCTCATATTTATCATTTGATCAAGTTTGGACCACAACGCCTCAAGTAATTTGATCAAATCATCAAAAAGGCAAAATGGTCGAAATTAGAGTTTTGACTAAGAAAGGGCAATTTCTGATTTTTGACCTAGAAAATGACCAATTGAGTTGAAGCATGATTTCAAGGGTTCATTTTTATCATCTTGACCTAATTACATAGTTCAAAACATTGCAAATCCATTGGATAGACAGATGAAATTTGCAGTCAATTGATCAAAAGTCAATTGTACACTGAAAAGTCAAACTTTGACTTTTTGGTCAAAACCAAGTGTCAAGGATCACAATTCATCAAAACATGTCAAAATGTGAAACTTGTTCATCAAGAAATCTAATATTGAAGATTTTGTTTTGAAATTTGAAATTTTCTTAACTTAGAAAATTTTCTAAGTATAGAAAATTTCTTATTTTTTTTCAACTTTAAGCCAAATTTTCATCATGATACAAGATGATTCAAAGAAAGTTCCCAACATTAAAATTGTAGATCTCCATGAAATCTAAAACTTTTCTTCACACATTTTTCCATAAAGATGCTTGGATCTCAAGATATAATTTTATGAATACATGCTCATGAATTAAATAACTTAGTGAAATTTTGCCCTAATTTAGGCAGGTTTTGGACCCAACTTCATGACAATTTTTCACCTAGTTCCAAGAGGAATCTTGAAATTCATTTAAAAGTTGAGTTATATAGAAAATTGCAAGCTTTCCAAAATGTCAAAGAACTCCCTGAGATCATTTTTGAGTAGGGAGAATCGAAGAGGTGAAGTTGGCAATTTCTCACTTTGAATTCAAGCCATTTCATGAAGAACAAAATTCAAATCAGTACCTATGCTACCTAATCCATGCTTTACAGGTCCCAAAATTGTTTCTTACTCCATGATTTAATGCTTATTTAGTTGACAAAGCTTTAATTCAATCCCAAAGGTCCTTGTCCAAGCTTTAATTCCATAAATGGCACAAACTTGCCATTGCCATTTTGGAAAAGCTTCACTTTTGCAACTTTACAAATCTTGAGCATTGGACCTGTCTTCTCTGCACACACAAGTACTACGTACCTAAGGCAACTTGTATAGAGCTCATACCAACTCCAAGCAAGCCAGTACAAGCATGTGAAGACATGTCCCTTCACTTTGCTTCAAAAGCAAGAAAGTGTGCAAAAAGGATACAACTCAAGGATCTGTTGAAGAGCTGACTTGAAACCTTTTCCATACTAATACACAAACATATTACACTTGAGAACACGATTGCAAAAGGCCTGAAACATTCAAACACTCTATATCACCAAAAAAATTTCAAAACTTGCAGTTTTGAGCATAAGCATAGCAATCCACAAATTGGCTCGTGTGTTTCAAGTTTCAATCATCCAAACACTTTACCTACCTCATATCTAAGTGATCCAGACCATCATCCCTGCACTGTAACTCCTTCTCCTTCATCTGCCATTTTTGTTTTCCATGCTTGCAGGTTGACTTGGATAGAGAGTTTCAGACACTTTCAAAGTAAGGTAAGGGTTGGAACACACTCAGGGAGGTTCAAGCAAGCTCAAGCAACCTTCAGGCCTTCATAAATCTCACTCAAGCTCCATTCACGATTTCAACTGAAAGAGGTAAGAATCTAAACTTCTATCTCTTCATAAACAATGTAGACATCATTGCTACGAAGCTGTACACACACACACACACACATATATATATATATATATATATATATATATATATATATATATATATATATATATAACTTGCATTTATTTGGCCTGGGTTGAGAGAATTTTGAACTTGAAGTTCCTGGAAAAATTAGGTTAAGAACTAGGGCCATTAAAATTCTCTTTAATCTTGGACTTATAGTTTTAGTTATGCACATGGTTAGAATCGTGAGACAAAATTCTATAACATTCATGTTATCAATTTCCATTTTTGTTGAGAGATGAAAGAGTTATAGGAGGTCCGGCCAGCTTGAGGAAGAAGATGAAGTACAGGGCTAGGAATGGTTTTGTGTTATGTATATTTTATTTCATTTAGACTAACGGATGTACAACCACCCCAGTGGTAAGGCAACGCGCAAAAATGCTTAAGGTCACCGGTTCGAGCCATGGCGCTGCCTTTTTGCTTTTTTTTCACATTTTTCATTCTTTTTTGGTTGTTTGCAGCGTGGGCTTCAGCAACTGGGCCCTATGTTTTTTTTTCTAACATCCACCATCTGATTACTCAAGGCACCCCAGGCCCAATTATTTTCAATTATTTATTTTGTTTTGTTTTACTTCATTAAATATATTTTTCTTAAACATTATAAAATCCTGAAAAATATAAAATATGACAATTTTGCATTTTAATTATTTTATTTTATTTTCACATAAAAATATTTTTATTAAACTATATATTAATTATTTATTTCTTAAATAAACTTGTAAATATAATAGATTTAGGTTAATTATTTTATCCCTTTTTTTTATTTTATTCATACTTGTAAATATTTATTGTGACATACAAAAACTAAATATTTCCTAAAATATTATTTATTATTTTTAATACAAAAAATACACACAAAAAATAATACATAAGAACTTTCTTTTCTTTTAAACTAGAAATTAGGGTTAACTTTGGTTTTTAAGAATTAATTTCTTTTTCTTAAGTTATTAGGTTTAGTTCAAAATTTCCTTTCACATAAGAAACAAAACAAAAATCCTTTTCTTGCATATACATAATATTGCATATTTAAATATTGTATTTATTTATTCCAATATTTGTAAAAATTCGATTTGGTTATAATAGCTTAATTAGATTTACATTCTTGCAAATCCCCATTCATAAATTGTATTTCCCCCTCCCATAAAAATATTGTAATAGCGTAGTAATCTTTAATTTATGCAATTTACCGCTTTTACATACCATGCTAGTAATTAGGGTTTGAATGGCAAGATAAAAACAAATCAAATAGAAAACTCTAAATCCAAGACAAAATCAAAGCATGAAAACAACACACTTGCACACAAGCATCCTTAGGGTTTCTCCACTTAGTTGCCTTATACAAAAATGGCCATATTACGCATGCAAAGTATCTTGTCAAAACAAACAAATATAAGATCATAGTCCCTCAATGATGCTACTCAAAGTTTCCTTACAAAATGATCTTGGTCCCTACAAAAATGCTAAGATACTTTGCAACATTGCTAATCATGGTTATACAATGATCCACGCCCGTCCCGTTTACATCCAAAGATAGGGTTGCTTACCAAATCAATGGTAAGACAACAATGTCAAAGGAATAGAAAATGAACAAGAAAGACATTTGAGTAGGTAGATTACTTCTAGTTACTTGCTCTATTTCCAAACAACTATCCTTGCTATTTTTCAAAACAAACACACACATTTCCAAACATTTTACAAACATTGAAACATTTTCAAAAAGACAAACATCTTTGTATACATTCTTACGAACGAGAATAATTACAAAAATTGCCAAAACAATGGCCTCTTTTACAAAATACTTTCAAAAACCACACCAAATACATTTTCAAACAACAAAAGTAAGTGATCTAGCAAGTAACTAAGAGCCCATGGAAAACCATGGATGAAAAGGGTGTTAATACCTTCCCTTTTCATAATCTACCCCCTGAACTCAAGAAACAATCTCAAAGGACTTTCCTGTGCTTTTTCACCTTTCCTTTTGGATAAAAGAAAAGTCGGTGGCGACTCTTGCTAACCGCAATATTTTCAATAAAACGCAAACCCTCAAGTCAGTTCTCCCACTATATCACAATATGCAAACAATGTCATTTAAAGAATGCAAAACTCATGTCTGTCTTGAAATTTTTTTTTTCAAAATGTGTTTTGTGTAGTAAAACAAAATTTGCGAGAATGTGATATCAACTCAGGATTTGTAACAAGTCCTACAGGAGTCAGGATACCTTTGTAACAGTATGCTCTCAAACTAACCATGCTTTAGCTAGGACTTTTAAGGGTTATAACGTGGCCTGGTTCACGATTTAAGAAACAAAGGATAAAGGCTCAAAATTTATTTGTACCCACCCGTTCTTCGTGATATCCTTCAGTCCTATGCTCAGTTAATTGCGCATTTAGAATCCCAGTTGAGTCCTGGAGTACTGTCCTTGATGTTCCAATGATGGTTCGGATACTGGAATTCTATTTTGAATAGGCAGTCATTTTGTAATCTTTTTTTTTAGGATTTGTAGGACCTCCTTTTTTTTATTATCCCTTCTTTTTCCTGAACTGTTTCTTTTGTGGTTACAGCCAGCGGGATGCCCCAATTTTTTTTCTTAAGTCTCCTTCATAGGTTTTGACTTAACGGGCTTTTATTTCAAGAGATAATGGCTGCCGGTTTTAATGATTATGTGAAACTATCACCGTATTTTGATTTAGAAGGTCGTCTTCGATGCCATTCGTTGTGTACGAAGCGGAAGATTGCGACTGAATGCGTGTCTGAATTAACTAAGAAAACTACCCTGCCCCAGGTTATGTTTAAGGGTTTTAATTTGTGTGAAATAAAAACTCCTACTTCTTTGGCTCAAAGGGGTTGACTAGGGATTATCTTCCTTATAACTCCACTGTTTGGGATTTGAAACAACGCTTGTACATCATCTGCATGGTCTATTCAAAAGAATATTGTAGAGACTATGGTATCATTTTCGTCATCCTCCCTCTAAGGCTTAGAGCTTTTAATCGAGAGTTGAATATCCCAAAAAGGAAGTATAAAGCAGTTTAAGCATAATGAAAACAAATTAATTCAGGATAAAGATGTGTAATTCATTAATGAAATAAAAAAGTTTTGACATGACAATAATTTTTCGAATAAACAAAGAAAATACAACTTAAGAATTCAAATGAACAAAAATGCTTTCAATCCTAGCCATGATTTGGCATGGGAGAAGTGATCACGTTGGGAGTCTCAGGAGGGTCGAATTAAATCTCCTTGGCATCAATCATATTCTGAATCTTGTATTTCAGTGCCCAACAATTGTTAGTATCGTGCCCCGGGATGCCAGAATGATAAGAAGACCTTGCAACCGGATTGTCGTTAGGAGAGGAAGTCTTAGGCTTTGGATGAGGGTCTATCATCGTAATCAGATTCATCTTCAACATGTGTTGTAATGCTTGAGACAATGGAATGTTGATTTGGGTGATCTGCCTTTGAGGTCTTTCTACCCTTGGCTGATTGTTTCGTTGTTGTGGTCGTTGTGAGTGTGCCGAATTAGAGACCAGCACTGCCCCCACAGATCGGTGGTAGTCTGCCTTATCACGCCCCTTCTGGCCGTGCATAACATTGGCTTCCCTCTTACCACCAAATGGCTTCTTCTCAGCACTAGAAGATGCAGTCATCGGGATCTTCCCGCTCCTGATACCATTTTCGATCCTCTCTCCTGTCAGAACCATCTCTGTTAACCCGAATGAGGAACTCCCAATTAGAAAATTGAAGAATGGTCCTGTCAGAGTGCCATGAACATGTCTACCATTTCACGATTAGTCAGAGGAGGTTGTACTCTGCCATCTAGATCCCTCCATTTTTGTGCATATTCCTTTAACCCTTCTTTCGAGCCCATGGACATATTCTGCAGTTGCACTTGAGTTGGTTCCAGGTCAGCATTATATCTGTATTGCTTGTAGAAAGCAGTAGCCAAGTCTTCCCGGGTATGGATGTTGGTTCCTTCCAACTGATAGAACCAATCCAGTTGAGTGCCGGCCAAACTTTCTTGGAAGAAATGGATCCATAACTTCTGGTCAACAGTGTGAGACCGGATCTTCCTGACATAGGATCTTAAATGCAACTTAGGGCAGGAGACACCGTCGTACTTAGCGAATGTGGGGACCTTGAACTTTGGTGGGATGACAACCCCAGATACCAAACCCAGCTCTTCAAAATCCAGCCCTGGTACTCTTTAGATCTCCATTGCGCTCAGACGATCCTCTAACTGTTTGTATTTATCCTTAGTGGGAGGATACTGTTCATCATTGTAATCAGATTCATCCTCAGAAACCCTTGGACTAGGGTCTTCCTCCCTTGTTTCACCCTCTTGATTCTCCCCTTCTTTGGATGAGGGGGTCAGATCAACCGATTGGTTTAATGGTCCCTTGAATCTTCTGCCCATATTCAAGAAACCAACGGTCTTCTTCTTCTTCTTCTTCTTCTCTTTAAGAATAAGGGCCTTCAGATCTTCCTGCCCTTTAGCCAAGGCTACGAACATTTGCTGAAATTGGGCATTTTATGCCTGGAGATCCTTGATACTTTGTTCAGAAGACATTATTGCTGAAATAAACAGTGAAGAAGATGAGAAACCTGTTATGAAACCTGTTTATGCAATGTCATAGATGATATGCGTATGCAATGATTTCAAGGATTCTTAAAGGCTCAAATTTTTTTAACCCAAAAGAAACGCACGTTAATTGTATTAATATGTTCGAATTGTTACAAAGAGTGCCTTTTAGGATTACAGTAAAACAAACAAAACTTAAAGCAAAAAGAAAATTAGGTTTCCCATGAGCGCATCCTCTTCGGTGAAATATAGGCGTTTATATTCCTCTCTTCATGAAGTAACCTAGTGAGTTCCAGGACCTTCTTCTTGTTGGCATAGAATTGGGTTTCGAAGGTATCTCGTTCCTCTTTTAGTTGGATATAGGATTTTTGTAACTCCTCATGATCAGTTGGCATGTCAGGATGAAGAACAAGATAAGAAGTGTCTCCTTCAGCAACAGGTTCCATAATCATAGGTAGGATGGAGGGGTAAGGCATCATAAGACTTTGGGCACAGGCTCGTACCCATTTGACATAAGGCCCAAGGGGGGTGGAATTCTTGTGCCCTAGTGTCTTGCTATCAACTTTGTGTACCATGCCCCAAGCTCTCATGAACCTTTTACAGCAACCCTGAGCATCATTCTCATAGTCGAAGGAGATTCCTTGGATAAGTGTATCACGAGGACTATCCCTTCTCGCATATCCAAACTTTCGCAGTGCCAAGCAAGGATTGTAAGTGATTCCTCCTCTAATGCCTAGGAGAGAGACATTAGGAAATTCTCTGCATCGATCAATGATGGTAACATTCTCCAAGGATTGAAGAAACCAATGAATACCTGAATTTGTAAGAGTCATTAGCCTATGAGACCGTCTCAAACCCTGTTCATTCTTCAAGACGGATCGGGGTAGGTGCGAAATAAACCACCTAGCCAAAAGAGGAGTGCAACACATAAGGGTTCCTCTTCTCTTTATAGTGTGAGTATGCAGAGAATGTAGGATATCTCCAAGCAAAGTAGGTACCGGACTGTGTGACAGGAAAACCTTAATCGCATTCACATCTATGAGATGGTCCGTATTAGGAAACAGTACTAACCCATAGATGAGAAGGGCTAACTCCTCTTAAAATGCTTGTAGGTCCAGGGTATCCCAAAAATGATGAGCTTTCTCAAACAAGAACTTAGCCAAAAAAACCTTGACACCTCTCCTGGTTTCCCAATTTGCCACTATGTTAGCCCATTGTAAGGATAGAGCTTTAGCAATATCTTCAGGTTTAGGTTCTCTTTCCATTCCATTGAAAGGTACCTTGTTAAGGATAGGCACCCCCAGTAATAGAGAAAACTCCTCCATAGTAGGCACTAACTGGTAATCTAGAAAAGTGAAGCAGTGATGTAGAGGGTCAAAGAACTGAAAGAGCACTTTTAACATTTCTTCATCAGGGTTTGAGGTGACCAAGATGAGAAGTAGACCATGCCTTTTAGTGAAGGGAGAGCTTTCAGGAACCCTTGATACCAATTCTTTAAGCTGAGGAGGTACCTTTACCAGACTGACTTGGATAGTGAATCTGCGGGCGAGGGCTATGTCCTACAAGACAAGACAAAAGTAAACCCTAAGAATCCTTGAAATGGTTAGAATGATATGCTATGTTATGATGTCATGATTATGCTCAGGTATAGCAGATATAGCAAACACAAACAAATCACACAGAGACCTTAGGTTTAAGGCTTGCATGGATTTTAAGGTAATACCCTCTTGAAGTTGGATTGGTTCAACCTGTCCTAAATATAGTAATCGGGTTCTAAGGGATCTCAATATCATCGATCTTTCCCCCAAATTTCGTTCCGATAGACAATTGAATTTCCACCAAACAAAACTTAAGATTCAAACCTCAATGAGTGTAGCATCGAGTATCAACTGACTTTGGGTTTACACCAAAGACGGCTATCTCACTATGTTCTAAAAGCCAAGTTGGTCAATTAAGGTGCTAAGGTCAGTTGACGCTTTATGATACCACGCAACGACCCCGTATTCTCCTTGATTACTCAAGGGCTACCAGTACACACCAAAGTATCTCATCAATGTAGCTATTGTTTCAACCGTGTTGGTATACCCCGCACAACTCCCTCACAGTTTATTGCTACTTACCTAAAAGGAATTCCCCGGTGTGGGTTTAGGATCCAAACAACCCAAATAGATACCCTTAAAAGTAAATCAAGCAAGACAAGACAAAGAAGCAATTAAGAATGACCTAGATCCTAAGGAAAATCCCACTTTATTCATCCCTAGCAGAGTCGCCAGTTCTGTGATACGGTGGTAGAACCGACTGTTATATACTGGTTTGTGTTTTTTGTTTGCAAATTTTACGGTAACCAAGAGTCGCCACCGACTTTTCTTTTATCCAACAAGGAAAGGGTGAAAATAACATAAAAAGACCTTTTTCGAGATTTTTCTGAGTACGGGGGATAGATTATAGAAAGGGAAAGTGTTAGCACCCTTTCTATCTGTGGTTTTCAACGGGCTCTTAGGTACTTGCTCATTATTAAATTGCTTTTGTGCTTGTGTTTTGAAAAAGTTTTAAAATTTCCTTAGTGAGGAATTTCACTTTATGGTAACCCTTGTATCAGTCCTCAAGGGTGTGATAAAATGTTTTTGAAAACTTTAGTTTGAAAAGTTTGTTTGAAAGTGTATGTGTAAAAATTTTTTGTTTTGAGCAAGTACCTAAAAGTTTCTACCTACTCGAAAAAGTATGTTCATTTTCTTATTTCCTTTAGACGGTTCTATCCTACTATTAAGGAGTAGGTAGCTCCATCGTTGGAGTTCAAGGGACAATTGTATGGGACGAAAGGGAAAATTACAATCACTAAAGCAATGGTTTGGAAACCTTAGTAATTACCCTAGAGTCCTAAAGATCTTTCCGAGGCAACATTCGAATGGATCATTTTTTATCTTTTGGGACTAGAGGACAACCACTAAGACCCCCTATACTTCACAATCGTTTACCGAAGGCAACTGAAGTGGGGCAAACCCTAGGAGTGAGCATGTGCAAGTGTGCTTGATTCAGATATTTTATCTTGCGCATTTAGGGTTATCTATGTTCAATTAATTGTTATCTTTCCATACAATCCTATTAGTCATTCATCTAAGAAGTTTATCGTGCAGAAAATAAATTGCAGAAAGATAAAGGTTCCTAAACTATTACAAGGCATTGGGGCAGTTGCATAATTAGATGCAGAAATTTAAACCTAAATAAATTATTACAAACCAGGAATAATTACATAATGAAAAAGATACTACAGCAGAAATAATAAACGCGCGAAGGATAACGAAGCATCTAAACCCTAAAATGCGCCTAGGTTAAGAGAAAAGTATTTTTTGTTGTTTTTATCTGGAAAAAGCTAAATAATAAAAAGAGTAATTAATTAATTGGAAAAAAATTATTAATTAAAAATTAATTCTAAATAAAAACCAATATTTTTGATATTTTTAAAGAAAAAAGATTTGAAGTCCAATCCTAGATTCTAATTGATTTTATTATTAAAGAAAACAAATCAAAATAATTAAATCAAATTAATTTACAAAATTAATTTTAATAAAAAAACCTAAATTCTACTTTTTTGTGATTTTATGATTAAATAAAAAATGATTTTTGAAATAATTAAAATAACAAAGAAGAAATTAAAAAATAGAATAAAAAAAAGATAGAAATGAGCCTGGTGTGAAAGTAATTCTGGGAGGTGCAAATTGAATTTGTCCTTGCCCAATCCTGCTGGTGGCCCAAGGCTGCGCCTAATTCAGTGTGGTTCACCTTCAGGGAGTATACCATGCGCTGCTCTTTGCTGGACGGTTGGATATGGGCAAGGATGATCCAATGGTGATGGATCTTGAGGTGCATGGTGAGTGTTGGGTTGGTGATGTACTGAATCTGCAGTAAATTGTTAAGAAAATAATAAAAGCACACGCCTGGGATCGAACCCAAGACGTTTGCTTCACAGGCACGCTCTTCAACCATCTTCGCTAGCTGGACCATTTGTAAATATAATAAAACAAATAAAATATAATGGAAACAAAGTGCCTTGCCCAGAAACACGCGCCAAATTCAAATGAGCCAGTTTGTGGCTATCACGTGATCGTCTTCCTCCCAGAACTGTTGTTTTTGGTATTAGACTTTTACCTACGGACAAAACCGTCACTAAAGGCTATAGTGACAGTTTTTATCCGTAGCCACATCCCTGCAAAATTCAAAAAACACAATATACGCAAAATAAATCCTATCAAATAGCATAGGTCGACTGGAAATCATGCGCTAAGTCCATTGGTACCCATAATCTGGTCCAATTTTCCCTAGAGAAAGAAACCCCAAATTAGAGCTTATGAACCCTAGCCATGGCAAATGCTTATACCTGCACTTAAACTCAGATTAAACAATCCAGAAACATTGCAAATATGATGATAGACACGAATATATGATCAAAACATGTCTATGATGGGTAAATAAATGGATTTTAGTTTGATAAAAGAGACAAACCATGATGCTGTAAGGGTATGATTCTGGACGTTTCAGGCCTTGTGGATGATGGGAATAGCTTCCTGAGTATGCGTGGATGATTACTGAAGACTCAAAACTCCTTGAATTGGCCTATGGAGAGGGATCCGATCTTCACTTTTCTCCAAAATTTGCAACTTTGTTCTTGCAGTTTTATACGACCAAAAAACCCCTTCATGCCTTGGGAATGTTATGTACTTATAGTGGAATGAATTAGGTTAACAAAAACTGATCATATCTTTGCAAATTATGGAGATTTGATTTCATTTTTTGTCTTGTATGATTTATTTCTAAAAAAGACCAAATCATGATTTTTTTTTCAATCCCAATAGCCCTTGCACGATTTGTATGATTTTCTAGCTGTTCATGGACTCATAATGTGCTCATAAAATCCAATCTTTGATTTAATTTTATTATTCTACTATTTAAATTGATTTGTTTTGATTTAAATGGATAAAAAATCAAAATAAATAATAGAAATAATAAAATAATAAGTGAATAAGCTTAGGGGTCTTGGGCCATCTTAGGAACAAGTTTCAAACAAGAAAACATGGGCCCCTTTGGAAAAAAATCAATTTTGAACAATGTTGACTTTATACACATTTCCAAAATTAGCCAACTTTGACAATACATATCTCCCTCAATTTTAACCCTAAGAGGGTGTTCTTGGACTTTTTAGAAAGCTTAGGATGTCCTCAAAAGAACAATTTTGGTTTCACCTCAATTGGATCTTCCATGTTCGTGTTAGGAGCTTTTACCAAAAAGGTGTTTTTGTTGGCTTTTGAAAGGACCTATAATGTTTGAATTTATATCTATTCATGAGTGAATTTTTTGAACTTAAGGGTTGAATATGAGTTGTAGGGAACTGGATTCTCTTTAAAATGAGCCTTGGATGAGAATTTTTTTATAAAGTATGATAAAGTTATTCTCGATAAAAGTTTGGTTGACTTTTCTTGTAGAAACCTTAATTTAGCAACTTTTGAGTTTTGATGAATTTGGGGCATTCCTTGAGGAATCATGATCAACCCTTGATAAAATGATGTATATTACTCCAAAATGTTGATGTTGACCAAAAATCTTGAAGTTTGACTGTATTTGAGCCATAATTGACTTTTGCCCTAGTATAGTTGATTTTCAGGCATCTGAGCAATTGACTGAGCAAACTTCTTGTGCAAGGAATGAAACTTGACATGAATGATCTTTAGGATATATTAGGGAAATGTAGACCAATTGGGACCCTTGGAACTCAAACATCTTGATGAAAATGGAAACTCTAGTTTGAGGCTCATTGTCTTAGGAGGAGGATTTGTCTAGTCAATCCTTAGGCATCCTTGGGCAAGTTGAGGACCTCTAGGAGTATGTTTTGAATAAAATGAGAGGGAAAATTTTGGGGTACAACACCTTCTTTCTTTCTTCTTATCGCTTTCGATAATAAGTTGTCTCATAGCCTTTTTCTTGAGAATCCTTGTTTCCCCATATGGAGTTGTCTTTGCATCTGGTGGTATTCCTAGCCTTTTGCTAAGATGCTTCTCATTATCTTTTGTATGAGAAGTCTCAATTCTTGCTATCTTTCTTCTTATACTTTTTATAAGGAGTTGCTCACTGCCTTTTACATGAGATAGCATTATCTCCAACATTCTTTCCTCTTAGCATTTTGCTAAGGAGTTCTCATCGCCTTTTGTATGAAAAGTTTTCTTTATCTCCCAACAGTCGTCTTAGCCTTTTGATAAATTATTCTCATAGACTTTTTCTCTAAAAGTCTTATTCCGCAACTGAGATCTATCAAATTGTTACAAGTTAGCTTAGTCAATCATCCATTCCATTTTATATTATCCTTTGTGGAAGCCCTGTTGGGATATCACCTTCACACATCTAAAACTACCAAAAACATTCACTATACCTTTCTTTTCTCCCCAAAGTGGTTCTTTTGGGTATTTCATCTTCTTCTACCTTGAATGTTTGAAGCAGTTGCTCTTCATACCTTCAGGTTTAAGATGATTAAATAGGGGTAGCTGTTGTACCCCATAATTTACCATTACCTATTGTAATACGATGAGAGAATTGACTTTTCGGTTTGCGTTTTATCACAAATGTTGCGAATAGCAAGAGTCGCCACTGACTTTTCTTTTATCCAATAATGGAAAGGGTGAAAAGAACAAGTGTGATACGGTGGCAGAACCGAATGTTTATATACTATTTTACGTTTTTTGTTCGTAAATGTCACGGTAAGCAAGAGTCTCCACCGACTTTTCTTTTATCCAATAAAGGAAAGGGTGAAAAGAACATAAAAATACCTTTTTTTGAGTAAGGTGGTTGATTATGGAAAGGGAAGTTATTAGCACCCTTTCCATCTGTGGTTTTCCACGGGCTCTTAGGTACTTTCTCATTTTTGAAAATTGTTTATGTTTGTGTGGAAAGTTTTTGTTTGCTTTATGGTAACTCTTGTATCAGTCCTCAAGAGTGTGATAAAGTGTTTAGAAAAGATTTTTGAAAGTGTGTAAGTGTGAAAATTCCAGGTTTCAGCAAGTACTTAAGAGTCATCTACCTACTCAAAAAAGGACGTTCTTTTCCTCCTTTCCTTTATATAATTCTATCCTACTATTAGTGAGTAGGTAGCTCTACCGTTGGACGTTGAGGGACTATCGAAAGGGACGCTATGGTATTTGAAGGCAACATGTAAGGATATCTTAGCATTCGAAGGGACTGTCATCAAATAGGCAACATCGAGGGACAAAATCATTTACCGAAAGGCAACTCGAGGGAAGTTTAGGGACCATGATATTTTACGATAACTTTTATACCGAGGGTATTTGCTAAGATATCCCTACGTCCGAGGGACATGACTATTTTCGAGGCAACCAAGTGAGCAATACCCTAAGGATGCAAGTGTGAGAATTGTGTTTTTTCAGTTATATTATCTTGAGATTAGTGATCTAATGGTCAATTGACTTTATCTTTTCATGCACTCTTACTTACTAACAATCATATACAAGCATACAAAAATAAATAAATAAATAATGAGAAATAAAGGTTCCTACGCTATTACAAGGCTTTGGTGTAGATACATAATAATGGACGAAAAGTAAAATGCGGAATTAAAAGTGCGGGCATTTAAGTCCTAAACTATTACAACTGTAAGCAGTTACAATATTATAAAAATGCGAGAATAAGATAAACGCGTGAAATATAGAAGCATCTAATAACCTAAAAAAGGGTTAAGTAAAAAAAAATCTTTTGTTTGATTTTTGTTTTATTTAAGAAAAAATAATTAAATTAAACATCCTAAAGTCTATTTAAAAAAATAAAAATTAATTGAGAAAAATAGTTTAAGTTTTTTTTTGTTTTTTATTATGAAAAGTAAATAATTAAATATAATTAAATCCTAAATTCTATTTCATTTTAATTAAGGAAAATAGTTAAAATATTTATCTAAATTATTTACAAATTATATTAATTAAAAAGAATACTAACCTAATATTTTTTTGGTGATTTTTTCTGATTTTCTATGGTTAATTAAATAATTGAAAGTAAAAATAAAAAGGAAAATACTAAAAAAATTCAAATGGGTCTAGGGTGTAAAAAGCTGAAAGGGGTGTTGTTTTAAAAACGTTGGGCCCAATAACTTAGAACCCAAAACCTTTGTCCAGGATCATGTGCATCCAAACTGAAGGGGTACATGGTGAGTGTGCTTCGTTTTGGTGCTTCCATGTGTGGATTGACTTGGATAATGATTAGGATGGCCTCCTGGTAACGTTAGGAATAACGTGTGATTGTTGGTTTGAGCTGAAAGTCCCTACAAACCGTGTTTCAATTTTGCTTATGTTTCCAAAACTTTTGAATTTTCCCAACTTGGGCAAGCCATAACTTGCTCAATTTTCATCTCATAATGGTTATCTTGGACTTTTTGGAAAGCCCTAGATGTCTACTTCAATCCCTATTTTAATTAATTTTGCATTTGAAGATTTTATCTTGATGTAAAAGGTCTTGGAAAAAAGTGGCTTTTGTTGACTTTTGAAAATGAACTGTAATGTTTGAGCTCATATCTTTCAAATGGTGCATTTCTTGATCTTGGGGATGAAGTTAAGTTGTAGGGAATTAGATTCTCTTCAAAATAAGCTTTGGTTGGAAATTTTTTGATAAAGTATGAGAAAGTTATGCTTGGTCAAAGTTTGGTTGACTTTTCCTATAAAAATCCTAATTTGCCCTTTTTTACTTTTGATGAGGGAAGGGCATTTCTTGAGGAATCATGATCAACCCTTGATCAAATGATGGATATCACTTCAAAATGTTGATATTGAGCAAAAATCTTGAAGTTTGGCTGTTCATGGGCCAGAATTGACTTTTGACCTAGCACAGTTGATTTTCCAATACTTGAGCAATTGACTGAGCAAGCTTATTGAGCAAGGCATGAAACTTGCAATGTATGATCTTGAAGACATATTAGGACCATGGAAAAAATAGACCTTTTGACCTCATCCATCTTGATGAAAATTGAAACCCTAGTTGGGGGTCCATGGCCTTAGAAGGAGAATTGTCTAGTCAATTCTTGGTCAACCTTTGAGCAATTGAGAACCTCTAAGAGTATGTCTTGTGTGAAAATGGGAGGAAATTTTTTTGGGTACAACAGCTGCCCATGTTCAATCTTCTTAAACCTGAAGATTTAGATTGGCTTGTTTGCCTTTCGTGATCTGAAGGTGGAAGATGATTGAACACTAGAGTGCCCAGAAATTTGCACTCGCCCGAAGCGAGACTGTTGGTGAATAATATCGGGAATGGGCATATAGATGCCATTTGGAAAAGATTATAGAAGACTGTCGAAGATGGGCTTAAAGATGCCATCCGAGGAATATGACGGAGAGTCATCAGAGATGGTCTTAGAGATGCCATCCGGAGAATGTTGACTTCATAAGGAGTCTCTTTGTGGGGATTCCTGTTCCTGTTGTCCGAGGAGGAGTCCACTGGGGAATGTTTTTTAGGGGAATAAAGTCTCGGAGCTTCGTTTGTCCATTACTCTACTGGGGAGTCATATCTTGACTGAAGAGACGGAAGTGGACTACTATTTGGTCAGGATCCAGGCTTCGCAGTGACTTGTTGAGGATGATAAGGTTGATTGCTATCTCGTTGTATTCCAGGCTTCACAGAGATTTATTGGGGAAATGAGATTAAATTGTTAAGAATCAGTAACAAATTAATGATCGATTCAAACTGAACCACCAGAGGTCTTGATTTATCGTTGACCGGATAAGAATCAGAAAAATCTTAGGATCGATTTAACTGACTATATCAGCACAAAGAGGAAGCGACCATGGGACTTTTGATTTTTCTTTTTCTAGTTTTAGATTTTGTTTTATTTACTTCTTTGTAACGCCTTAAAGTCATTGTTGAACCTTTCAAAGTTAAGCTAATAAAGTTTTGTTTATTTTTAGTTTGCAAATTTAAATCTCCCAAAGTCTTTGAAATCATTACATGCGCATTCCATTATCGTGCACACTATTACAGGTTTCTCATCTTCTTCGCTGTTCATTTCAGCAAAAATGTCTTCCGATCAAGCCATCAAAGATCTTCAGGCGCAAAAGGCCCAATTCCAACAGATGTTTATAAGTCTGGCTAAGGGGCAAGAGGATCTGAAGACCCTTATTCTGAAAGAGAAGAAAAAGAAGAAGAAGACTGGAATTCTGAATATGGGCAGAAGGTTCGGAGAAAGGTTGAAGCATCAAACTAATCTGACCTCTTCGTCCAAGGAAGGGGAGAACCAAGAAAGGGAAAAGGACCCTAGTCCTGCGGTTTCTTACGACGATACTGATTACAACGATGAGCAATATCCTCCTGCCGAGGATAGATACAAGCAGTTAGAAGATCGTCTGAGTGCTATGGAAGTTCAGAAGATCCCTGGTTTGGATTTAGGAGAATTGGGACTGGTATCGGGAGTGGTCATCCCTCATAAGTTCAAAGCTCCGGTTTTCGCCAAGTATGATGGAGTGTCATGCCCAAAGCTCCATCTCCGCTCTTACGTCAGGAAAATTCAGCCCCACACCGCTGATCGGAATTTGTGGGTACACTTCTTTCAAGATAGTCTGTCAGGGACTCAACTTGAATGGTTCTATCAGTTGGAGGGGCCCAGTGTCCGACACTAGGAAGATCTTGTTACTTCTTTCTACAAGCAATATCAGTATAACGCCGACCTTGCTCCCACTCATACTCAGCTCCAGGGTATGTCCATGGGTGTAGGTGAAGGTTTTAAGGACTATGCTCAAAAGTGGAGAGACTTGGCTGAAAGAGTCCAACCCCCTTTGTCTGATAGGGAGTTGGTTGATATGTTTCTGGGGACGTTATCTGGTCCATTTTTCAATCACTTAATCAGCAGCTCGTCATCCGGTTTCACTGAGTTAATTTTGATTGGAGAAAGAGTAGAAGCTGGCATTCGAAGTGGTAAAATACAGAAGGATGCCTCCTCGAGTTTGCTAAAAAATCCTTTCACTGGTAAGAAGGAAGCTAGTGCAGTCTATAGCCCGAGGGGCCAAAATAGATCTGAACACCGTCAAACGGTAAATGCTGTAGTAATACCAAGACCCGCAGTTGCTCCTCAACGCAACAATCAACAAAGGGTGGATAGACCATAACGGCATTTTACCCGCATTAATATGACTTTGGCTGAAGTATTGCCTCACCTGTTAAAATCTAACTTGGCAACCTTGAGAGAGGCTCCCAAGAATCCAAACACTACTTCTCCCAAATACAATCCCAACGCGCGGTACGCCTACTGTTGCACCCCAAAATTTACCCTCTTGATTTAGGCTTATGTTTCATCATGAATATCATATTGCATTGCATTCATACATTGTGATGTGATTAAAGTACTTTGGTTATCAAGTCCTCCTCAAGCTTTGAAGGTTGTTTGCATTGACAAGTTGCTCAAGTAGAACCTTGTCATCTAAACCTCTGGATCTTTCAAGCTCAAGTTATTGCATATCTCAAGATATTTTATCCATCTCTTTGGATCATCAGAGGATTGAAGTTTGTGCTTGATTATAGGAAGAATCACTCTTTTGATTCACCAGTCAAAGTTAGGGTTTTTCTTGATCAAGGCTATTGACCAATGTACAAGTCTTGATTTGGAAGCTATAACATCTCATTGGTATTTGAAAAGTCTTTGTACAAGGAATTAGTCAAGATATCCAGAGGATTTGAAGTTTTGAAGTTGATTCATCAGTCTCCTGAAGGTGTTAACCAAAATTAGGGTTTAGGATTTCATCAATATTTCTTTAGAATTTTGAAGTGAAACTTTGTACATGGCCTCTATATATTTGGAAGATCATATTTTTGAAGTTTTGATCATCAATTTTGAAGGGAAGTGAATCAATTGATTCAAAGGGGAAAAATGGTCATTTTGGTCAAAATCAGTCAAAGTCAAGGTTGACCAAGTGAACTTTTGGCCAACCATCAATTCAAGGGTGTACTTTTCATATTTCAAGTCCATTTTGATCATTGGATCAAAAATATTGAAGTTTGGGTTGAAACTTGTTCATGAAGAAACCCTAAAAGTTTCTAATTTTGGAAAATGAGGACTTAACTTCAAAAATTCATATTATATTCACCTTTAATCAAACAAATGCAAATGAAATATGCTTGGAAAGATAAGAGGATTTTCTTTCATCTCCTTTCGGTCTCATGTCCAAATTGGCAAAGAATCAAGAGTTATGGTCTTTAGAAGTTTATGCCTTAAGTAAAAATTATAGGTCATTTTCCAAATTTAGTGAATTTCATGTCAAATGTTAAGGACCTTAATGGATTCAATTGCAAAAACTCAAAACTAAGGGATTGTATATCTTTCCAATACCTTTCCAAATTGTGCTCATTGGTGTCCAAATTCAAAAATATGAGCAAGTTATAAACTTTAGAAGTTTGAGACATTTTATTGAAATTTGACAAATATGCAAAATGGCCAATTCATGAGAACTCGAGTTTCAGCCATTCCTTTTGTTTCTAATCAAGCCCATGAACAATTTGTGACATGCTAAGGCCCATTACACTCACCATTTCATGCCCATGTGCTTCATGAACTTGCTTGAATAAAAAATACAAAACATGTTCAATTTTGCAAAATCACCAACACTCTCTCATTTCAAGCAATCATGAGTTGGCATTTTGAGCATGTATTTCTGACTTCATTTGGCTCAAAAAACGCACAAAA
The DNA here is from genome assembly GCA_948472305.1 of Vicia faba. Classification (NCBI taxonomy): domain Eukaryota; kingdom Viridiplantae; phylum Streptophyta; class Magnoliopsida; order Fabales; family Fabaceae; genus Vicia; species Vicia faba. Next base: position 398,806,897 of record OX451737.1, on the reverse strand, counting down.
GGCAAGAAAATGCACAATTGAAATGGAGGCTCCATGTGCATTCTGATTTTTGGCCAAAACTTCCAATCCTGCCCTCCAACGGCTTTGAGGTTGCATTTCCGCTTCTATGCTCATCTCTTAACTCTATATAAGAAGAGGAAAGCCTTGTTTTACACTAGACACACTCTCATTACAAGAATTTCAGATCTGAGTTTTCCACCATTCTTCTGCAATTTGCTTCGATTATCTCAATTCCTTGGTGTTTTCTTTAAAATTCTTGTGGATTCAGCTTCAGTGAAGGGAGGAGATCAAGTTAGCACCATTTGTTTGCACCTGGAGTGAAGGAGACAGTAGAACACTTTTTTCCTTGAGGTAATAATCCTAAACTTTGATTTTCGAGATGTATTTGTTTATTGATGTGTTTGAGCTTGGATTAGTGTTCATTGATGTTGTTTGAATGTTTCTGAAGCTTTATAATGTTTGATTCGATGAATTATGCATGATTGAGTGCTCTGAAATTTTTGATTCAGGATGTTTTTGCTCATTTTCGTGGCTTGATTGTGAATGATATAGTTGATGATTCGATTTGATTTAAATTGCATAATGAAGTATGATATGTTAGCTTTAATTTGCACTTGATTTCATTAATTTTGGTGGAGAAATGAGTACGTATGATGGATCTGAACATGAGCCCTAGGAACAAGTCCTGCGCGCGTTTTTGAGTTGGTCCGGAGGTTAAATATGATGTAGTGGCTCAATTTGATTGGTCCATTTGAATAATTGTCTTATTTGAATTATTTGTTTTATTTGGTATTATGTTTGATTTTATTTTGTGATCAAAACATTTTCAAAAATCATGAAAAAATTACCATAGGCCAATAATAATTCCTAGTATTTTTCATATTTTTTTTGGAATTTTTTAAAAAATGTTTTGATTGGTTTAAAATTTCATAAGTTTAATTAATTGTTTGTTCAAAGATTATTTTTGCTTTAATAGTTCTTTTGATCTAAAAATTCCACAAAAAAATGTTTTGAACTATTAAAATTATTTAGAATTTGATTCTAATTTTTTTTTAGCATTTTTTCTATTTTTGATTAGAAAATTAATTTGAGAAGTTTATTTGAAATGCTTGCTTCATAATTTTGTTTTGATATTTTCCTTTAATTCAAAAATCCTCAAAAAAATCATATAAGTTTGTTTTTAATCATAGAGTCTGAATATAATTTTATTTTGACCTTTTTTTGAATTTTGGCTAGGGTTTGCATTTTTGCCTTTAAATAATAGTTTAATTGTTAATTGTTTGTTTTATTTTTATTTTAATATTTCCTTTAATTCAAAAATTCCACAAAAATCAAGGATGTGTGTTTTTAATTCTAATATTTGAATATAATTTTGGTTGAATATTTTTCTGACTTTTGATTAAAATTTTATTTTGAGATGTGATTATTTGTTTAATTGATTAGTTGTTTGAATTTTATTTTATTTTTGACTTTTCTTTAATTCAAAAAATGTGAAAAAATATGTATTCTGACATTTAGGGTTTCCTTGTGGTTTGCATGATCTTGGTTTGAATTGTTTGAATTTTGATCTTACCTAATTAATATTTAAGATTAAAATTCAAACAATTAGGGTTTTGTAGCTTACATTGCAAGTTTCATTTTCAAAACCATTATGCCCTGGATTTTCAATGGAATTTAGGTCTTGATTATGGTTCATGAATGTATTGAGGATCTGAAAACCATTTTTCTTGAATTATTTGACTTGGTTTGATATTTTTCCATGAATTATTTTGAAAACTTGTCTAGTTTTGATATTTTGGCCAACTAGTTTTAAACTTTGGGCCTCATTTGTGCCCCTCCTCAACCATTCATGAACTTAAGACTTGCTTTCTGACTTCTACACACTTCAAAGATGCTAAGAACTTTTTGGTTTGAATTATTGAAATCTTTTTCTTTCTTTGATGTATTTTTGAAGTGAAGGTACCCAATTAATGTTGCATATCTTGTTGCAATTTGCTTGATGGCCAATGAACTTGAGTGAGGCCTATGATTGGGCACCTAATGATCATGCTGGTTCTGTTTATCCATATAAACTCAAGTCATTTCATTAAATTCCCCATGTTTGAATGATTGAACCTTTTGATGCATTTTGTGGGATTCCTCTTCTATTATGCTTGTAAGCTATGATGAAGTATTTGTGTATGATTTAATTGTGGTTGCTACTGACCTTCATGGTCTTTGATTGTATTCTTCTCAAGCTCCCATGATCCTTGATTGATATTCAATTGTCAATTCAATATGGTGAAAGAATGGAACAACATTCCTCTATTTTTTGACCAAATTATGCATATGTCTGTTTCTTTTTGTCCATCATATCTAATGTTTTGATAGTTGTTATCATGTTTTCTCACTTCATTATGCTGTCATTATCCATCCCTTTTGAGATTCATCATTCTATTTATGAGAATACTAATTTGACTGTTGAATGTGCGAGGTACTTTGAGAAAAGTTTTCCATTTTTTATATGAGGCTACTGTGTTTCACTTTATTTGTGGAACACAATTTATTATATTGGCACTACTCTTGTGCTTGGAATATTTGATAGTCTATGCAGGATATGTATATATGATTATCAATACTATACATTGCCCATGGGATCTGTTCATGTCTGAAAATCTCAATACTTACATCCTGATGGCGTAATTTCTGACTTAATTTATCTGCTGATGCCAGCTTGCTTGAAGCTCTCTGGGTTTCTTTTATTCTTGTTTTGTGGCTACGAATAGTTATCCGTTTGGCATTGCACTATTTCCTTTATTCCATTTTTATAGTTTTATGTTGCATGATGGGACCTCTACTGTTGATATATGTCAGGAGGCCCTTTGTTTTTATTTGATACATGTGTTGTGTTTGTTTCTTTAACTGTTGATCGATGAGTCACTCAATTTAGAAATTGAGATCACGACTTCGCTCTCATTGCATGTTCCCTATAGAATGTTTACTGCTTTTCTTCTTTAATTGTTGATCGATGAGTCACTCAATTTATAAATTGAGATCACGACTTCACTCTCAGTGCATGTTCCCTATAGGATGTTTATTATTTTTCTTCTTTAATTGTTGATTGATGAGTCACTCAATTTAGAAATTGAGATCACGAATTCGCTCTCATTGCCTGTTCCCTATAGGATAGTTTTTTTAAGCTTCCTTTGACATGTTAATTAAGGTAGGAATCCATGTATGCTAACATAGGGTAGGATTTTCCTTTATCCTCAACCTTAGGGTCAATCATTGTATGATAACACTAGGGATAGTGGTAGGCTAGTTTCCCTTAGTTGTTTTTCTTCCTTCCTTTGCATTTTGCATCTTAAAACAAAAATTGTTTTCTTAGAAAATCATAAAACACCTCTAATAAACTCAAACCCTTCTTCAAGGTAAAAAATACAAATCAATCTTATTTGTTTGTGCGCCTCTTGGCTTTGTTTTTTAAACCTGGTTAACCAATGTTTCGCCATCGCACATTTGTTTGAAGCTGATGTTTCGCCATCGCACATGTTTGTTATCCTACTTTGATTCTCAATATCATTGTTAGGTGTGATGTTTTGTCATCCGTTTTATTGATGTTTCGCCATCTTTGCCATGATACCTTGTTACCTTTTAGCCGATGTTTCGCCATCGCATATTTGTTTGAAGCCGATGTTTCACCATCGCACATATATGTTATCCTACTTTGATTCTCAATATCATTGTTAGGTGTGATATTTTTCCATCCGATTTATTGACGTGTCACCACCTTCACCATGATATCTTATATTCTTTTAGCCGATGTTTCACCATCGCACATTTGTTTGAAGCTGATGTTTCGCCATCGCACATATTTGTTATCCTACTTTGATTCTCAATATCATTGTTAGGTGTGATGTTTTGCCATCCGATTTATTGACGTGTCACCACCTTCACCATGATATCTTGTTATCTTTTAGCCGATGTTTCGCCATTGCACATTTATTTGAATCTGATGTTTTTCCATCGCATATGTTTGTTATCCTACTTTGATCCTCAATATCATTGTTAAGTGTGATGTTTTGTCATCCGGTTTATTGTTGTTTCAACATCTTTACCATGATACCTTTTTATTTTATAGCCGATGTTTCGCCATTGCACACTTGTTTGAAGCCGATGCTTCGCCATCGCACATGTTTGTTATCCTACTTTGATTCTCAATATCATTGTTAGGTGTGATGTTTTGTCATCCGTTTTATTGATGTTTCGCCATATCTGACATGTTACTTTGTTATCATTTAGCCGATGTTTTTTTACCATCTCTTTTGTTTGTTGTTTTATTTAATGTTTTGTCTTCTTGACTGTTTTTGGTTGCCTTAACTAAAAAACACAAACCAACCAAAATATGTAAGCCGAACTACGGCTGCTCAGATTCCTTAAAAGGGATACATAGGCATTGGGGTAGGGCTCAATCGAGCATAACCTTTATTTTCCCTACATTATTTCCTTTTCTTTCGCATGCATTCCCTTTTTAGCTTTATGCCATAGAGATAGGTTTTGACCACACCCATTAGATTAGACAACAAGAGTGGATACCGTAGAGTACTACGGGTGTGTGGGGTGCTAACACCTTCCCCTCGCGTAACAGACTCCCTTACCCGATCTCTCGGTCAAAAGACCGTGATTTCTCCCTTTTCAGGTTTTCTCGATGTCTACCTTTCCCTTTTGGCGGGATAAAAGACGTTCGGTGGCGACTTCATTGATGTTTCATTACATCCAGATACAGGTTCGGCCGGGTGGTTTCAGCTGGCGACTTCACTGGGGACAGGTTGACCTTTTACTGGTCCATCCCAGAGTCGATCCTAGCTCGTTTTTTTTCCTTTTAGGTGTTTGTTTTACCGCTTTGCATATTTATCTGTTTGCATTGCATCCTATGTGCGCTTTACTTTCTGCATACTGGTTTTGGCTGGACTGTTTGGATTCTGGATTTCTTGGTGGGTGGGTTGTTCCATGAGGTAAAAGGCCTCATACCCAGGCTATGAGTGAATTCCATAGGAACTAGGAATAGAGTGGCCATGGCAGCTATGAGGCCGATGCTTTATAGACCTGACCATGAGACCCATGACTTCAGAGGTAGTTCAGATAGGTGTTATCGTATGATGATACCGACAGTCGAGCTCTTGTACTCTGATTTGGCTTTTAACCTTACCTTGACCTAGACTACACCCGTGAGAGGGGCGAGAAAACTTTTCTTACAGGTACAGGTATTGTTGGTGACTTTGTGTTACGAAGGTGACTCAGATTCCCATGATAGTTTTGAAGCTTTGGCATTTTCTTTTTGAGTGATGTTGTTCTGTGATGGTCCAACCATTATCCAGTGTGAAACTTTGATCATGTCATGTTGCATCATAGCATATTTATTTCTAAAAAAAATGATGTATAAAAATAACTAGCATGCGCATGTCATCTTCCAGGGACATTCGAGAGTCTTCTTTCCATCGGAAATGGTTGGCCTCCCGTCGGATGAGTTTGATTCAGTTCGTGTTAAAGAGCCCACCAGGCATACATTCGCTTATCAGATTCCTACTATTGATGTGTCCGAATTGAAGAGGTTGAGTTCTTATCTGAAGGGTGATGTTCTGAATAATTTCAACAAAAATTATGGCAATTTGTTACTAATCCATAACACTCCAGTTGACCCAATGGCTTTGATCACCCTCTTCCAGTTCTATGACAAGGAATTATGGTGTTTTACTTTTCAAGATTATCAACTGGTTCCCACACTATAAGAGTACGTGTACCTACTTAATATCAAGTTGTCTGATGAAGTTCCTTTTGTCCAAGTTCCAGAGAAGCTGAAATTCGAATTTATTGCTAAAATTCTTCATTTGAGTTGGAAAGAGGTGAAAGACAATTGGAAATCAAGTGAGGATACTACAGGGTTTTATTTGGATTTCTTAGTGAAGAAAGCTGAAGAATGGGCGAAGAAAGGGAATTGGAATGAATTCGGCTCTCTATTTTCTCTCATGATATACGGGATCATCCTCTTCCCTCGCAAGATAAATTCTGTGGATTTGACGGCTGTTTGTGTTTTTAGAAATAAGAACCCGGTATCGACACTCTTGGAAGATACTCTTTACACCATTCATTTCAGGCATGGAAAAGGAGGTAATGTAAGTTTATGTCATTCGATATTGTATCAATGGTTTAAGTTGCACCTATCGGTAAGTGGCCCTTTTGTGGGTACCAGACATTCTCTCCGATGGTCATCAAGACTTGCCAACCTTACTTCATTTGATATCCGGTGGAATTATGATATGGGGGAAGTACGAAGTATTATCACTAGTTGTGGAGATTTCCCTAATGTTCCCCTCATAGGAACTAAGGGGTGTATCAACTATAATCCTGTGCTTGCTTATCGTTAATTGGGATATGCAATGGACAGACCGCCAAAGGTTGAGGAGGTGTCTGAGTCAGTGTATTTTGTTAGAGGAAGTGATCATATGATGTTGAAAAGAGTGACAAGTGCTTGGAAGGGAATTCACAAGAAGGATAGAACTACTTTGGGCAAGAAGGTTCCTATTGCTAGGGTTCCTTACTTGGAGTGGATTAGAGCCAGGGTTAAGATTTTACGGTTACCATTTGTAAGGTCGGCTCCTATATGTGAGCAACCTCCTACTGTTCTGAGTAACACGGTGTCAACCGAGATATTCACCCAGGTCCATGTTGAGAACATTCAACTTCGTGCAAAAGGCCGTGAGGCAGGGATGAAACTTTATTGGGTAGATCAAGAAAGGGCCGACTTAGCTCGCAAACTCAAAGAAGCTCAAGGGGAAACTTCTGAAGAGGTCTCATGCTGAAATGGAAGAAGAGTTGAGTAAGACCCAGCAAGAGTGTCGGAAGCTTCAGGCATCTGAGAATAGCTACAGGAAGAAGATTCAAAACTTGGAGAAACAACTCAAAGACAAAGATGCTCAGCTTGAGAAGGAAGTAGCCCAGAGGCGTGTCGCAGAGGATCGGTTTCAAGAAAGTAAAGTAGTCGCATTACAACTTTTGAAGGAGAAAGCCAGGCTTGAAGAGTATTGTCAACACCTCGAAGTGTGCCTTGTTCTGGAGATTTAGTTTTGTTACTTACCTTTGGTGTATTTGGTCACCCCCAGGATTGTTGGAAGGGACCATTTGTTTGTTTTTATTATTCAGTTTTTGTTAAGTTTACTTTGGAGCACGTATTTTGTTGTTTATCATTACACTCTTAAATGTCCGAAGTTACTCGAACAACATTTCTTTTGTTTGTAAATGATTGAAGTATTTGTCTAATTGGCCTTTTTTCCCCTTGATTGTATACTTGATTATTGGTTGTGCGCCGTGATTGATGAATAAAATGACTCTTGAAACCGGGAAATGATAAACATATCATGCACATCATGCATTTCATAACATTACAGGTTATCTCAAGATGGTATTCTTATTCTTCTGCTTTTCTTATTCAGAATTAAAGACGACTACTCATCGGTATTCCACCAGAAACAATTTTCCAAGACAGATGGAACAAGTACAAGCTGAACTCGCTGAAATAAGGGCCCAGATGGCTACTCAAATGACCCAGTTCATGGAAGTCATCACCAATGTGAATCGCCGATAGGAGGAAATGGCTGCCATTGTCAACAACCAGCACCGCTATCCAGGGGATGGTGGAAATCAAGGGCTCTATTAGGACATTTCTTTAGGATTGGGGGATGTGCAAGATCAGCCTGTTGGAAATTTTCACGGAATGCCCGAAAACCCTTTTGTGCGCAACGCAGGGCAGTTTACCCCGTCTCCAGGACCTCGTCTTGTGGGGAACATAAGAGACCATCAGGGCGGCATAAGGGGCTATCAGGAGCAGGATTATGACTTTGACCAGGATGAAGATCAGTTTTTTGTTCGGCGTTCAGAGCCAGAAGTTCAGGTTGAGGATAGGAAGTATCGGTTATTGGAAGAACATATGAAGGCTGTGGAAGGGCAAGGAGTCCTTGGTATGGATGATAATGATCTCGGGTTGGTTTCTGAGGTGAAAGTACCTCCAAAGTTCAAGCCTCCTGTATTTGAAAAGTACAATAGAACGTCATGTCCTGTTACTCATGAAACTGCTTATTTCCGAAAGATGTTGGTACATACTGAGGATCAGGGGCTTTTGATTAACTTTTTCCAGGATAGCCTATCTGGGGCATCCCTGGAGAGGTACATGAAGTTGGAGAAAACCCATATTCGTTGCTGGAATGACCTTGCTCGGGCTTTTGTCAAACATTATCAGTACAATGTGGATATGGCGCCTAATCGCACTCAGTTACAGAATTTGTCACAGGGACCAAGAGAATCTTTTAAGGAATACGCTCAGAAGTGGCGTGAGTTGGCTGCGAGGGTTCAACCTCCACTCATGGAGAGAGAACTCATCGATATGTTTATGAGTACCCTGCAAGGCCCTTCTATGAGCACGTGATAGGAAGTACTTCGGCAGGATTTGCAGACTTGGTTATGGCTGGTGAAAGAATTGAGGTAGGTTTGAAATTGGGGAAAATTCAGATTGGAGGTTCTAGTGGTTCATCAGGGGGCAGTAAGAAACCATTCAACACTTACCCTAAGAAAAGGGAAGGCGACACAAGCTCGGTTTACTCTCATAGAGGAAGAAGAGAGGATCGTCAACACCAATAAATCAATGTTGTTTCTATTCCTGTTAATGCTCCTCTGCAGCAGAGACCGAATACAGTGCCTCAACAACAAAGACAACAAGATGCTCCCCGTCAGTATAATAATCAACAGCAGAGATAGTTGAGAAAATTCGATCCCTTGCCGGTATCTCTTATTGAAGCACTCCATCATTTGCTCGATTTGAAGTTGATCGGTTTGAGGAATATGCCACCACCCGCAAGACTTCCTCCTAACTATGATGCTAACACAAGATGTGAATTCCATTCAAGCGGAGTTGTTCATTCTACTGACAATTGTTTTGCGTTGAAGTGCAAAATACAAGACTTGTTGGATGCTAAGACAATTGAGTTTACTCTAGTGGCTGGTCTGAATGTTACTCAGAACCCAATGCCTAGGCATGGAGGGGTGTTGTTAATATGATTGATGATAATGGTGAAGTGTTGAATTTAATCATGAATGTGGAACAAGTAACTACTCTGTTGTGGTATGTTAAGAAGTATTTTCTTGAAAATTCTATTTTCCCGGGTTGTACTTCAGAGTATGCCAAGTGTAGAGAGCAACCGAAGGGTTGTGATGATTTAAAAGCCGGTATCCAATTGATGATAAAGGATGGTTCCCTGCAATTCGATAAAAAACCAAGCTACCGTAGGGTTACCTAAGAAGATGTTGTTGTGGTATCTATTCCTTACACCCATGTACACATTCCTACCCCATCTAGGGCACCCCCTTTGATGATTACGGTACCTGGTCCCATGCCGTATACAAGTGAGAAGGCCATCCCATGGCATTACGGTGATAATGTTTATTACCATGTGGTGAAGCAGGAAGTAAGTACTCGTTCGTCTGAGGAAGAACATGCTGAAGATAATGAAGGGGAAGTTTATAATATTTATGGTGTGGTTCGAATGACTAGAAGCGGGAGAGTATTTGGTCCTTCCAATGTGCAAGATATGGAAGATGCTTCTGCAAGAGAAAAAGGAAAACAGCAGGCGATGATTGGTAATCCAAGGGTTATGCCATCCAATGTGACTCAACCAACTCCGATACCAGAAGCTTCTTCAGTTCCCGATGAGGTTGAAGAGTTAATGTGAATTATCAGAAAGAGTGATTATAGAATAATTGATCATCTGAGCCATACTCCTTCTAAGATGTCTATCTTGTCTTTGTTGATTTATTCAGAACCTCACAGAAATGCTTTGATGAAGTTGTTAAAGAATGCGTTCGTGCCACATGAGATAAAATTCAATCAGTTTGAGAATGTTTGTGCTAACATATCTGCCGGGAACGGTCTGGGTTTCACAGATTTTATTCTTCCTTCGGAAGGGCGAGACCATAACAAAGCATTGCATATTTCAATGGAGTGCAGGGGCACTACTTTATCCCAGGTTTTGGTGGATACAGGATCGTCTTTAAATGTATTTCCCAAGTCAGTGTTGATGAAGATTGATTATTCTGGACTGGAGTTGCGCCCTAATGATTTGATGGTGAAGGCGTTTGATGGGTCTCGAAGGTCGGTGTTTGGGGAGGTGGAGTTACCAATCAAGGTTGGTCCTCATACCTTCACGGCTACTTTTTTTGTGATGGATATACAGCCAGCGTATTGTTGTTTGTTGGGGCGGCAATGGATTCATAGAGCAGAGGCAGTCACTTCTACTCTTCATCAGAAACTCAAGTATCCTGCAGAGGGAAAGGTGATAACTGTGTGCGGCGAGGAAGAGTACATCGTGAGTCATTTGACATCATTCCGCTATGTTAAAGTTGAAGGCGAGATACATGAGAATCCGTTTCAGGCGTTTGAGACAGTTCATGCTTTCAATTTTCCTCCTCCAGAGCAAAAAAGGAAACCTGAAACTGTTATGTCTTCTCTCAAGGATGCGAGAGCTGTGGTGGAAAATGGTAACCCTGAAGGTTGGGGTTAGGTGCTGGACGCTACCCCAAAGTTTAATAAATTTGGTCTTAGTTTTAGCCCGGGTCAGCAGAGTTCAACTCCCAGAGCATCTAGTTTATCTACTACTGTGAAGTTTTCCCGTCCTTATGCTACTCAAGAAGGACACGTCAATGCAGTTGGCGATGATAGGGTTGATGGCTACAATGTCGAAGATTGGATTTGTCCGAGTATTCCAGGCCAGACACTCAATAATTGGACTTCTGTGGATGTTATCCAAGTTTCAAGCACTGAGGAGTAATTATCTTGTTTTCTTTTATTATCATATCATAACTCCTACTCTATGCCCAAGGCGTAGTGGATCATTTGTGTAGGGCCACCATGTTTATTTTCAAAAGTTTATCATGAAATAAAGGACGTTTTTGCATTCAAAATTTTTCTCCATTTCTTTTTTTTATTTAAATGACAATGTTTCTCTTTTCACCCACTGTCACTAAAAAACGCCAAAATGCCATTCATGCAGATGCACTTCCACCACCGATCATATTGATAACGACTCTGCTATGGCTCATTATGACTTTGATACTCCTATTTATCAAGCTGAAGAAGAAGCATATGAGGATTGTGATCTTCCTGAGGAATTAGAAAGATTGTTAAAACAAGAGGAGAAGGTTATCCAGCCGAATCAGGATTCGATTGAGGTGGTGAATATTGGCACAGAAGAGGTAAGAAGAGAAGTCGAGATAGGGGCAGATCTCGAAGAAAGTATAAAGGTCAGGTTGATTGAGCTACTCCGTGAGTATTCTGATATCTTCGCTTGGTCTTATGAGGATATGCCTGGGTTGGATACAGACATAGTGGTGCATCGACTACCGCTCAAAGAAGGTTGTTCTCCTGTCAAGCAAAAGCTCCGAAGAACACATCCTGAGATGTCCAAGAAGATCAAGGAGGAGGTCTAGAAACAGTTGGACGCGAATTTCTTAAAGGTCATCAATTATCCGCCATGGATTGCAAATATTGTGCCTGTGCCCAAGAAGGATGGTAAGGTCAGGATATGCATGGATTATAGGGATTTAAACAGGGCCAGCCCTAAAGATGACTTCCCTCTTCCGCATATTGATGTGTTAGTCGATAATACTGCCCATTCCAAAGTGTTTTCGTTCATGGATGGTTTTTCGAGTTACAATCAATTTAAGATGTCTCCGGAGGATATGGAGAAGACATCATTTATCACGCCTTGGGGAACTTTTTGTTATAAAGTGATTCCATTTGGTTTGAAAAATGTCAGGGCAACATATCAGCGCGCCATGGTCACTCTCTTTCATGATTTGATTCACAAAGAGGTTGAGGTTTATGTGGACGATATGATTGCTAAGTCTGATACAAAAGAGGAACATCTTGTTCATCTGGAAAAATTGTTCAAGAGATTGAGGCAGTTCTTGTTGAGGTTGAATCCGAATAAGTGCACCTTCGGGGTGAGATCCAGCAAGCTGTTCGATTTTATTGTAAGTGAAAAAGGTATCGAGGTGGACCTGGACAAGGTAAAAGCGATATAGGAAATGCCTAAACCAAGGACAGAGAAGGAAATACGTGGTTTCTTGGAAAGGTTAAACTACATTTCTAGATTTATTTCTCATCTCACAGCCACCTGTGAACCTTTGTTCAAATTGTTAAAGAAAAGTCAGACAGTGAAATGGAATGAGGATTGTCAGAAGGCCTTTGACAAAATAAAGGAGTATTTGCAGGAACCTCTGATACTTATGCCGCCAGTGGAAGGAAGGCCACTAATCATGTATCTAACTGTGTTGGAGAGCTCAATGGGTTGTGTCCTCGGTCAGCATGACGAGACAAGGAAGAAAGAGCTGGCTATTTACTACTTGAGTAAGAAGTTTACAGAATGCGAGTCGAGGTACTCATTGCTGGAAAAGACTTGTTATACGCTTTCTTAGGACGCCAAACGTTTGAGGCAATACATGTTAACTCACACCACCTACTTGATATCCAAAATGGATCCAATCAAGTACATTTTTGAGAATCCATCTCTTACAGGTAGGGTAGCCCGTTGGCAGATGATACTCACCGAATATGATATCCAATACACTACTCAAAAAGTAATTAAGGGTAGTGTACTGGCCGACCATCTTGCTCATCAGCCCTTGAATGATTATGAACCGATGAAGTTTGATTTTCCAGATGACGAAATTGTGTATATTCAGGATTGTAATATACCAGACCCAGACGAAGGACCCGATCCGGGATCACGTTGGACGCTTGTCTTTGATGGTGCCTCCAATGCCATGGGCAATAGCGTCAGAGCTATTATCACTTCCCCTGAGGGATACCACATTCCTTTCACGGCTCGTATTTGTTTCGATTGCCCTAACAACATGGCCGAATATGAGGCTTGCATTTATGGCATTGAAGCGGCGATCGACCTGCGCATCAAATTTTTGAAAGTTTACGGGGATTCCATTCTCGTTATCATCCAGATTAATGGAGATTGGGAGACTCGCCATAAGAACTTAATTCCCTATCGTGAGCATGTTATGAAGTTGATTCCGTACTTTGAAGAGATCACGTTTGAGCACATTCCCAGAGAAGAAAACAATCTAGCTGATGCATTGGCAACTTTGTCCTCCATGTTCAAGGTTAAGTGGGCTAATGAGGCACCTTCCATTACTATCAGAAGTTTGAGTGACCCAGCTTTCTGTTTTGAGGCTAGTTTGGAATCAGATGGTAATCCTTGGTTTTTTTATGTTAAAAGATATCTTGAAACACAAGAGTACCCTGAAGGGGCATCAGTCACAGATAAGAAGTTCTTGAGAAGATTTCCAGCCAAGTTCTTTCTTAGTGGTGGTGTGTTGTATAGAAGGCATCATGACGGTTTACTGCTCAGATGTGTTGACAAGAAAGAAGCAGCTAGAATCAATGAGGAGATACATGAAGGTGATTTCGGGACCCATTCCAACGGGCATACCAAGGCTAAAATGATTTTGCGAGCAGGTTATTATTGGTCCACCATGGAGACTGACTGTTACAATCATGCACGGGTTTGCCAAAAATGTCAAGTCTATGCTGATAAAGTACATGTGCCGTTAGTACCTTTGAATGTCCTGACTTCCCCTTGGCCGTTTGCGATGTGGGGAATTGATATGATCGGCAAAATTGAACCGACTGCATCCAACGGGCACCGTTTCATTCTGGGTTCCATCGATTATTTTACAAAATGGGTCGAAGTTGCATCTTATGCCAATGTCACCAAGAAGGTGGTAACTCGGTTCATTAAGCACAATATTATTTGTCGCTACGGAGTGCCTGAGAAGATCATTACCGATAATGGGTCTAATTTGAACAACAAGATAATGAAGGAGCTTTGTGAGTCCTTCAAAATCAAGCATCATAACTCTTCCCCATACCGACCAAAGATGAACGGTGATGTCGAAGCGGCCAATAAAAACATTAAGAAGATCGTACAGAAGATGGTGGTAACCTATAAAGATTGGCATGAGATGCTGCCTTTCGCTTTACATGGTTATCGCACCACTGTGCGTACTTCGATTGGGGCAACCCCATTTTCATTGGTTTACATCATGGAAGCAGTATTGCCGGTAGAAGTCGAGATTCCTTCTCTCAAGATCATGAGGGATGTTGAGATGGATGAAATTGAATGGGTACAAAATTGGTTGGATCAGTTGGAACTTATTGACGAGAAGAGGTTGACGGTTGTATGTCATGGTTAGGTATATCAACAAAGGATGAGGAAAGCTTTTGATAAGAGGGTACGGCCTCAGTGTTACAAGCCAGGTGACCTTGTGCTAAAAAGGATAATTTTTCCCCAGGGAGATCCCAGGGGCAAGTGGGTTCCGACTTATGAAGGTCCTTTCATGGTCAGAAAAGTTTTCTCTGGAGGAGCGATGATGCTCACGACTATGGATGGAGAGTACTTCCCTCTCCCTGTGAATGTTGACGTAGTAAAAAAATACTTTGCATAAAAAAATAAAAAAATAAAAAAACTGCTAAACTGAAAACCCGAAAGGGTGGTTTAGGCAAAAAGAGGGTGTCCTAGTGAATCGAAAACCCAAAAGGGCGATTTAGGAAAAAGTTAGGGACTTAAAGCAAATGACTACGCTCAGCATGAGATCCTTTGTTTCTTTCCTTCGTTCCGTCACCTGGCATAAGCTCGAAGCTAATCCAAGAATGATATGTCTAAAAGCAGGAAGATAAAAGTGTGAGAGTCATAAGAGTCATAGTAGAGTCGGGACTTGATGGATATTCGCATTCACATTGCCATTTATAAACACTTGTTTGCTTTGATTTTGTAATTACTTACTCCCAAATGTAAATGCCTTTTTCACAGGCTGATTTCTCAAAATCAATAGAATATCTTCTTTCAAGTATACGTATACGTTTCTTTTCTCCCTTTTTACTATTTTGTTCGCAAAAACATCCAATATTTCGATAAGCATGTGCATATAAACTTCATAGACCTTACACGGAAATGGTAACCTAAGTCATGGTTGGTTGATCGCTTGAAATATGGATAAGAAACACAACTACTACTGTGCAAGGGGCATGTTTGGTTCTCTGTTTAATGGGATTCTCATTCACTTTAATGGCGGTTACCTTGCCATTTTTGTTTCACAACTCCGTGTTGTTGGTAAAGGTCATGGGTCAGGGTAATATCAAGATTACGGTAGGTCGGAGAGATCGGAGAACCTAGTTGGAGAAATTTCTTCCCCATAATGGCTTTTATTACGTTTCTTTGCCGCACTTTCATGTGTTATCTTGATTGATTGTTTTAGCATTATCTGCATATAGGATTTTGTTTATAGATGAATGTCAGTCTTGATGCGTTGAATATTTTTGCCTTGAAATTTTTTTTTTCATTTTACTTAATCCATCCAGTATCACTCTTTAATCGATTTTTCGGGCATTTTGATACCTACCGTGCCAATTCTTTTGCTCAACCAAGAGTTTGGAGGAAAGAGTTTATCTAAAAACAATGACTATAGCGGTATGCTTTTGAGTAGAACACCGTTGACGATGTACATGCATTGTTTCAATCCCCAAACACCGGAGATATAAGGGAGTTAGACCCTCGTTAACCCCTCTGAGCCTTTGAAGTAGGAGTTTCTTTTCCGTTAAAAAAAAACTTTTTTTTAACCAGGGGCATGGTAGATGTTCAGTTAATTTGACCAAGCATTCAAATTTCAGAAGGAATATCCCATCTGAGGATCACAATATTTTATCTTTCGCTTCATGAGATCAAGAAAAATGTCTAAACCACGATGTTCATTTCCTCACAAAGTTCTGAGGTAGAGATCGAATCGATACAATAATGGCTATACCTTGCCGACCAAGGAATGAGGGATTTGTTTTCTTCAAAAAAAAAGAGAGAGAAAGAAACAAAAAGCCCCGCTAAGTCGAAACTTGAAAACAAGTCGCTTAGGCAAAAGTTAGGGCATCCCGCTGGACTCCCAAATTTGAAATTCAGAAGATTTTGTCCAGGCAAAAGTTAGGGAAAAGAGAGCCTAAAAGGCCAAAAAAAGAGAGAGAGATTATTCAATAAAATTTTCATCAAAAGAAGACGAACAATAATATAAAAACAAAAGCAGCAAAAGTCAAGTGACAATCATGTTGGAGAATTTGTCGTGATCACTTTACCATTATAAATCCTTTTGAAAGATGAATGCTTATGATAAGTCAGCTAAACTTAGGACAGGAGAATATCACGAAGGGGGTGGGCACCAAATAACTTGAGCCTTGAAAAACTCTTTTTCTAAAAAACCTCGAACCAAGCCACGTTACAACCTCTAAAAGTCCTAACTGAAACAAGGGTTTAACTCGAAAGCATACTACAACAGGATAACGTTTCCTAAACTCCCAAATATGTGTTGCATATTCATGTTGGTATCTTATCACCCGCATCTTGACTCTTTTTTTTTTCAAAAAAAAAGGGGGGGAAGAAAAGTTTTGAAATTTTTTGCACTCTAGCCAGTGATTCATTCACAACAGATATGCGACACTTTGTTAAGGTTTTCAACGTTAAGGCTTAAATAATCATCGCATCAGGTCTGTCATTCCCAAAATAAACATCTTTTTGCATGCCGAACAATTGTTTGACATCAAAAAAAGAGTTTACACATTGAACACCTGTAAAGAGCTTAATGATTGTCAGGAAGGGAATAATTGGCTTTCTTCTGTTAGACAAAGCCCGTGTATAAATAAGACTTTACCTATCCCCAGTGAAGTTTCATTTCTGCAGCGAAGTTTTGTTGCCCCAGGAATCTTCTTTTAAAGGCTTCATTCTGAGACCCCGGATTTGAGGATGTCGCATATCCCCAACAGAGTTGCCAACAGAGATCCCTCGCCATGACTTCTCATTTCCCAGCCGACCTGCTGACTGGGGCATCCTTATGTTAAGATCTTTCCTTTTCCCCAGTAAAGTCGATAATGTGTGACTATCTGCATGATCCATCCAATGGTTGCATTCCAAGAAAAATCTCTCCAACAAAAATCTTCAACAGAGTTCTGTCTCCCCGACGAAGTCCCGTCTCCTCAGCAGAGCTTTGTTCCCCCAGCAAAGGTTTTCACCCCTCACGTCAGGTTTGCTGTCTTGGTGTCATCCTTAACATGGCCGCGTGTTGTATTTTTCCAGAGATTATAGTCTTGCCCTGATTTTCTCCCTCAATGTCTAATCTTCTCCAGAAGCTACAGTTTCGATCTGATCTTCTCTAGGAGTTTGCAATTTATTTTTGCAGCTCCTCTCAATGTTTGTGGCCCGTTTCTACTGGTTACTCGGTTGTTATTCCCCGCAAAGTTTCATCTCTTCGAGGATCCCTCTCTAGCGGTTCCCCATATTTTCTCCTCTCATTTGGATTTTTCAATTTTTTTTGCAAGTCATGTCAGATTCTGACTTCTTGGTTATTGGCTTCTCAATTGGCCATTCCCCAGTGGAACTTTTAAACATGCATCATTACATTGCATCTACCAAAACGCATAGCATTTCCATTATATGGAGCATTGTGCTATATAGAAAGAATTCAAACATGCATCGAAACATAAGCCATTATTGTTTCTGTTATCCCCAGTGAATTTGCTAATAGTTCGGATTAAATCCCCAGCGAGGTCTTCGTCCTCATTATCTCGGTTTCCTCCCCATACCAATATCCTTTTGGCGTCAATCATTGGTTTGTTTGAGTGTCTACTCTTGACTGTAGTTCAGTTTTGCCCTGGCGCGGTCTTCTCGGGTTTAGTCTTCACTACCCTCTCTGGTTCATTCCAATGTCTATTGATGTACCTTTCAAATACCAGTTTCGTCCTGATATTTGCTTTCAGCAGGTTTTTAGGTGTATGCCCTAATCCTCTTGCTTTGGGTTGAGCTCAGAGTTTCGTCTCCTCGCCTTGCGCATGAAATCCAGTTTCTTTGTGGTACTCATCTAGTTTAGTTTCACCTAACTAGTTATTGAGTCAAGTTTCGTCTCGTTTTTGCTTTCATACCTTAGACCCTTTGACGGTGTTCGTTTACCGAGTGTAGTGTTCGTACTGCGTCCCTGGTTTGAAATCAGTCTCCTTTGTTCCTTGGATTCTTCTATCAGTTTCCGTCACTGTTTATCCATTGATTTGGGACCAACAGGTGCTCTGAGAAACATGCGCTCTCATCACTCTCGCTTTGGGTCGAGTTTCGCCTCGTCGCATGTGCATGAAATCCAGTTGCGTCCTAGTATTCATCTAGTTTAGTGTCGTAAAACTAGTCATTGAGTCGAGTTTCGTCTCATTTTTGCTTTCATACCTTGGACCCTTTGACGGTGTTCGTTTACCGAGTGCATTGTTCGTACTGCGTCCCTGGTTTGAAATCAGTCTCTTTTGTTCCTTGGATCCTTCTATCAGTTTTCGTCACTGTTTATCCATTGATCTGAGACCAGTAGGTGCTTTGAGAAACATGCACTCTAATCACTTTGCTATGGGTCGGGTTTCGCCTTGTTACCCGTGCGTGAAATCCAGTTTCGTCCTGGTACTCATCTAGTTTAGTTTCGTCTAATTGGTTATTGAGTCAAGTTTCGTCTCGCTTTTGTTCCTCTTTTCTAGGATTCTTTCAGTTCCTTCATGTTGCCTATCTTTGTTGAGATTATCAAGTGCTCCTAGAATCACGCACTCTAGCCGTTTTGCTTTGGGTCAAGCTCAGAGTTTCGCCTCCTCACCCGCGTACGTTTTCTTTTCCAGAGCTTAGTTTCGCCTATACTCTGTGGTTTGAGTTTTATCTCACCCTTTTTGAAGCCCAGTTTCGCCCTGGCACATTTGTCCGGAAGTTTAGTTGCGTCTACTCTTCTTTGTTTTCATTCTATTTCAACCTGAGTTACAGCTTCTTTCTGACGCATGTCTTGGGGGTTTTCTGCTTCTTTTTCTTTCTTCTTCAAGAGTGTAAAATTTTAGGTTCTTTTGTATTCAATCATCTTCAACTCTGAACGCTCGAAAGTTGTCACTTTTTCTCACTTATCATGTTGAAGATATTTGAATAGGGGCAGTTGTTGCACCCCAAAATTTACCCTCTTGATTTAGGCTTATGTTTCATCATGAATATCATATTGCATTGCATTCATACATTGTGATGGAATCAAAGTACTTTGGTTATCAAGTCCTCCTGAAGCTTTGAAGGTTGTTTGCATTGACAAGTTGCTCAAGTAGAACCTTGTTATCTAAACCTCAGGATCTTTCAAGCTCAAGTTATTGCATATCTCAAGATATTTTATCCATCTCTTTAGATCATCAGAGGATTAAAGTTTGTGCTTGATTATAGGAAGAATCACTCTTTTGATTCACCAATCAAAGTTAGGGTTTTGCTTGATCAAGGCTATTGATCAATGTACAAGTCTTGATTTGGAAGCTACAACATCTCATTGGTATTTGAAAAGTCTTTGTACAAGGAATTGGTCAAGATATCCAGAGGATTTGAAGTTTTGAAGTTGATTCATCAGTCTTCTAAAGGTGTTAACCAAAATTAGGGTTTAGGATTTCATCAAGATTTCTTGATAATTTTGAAGTGAAACTTTGTACATTGCCTTTATATATTTGGAATATCATATGTTTGAAGTTTTGATCATCAATTTTGAAGGGAAGTTGATCAATTGATTCAAAGGGGCAAAATGGTCATTTTGGTCAAAATCAGTCAAAGTCAAGGTTGACCAAGTGAACTTTTGGCCAACCATCAATTCAATGGTGTACTTTTCATATTTCAAGTCCATTTTTATCATTGGATCCAAAAGATTGAAGTTTGGGTTGAAACTTGTTCATGAAGAAACCCTAAAAGTTTCTAATTTTGGAAAATGAAGACTTAACTTCAAAAATTCATATTTTATTCACCTTTGATCAAAAAATGCAAATGAAACATGCTTGTAAATGTAAGAGGATTATCTTTCATCTCCTTTTGGTCTCATGTCCAAAATGGCAAAGAATCAAGAGTTATGGTCTTTGGAAGTTCATGCCTTAAGTAAAAATTATAGGTCATTTTCCAAATTTAGTGAATTTCATGTCAAACTTTGAGGACCTTAATGGATTCAATTGCAAAAACTCAAAACTAAGGGATTGTAGATATTTCCAGAACCTTTCCAAATTGTGCTCATTTGTGTCCAAATTCAAAATTAGGAGCAAGTTATATAC
Source organism: Vicia faba (assembly GCA_948472305.1). Taxonomy (NCBI): domain Eukaryota; kingdom Viridiplantae; phylum Streptophyta; class Magnoliopsida; order Fabales; family Fabaceae; genus Vicia; species Vicia faba. Next base: position 398,786,688 of record OX451737.1, on the reverse strand, counting down.
TTTGGAAGTTTGAGACATTTTATTGAAATTTGACAAATATGCAAAATGGCCAATTCATGAGAACTCAAGTTTCATCCATTCCTTTTGTTTCTAATCGAGCCCATGAACAATTTGTGACATGCTGAGGCCCATTACACTCAACATTTCGTGCCCATGTGCTTTATGAACTTGCTTGAATGAAAAAATACAAAACATGTTCAATTTTGCAAAATCACCAACACTCTCTCATTTCAAGCAATCATGAGCTGGCATTTTGAGCATGTATTTCTGACTTCATTTGGCTCACAAAATGCACAAATGGCGAGCAAATTCATGAGTGAAATGGAGGCTCCTTGTGCATTCTGATTTTTGGCCAAAACTTCCAATCCTGCCCTCCAACGGCTTTGAGGTTGCATTTCCACTTCTATCCTCCTCTCTTAACTCTATATAAGAAGAGGCAAGCCTTGTTTTACATTAGACACACTCCCATTACAAGAATTTTATATATGATTTTTCCACCATTCTTCTACAATTTGCTTCGATTATCTCAATTCCTTGGTGTTTTCTTCAAAATTCTTGTGGATTCAGCTTCAGTGAAGGGAGGAGATCAAGTTAGCACCATTTGTTTGCACCTGGAGTGAAGGAGGTAGTAGAACACTTTTTTCCTTGAGGTAATAATCATAAACTTTGATTTTAGAGATGTATTTTTTTATTGATGTGTTTGAGCTTGGATTAGTGTTCATTGATGTTGTTTGAATGGTTTCTGAAGCTTTATAATGTTTGATTCGGTGAATTATGCATGATTGAGTGATCTGAAATTTCTGATTCAGGATGTTTTTGCTCATTTTCGTGGCTTGATTGTGAACGATATAGTTGATCATTCGATTTGATTTAAATTGCATAATGAAGTATGATATGTTAGCTTTAATTTGCACTTGATTTCATTAATTTTGGTGGAGAAATGAGTACGTATGATGGATCTGAACATGAGCCCTAGGAACAAGTCCTGCGTGCATTTTTGAGTTGGTCCGGAGGTTGAAGATGATGTGGTGGCGCAATTTGATTGTTCCATTTGAATAATTGTCTTATTTGAATTATTTGTTTTATTTGGTATTATGTTTGATTTTATTTTGTGATCAAAACATTTTCAAAAATCATGAAAAAATTACCATAGGCCAATAATAATTCTTAGTATTTTTCATTTTTTTTTTGGAATATTTTAAAAATGTTTTGATTGGTTAAAAATTTCATAAGTTTAATTAATTGTTTGTTCAAATATTATTTTTACTTTAATAGTTCTTTAGATCTAAAAATTCCACAAAAAATGTTTTGAACTATTAAAACTATTTAGAATTTGATTCTAATTTTTTTTTAGCATTTTTTATATTTTTCATTAGAAAATTAATTTGAGAAGTTTATTTGAAATGCTTGCTTCATAATTTTGTTTTGATATTTTCCTTTAATTCAAAAATCCTCAAAAAAATCATATAAGTTTGTTTTTAATCATAGAGTCTGAATATAATTTTATTTTGACCTTTTTTTGACTTTTGGCTAGGGTTTGCATTTTTGCCTTTAAATAATAGTTTAATTGTTAATTGTTTGTTTGATTTTTATTTTAATATTTCCTTTAATTCAAAAATTCCACAAAAAATCAGGGATGTGTGTTTTTAATTCTAATAATTGAATATAATGTTGGTTGGATATTTTTCTGACTTTTGATTAAAATTTTATTTTGAGATGTGATTATTTGTTTAATTGATTAATTGTTTGAATTTTATTTTATTTTAGACTTTTCTTTAATTCAAAAAATGTGAAAAAATATGTATTCTGACATTTAGGGTTTCCTTGTGGTTTGCATGATCTTGGTTTGAATTGTTTGAATTTTGATCTTACCTAATTAATATTTAAGATTAAAATTCAAACAATTAGGGTTTTGTAGCTTACATTGCAAGTTTCATTTTCAACACCATTATGCCCTGGATTTTCAATGGAATTTAGGTCTTGATCATGGTTCATGAATGTATTGAGGATCTGAAAACCATTTTTCTTGAATTATTTGACTTGGTTTGATATTTTTCCATGAATTATTTTGAAAACTTGTCTAGTTTTGATATTTTGGCCAACTAGTTTTGAACTTTGGGCCTCATTTGATCCCCTCTCAACCATTCACGAACTTAAGACTTGCTTTCTGACTTCTACACACTTCAAAGATGCTAAGAAATTTTTGGTTTGAATTATTGAAATCTTTTTCTATTTTTGATGTATTTTTGAAGTGAAGGTAATCAATTAATGTTGCATATCTTGTTGCATTTTTCTTGATGGCCAATGAACTAGAGTGAGGCCTATGATTGGGCACCTAATGATCATGTTGGTTCTGTTTATCCACATAAACTCAATTCATTTCATTAAATGCCCCATGTTTGAATGATTGAACCTTTTGATGCATTGTGTGGGATTCCTCTTCTATTATGCTTGTAAGCTATGATGAAGTATTTGTGTATGATTGAATTGTGGTTACTACTGAACTTCATGGTCTTTGATTCTATTCTTCTCAAGCTCCCATGATCCTTGATTGATATTCAATTGTCAATTCAATATGGTGAAAGAAAGGAGCAACATTTCTCTATTTTTTTTACCAAATTGTGCATATGTCTGTTTCTTTTTGTCCATCATATCTAATGTTTTGATAGTTGTTATCATGTTTTCTCACTTCATTATGGTGTCATTATCCATCCCTTATGAGAGTTATCATTCTATTTATGGGAATAGTAATTTGACCGTTGAATGTGCGAGGTACTTTGAGAAAAGTTTTCCATTTTTGACTTGAGGCTACTGTGTTTCACTTTATTTGTGGACCACAATTTATTATATTGGTACTACTCTTGTGCTTGGCATATTTGATAGTCTATGAAGGATATGTATATGTGATTATGAATACTATACATTGCCCATGGGATCTGTTCATATATGAAAATCTCAATACTTACATCCTGATAGCGTAATTTCTGACTTGATTTATCTACTGATGCCAGCTTGCTTGAAGTTCTCTGGGTTTCTTTTATTCTTGTTCAGTTGCTACGAATAGTTATCTATTTGGTATTGCACTATTTCCTTTCTTCTATTTTTATAGTTCTATGTTGCATGATGGGACCTCGACTCCTGATATATGTCAGGAGGCCCTCTGTTTTTGTTTGATACATGTGTTGTGTTTGTTTCTTTAATTGTTGATCGATGAGTCACTCAATTTAGAAATTGAGATCACGACTTCGCTCTCATTGCATGTTCCCTATAGGATGTTTACTGCTTTTCTTCTTTAATTGTTGATCGATGAGTCACTCAATTTAGAAATTGAGATCATGACTTCGCTCTCAGTGCATGTTCCCTATAGGATTTTTATTGTTTTTCTTCTTTAATTATTGATCGATGAGTCACTCAATTTAGAAATTGAGATCACGACTTCGCTCTCATTGCCTTTTCCCTATAGGATAGTTTTGTTAAGCTTCCTTTTACATGTTAATTAAGGTAGGAATCCATGTATGCTAACATAGGGTAGTATTTTCCTTTATCCTCAACCTTAGGGTCAATAATTGTATGATAACACTAGGGATAGTGCTAGGCTAGTTTCCCTTAGTTGTTTTTCTTCCTTCCTTTGCATTTTGCATCTTAAAACAAAAATTGTTTTCTTGGCAAATCATAAAACACCTCTAATAAACTCAAACCCTTCTTCAAAGTAAAAAAATACAAATCAATCTTATTTGTTTGTGCGCCTCTTGGCTTTGTTTTTTAAACCTGGTTAACCGATGTTTCTCCATCGCACATTTGTTTGAAGCCGATGTTTCGCCATCGCACATGTTTCTTATCCTACTTTGATTCTCAATATCATTGTTAGGTGTGATGTTTTGTCATCTGTTTTATTGATGTTTTTCCATCTTTGCCATGATACCTTGTTACCTTTTAGCCGATGTTTCGCGATCGCATATTTGTTTGAAGCCAATGTTTCGCCATCACACATATTTGTTATCCTACTTTGATTCTGAATATCATTGTTAGGTGTGATGTTTTGCCATCCGATTTATTAACGTGTCACCACCTTCACCATGATATCTTGTATTCTTTTAGCCGATGTTTCACCATCGCACATTTGTTTGAAGTCGATGTTTCGCCATCACACATATTTGTTATCCTACTTTGATTCTCAATATCATTGTTAGGTGTGATGTTTTGTCATCCGATTTATTGACGTGTCACCACCTTAACCATGATATCTTGTTATCTTTTAGCCGATGTTTTGCCATTGCACATTTGTTTGAAGTCTATGTTTCGGCATCACATATGTTTGTTATCCTACTTTGATCCTCAATATCATTGTTAGGTATGATGTTTTGTCATCCGGTTTATTGATGTTTCACCATCTTTACCATGATACCTTATTATTTTTTAGCCGATGTTTCGCCATCGCACACTTGTTTGAAGTCGATGTTTCACCATCGTGCATGTTTGTTATCCTACTTTGATTCTTAATATCATTGTTAGGTTTGATGTTTTGTCATCCGTTTTATTGATGTTTCGCCATCTCTGACATGTTACTTTATTATCATTTAGCCGATGTTTTTTTTACCATCTCATTTGTTTGTTGTGTTATTTGATGTTTTGTCTTCTTGACTGTTTTTGGTTGCCTTAACTAAAAACCAAAAACCAACAAAAATATGTAAGCCGAACTACGACTGCTCTGATTCCTTAAAATGGATACGCAGGCATTGGGGTAGGGCCCAATCGAGCATAACCTTTATTTTCCCTACATTGTTTCCTTTTCTTTCGCATGCATTCCCTTTTTAGCTTTAAGCCATAGACATAGGTTTTGACCACACCTATTAGATTAGACAACAAGAGTGGATACCGTAGAGTACTACGGGCGTGTGGGGTGCTAACACCTTTCCCTTGCGTAACAGACTCCCTTACCCGATCTCTCGGTCGAAATACTGATTTCTCCCTTTTCATGTTTTCTCGATGTCTACCTTTCCCTTTCGGCGGGATAAAAGACGTTCGGTGGTGACTTCATTGATGTTTCATTACATCCAGATGATAGGTTCGGCCGGGCGGTTTCACCTACCATTCTGAGAGTCTTGGCCATGATACAAATGATTGGTGGGCTCTAAAAAACAAAGTACAAGACTTGCTTGAAGCCAAGGAGATAGAGTTCGACGCTCCAGAAAAGTCGAATGTTATAACTGCTCCCATGCCCAAACACGATCGTGGAGTCAATGTTGTTGACACTGATTTGTTTGTGACCTCTGTTGAAGAAATTTCTACTCCTCTTATAACTGTTAAGAAGAATTTGTTGTTGGCCGGTTTATTTCCGGGTTGTGGTGAAGGTTGCCATATGTGTTCAATTATGCCTACTGGTTGCCGTTTGTTGAAGTCAGGTGTTCAGCACCTGATGGATAATAAAGAGATTTTGTTCGAGAAGACTATGATTCCCGTTGTTCCCACTAAAGACATTGCCATCATAACCATTTCTGCCAATCCTTCCAAGGTTTCCTCGAGAAGACCTGTTAGGGTTACACCTGTTCCAATAATTGCTCCGCTAATAATCACTGTTCCTGGTCCCATCCCGTATACCTCAGACAAGGTTGTCCCATGGCATTATGGTGCTGATATGTATCATCATGGTGTTAAGAAAGATCTGAAGATTGAAGAAGCTGATACTGATGTCAGTAATATTGTTGGGACTAGTAAAGTTAACTGAAGTGGAAGGGTCTTCTCTCCCGACATTTCCCCGAAGACTATCATCAAGCCTACTGTTATTCCAACTGCTGCTCCAACCGGCACTCCTAACATTTCTCTTGTTCCTACTCCAGTTAGTACCCCTGCAACTATTCTTGTTCTTACTCTAGTTACCACCGCTGCTACTGAGCCATATGAGACTCGGGGCAAAAAAATCATAGGTGAGTCTGCCCGGACGGAGGCACCTAAGAAAATCGTTGTGGAATCCTCTAAACAAGAAATAGAGGAAATACTGAAAATTATCAAGAAGAGTGACTACAATGTAGTTGAGTAGCTAGGGAAGACCCCGTCAAAGATCTCCATGTTGTCTCTGCTATTATGTTCTGAAGCCCATGCGAAGGCTTTGATTGCGTTTCTCAAGACTGCGCATGTGGCGCAGGAAACTTCAGCAGATCAGTTCAAAGATTGTGTGGCCAGCCTGACTGCCGACAATGGGTTGGGTTTCTCAGATGCGGATCTGACACCAAAAGGAAGAAATCATAATGATGCTCTACATGTCTTGATCGAGTGCAGGGGCACCACTATGGCCCATGTACTGGTGGATACCAGGTCCTCACTAAATGTTCTGCCAAAGAAAGCGTTAGACCGTCTAGATTGTGAAGGTTTGATTCTAAAGCCGAGTAACATTGTGGTAAGGGCTTTTGATGGATCAAAAAGAATGGTACACGTGGAGGTGGACATCCCTGTCAAAGTGGGTTCTCAGACCTTTGGGTCCACCTTTTATGTAATGGATATCAGACCATCGTATTCTTGCTTGCTGGGTCGTCCTTGGATTCATAAGGCTCGGGCAGTTACTTCCACACTCCATCAAATGCTGAAATATCCGGTGAAGGGGAAGATTGTCACGGTGCAAGGTGAAGAAGAGTATATGGTGAGTCATCTCAATTCCTTCCTCTATGTAGAGATGGGCGGGGAATTCATAAAAACTCCTTGTCAGAATTTAGAAGAGGTCCCTTAGTTCTCGGCATCAACTGAAGTTACTACCAGCAAACCTCTGTTGAAGATGGCTTCTCTCAAAGACGTCAGGGCTGTGGTTGAAGAAGGTGGGTGTACCAATTGGGGTCAGCTCCCTGATTTCACTCACAAAACTGACAAATTTGGTTTGGGCTTTACTATAGGGGCTCAAAAGGCTGTTAGGCGTGCGCGGGCTTGAAGACCTCCTCTACACATCAGCAATCGGGGAGTTAATGCAATTGAGGATAGTGAAGAAGATTCAGACATCGACAGATGGATCTACCCAACAACCAACGATGGACTGAATAACTGAACGGCGAAGGACTTCATACCTGTTTCTTTTATTCCGCAGTAATTGACTTTTGTTTTAAGATTGGTAATAAACAATTTGAAACTTTACGGCCTGGTGACTTGCCCGAGCCACCTTGGCTTTGCTTGTGAGGGCTTATTATTTGTCATTTCATATATCATTAATAAAGCATTGGACGTTTCTTGCATATAAATTTTGTGCTCCTTGTTTTTCTTTTCTGTCTCTCACTTTATCAAAACAACTATTCTCTTACACACACTCACGTATCATACTGCAGATCCATATCCACTTTAGATCCCATTGATAATAACTTTGCTACTGTCAGTTATGACTTCGAAAATCTGATCAACCAAGCCGAGGACGAAGGTGAGGATGATTGTGAGGTGCCTGGAGAACTTGCTAGACTATTACAGCAGGAAGAAAGGGCCATACAACCTCATGAAGAGCCAGTTGAGTCAGTGAATTTGGGTACAGAGGAAGGAAGGAAGGAGGTTAAGATAGGTGAGAACATGGAGCCTAGTGTCAAACAAAGGTTAATACAGATGCTACACGCATATGTTGAGATCTTCGCATGGTCTTATGAAGACATGCCTAGTTTGGACACTGATATTATAGTACATCGCCTTCTGACCAAAGAAGACTGCCCTCCGGTAAAACAGAAGGTTCGTCGTATGCACCCTGAAATGTCAGAGAAAATCAAAGCAGAGGTCATGAAACAGTTCGACGCGGGGTTCTTAGTTGTCACTTCCTATCCGCAGTGGGTTGCCAACGTCGTTCCGGTACCTAAGAAGGACGGTAAGGTACGGATATGTGTGGACTACAGAGATCTGAACAGGGAAAGCCCCAAGGATGACTTCCCACTTCCTCACATTGATGTTCTAGTCGACAATACCACGCAACACAAGATCTTCTCCTTCATGGATGGTTTTTCTGGATACAATTAGATCAAGATGGCTCCTGAGGACATGGAGAAGACAACCTTTGCTACACAGTGGGGCACCTTCTGTTACAAGGTAATTCCTTTTGGGTTGAAGAATGTTGAAGCAACTTATCAGCGTTCCATGGTCGCTTTGTTCCATGATATGATTCACCACGAGATTGAGGTTTATGTTGATGACATGATAGCCAGGTCCCAGACTGGGGAAGAGCACCTTGATCATCTCCAGAAATTGTTTGATAGGTTGAAGACGTACAAGCTGAGGTTGAATCCGAACAAGTGTACCTTCGGGGTAAGGTCTGGTAAGCTTATGGGTTTTATTGTCAGTAACAAAGGTATTCAGGTGGATCCTACAAAGGTAAAAGCCATACAAGAGATGCCGTCTCCCAGCACAGAAAAAGAAGTTAGAGGTTTCTTGGGACGTCTGAATTACATCGCCAGGTTCATTTCACATCTGACTGCTACTTGTGAGCCAATCTTCAAGCTGCTGAAGAAAGATCAAGTGGTAAAGTGGAATGATGAATTCCTGACTGCTTTAGAAAGAATCAAAGAATACCTTCAAGAACCACCAATTTTGATGCCTCCAGTAGAAGGAAGACCTTTTATATTATACTTGACAGTGCTAGATAATTCAATGGGGTGTGTGCAGGGGCAGCATGACGAGTCTGGCCGAAAAGAGCACGCCATTTACTACCTTGGAAAAAATTTACCAACTGTGAGACCCGATACTCATTGCTCGAGAAAACTTGTTGCGCTTTGGCATGGGCTGCTCACCGGCTGAGACAGTATATGCTGACTCACACTACCTTGTTGATATCAAAATGGATTCGATCAAGTATATTTTCGAGAAGCCCGCTCTCTCCGGAAGGATAGCAAGATGGCATATGATCTTAACCGAGTACGACATCCAATACATAACCCAAAAAGCAATCAAGGGGAGTGTGTTGGTGGATCATTTGGCGCATCAGGCCATGGATGACTACCAGTCTATGAATTTCGAGTTCCCGGATGAGAATATCATGTTGGTAACCGACTGTGAAGAGCCTGGACCGGAGGAAGGACCCGAGGAGGGATCCCGATGGTCTATGTATTTTGACGTAGCCTCGAACACGTTAGGTAATGGCATTGGCGCTGTAATTATATCTCTTGAAGGCTGTCATACTTCGTTCACCGCCCGATTTTGTTTCAACTGCACCAACAATATGGAGGAGTATGAAGCATGTATCATGGGTCTTCGAGCTGCTATTGACCTGAGGATTAAGTTCTTGAGTGTATTCGGAGATTCCGCTCTGGTGATAAGTCAGATCAAAGGCGAGTGGGATACGAAGCACCCGAATCTCATTCCTTACAAAGAGTATGTACTGACATTGCTCCCACACTTAGAGGAAATAACCTTTGAACATTTCCCAAGAGAAGAGAACCAGTTGGCGGACGCGCTAGCTACCATGTCTTCTATGTTCAAAGTCAGGTGGGACAATGAAGCTCCCCAGATTACCATTGAGAGGTTGGATGAACCCACGTACTTCCGTGACATTGAGACTGAAGAGGTAGCAGATAAACCCTGGTTCCACGAGGTAAAGAGGTATCTTGAGGCTCAGGAATACTCTGAGGGGGCATCTGTTAATTATAAGAAGTTTTTGAGAGGGTTCGCTGCGAATTTCTTCATCAGTAATGGAATCCTCTATAAGCGTAACCATGATTCAACCTTATTGCGGTGTGTAGACAAGAGTGAGGCAGAAAGGATCATGGCAGAGTTACATGAAGGTACCTTCGGAAATCATTCCAGTGGACATACCATGGAGAAGAAAATCCTATGGGCAGGATATTACTGGTCCACTATGGAAGCCGATTGTTATCAGCATTCTCGAACCTGTCATAAGTGCCAAGTCTATGCTGATAAGGTGCATGTACCTCCGGTTCCCCTGAATTTTTTGACAACTCCTTGGCCCTTTGTAATGTGGGGCATCGACATGATCGGCGAGATCAGACCTACTGCGTCTAACGGGCATCGTTTCATTCTGGTAGCCATTGATTACTTTACAAAGTGGGTTGAGGCAGCTTCCTTTGCTACAGTAACTAAGAACGTCGTGGCGCGGTTCATCTGACACAATCTGATTTGTCGATATGGCGTACCAGAGAGGATTATTACTGACAATGGTACAAATCTCAATAACACGATGATCACCGAGCTCTATAAACAGTTCAAGATTTAGCATCATAACTCTTCTCCCTATTGGCCGAAGATGAATGGGGCTGTTGAAGTAGCTAACAAGAACATCAAGAAGATTGTGTAGAAGATGACAGTGACATACAAAGACTGGCACGAGATGTTACCATTCGCTCTTCATGAGTACCATACCTCAGCACGGACATCGATAGGGGCAACACCCTACTCTTTGGTGTATGGCATGGAAGCAGTCCTACCTATCGAAGTCCAGATACCGTCTCTCAGGATTATGAAGGAGGCAGATTTGAACGAAGACGACTGGATCCAAACCCGACTTGATCAGCTGAACCTAATCGATAAAAAGAGACTTACTTCTATCTGTCATGGTCAGACGTATCAAAAGCGAATGATCAAGGCTTTTAACAAGAAAGTCAGACGTCAAGAATATCAAGTCAGAGATCTAGTGATCAAACGCATCATACTATCGTAAGGTGATTCCAGGGGCAAATGGACCCCCACATACGAAGGGCCATTTATGGTTAAGAACATTTTCTCGGGAGGAGCTATGATTTTAACCACCATGGATGGTGACGACCTTCCTCACTCCGTCAATGCAGACATAGTGAAAAGATACTACGCATAATCAAAGACCCGCTAGGTTGACTGGCCTATCCAAAAATAAGGGCTTTCCGGCGAACCAAAAGGGTTTGGGAAAAAGTAAGGGATGAAAATGAAAAAAAAACTGTACACCCAGCAAGTCGAAAACCTGAAAAGGCGACTTGGGCAAAAAGGGGTATCCCGGTGAACTGAAAACCCGAAAGGGAGATCCGGGAAAAAGTTAGGGATTAAAGCATAACACTATGTCTCATTGGATCATCTTGCAACCAGACTTCGGTATCAACTATCAAGCTAAGACAGTGCCAATCAATCTGATCTACCTTCGACCAAGCGGCAAAGTGATGAGATGCTTGAAGATATAAAGGCAATAGCAGAGTTGGAACCCAATGGGATTGTTTTACATAGCTGTTTTCTTTCTTTTACACAAATTGTATAATTTCTTTCTTTCGGCGGTGTTCTCTTACTAGGCTGTCGGCCTCTTTGTACAAAACGCCTATTACAGGCCAACCAAAAATCAATACAATTCATTTTCACAAGAAATTTCAAGTTGTTTTTCTTTTTCTGTTTTGTTTCGCAAGAGCGTCCAATGATTCATTTTTTATATATGCATTTGAAAATAATGGCTTCCTCATAAATATTTATATAAGAAACAAAAGACGATTACTCGTAATTCCAGGAACAGAGACAAACAAGAAGTGCCCCAAACCTTGAAGTTACTCTGCCCGTCAGGTACCGGGATAGAGCCAGCTTGAGAACATGAGCAGTGGTACATACACTCCCCACAGAGTAAAAAGTGTCCAAAGACAGCGGTGTTAGATTTTCCGAACAGGACATAACTCTCCCCGGCTGAGGTTCACAATCGCGAGTGAGCTAGTAAATTTCTCCCCAAGCAGAGTTTATTTCTCTCACAAGCAGGAATTCAATCTATAACAGGACTCATTATCACCAGCAACATAAATACATCCCCGGTGGAGTTTATTTCTCCAAATCAGCAGATTTATCACCAGAATATCTCCTCTCCAACAGAGTTATTTCCCGCAGAGTTATCCTCAGACAAGGGTCTCTTCCGGCAAAATATTCGTCATCCACATGGAAAATCCCCAGCACAGTCATCTTTGTTCACCATCCCCAACAGAAGCAGAGGAACTATGGTTTTTTTTACAACAGTCAGGGATTTATTTTCCCAGACTCAGATTATTAGGTCAGCATTTCATACATCATGACATGTGCATACATTACATATAACATAGTCTCATTTATTTTGAGAACCTCATCACAATGCATCTCATGCATCGCACATAACTAACCCTGTATTTCTTTCAGGAAAGACAATTATTATCAACAATTTCCAGCAGGCCCATTATCAACACTCGAAGCTAAACAGAGTAATCATCGGCGTGACAAGAACAACCTTACCCAGGTTCCCTCTACAGTTTTACCCAAACTTATTCTGAAACAGCCCTACTACTCAGGCTTTCATATCTAAGTAACCCTACTATCCAGGTTCCTTCTCACAGCCCTACTATCCAGGCTTTCATATCGAAGTAACCCTACTATCCAGGTTCCTTCTCACAGCTCTACTATCCAGGCTTTCATATCAAAGCAGCCCTACTATTTAGGCTTTCATATCGAAGTAACCCTACTATCCAGGTTCCTTCTCACAACCCTACTATCCAGGCTTTCATATTGAAGTAACCCTACTATCCAGGTTCCATTTCACAGCCCTACTATCCAGACTTTCATATCGAAGCAGCCCTACCATCCAGGCTTTCATATCAAAGTAACCCTACTATCCAGGTTCCTTCTCACAGCCCTACTATCCCGGCTGTCATATCGAAGTAACCCTACTATCCAGGTTCCTTCTCACAGCCCTACTATTCAGGCTTTCATATCAAAGCAGCCATACTATCCAGGATTTCATATCGAAGTAACCCTACTATCCAGGTTCCTTCTCACAACCCTACTATCCAGGCTTTCATATCGAAGTAACCTTACTATCCAGATTCCTTCTCACAGCCTTACTATCCAGGCTTTCATATCGAATCAGCCCTACTATTCAGGCTTTCATATCGAAGTAACCCTACTATCCAGGTTTCTTCTCACAGCCCTACCATCCAGGCTTTCATATCGAAGTAACCCGACTATCCAGGTTTCTTCTCACAGCCCTACTATCCCAACTTTCATATCGAAGTAACCTTACCATCCAGGTTCCTTCTCACAGCCCTACTATCCCGACTATTGAAGTAATCCTACTATCCAGGTTTCTTCTCATAGCCCTACCATCCAGGCTTTCATATCGAAGTAACCCTACTATCCAGGTTTCTTCTCACAACCCTGCTATCCTGGCTTTCATATCAAAGTAACCCTAACATCCAGGTTCCTTCTTACAGCCCTACTATCCCGTCTTTCATATCGAAGTAACCCTACTATCCAGGATTCTTTTCACAGCCCTACTATCCCGGCTTTCATATCGAAGTAACCCTAACATCAAGGTTCCTTCTCACAGCCCTACTATCCCATCTTTCATATCGAAGTAACCCTACTATCCAGGTTTCTTTTCACAGCCCTACTATCCCGACTTTCATATTGAAGTAACCCTACCATCCAGGTTCCTTCTCACAGCCCTACTATCCCGGCTTTCATATCGAAGTAACCCTACCATCCAGGTTCCTTCTTACAGCCCTACTATCCAGGCTTCCATCTCGAAGTAATCCTACTATTCAGGTTCCTTCTCATAACCTTACCATCCAGGTTTCTTTTCTCCTATCCCCAGATAGCAGTCCACAACACTGCAAGACCGGGGCCCGATCAAGCACGATTGATTCCACATTTCCCCAGAAAGTCACGGTGCAGCATATACCCAAACCAAACACACAGTTCACTTTCGCTTCCCAAACCGAAATTATTCCCCAGTAAAGTAAAGGACAATTGAAGCTCCTAAAACTCTATTTCTCTCAAGACAGAGACCAGTATTCCCCAATGAAGTCCTCCTTAACAATAGGTATACAGGATCTCGCAAAGGAATCTCTTATGTGATCGACACCTCTTCGGATGGTATCTTTAAGCCCATCTTCCGTCAGCAACTACCAAATGGCATCTATAATCCCATTCCTGATATCACAAATCAAGTATTGCTTCATGCGAGTGCAAATTTCTAGGCACTCTAGTGTTCAATCATCTTCCACCTTCAGATCACGAAAGGCAGGCCAGCCAATCTATGTAGGTGTTTAGGTATTGGCTTGCATTTTTGGTAAATTCCAAGTGTATGTGTGAATGTCATGACTGATGTCATAACATTCTAGTTCAGGTTGTACTAGCTTTTTAGGTACATGTGCAGAAAAATATTGTAACTCAAATACTGATGTTTATAAGTGTGTATCTGAGCATGTTTGCAAAATGATCACATTTTACTAATCAGTAGACAGGTTTTCTCAGATGTCATAACAGATGTTATGACATCCTGTTCTGAACTAGCAGGATTACAGGATTGAATAAGTCTGAGTTTTTTCAGGAAATAACTCAGTCCTTCCTAAACAGAATCCTGCGTTTTCTGAGGAGTAACCTAGCTCAATCCTAACCTGATCAATGAAGTACTGTGACCTGGTCTTAAGGTCAAACGGAATCAACCCTAGGTTTTTGGAAACCCTAACTGAAGTTGCAGCTGCTATATATTCAACAGAGCTGTGGTTTTTGAAGCGATCCCGGCTGATTGATTAGAAGATCAAGTTTGTAATATGTATAGATTTGTTTATTGTACTCCAAGCAATTATCATTGTGATAAGTGTCTTGGAATAGGTTTCAATTGTAAGGGTTGTGTAGCACTCAAAGCTTTGAAGCAAGAGTGTTTGAATGTTACTTGACTAAAGCTGTGAAGCAGAGTCAAGTTAGTTGTGTACATCACTCAAAGCTGTGAAGCACGAGTGATTGTGTTACTTAATTAAAAAGCTGTGAAGCTTAATCAAGAGTGTGTTTTGAAGAGTGTCTTCATCAATTCTCAAGTCAAACTGGTTTATGTATCACTGCTGTGATTGAGGGGGAGTGAGTAGGAACTCAGGTTTAAGTTGTACTTAGATTAGAATTGCATTGGGTAGGTCTTAAGTGAAGGAGATAAACTGGTTGGTTTATTCCTGAATTAACATCTCTTATAGTGGATTCTCTCCCTGGCTTGGTAGCCCCCAGAGTAGGTGTTGTTGCACACTGAACTGGGTAAACAATTGACTGTGTTGTTTACTGCTTTTGTATTTACTGTCATATAGTAAGTCAGATACGGTGTCATAACATCGGACGTGACATTAAGTATCTGTAGCCAGAATTTTCAATTGGTATAAGAGCAGGCACCCTGCCTGTATTACTGGGTGAGATCTAGGGATATCACTTTCTGGCACTATGGACAAAGAAGGAGTTTTTGGAAATAGACCACCCATTCTGGATGGAACTAATTATGACTACTGGAAACCTCGTATGATTGCCTTCCTAAAATCTCTGGACAAAAAGGCTTGGAGAGATGCTGACAAAGGATGGATTCATCCCACCATAACTGAAAGAGATGGGACAATCAGTCTGAAGCCTGAGGAAGAGTGGAGTAAAGAAGAAGATGAGTTAGCTCTGGGAAATTCAAAAGCCTTAAATGCCTTGTTCAATGGAATTGATAGAAACATCTTCAGATTAGTACATCAATATGAACTGGCCAAGGAAGTTTGGGACACCCTCAAAACTACTCATGAGGGCACTTCCAAAGTAAAGATGTCAAGGCTTCAGATGTTGACCACTAAGTTTGAGAATCTAAAAATGATGGAAGATGAAACCATCCATGAATTTCACATGAACATCTTGGAGATTACCAACACCTCAGGAGCACTGGGAGAAAAAATGTCAGAAGAAAAACTGGTGAGGAAGATTCTCAGATCCTTGCCTAAAAGATTTGCAATGAAGGTAACTGCCATAGAGGAAGCCCAGGACATTAGCAAGTTAAAAGTGGATGAACTTATTGGGTCTCTTCAGACTTTTGAGATGGGGATCACTGATAATGGTGACAAGAAGAACAAAAGCATAGCACTTGTAACCAACACTGATGTTGAACACAAGGAGGATGAAGAAGAAAACATATCAGAAGCCATTGCCATGCTTGGAAGACAGTTAAACAGGCTCATCAAAAGAATGGACCCAAAGTCAAGGTCAAATGTTCATAACATTCCTTCTGACATTGACAGTTCCAGCAGAAGACCAAGATCAGAAGATAAGGAAAATCAAGGCAGAGGAATTCAATGCCATGGATGTGAAGGATATGGACATATTCGAGCTGAATGTCCTACCTTTCTTAAGAAGCAAAAGAAAGGAATGACTGTTACTTGGTCTGACTATGATTCAGAAAGCAATTCTGAAGAAGAATCTGCCAAACTAGTTACTGCCCTAACTAGTGTTTGTACTTCTGAAAGTGACACCAGCGATGAAGAAGTAACATTTGAAGAACTGGCTGATACCTACAAGAAATTGTGTATCAGAAGTGGTGAAGTCTGTGTGCAAAATGAGAAACAATCAAAACTCATTGTAAAGCTGGAGGCTGAAAAGAGAGCAAATCTTGAAACTATAAGTCATTTAGAAGGAGAAGTTCAACTGCTGAACTCACAACTGAATCAAATGACCAAATCAGTCAAGATGTTGACAAATGGAACAGACAAATTGGAAGAGATTCTTCAGGCTGGACAAAATATGGGAAATAAATCTGGCCTAGGATTTGTGGAAACAAAGAAATTTGTTACCAGGAAGCAAATGTCAAACCAGATGTCTCAACATTACTCTCAACATCAGGGACAGAGACACATGAAGAAGAGGTACCAAAGATGGAGATGTCATCATTGTGGGAAATATGGTCACATAAAGCCCTTCTGCTACAGACTACATGGATATCCTAATCAGAAATCAGATGTCAAACCTAAGTCTAAGAAGGTACCACACGCTCCTCAATGGAAGAAAAAGGCTATTGCACTGATAGCACACACTTCCCTGAAGATCTCAGCAAAGGAAGATTGGTACTTTGACAGTGGATGTTCCAGACACATGACTGGATTCAAAAATCTCCTCAATAATGTTATGCCTCACACCACCAGTTTTGTGACCTTTGGAGATGGTGCTAAAGGAGAAATCAAAGGAGTTGGTAATTTGGACTACCCTGGAGTTCCAAGTCTGAATAAGGTACTGCTGGTAAAAGGGTTGACTACTAATCTCATCAGCATCAGTCAATTATGTGATCTAGGATTCATGGTCAACTTCTCAAGATCTGAATGTCTAGTGTTTAATGAAAAACTAGATATTGTAATGAGAGGAATAAAATCCAAAAATAACTGTTATGTGTGGCAGCCTGAGAACACTGATATCCCCACTTTGAGTCAAATCATCAAAGAAGAAAAAGATATGAAACAGTGGCAGCATAAACTTGAAGGAATGAAAAGAGCTATTCCTATGGAAGATGTCAGAAGAACTCCTAAACTACAGGCTGATAATATATGTGATGTGGCAAAGAACAAGTCTCATAAATTCTGTTCTCAAAAATTCTGGTCAACACAGATGCTACCTGAAGACAATGTTACACAAGATGTTGTGACATTGTGGTGTGATAATCTGAAAACATTCAACATTTCCTTAAACCCTATTGACTTTGGAGAGAAGAAATCATTTGAACTGAAACATAGGTTCTCTGAGCTTCAGCTAACTGATTCTTCTATCAAGGCGCTTGTTGGAAATCAACTTGAAAATTTGAGGGGCAGATTGGGTATTCACCAACATGAGAAATTATAGCAATTAGTTTTGCTGAAAACAAGGGTTGAAGGGATTAATTCTATTAAGTCTATATTTAGTGGGTTGATCATATTCATTCACAATTCCTTCAAAAGCCTTCAGAAGTTGAAAAGACTCCCTTGTACTCCCTATCTCTCTCATCCTTGCAACCTGTTTTCTCCTCCCAATCAAAGAGTTTTCTCAAATTGCTACTGCTACTCAACGTTAAACACAATGTCTCAGACATCATCTTCCACTATGGCGGCTTCGTCTCACTCATCATCATCGTCATCTGATCAAGATTCTAGGGCAATCACGACATGCATAGAATCTGAAGTACTTGAGGTCACTCCTCTCAGGGAGATGGAAACTAACCCAGCCAAAATCAAGAAGCTCAGGACCAGACATGCAGGAAGAGCTCAAGCTGCAGTCTCTGGTAATTCTTCTCTTCCTTCATCTACTATACCTAATAAAGAAGGAACAGTTCAAGTACACCAAGCTATTGCTAGACTGGTTACTAGCATTCTGAGTGGCAACCAATCTGTACCGGGGATTTCTATTCCTTTGAATCAATCTGAAAGTCCAAATGTGGAAGGTTCTGAAAATATAGATGTCACTGAGGATATTGTGACACCAAAAGACAACATTCAGAATCCCTCTGAAAAGGCTGCTGATCCACCTATCATTGATGTGGATGAAGAGTACTCAGATAATGAACTGATTGCTAATGTGAACCCTAGCATTGCTAGGAGATTGATGAAAAGAAAAAGTAGTGAGACTGTTAAACCTAAGAAGTCCAAGGCTGAAGGGATGGCTGAAAAAATTCAGACAAAAGGGAAGAAGGCACAGGTGCTGACTGCTAGACAACCAATCTCCAAGAAAAGAAAAGAACCTGAAACTTCTGACTCTGATGATGAATCAGAATTTGAGATTGACATTGACAATGCTCCCATCAGAAGGAAGCTCCCTTCCAGCAAGATTGCTAGAGTGCCTGAAGTGCCAACTGACAACATCTCCTTTCATCATCCTGATAATGCAAACAGGTGGAAGTATGTTTGCTTGAAGAGAATAGCCTTGGAGAGAGAACTCAACAATGATGCTTTGGAGTGCAAAGACATCATGGAGCTGATCAGGAATGCTGGGCTAATAAAGACTGTGATGAAGTTTGGCAAATGCTATGAAAATCTGGTTAAAGAGTTTGTAGTGAACGTATCCAATAATTGTGCTGATGGGAGGTCAGCTGACTTTGAAAGTGTGTTTGTTAGAGGAAGAAGGGTCAAGTTCTCTCCATCAGAAATCAACAAGTTTCTTGGAAGAACAAATAAGGACTGTCCTGACCTAGAGGCAACTGACAATGAAGTATGCTTGACCATCACTGCCAGGCAAGTAAAGTGCTGGCCATTGAAAGGGAAGTTGAATGCTAGTAAACTCAGCATGAAATTTGCCATCTTGCATAAAATAGGTGCAGCAAACTGGGTGCCTACAAATCACAAATCAACCATCTCCACAGGATTGGGGAGATTCATCTATGCTGTAGGAACCAAGACTGCCTTTGACTATGGAAGGTACATTTTTGAACAAACCTTGAAGCATGCTGGCAGTTATGCTGTCAAAGGACCAATTGCCTTTCCCTCCCTCATTTGTGGAATCATCCTTGCACAATATCCTGACATACTTGTAGCAAGAGATACAGTCTGCAAAAGAGCCCCTGCCCTTGGCCTGCACTACAAACTGTTTCAGGGATCCCATGCTCCAGACATTGTCATAACATCAGCTGAGACATCGTCTGCAAAGAGCCAGTCCAAAACATCAGATGTCATAGCTGTCTTAAAAGAAACTTGCAAAGATCTGGATGCTAGAAAAAGGACCCTAGAAGCACTAATTGCCAAGCTAGAAAAGGAAGAAGCTGAAGCAAGCATGAGGGAAGAAGATGAAGGACAGCTCAACATTGAAGAAAGTGGCTCCTCTGAGTCTGATGACAGTACTTGAAGGATGATTGCTGCTTGGTGGTGTTGCTGGTGGAGTTTGGAAGTATGTTCTGCTATTGTCTGCTGCTGATCTCATTAATTTGTCTTGGATAACTGTATAACTTTATAAACATGTAATCTTTGGCCCATTTGTGGCTAAAGTGGGGGAGAATATTTGGTACTGCTTAATTAGTACTTAACTCTATATTTTTCTGCTGTCATTTATTTCTGCTGCTATCTATCTATCTCTGATTGTTTAGGGACTTTAGCCAAAAATCTGCCAAAGGGGGAGTTTGTAGGTGTTTAGGTATTGGCTTGCATTTTTGGTAAATTCCAAGTGTATGTGTGAATGTCATGACTGATGTCATAACATTCTAGTTCAGGTTGTACTAGCTTTTTAGGTACATGTGCAGAAAAATATTGTAACTCAAATACTGATGTTTATAAGTGTGTATCTGAGCATGTTTGCAAAATGATCACATTTTACTAATCAGTAGACAGGTTTTCTCAGATGTCATAACAGATGTTATGACATCCTGTTCTGAACTAGCAGGATTACAGGATTGGATAAGTCTGAGTTTTTTCAGGAAATAACTCAGTCCTTCCTAAACAGAATCCTGCGTTTTCTGAGGAGTAACCTAGCTCAATCCTAACCTGATCAATGAAGTACTGTGACCTGGTCTTAAGGTCAAACGGAATCAACCCTAGGTTTTTGGAAACCCTAACTGAAGTTGCAGCTGCTATATATTCAACAGAGCTGCGGTTTTTGAAGCGATCCCGGCTGATTGATTAGAAGATCAAGTTTGTAATCTGTATAGATTTGTTTATTGTACTCCAAGCAATTATCATTGTGATAAGTGTCTTGGAATAGGTTTCAATTGTAAGGGTTGTGTAGCACTCAAAGCTTTGAAGCAAGAGTGTTTGAATGTTACTTGACTAAAGCTGTGAAGCAGAGTCAAGTTAGTTGTGTACATCACTCAAAGCTGTGAAGCACGAGTGATTGTGTTACTTGATTAAAAAGCTGTGAAGCTTAATCAAGAGTGTGTTTTGAAGAGTGTCTTCATCAATTCTCAAGTCAAACTGGTTTATGTATCACTGCTGTGATTGAGGGGGAGTGAGTAGGAACTCAGGTTTAAGTTGTACTTAGATTAGAATTGCATTGGGTAGGTCTTAAGTGAAGGAGATAAACTGGTTGGTTTATTCCTGAATTAACATCTCTTATAGTGGATTCTCTCCCTGGCTTGGTAGCCCCCAGAGTAGGTGTTGTTGCACACTGAACTGGGTAAACAATTGACTGTGTTGTTTACTGCTTTTGTATTTACTGTCATATAGTAAGTCAGATACGGTGTCATAACATCGGACGTGACATTAAGTATCTGTAGCCAGAATTTTCAAATCTACATCTTCAGATCTAAGAAGATTGAATAGGGGAAGTTGTTGTACCCCCAAAATTTTCCCTCCCATATTTCTCAACAAATGTCAAGTGAGGTCCCCAAATTGCTCAAGGAAGTTCAAGAGTTGACCAGGCAAAACTCTCTCCTAAGGCAGTCTATCTCAAATTAGGGTTTCTATTTTCATCAACATGTGTGGACCACAAAGGACTCAAATTCTCACAATTGTCCTAATATGTCCTCAAGATCTTACATGTCAAGTTTCAAGCCTTGCAGAAGAAGTTTGCTCAGTCAATTGTTCAAATGCCTGGAAATCAACTATGCTAGGTCAAAAGTCAATTGTGGCCCACATACAGTCAAACTTCAAGATTTTTGGTCAACATCCTCATTTTGAAGCATTATCCATAATTTGATCAAGGGTTGATCATGATTCCTCAAGGATTGCTCACAGTTCATCAAAACCCAAAAGTTGCTAAATTAGGGTTTTGTAGGAAAAGTCAACTCAACTTTGACCAAGCATAACTTTCTCATACTTTATCAGAAATGACCGATTCAAATCTCATGTTGAAGAGGATGCAATTACCTACAATTCATCTTCATCTCCCAAGTTCAAAATATTCACTCACAAAAAGATATGAATTTTGACATTATAGGTCATTTTGAAAAGTCAATAAAAACACCTTTTGGGTCAAAGCTTCATACATGAACATGGAAGACTAAATTGAGATGAGACCAAAAGGGTTGCTTAGAGGACATCCTAATATTTCTAAAAAGTCCAAGAACACCTCTCTAGGGTCAAAATTGAGAAAGTTATGCATTGGCCAAGTTGACCATTTTTGCAAAATTGCCAAAAGTCAAATATGCTCAAATTTGCATTTTTTGCTAAATGGGCCCAACTTTTTATGCTTGCACCTCAATTACAATGTGGTCCACGACTCAAATACCTATCCACCAATTGTTTGCTTCATTTTTCAATTTATTTTGATTTTTCATTAATTAAAAGGTGAATTAAATCAAATAAATGGTGAAAATTATCAAAGATTTGATTTGATTGGTTTTTTGACAGGTTAGCAACCAAGATTTGATGAGCTTGCAAGATTAATTCGAATCAATGGTAATTGGAACAAAAAGAGCATGATTAGGCCAAATTTGGAAGGATATCATATGCCATGAAAGACCAAATCAAATCTTCATAATGGGCAAGATTCAGTTCGTTTTTGTTGACCTAATGTGTTGCATTACATATACAGAAGGTATCCAAGGAAAGAGGATAAGGTTGGCAGTGTAAAAAGGCAGAACAAAATTCCAATTTTTCAAAGAAAAGTGTAGATCCAATCTTGCTCTACAGGCCATCTCAAGCCATCCCAGCTATCCCAATCAATTGCTGGAAGTTTCAGGAAGTTGTCCCAAGCGTTTACAGGTCATAACACGCACAGAAATGCCTTGTAAGGGTGTCACGGTTTGACATGTTTTTGAAATTTGATTATCATGATTCGTGCATTATGAGCATGTTTTAATAGCATATATATGTTTGTCATCGTGTTTGTAACATGTTGTTTATGTTCAATTGAGTTTTTGATGCGTATACTGACAATTGACATGGCTAGGGTTTGAGGAGCCGTTTTAGGGCTTCTCTGTATGAATAAAATTAGGGCAAAAGGGGGGACTATGGTGTTCAGGGGATCAAGGCGAAACGATCCATGTGCTCACCTTAAATTTATCATGCATTTTCTTGATTTTAGAAGTTTGCAGGGTTTTAGCCATGGAACCATGTCCGTAGGTAAAGGTTTGCAGTCTAATACGATGGCCAAGGAAGAAGAAGGCAACATGTCTGGGAACCATTGGCTGTTTTGTAATTCCGCGCATTTTTCCAATGAACCATCGTGTTTTACATATTATGCATTATTATTATTATTATTATTATATGTACAAATAAACCAAGCAGCGCAGATGGCAAGCAAGTACTGGGAATTAGCATGAGGACTTGGGTTCGATCCCCAGGTCCCAACCTTTGTTCATATTATTTTTTCAATAGGTGATCAGGCACGCTGCTTATCAGGGGGTCCACCGTATGCCATCAACATCTGGCCATCAAACACCTCTCTAGCCCAGATCCAACGTGCCATCCTTAGAGGCCTACCATGCTCCTCAAGTCAACCTACACACCAGATCCACAAAGTCAAGCAGGCCTTAGCTATCTGGGCCCAGAAAATTCAGATTCCAACCCCCATGATTGTTAATACACAGGCCCATCTCATCTCTTCTTTTTTTCAATTCTTTTTATACTTCCTTTAATTACTTATAATTAACAAATTAATTATTTTTCATAAAATCATAAAATCAAGAAATTAAAAAAAGTTAGAATTAGATTTTTTTATCAAAATTAATTTTGTTAATTTAATTTAGTTTAACTTAGGGCAATTTTAACTTTTTTTATATAAATAAAATTAAATAGAGATTAGGGTAAATTTCTGATTTAATTCCTTTATTTTTTCTCAAATAAATAGAAATACAAAATAGGTTCTTAGAGTGAATTAATTTATTTTTATTGATTTAAAATTAATTAGAACTTAGGGTTTTCTTTTAATTTTTTCATTATTTTCTTAAAACATGACAAAAAACAATCTTCTTTTTAATCAATCGTCAATAGATTTAGTCAAGGGTCAAAACCCTAGTTGTCTCGTATTTGATTCATCGCGCGCGTGTTAATTATTTTTGCCAATATTTCTGTAACTGTCCATGGCTTGTAATAGTTAATTTAAGGCTTTTACTTATCGCTTTTTCTTGGGTTTTTGGCTATGTAATTAATCCCCCTCCCCGAAGACTTTTAATAGCGTAGATTTACTTTCTCGCATTTTAATTCCTGCAAATATTTAACTGTCTAGATGTATGCTAATAGGATTGTATGGCAAGAATGCATGACAAATCAATACAGTTAGAAAACCCTAATGTGCAAAGATTAAATAACTGAAAATAGATCACTCGCACATATCACTCTTAGGGTATACTCTCACTTTGGTTGCCTTCGGTAAACGATCATTAAGCATAGGGTGTTTTAGTGGTTGCCCTCCTGTCTAAAAAGATCAAACGTCCCATTTGAATGTTGCCTCAGAAATGTTGCCTCGGAAATGTTGCCTCGAATATGATCTTAAGACTCTAGGTTTCTTACTAAGACGTCCTAATATTGCTTTAGTGATTGTACGTCCCTTTCGAATTGATCCTTACAACTCCAACGACGGTGCTACCTATTTCTCAATAGTAGGATAGCACTGTCTAAAGGAAACGAGAATAGAAACGATCTTTTTTCGAGTAAGTAGATGCTAGTAGGTACTTTCTCAAAATCAAAACTTTTCACACTTACACTTTTCAAACAAATTTTCAAAACAACTTCGTCACACCTTTGAGGACTGATACAAGGATTATCACGAAGTCAAACTTTTCAAAAACAAAACACACACACAAGCAATTTAAAAAAAAGATGAGCAAGTACCTAAGAGCCCATGGAAAACCATGGATAGAAAGGGTGCTAACACCTTCCCTTTCTATAATTTATCCCCCGTATTCATAAACATCTCGAAAAAGGATTTTTTCTGTACTTTATTCCTTTTCGGTTGGATGAAATAAAAGTCGGTGGCGACTCTTGCTTATGCGACATTTTGCAAACAAAAAACGCAAAACACAAACCAGCATTCAAACAGTCGGTTCTGCCACCGTATCACAGTAAGGCACAACCTTATCTGATTTGTATGGGATAGGACCTGGAAAACTAATTACCAATGGGGTAACAGCTAGCTTGCTATGGTACTCCACTTCAAAATGAGTGGGTGCACCAAAACAAGGCACAATGACATTTACCCCTTCTTCAACACAATCAGTCATCAAAAAGTCATTTCTGGAAAACAAATCTTCGTCTGAAGAGAAAAACTCATCTGCGGAGGCATACTCTTCCTCTGACTCCTCTTCCATTAAACAAACATCAACCATATCAACCTCATGATAATCACCCCTCTGACCTGTGATATTGATAGTTCCATTGTCTAACAGCAACTAAACACCCTTCTTCACGATTGAACATCCTCGGGGATCTCGACAGCAAACTAGGCAAGATCTATATTGGTGTTCCACCTGACCAGCCGTATGGAAGAAGGTAGCATGCAATTGCACGAGGTCCTCATTCATATACTCCACATCAAAAATTCTGAATTCACCCGGACATCCAGAAACCATATTCACTTCCTCTTCATACTCTTCCCTAGGCCTGATTATATGGATTAGGCCCTAATCCATCATCTCCTGTAAATCAGCCTTTATCTTATCGTAACCCTGGATATTTGTACTGCAAGTAGCATAACCAGTATGGTCATGCGTACAGTAGCTAAATTCACATAGGTCTGCGTGCATTTTTACCAAATCTCCTCTAACCAGATTAATGTCAAAAATCCGGAAGTCGCCTGGATAACCGGCCACCATATTTACAACATTTACTCTCCCATGCTTGGGTAGAGGATTATCTTTCACATTAGGTCCCATTTCCTTGAAAGATAGAACCCCAGACTTTACCAATTTCTGCACCTCATTCTTCAAAGGATAACAATTCTCAACATTATGCCCTGGTGCTCCCTGATGAAAAGCACATGTTTGGTCTGCCTTGTAATACCAAGGAAATGGTGATGGTACGGAGGGAGGTGGTCATGTCTGGACCAACTTTTTCTGAATCAATGCTGGTAGTAGCTCTATATAGCTCATGGGAATAGGGTCATAACTCTCCCTTCTTTGATTATACCCTTGATTCCCCTGCTGGGACAATCTCTGATAAGCAACGGTAGTTGGAGCGACATTCATAACAGGAGTAACTGAGGCGACTTGCTGATGACGCTGATAATTCCTTCTAAGAGCGTTTACCCTCCTCTCTTGCATAACAGAATTTGCATCTCCCTCTTTCTTCTTGGTAAACCCATACGATGGCTTCTTTACACCTCCGGACACTTCACTTTTTGTCAAACAGCCTTCTCTTACAGCCTCTTCTAAGTGGATACCCATTCCTACCATCTCAGTAAAGTCACTTGGTGCGCTTGCTACCATCCTCTCGTAGTAAAAAGCACCCAGCGTCTTTAAGAAAATATTAGTCATCTCCTTCTCTTCTATGGGAGGAATCACTTGGGCGGCTACCTCACGCCATCTCTACGCATACTCTTTGAATGATCCCCTGTCTTTCTAAACCATGGCCCTAAGTTGATCATGGTCAGGTGCCATTTCCATGTTGTACTTGTATTGTTTGATGAATGCTTCTCCCAAATCATTAAAATTATGGATATAGGCATTGTCCAAACTCATATACCACTTCAACATAGCACCGGTCAAACTATCTTGAAAAAAGTGGATCAGCAGACGCTGATCATCAGTATGGGTAGACATTATTCTCACATACATCACCAGGTGAGCATGAGGGCAAGTGTTGCCCTTATACTTCTCAAACTCCGGGACCTTGAACTTAGCAGGTATCTTAACATTTGGGACCAAGCATAGTTCATTCCCATTCTGCCCAAATAGCTCTTTTCCCCTGAAGGCCTTCATCTCTCTTTGCATCTTGTCAAACTTCTCTTGAAAGTCATTAATTCTGTCATAAAGACCCAAGTCTTCACTGGGTGGAGGGAAAGGACGACACACATCATCATTAACAAATAGAACCATATACACCAAAGGAGGTGCAGCAGGAACATGTACCATAGGAGGTGCCGGAGTAACAATAGTCTGAACCACTGGGGTATCTTGAGGCCCAAGATTGAAACCTTCAGGTGCAAAATTCTTTGGCATTCCCCATGGATAACCTTGAGACATACGATTTTGAACAACATCCGGAGTAGCAGATACGGGAACAATTAGAGCTTCAGTAGTTGCCCTTGTTGGTTGAGGTTGAACACTCGGTGGCTGATTCTGAGCAGCCACCAGAGCTTCCATTAGAGTAGTCAAATTGGACAAGCCGGCCTTCAAAGAAGAAACTTCCTTGCGTAGCTCGCGATTCTCCTGTTCTAAATTGTCCATCTTCTTTTTGAAACTAGCTTGAGTGTTGTAGTGATGAGTCAGCTTACTGAACGAAGTAAAGAAGCTTGGTAAGACACCTGGGTATGCATAACAAATGCATGGAATATGTGCAATATGATGCATGATATGAAATGCAGATGCTTATTTTTACTTCATTATTTAATATTTCAAGGGATTTAAGGTTTATAGACATATTGCAAACATCAAAGTAATAAAGCTTTTGAAATACTGAAATTTTTTATTATAATAACTCCAAAATGGATTACAAGTTTCAATGATCTCAAGTACAAGATGAAAATACAATCTAAAACCCTGAAAAAAAGAACTGATGGAGATCACTCTATACGCTGGCGCTTCCCCGTGAGTCTGGCAATCTGAGCCTTCAACCTCTGGTTTTCTTCCATATGTCTGATGGCAATCTCCTTCCAATCATCTAAATCAGGAAGTAAGTGATCAACACCTGATTGAGGTTTAGGAGAAAATAAATCCCCTTGCCTCTCCATAGACTCTACCGCTCGACTCTCAAGGATCTCAATCAAGTCGTCTTTCTCCTTCAGGTATGCTCTGTAGGAACTTTCTAAAGTTTGGAACTTGTTCTTCCAAACATCCCTTTCCTGTTGCATCCTAACCAAAGCAAGCTGCAGCTCTTCCAGATCATCTAATAAGGGAGGAGTGGTCTTCACAAATAGATCGGGACTAGGTATCTCCCGGGTATACGACATCTTTAACTGAATGGCTCTCGATCGGATCCATTAAAGACATGGCTCCAAAAAATAGCACCCATAGGTCCCAAATCCTTCCTACCCTTCTTATGAATGTGACGCCGGGCCTTCGCAATCTTCTCCCTAGCTTCCCTATGGTCTTCTCCTTCCTTCAGAAAGAAACTACTCAAATAAATACTATTTGGTTTATCCCTCATCGGATAACCAAGTTGTCGTCGTGCAAGAACAGGGTTATAGTTAATTCCTCCCTTTGTACCAAGAAGAGGTACATTGGGGAAACTACCACAACTGTCAATAATCTCTATGTTCTGGTAAACTCGATGATACCAATCAATATCCGAGTGAGTAAGTTCCATGATCTTAGGAGCCCAACGGGGTTCCTTCTTGACATCCCAAAAAGCATCAGACTGAGGCATATGAGAGATAAACCACCGGTATAACAGAGGCGTGCAACAGATAATCATCCCCCCATGATAAGAATTCCGAAGTTGGATAGAGTAATAAGTATCACCCAACAGTGTAAGAACTGGGTTTCCAATCATGAAGATCCTGATAGCGTTAATGTCAACAAACCTGTCCACATTAGGAAATAAGAACAACCTGTAAGCAAGTAGGGCAAAGATGGCCTCAAAAGCAACTGTACTCTTTATTCTGGCAAAGTAACGAGCTTTCTCCAATAAGAACTGAGCTGGTAATCCTCTAATCCCCCCTTTAGTAGTCATATGGCCTTCCACCTCAGACTTCCCCAGGTGAATCAAAGCAGCAATCTCATGTGGTTTTGGCTCACCCTCCAAACCAGTAAAAGGAACACAATCGGTAACAGGTAAATCCAATAGAAAAGAATAGTCCTCCAGTGTAGGCATCAATTGATAGTCGGGAAAAGTAAAGCAATGATACATCGGATCATAAAATTAGACCACGATCGAGAGAATACCATCCTTCATCTTTAGCTTCATGAGAGGAATAATGGACCCATACTTCTTCTGAAAGTATGCAGAACACTCGATCTCAGGAATTAGACTGATCAACTCATCTATCTTGGGATCCTTGAAACTGCACTTCCTGGTCTTTCTCTTTCCAGAATCCATGGTTGAAAAGTACCTGAGACATTCACAAATAGTCAACCTTTAAATCCCTTGAAATATGGCTTCTTCAAAAGATGCTTATGAGTGCATGGATGCATGATTTAACAATTACACACAAGATCACACATATAGGGTTCATAGGTTCAACGTCACGAGCATGAGGTCAAAGGTACTACCCATAAGGTGTTGGTCTAAAGTTATCACCTGCCGAACAAGGTTCTAGAGGTTTCCAGAGTCTACATCCTTCCTTCGGATATTACCAACTTCCCGATTAACTCGGTAATTAGTAATATTCTCAAGAAAGACTCGTCCAAGTGTAGTATCGCGTGACAAATATTTCCGGATTACTCCGTCATAACTTCCTCACTACACCTAAAAGGCCAAGATGGGTTTGGTATTCTACGGTCCTCAGTTTCAGCAGGCTCCCAAGTCGACAGCAGTACGTCTTCCCGATTACTCGGCAAACGACACTACAGTCAAAGGGGCCTCCACTGAGTGGGAGATCTCATGCCTCCTTTTTTGGGATTACACCCTCAAAGTTAACATGACTATACCGCTCGTCCTATCTTAAAGTTTTCCCAAGTCCAGGTATAGGACTTATGAGTAATCACCAAGCACCCTGAAAACCAGGAAAATCCAGACAAACATATATACAACATATAATCACAAAAACAATAATAACACATATACATATATAAACAAAGATAGGCTTAACCCACTTAGGGATGGACCAGCAAGAGGTCAATCGGTCCCCAGTGTAGTCGCCATTTTTTCTATAGCGGTAGAAATGTTCAAGACTAAGCCATTGGATTGACTAGACTTTATACAAATCAAAATAAAAATTACCACCGTGCTTTATTGTTTCCAAAGGAATGAGAAAAGAGCGAATAATCCAAAAAGAGGGGGAAAGATTCAAGGTAATGGGGGTTGGTTATGCAAAGGGAAGGTATTAGCACCCTAAACATCTACGGTACTCCGCAGGAACCTCTTTGTAAAATCTGTATATTTTGGCTATGAAAACTGTTGTATATATAAAAAGTGGATGGTGGAGGTGAGAAAAGAAATATATTTTTTTATGATTTTTGCACCCGCCGCGGTTGCGAACCTTTAGTGCCTATGTACCACCTTTTCGTGCAATAGGGGATCAGGGTACATATAGTTCCTCTTTCAAAAATTTAAAACCCAAATGTGTTGGTTAATTTTATAAGATGAAACATCATCGTCATTGTCCGTGTGGAAAACATAATTACTACCCACAATCATGAGAAAAGAGAATTTGCCTCATCTCAAAGTGGAGGATATGGCTTGGATTTTAAAATCAACAATGCCTCACTCAACACCCAAGTGGAAAATATCTCTCTTCACTACACATTATATAAGTATAGTTGTTTGCATCACTACAAGGATTGACAAGAGTCGAATCTTTTGAGAAAAGTTTAAGAGTAAGAGCCAAAGGGGCAAGATGGTTTGAAATGAGATTGATTGACTTTTAGTCTTCTCACAAAAAAATGCCAAGGTATCATTAAGTTGATTGGGGTTTATTTATGAAAAATGTTTTGAAAACACATGGACATAAGTCCAAGTTTATTATAAAAGTGGTTCAAGTTTAAAACAAGAAGAGTTTTCAAAAGGAGGAAGAAGATTTTTGAAATTAAAGAAGATGGGAGGAGAAGAAGAGGCTATCCTAAAGCATAAGGGTAAATCTAGGGATAAGAACCATCTAACCAACAAGAAGCAAATACTTGACATTATGGGCCAAGATAGAATTCCCATTCCTTGGATTGAAACCAAGCAAGCAAAAATACTAGACCTCTTGAGAGAACCAAACTTCAAGTGTATTAAGTCTTCACAAAAATTGGACAGAGTAACGGCTGTATACGGGTGAATTCCAGATTACAAACAGAGGATGTAATCACAAAAACCTGCACACAAAAACAAACAAGCAACCCAATGTCTTGAGTTAAACCTCAAGAACTCCAGACAAAATAATCAGATAAGATCTCCAAGATAGGTCAAGGTTTCTAATCCTAAGTCCAAGAAAAGTCCTATGCTCCATAATGCCAAGATAGTAACTAAATAGTCCGAGTACCATTAAATATTTTTTAGGGTTTATGTTGATTATTAAGTATCTTAAGAAAGGAAAAGAAAAGCTCAAGTGAGCAAAGTAAAAATGGCAAGAAAATAAATGCTCAAATAAGCAAAGGTGAAAATGGCATGAAATGTAAATGCTAAAAGTAAATAGTACATAAAGCATAAAAAATAATAAAAGCATAAGGTAAAACAAGTCAATAATTAGTGGTTAGTTGGATGACCATCTTGAAACTTGTATTTGGAACTCATTAGAGGATTGGTAGAACCAAAGCCTCCACACAACAAGTTGCATTTGCTTTTTGTCAAGTATATTATCCATTTAGAATTCTCATAAGTACCATTTAATGATCAACGATGTTTAAGTGATCCGCGTTGACCAAAGATGTTGTAGATCCATTAGAGGATTGGTAGAACTAAAGCCTCCACACAATGAATCTCAAGGTTATTGGATCAAAGAGATCAAATTAATATACTTGGGCTTGCAATCATAAGTTTGGGCCATGAATGATCATTTATTCGAATTGGGACAAAAGTTAGCGCTATGTTAAGCAATCGTAAGTGGACTTATATAGAAGTCACACCTATTTTGAGACCGGTCAATAGTAATTTAAGCACCATTTGTTTTGAGACATGATATAGAGATCATGCTCTAATAACACCTAGTGCAATAAGAAAGGGATAAGATGAAGAGGGGATGGGAAAAATGAATAAACCACTTTTAAATCAAAAATTTAATCAAACTATTATTAAAATCATTCATCTATTTTAGTGGAGTTCAACTCAACACCCAAGATCCAATGATGTTAATAAAGTCATGATCAAAATATCAACTCAAGACAGCTAGAAAATAATCACAAAATAATATTATATTTAATATATACATTAAAAGGGTTTATAAAATGTTTAAAATCAAAATAGAGGAGAAAAATATCAACTATGTTTAAATTAATCAAGAAAGAAAAAGTAAGGCCATAGAAAATCTGAAATGGATCCAAATATTTTTATAAAATTTTTGGTAATTTTTAAAAGTCAGAAACTATTTTTAAACTATTTAAAATTGCCCAAACAAACAGAAAATAGGTCAAAAATAGTAAACGTCAATATAAAATTTCATAAGAATTTCAGAAAGTCAAAAATATGCAAAATAATATTTATGAATTTTTTCAGAATTAAAAAAATGTCAGAAAGTATTTTTTTTAAGTAATTAAAAGAAAGTAAATAATTCAAAAATTACAAAAAAATATCAAATGTCAAAATAAAAATGTGAAAAAATAGTTATGAGATCAGAATTAATTCAAAGTATTTTTGTGAATTTTTTCATAATTTTTTGATAAAAAAATAAAAGAGTTATGAATTTTTGAAAATTTAATCAATAAAATATAAAATCAGAAAATAAAATAAAACCAAAAAGATGTGGACCATCAGATCATAGTCAAAATGCGTTAGTAAGCTGATCCAGTGGACCAGACGCGCTGTGCTTGATATGGACCTTAGTGAGATACGCGTAGGATCAGAAAAAGGGCAACCAATGAAATTAAAACGTTTGGCACGCTATCATTGGCTGAGACGAGACATGTCATCGTCTTCAACCTCCAGACACCCTGCAATGGGGATTTTGTGAGATCCTTCAAATGGAAAAATTAGGATCACAGGCTAGTATCATTGAACTCGTCTCTTCAAGACGATTCTAACACCACCATCGCGCCAAATTTATATAAGGTATGGAGAGAGATATGAATTAAAAACTCAGAGAATAGCGAGCACCTTCAATTTGAGATTTCTCTCTCAATTCTCAATGGATTTAAAAATTGTAAGCAGCATTGGAATCAGGAGAAGGAGTAGAATAGATTAGTGCTTGATTTGGATCCAAATGGTGGATACATCTACCTTTTCGAAGTTCAAGGAAGAAGCTCTGAAATTGGACTTATGTAGCTTGAATTATGGCTCATTTTGATTGGTTTAAGTGCTGGAGAGTTTATATGATGCTTAAGGATGATGAATGCGCAAAGAATTTTGGAAAAGGGAGCTTAAATCTCAGAAACTGAATTCAAAAAAGATGGGTTCGTGTAAAGTTTTGGCATGGTGTTTTTGGCTCTCAAAGCTTGAAGAAATGAATGGGGAATGACCCTCTATTTATAGGGAAGTTAATGGGAATGAAAATAGAAAGAAACAAGGAAGTTTGGAGGGAAATTGAGAGAAGGTCGAGCACGAGTGAAGTGCGACTTCATTTCCATTAAAAATCAACCAAATCTTGCGTTTTGGGGTGTTAATCACTTCTGGAAAGTTTGCTAATCAAGTTTAAATAAAAATGCGCATAAATCTTGTGTTTAGAAGTCACATTATGGATTTCAAAATTCTGACTTTGTGGAAAATTCAGTTTCAAGTTACCAAATTCAAATCCATGGCATTTCCAACTCAAGGGGTCTTAGGGCATGATTATTGATGCTTTAGAAAGATGAGGTAACAAGCTTTGCAATGGAAAAATAATGGAGTTAAATGGCTACTTGAGATGAAAGTTTCATTGAGTCAAAGTTGAAGAAAAAGGGTTGACTTTCCATACTTAGAAATATTTCAAATTCTTCTTCAAAAATGACCTATAATCTTTTGCATCCAAACATGGTCTTCCACTTGGAATTTTCTCTTGACCAAAAAAGATGGAATGAATTATATCTCTTGAATGACATTTTGAAACTTGAACCACTCAAAATCTCTAAAA
The DNA here is from genome assembly GCA_948472305.1 of Vicia faba. Taxonomy (NCBI): domain Eukaryota; kingdom Viridiplantae; phylum Streptophyta; class Magnoliopsida; order Fabales; family Fabaceae; genus Vicia; species Vicia faba. Next base: position 398,753,151 of record OX451737.1, on the reverse strand, counting down.
ATTGAGTAAGTTATGACTTGTTGAAGTTGGCCAAAAATCATGAAATGACCTATAATCTTTTGCATATTTAAGGCAACCTCCGTTTATTTTCCAACTTTGAACATAAAAGAAGGCATAAAGTTCATATCTTCAAGATCATTATGGAAAAATAATGGACTCAAGGTGATGAAAATTGACCAATTTATGATCAATTGAAGTTACTTATGTAAAATTGTGGATTCATCTGGATAACTTGTAATCTTTCTTCTTCACCAAGTTTCTTCCACATGAAAACTCCTTGGAACTTTTGAAGTGATTTATTGATAACCTTTTTAAGAGAAGGATGTATTTGGAATCACTCAAAAATACCAAAAGGTGAGCAAGATATACTCCTTTGAAGTTCAAAACCATAGCTTCTAGATCAAGAGAATGCCTTGAGGAACTTTGACAAGTTTGAACAAACTTCTTGTACCAATATTATTTCTTTTTGAATAGAAGTTGTTGAGGATGATAATGAGAACTCTTATCCACCAAAACAACTTCCATATCTTGAATTTTGAGAGAAATATGCTCTTGTGACCAATAGGAACAAGGCCTTGTCCAAACATGACAACTTCTCCAATCAACCCCTTGTACTTTTGAGTCAAATCTAATAACCTTGAAATGTTATGAACCAAAGAAACCTTTACATGCCAATTATCCCAAAACCAATACAATGGTGAGGTTTGAACTTCTCAAGCTATATTGACTAGGGCATGGAAATAAACTCATGAACCCATGGAGTAACTTGTTAAATCTCATTGCCCTTACCTACATGGATAACAAGCAAGACAAGCCAACATTGTATTTTATTAGTTAAGTGAAGAAATAAAAACAATATTCATGATCACAAAAGGAACATAAGTCAAGGTGCTTGGTAATCCCTCAAAAGGAGCAAAACTCAAAGTAGGGAGGGGAACCAAGAATCCTAGTGTGATCTTGTTATGAGTGAATCAACATGGTATGATGAAGGGGTCTTAGGGGCAAAAATTATGTTACAACACCTGTTGTTTCTTCGTGAAACAATCTCTAGCCTCTTATTAAAGGTTACTTGCAGGATCGGCTACAATAATCCTATACTTAGTGTTTTGAGTGTTTTTGGGTTGGAAACTAGTTGATATTGGATAAAATGGAAAAAGATAAAGACAATTGCAAAGTAGAGAAATTAAAGACAAGACTTGTAATTTCAAAGTAAAAACTGGAAATTGCTATGAATTTAACGGTGGAAGCATTCATACATTGTTAAGCCTTAAACTCATTTCTCTCTTAGATGCAGGTACTTTGAGTGTAATGCTCTAAATGTGAAGAAATACGACCTTTGACACAAATACAAACATTTGCTTAAATAGAAATTTTAAATATGTAACCGTCGATGGTTAGTAGCCTATGGTTGGCCTTGTGGAGAACTGTTACAAACTGTTATTGAACATCTCCCACGTCTTTGCTAGTTTGCGCGTTGATAACCGTTCCCGCCATCATAAATCCTTGCTCGTTGACACCCTCACCTTTCGATGACCGCATCTGAATCCCAAGCCTTTCGTTGACCAGCTCCTTTTGGTCGATACCTTTCACCTTGATCGACACGTTCTGTTGTTTTCAACAAACTTACGCCTTTTCAGTCAAATAAACCCCACAACTTAAGGCTTCTTATCATAGTCAAAAATTGTTTGTCAATAAATTGCCCCCTAAAATTCCATATTCGGCGGAGTCTTTATCAATGGGAGAATTCTAGCGTTTTATCTTCCAATTTTTTTACTGCATGCCTCTTTTATTATGACATCATGCGCAATCATGATCACTTTCTGCATAATAGTTCCCCATGTAATCTTAATTACCTCTCATGATTACTCATAGGTTTTAGGGCGTAGGTTTTTTAATAGACCCACTAACTTTTCCACTTCTAATCTTGTTCTTTATGATAAATTGGAAATCCTTCCCAGGGGATACCTTGTGTAGGCGATGTCGAGTTGAATCCAACTAGAAACGCCCCTGTTGGTGTCAACATTGCAAGGTCCACTCATCTGACTTTCATCAAACCTACCTGTCGGATTTTGAATGATGCTCCGTTCCTCAACTCTGCCACCCAGAATGAGATCGAAGTGTTTAATAAATAAGATCCATAATGGCCTTTAGGAGGATTCACCTTCTCCGACATACCCCAATTTCTTCACCAAACCTTGGTTCGGCGTCTCTACCCATTGCTGAACTGGATGCTGAAGTAATCCACACGCTTCACGAACTAAGGTCTTATCTGTTTGAAAGTTAATTTTTAGCTGTCTTCGGGGAGAACATTTTCATGGAAGATGCAATTTTTAAACTTCTCGACACTATCTCTCAATATCCTCTTCCTGATTCCTTGGCTCAGTACTTAATCAATTTTAAGGCTTTCTTCAACCAACTTGCAAAAGATCTCTCATTTCGCCGATACACTGACCTCCAACTTAATATCGAGGCAAATGATATGAGAGGTGAGTGGGACTTAAGTGAAATATGTATGGAAAATTATAATGACCTCGAGCCTAAGATAAAGGACAGTTTGGAGCAATATTCTGCTCTTGACCAAGAAATCATGGGTTATCAAAACCAAATTGAAGCGCTCAATCAGAAAATTGTCGACATCGAACGTCAGAAGGATTTATTGGATTCATTTGATGGTCCTTCACCCAACTAAGTTCAACAATCTACTCTTTAGGGAATAACTCATGGCTAGAAATCCCTTCAGCTTAGGAGCAAGGTTAATCACCTAACAGTTAAAAGGATTCGTCTCGACCAAAAGATTACTTATGAAAGAGCCCACTTGAAAAATGTTAAATATAGATTTCCTTTGTAATTTCCTTGTTGCCCACGTTTCAACTAGGATTTATTTTTTTACATATGAAATTCCATTGGGGAATTTAACAGCCATGTTGGCACTTATCCATTTTGGCCAACGATATTTTGGTATGCTCTATTTTGCAGTAATTCGAATCTCTTGAAGCATAGGTTTATATATTTTCAAATATTTACCATTTACTTTTAAGATTCTTTGATTGAACCCTAACTCTTCGATCTCATATGCATTATTAGTGAATGCCCGCAGTACTTGGAATGGTCCTCCCTAATTCGGTGACCACTTTCCCAAAATTCTATCTTTCCAATCCATGGGAAGAATAAATTTCGACACGTAGTCACCAACGACAAACGTCTTTATCTTGGCCTTTATTATAAGCCCTTGCAACCCGCTCTTTTTGTTGAATTAACATATCTAGCGCAACTAATCTTTCTTCATCTAGATCCAATATTTCGTCAAACATCATATTCTGATATTGTTATGATAAAAGTTCATGTTAGCGTTGTACTCGTACTGACTGCAAATGTACTTCATATGGAAAGACCACATTGTGTTCAAATACCAATCAAAAAGGCGTTGATCCAGTTGCTTCTTTGGGAGACGTTCACCAAGCCCATAAAGCTTAATCCAACGTCTTATGCCAATTCTTGGGTTTCTTAGAGACATGTTTCTTAATTAACCCAATTATTACTTTAGTGGATGCTTCAACCTGACCATTGGCTTGAGCGTAATAGGGCGTGGATGTTACTAACTTGAAGCCTATTTGAGCCGTAAATTCTTGCATCTTACGCCCCATGAAAACTGACCCTTGGTGTTTAGTGATTGTCTCAGGAATTCCAAATCTATAAATGATGTGATTTTGAATGAAGTCAATCACTTCTTCTTAGTCGACATTGACTAATACTATTGCTTCTATCTATTTAGTGAAGTAGTCTATACCCACCAAGATGAACTTTTGTTGCTTCGACAAGACTGGTCGAATTTCTCTTATGATATCCAGCGCCCATCCTCGGAACGACCATGTCTTAATAATTGTGTGCAATTCGCTTGCAGATACATGTTGAACACCCGCGTGATTTTGGCATTCTTGACACCCTTTACCAGACTCAATACAATCTTTCAGCATACTTGGCCAATAGACACCCTGTCAGAATAACTGCCATTTCATTTTATGGCCGGCTTGGTGGGCACCACAAGCTCCACTGTGGACTTTGACTATTGCCAAATACGCTTCAATATCTCCTAAGAACTTGAGCAAAACCCCTTATGAAGTCTTTTTAAACAATTCATTACCCATGCACACGTAACTCAAAGCCCTGTACTTTATCTTTCTATCGACATTTCCAACTAGATTTTCCAAATAATTCACGATTGAATTTCGTCCATCCGTGTCTGACAAATTGCCAATGGAAAAAACTTCAAAATTTTCAAAATGTTCTAACTTTTCCAAGTCATGTGTGCCCCTAGCTTTTGGGATTGACAATGTTGATAATGGTGTTGAAACTACTTTTTCCCCTACCTTAACAAAACTTTTCAGCTTGTCAGTTGATACTTTGTATCCAAAAGCGATTTGTGCCAAATCATTAGCCACTTGATTTTCTAATCTGAGCACGTGTGTAATGCTTACAACTTCAAAATATTCCAATAATTGATTAACCTCCATAAAATATTAAAACAAATGTTCTTTAATGCACTTATATTCTCGAGTTATTTGCTTGATCACTAGCCCTGAATCACCTTTGATTTTGACCCTCTCCGCGCCTAAGTCCTTCAAAAGTTTAAGCCCAATGATCAAAGCCTCATATTCCGCTTTGTTGTTGGAGCATTTCCCATCTACCCTACATTTGAATTTTGTTGGCACTCCTTTTGGAGAGACAATTAGAACTTCGACACCAGTTCCATTCTTGTGGCTTGATTCGTCGAAGTATAATTTTCAAGGGTCAGTGGCCATCAGATTTACTGATGGCTCAACTATGGCGTGATCGACTATGAAGTCTTCCATAATTTGGCCTTTCAAGGCTTTCAAAGTCATATAAAATAATGAAAACACAATTAAAACAAGTGCCCACTTGTCAATTCGACTATGTAAAATTGGTTTGGACAACATATTATCATACTCCAAATTTGCCCGCCTTGGTGCTATAATCAAAATTATTTTTAAGCTTAGAGCTTTATAAAATTCTTTTGGGTTACCCTAACATTTTGGATTTTATAAATATTCGTTTTCAAGTCTATTTAAAAATATAATAATTTATTTCAGATTATTTATATTTTTAATTTCTTGTCTTCATTTACTTTCAATTGGCTTTTATTTCAAATAAATAACATAGCACAATTGATAAGGAAGCATAACTTGAAAGCATACGGTCAAGGGTTCAAATCTCAATTGGTGTACTTTGGATATTTTTGTTTATTTGTTACTAACTATTTCTATTTTTAATTATTTCCAAAATCATAAGAAAAATAATCATTTTTTAAATTTAAATGTTAATTTTCGTAATTTTTATTATAAAATTTTTAAAACTAATTATTTATTTGATTTTATACACTTTTTCTAAAATTGAGTGCAAAATTGTAATAAATATTAAAAATATTTTTTTTTCTGATTAGTTGTTTCTTAGTAGTCAATTGATGTCAATTTGTGTCATAACCAGTTTCTGATTCATCAGCTTACTGACCAAGGAAGATCTGATTTACCAATCAATTTTATTTTTCTAACTTGTTGACCTAATTATCACTATAAATAGGTCATTCTTTCACACTATTTTGGGGCCAAAATTTCTCACAACAACTTTTCACACAATCAATAATTTTACAATCTCTCACAAACTCACTCACTCACATATATTTCATTTTTTTTCAAATTTTTTTTTCTTTCAAATTTTCTTTTCAAAACTATTGGGGATATTTTTTTTAGACCGATGATTCAAATGTGAGGCCTCCATTTTAATTTTTATTTATTTCAACCAGATGATGAATATTTGATGATATTTTTTTTACATTCAACGATTTTCAATTTTCAAATTCCACTCTCTCATATCTTTTCAAAACCCTTTGATAATTAATCTGTTTCTCTTCAAAAAAATTTTGCCATATAATGATTCATGCTCTTATGGCTCTCTCTATTTTAATTGTATGTTCTTGTTATCATTATATCTACTAGCATTCACTTACTTTTTTTATTCAATATTATTTTCCTATAGTATTCTCTACTGTGATTTAATTATCTTGCATTCGGCAGACTATTTCTAGCAGAGAGTATTTTAAGTTAAGCAACTTAATTGATAAGTTGGCATGACCATGAAAATCCAAAATATGTATATTAACAACAAATGTTATCTTTGCTTTTGGGATTTGAGAATATGAGCAGTGTTCCTTCAATACCATGGCAAACTAAACAAATAAAATATCTCTTTGGCAGAAAAAGCGCAACAATTCAGTGGTGGATTTTGAAACACTTTGAATAAGTCTAAATAATAAGTTAAGTTTCTGGCTTTTTTGGTTTTGTTTTGCATGTATCTTCTTGTAATGTAACTAATGACCAGAAAGCAAACCCTACCGCCTCATGTTCCGTTCAGCTTTATATTTTTAATTTATTTGTTTATTATTTTATACATATTCATTATCATATGATGAGTAGGTTTAGTTTAATTGTGGGCTTTTAGGCTATTACATCTTGGTAACAATCCAAATTCTATTCACACCCTGTTAGATTTATTTACTAATTAATTTTTCTAATTTAATTAGTTTGGGATTAATTTGGTTTAATTAAATTTATCAATTTATTTGATTTAGTTTGTTTCAAAAATAAAAATTAAAAAAAAACTAATTAATTTCAGCATATTACCAATAATCGAATTTTACATCCTCGAGTAATTACTGATAGACTTAACGTTTGCTAATTAATTATTCAAAATATATTATATTAAATTATTTAGTTAACTCTATTTTCTAATTCACATTAATTCAAATCTTTTTCATAAATTAAATTAATTAATATTCTACGAAGATGTTAAAACTCACGCAACTCACCAGATACTCCATATGCGAGCAACATGTGGTAAATATCTGGTCACTTGATAAGGGAGACTTTATCAGACTCCCTCTGCATCCTTCATGACGAGCACCATGTGACCAATATCTTGCCACATGAGGAGGAAGACCTTATACGACTCCTCTCTCCCTCCCCGCTCTATGTCCTACCATACTCTTTATCGACCAATCAAATAATGAAATAATTAATCAACAATCAAACCATTTTTCTACGAATATAATAAAATCCAATACATTTTAAAAAAAGGATTAAATAGAATTATTTTCGAAATTAACTGTGAATTGTGTCCACGATCACTCAACTTACAACCCAGACAAGGTTCAAGTATAATTGAAAATCAATTCTATGCAAAATCCTATAAAAAAAATACCAACCAACAGTACGAACTACGAATTGTGACTTTGATTCCTCATAAGAGGATACGTAAGCATATAACTTAAAAACCGTTGCGAGTTCCCCTAATAAAAATTAAAACCCTCTTTCTTGAATTGTAAATCTAAACCATAATATCCTTGTGAACAGGGTAGATGAGGGGTGCCTAACACCTTCCATTGGTCTAAAAACGAGTTAACAACTTAGAATCTCTGAACAAATTAGAGTTATCCGTTATATTCCCTTCTCGAGGATAAAAATTAATAGCGGCGACTCTTAATTTTAAATCGATTATTACACATATGTTTAATAACATCATAATGAGAAGAAACATAAACATCAACTCGTTTAATATATTGCTTAAGTTTAATACATGAGAAATACAAACATATGCATAATTTTTCTATCATGTTATACCTAGTTTCTGCATTTATTATTACATGATTAAGATAATAAATGGGTCTTTTGACTCTGTTATCATTCTCTTGGACTAACATGCTCCCTATTGTTAAATCATATACAACTATGTATAATCTCATGTTCTTATTTCTACTAGGTGGCAATAAAACGAGATGCCTTGTTAAATATTCTTTAATTGCATTGAAGGACTGTTGTTGTTCCTTTCCCCAATGAAAGTCACTTTCCTTCTTGATCTTCAATAATGGTGAAAAAACCTTTGTTTTTTCACATAGATTCGAAATAAATCTTCTCAAGAAGTTGATTTTCCCCAATAAAGACTTCAACTGCTTCTTTGTCGAAGGAGGCTTGAAATCTAAGATTTCCTTTGTTTTGCTTTGATTGATCTCGATGTATTTTTTGTGTACTACAAACCCTAAAAAATCTCCTACGTGCACACATAAGGCACATTTTAGTGGATTCATTTTTAATCCATATTTCCTCATTCTTTCAAAGGATCATCGAAGATGGTCTAGATGACCATTCTCAGATGAAGATTTTATCAAAATGTCATCAATATATATTTGCATGAAATGTTCTATAAAATCGTGGAACATGGCATTCATTACCCTTTGATATGTGGCTCCAGCATTTTTCAGACTGAACGACATTACCACCCACTCATATGTTCCTAATGCCCCTGGGCATCTAAATGTTGTTTTGGGCACATCCTCATTTTCTATAAAAATATGGTTATAACCAGAGTATCCGTCGAGCATGCTAAGATATTCATAACCTACAGCCGAATCGACTAACATTTATGCTACAGACATCGAATATTCACCTTTAGGGGTAGCGTTATTTAAATATCTAAAGTCTATACAAACTCTAAGAGTTCCATTTTTCTTAATAACCGGAACAATATTTGCTAACCACTCGACGTACCTTGCAGTTATGATAAGCTTACTTTTAAGCAACCTTTCAATCTCCTATTTGATCTTCAAAGTAATCTTAGGGGTGAATCTCCTAGGATGCTGCTTTACTGGCCTTTTACCTGGCTAAATAGGTAGTCAATGTTCAACCACCTTTTCACTTAACCCAGGCATCTCACCATAATCCTAGGTGAAGCAATCTTTTTACTCTTGTAGTAGCTTATTTAGCTTGACTTTCATTTTTGACTCAACTTTAGTGCTGATATAAGTCGATCTCTTTGTTATATCGTCTCCCATATCAACTTCCTCTAACAGATCTTGGGCTTACATCTTTTGTATCGAATTTAGTGGGTCCTTTTCAAACCCAAAAGGTTCATTTTCATATATACAATCTAACCTCTGGCTTTCTAAAGCTGTTGTTTGGCCCTATTGGCCTTTTTCTTGATTTTTTGTTTTGGCTTCGACATCCATGTTTTGTAGCTTCTCAGCTTCCAAAGGCGATTTCCTTTTGTTTTTAGCCACATAAGCCGAAATTCGAGCCAAACTTTATTACTCACTGGTCACCACGTTCGACTACAGACCACCCCGTAGGTGGAATCGACTCCCTAAGCACTGGTGCCTCTTTAGAATCCCACATAAAACCACGATCAGGATCCAAGTTCAGAAAACAATTTGAGTTTTCTTTGGGAGTGTGATTTTCATCATCACAGGGTGCAACATTCGCCAAATGTTGGTCGAAAGACTTCTTTCCATTTTTAACCTCGTCGACCTTATAGTAGCTCTGATCAACTTATATATTATTCACTATGTCATCTTTCTTCCAAATGGAAATCCCTTGATGCAAAGTCGAAGGGACTGCACCAATTCTGTGGATCCATTCATGGCCAATTAATAAATTAAAGTTGGCTTTGGAATTTATGACCATGAACATAGTCAATTTGGTTATTATTCCGATAGCCAGTTCGACTTGATAGAACCATGTTATGAAGTTGAAGCTCTGACCCACCCTTCCCTATCTTCTTAAACAGAGCATGTAGCATTATATTTACAGCTGCCCCACCATCAACAAACACTTTATTCACTGGCATGCCATCTACCTTAGCGCTTATGAATAAAGTTTTAAGATGATACATCATCCCTGGGCTTGGTTTCTCAAACACAGCCTTCTGTTCTTTGACCACACTATTGTTCATCACATAGTAACATAGGAGCTTATCATCAACCGCTTTGTCGGAGGTTAAATCTTCTTCATTTTCTGATACCTTTGAGACCCTTTCATATTCTACAGGCAGAATCGACACAATACCATAAGTAAGGATGAAGTCTTCACCATAATCATAGTCATCATCTACCATGTCGTCTTTTGGCGAAGGTTCGTAATCAGTTTCTTCCTCCTCTTCACCTTGATAATGCAAAATTATATCGTTTGTTCGACTTGACTCACATGTATTTTTAGTATCAGTTTTGCTTATTTTTTTCTTGTTATGCTAGTATTTTTATTTCATTTCAGATACATCCTACCACAAAGCTCACATGCGAAAAAGGACGAGAAATGGCCAAGATACTGAGAAGAATGGAAGAAATAATAAAAAAGGGCAGAAAAACAGATTTTCAACCTGTGGCCCTCGCCACAGGAGCCAAGCAAGCGTAGCCATCGCCATACAAAGCATGGCCCTCGCCAAGGCTCATTCATGCAGGCCACGTGCTTGTTTTCTCCACATCACCAACTTACAAGCCTAGTCTCCTGATATTTCTCTTCAAGCAACGCCTTCCGATAAATTCTCCATGTTACCACCAGTGCCAAATTATTCTTCACGGAAGTTACGAGAATTGAGGAGAGAGGTTATACAATAACAGTTATTCCATGTTGAGGGGGTCTACCATTTTTTGGTGGCAAGCATTGTATTATTCTTAGTTTTTAGGAAGAGAATTACATGTAAAAGTGATAGCTCTTCTGGTGTGGAAGAGCTATCATAACTCTAATTTTAGGAGTTTGCAATTTTTTTAATTTTGTACCGGATTCTTCAAGCGTGCCAGCATATTTTCAATTGGTTTCAAGATATTGCACGCAAATATTATTTCGGTAGTAATTCCATATTTGTTTATTTTTGCTTTTACAGGTTTCTTTTTTATCGCATTTAACATTTCTATTGTTTCGTTTGTTTAATTTAATTTCCATGTTGTTCTTAATTGTGATCTTTATGATTAGTTTGTTTATGCTTAATTCCATCTTTAGCTAAACTATCTTGAGTCTGTTATGAGAGGAATGTCATCTCCGACGGGACTCAGTAACAAAGTTGGCTTAAATCTTTATTTGAAAATTATATTTTGGTCTTTGTTTTTAAACTTAATTTAAATAGCCTTGTCACGAGAGTGAGAGGTTACTTAACATGATTTTGCCACGAGAGTGGAAAATTAACTAAGGTTTGAGTTGGCACTGCGAGAGCGTGGGGGTCGAACTGGATAGTAGAAACTAGGCATTAATTCTAGACACAACGAGAGCGCTTTAGGATTAATAGAACTTGTTCAGTTTTAAAAATGCGTTCCTTAATTGAAGTGGGCGAGCGAGAGAAAATCTCATGGTTAAGGAATGTGGCTTTATTCAAAACCACGAGAGTGTGATGTTTAGTCTTTAAATTGATATTTACTACTAAACATATTTTTAACATCAGTATAAGCCAAAAGTGGAGAGACCTGGCTAGAAGGGTGCAACCCCCATTGACTGACAGAGAATTAGTGGACATGTTCATGGATACCTTGATTGGTCCATTCTTTAATTTGCTGATAGGAAGTTCTTCATCAGGGTTTACCGAGTTGATTTTGACTGGTAAACATGTTGAAAGTGGAATCAAAAGTTGAAAGATCCCAATGGCCTCAACCTCTAATGCTGTAAAGAAACCATTCATTGGTAAGAAGGAAACTAATGTTGTTTATGGACAAAGAAGTCATATCAAGAATGGTCATCATCAGTCGGTAGGAGCAGTATTTATTTCAAACCCGACCCTGTTTCAACAACCACAACAATCAATCAATAAACAAAGGCCTGATGCCCCAAGGAGGCAATTCACTAGAATCAACATGCCACTGTCTCAAGCTCTACAACATCTGTTGAAGGAATATTTGGTAACACTGAGGAATCCTCCTCAAAACCCCAATACTTCATCTCCAAAATACAACCCAAATGCAAAATGTTCCTATCATTCCAATTGCTCTGGACACGATATCAATGATTGTTGGGCCTTAAAGAGCAAGATCCAAGATTTGTTTGATAACAAGGTGATTGAGTTTGACTCTCCAAAAACCTCTAATGTCATTACTTCTCCCATGCCAAGTCATGGTAAAGGTGTCAATTCCATTGACGATATTTCCTGTGTTTCCTCCATCAATGATTTGACTACTCCATTATTAACCGTTAGGAAGAGTTTGCTGAGAGCCGGTTTATTTCCTATCTGTCTTGAAAATTGTTACCATTGTGCTTCCAAAACCAATGGTTGTATGTGGTTGAAGAAAGGTATTAAATTCCTGATTGATAGCCATGAAATTCTGTTCGAGAAAACTCTTTCCATGAAGAGTTTTCCTGAATGTTTACCTCAAGAGCTAATACTTGAAGATGTTTCCATAATCACAATTTCAAATACTCCTACTATGATCACCTCTAAAGGCCCTATAAGGATTCCTGCTGAGCCAAGAGTAGCTCCCCTGATTATCACTACACTGGGGCCAGTCCCCCATTCCTCCAACAAAGTTGTGCCTTGGAGCTATGGGGAAGACTTTTATTATCATGGTGTCAAGCAAGAGTCGTGGATAGCTGAAAATGAAGATGTTGAAATTACAAACATTGCCGAAACTAGTAAAGTCACTAGGATAAGAAGGGTCTTCTCTCCAGAGATCTCTCCTCCAACAACTACTACAACACTTATTCATATTCCTGCTGCTAGACCAACTATTGACAATTGAGATAAAGAGAAAGTTATTGAGCCTGCCCTGACGAAGGCACCATCCAAAGAAGTGACAATGGAAGACCCATCTAGGCAAGAGATGGAATAAATTCTGAAGATTATCCGAAAAAGTTACTACGAAATAGTGGAACAACTGGGGAAGACACCCTTAAAAATATCCATGTTGTCCTTGTTGTTATGCTCTAAAGCACATGCCCAAGCCTTGTTGAAATTCCTGAAGAATGCCCATGTACCACAAGAGACTACTGCTGATAAATTTGAGAATTGTGTTGCAAGCCTAACTACTAATAATGGCTTGGGATTTTCTGATGTAGATTTAACTCTGGCGGGGAAGAATCACAACAAGGCTCTCTATATCTCTATTGAATGCAAAGACACCACTCTGGCGCATGTGTTAGTAGATATTGGATCCTCCTTAAATGTTTTACCCAAAGGTACTTTGGATAGATTAGATTGTGAAGGGCTGGTGCTGAAACCTAGCGACATTGTGGTGAGAGCCTTCGATGGTTCGAAAAGAATGGTCCACAGAGAGGTTGATCTACTGATCAAGGTGGAATCTCAAATCTTTAATTCAACTTTCTATGTAATGGATATCCTCCCGGCCTATTCATGTTTGCTCAGACGCCTATGGCTTCATGGGGCAGGTGCAGTTACCTATACATTACATAATAATGTTGAAGTACCCAGTGAGAGAGAAGGTTGTCACCGTCTGTGGAGAGGAAGAATATATGGTCAGTTAATTGAATTCTTTCAAATATGTTAAAATGGATGGAGAATTCATTGAAACCCCCTGTCAAGCATTTGAGGTAATCCCTCCAACACTTTTGTTGCTAAAGCTATGTCTTATACTCCTAAGACTATTAAGGACACACCAAGAATGGCCTCTCCGAATGATGCCAGGGCTGTTATAGAAGATAGAGGTTGCACCATCTGGGGACAACTTTCTGACATCCCCTACAAATCTGAAAAATTTGGGGTAGGTTTTACTTCAAAGGCTCAGAAAGAAGCTCGACGTGCTCGTGCTGGTAGACCACCTCTTTGTATTAGCAACAATGAAGTCAATGCTCGGGAAGACAGTGATGGTGATGGTAAGTTTGACGACTGGATATTCCCAACTGTTAACGTTGGACTTAACAACTGGAAGGCCAAAGAGTTCATCTCAATATACTTCATCCAGGAGTAATTGCTATTTCCTATTTTTTATTGCTTTAAGAAATTTGTCTATATAATTTCCTTTAAAACAATGACTTTAAACCTTGTGCCTTGCTAGGGGCACAATGGTCCATTTGTTAAGGGTTTGTCATTGCATATATCATATGCTAATTTAATGAAAACATTGGAAGATTTTGCATTCAAATTTTACATTCTCTGTCTTTCTTTTCACTTTACTGCATTTTCAAATAGCCACGTGACCTTACACGCACGCACACATTTGCAGATCCACATCCACTCCGGATCTCATTGATAATAATTCTGCTATTTCCATCTATGACTTGAATAATCCAATCTATCAAGACGAAGACGAAGGTGAAGAAGATTATGAGATACCTGGAGAACTCGCCAGACTCCTGATACAAGAGGAAAAGGCTATGCAACCGTACAAAGAACCAGTTAAAGTGATAAACTTAGGTACTGAGGAAAATAAGAAAGAAATCAAGATTGGAGCCAACTTGGAAGACAGTGTCAAGAGCAGATTGGTTCAGATGTTGCATGACTATGTTGAGGTATTCACTTGGTCGTACGAAGATATGTCAGGACTCAATACTGATATCGTGGTTCATCGTCTGCCAATGAAAGAGGGTTGTTCTCCGATCAAACAAAAGGTTCATCGCATGCGTCCTGATATTTCTGAGAAGATCAAGCCTGAGGTAGTGAAACAGTTCAATGCAGGTTTCTTGGCAGTAACGTCATATCCCCAATGGGTTACAAATGTTGTTCTAGTGTCAAAGAAAGATGGTAAAGTCCGTGTGTATGTAGAGTACAAGGATTTAAATAGGGAAAGCCCCAAAGACGACTTCCCCTACTGCATATTGATGTCTTATTTGACAACACTGCTCAACACAAGGTATTCTCCTTCATGAATGGCTTCTCAGGTTACAACCAAATCAAAATGGCACCTAAAGACATGGAGAAGACCACCTTTGTCATACAGTGGGGAACCTTCTATTATAAGGTCATGCCTTTTGGGATGAAGAAAGCAGGTGCAACTTATCAATGGGCTATGGTGGCTTTATTTCATGATATGATTCATCATGAGATAGAAGTCTATATTGATGACATGATAGTAAGGTCCCAAACTGAGGAAGAGCACATTGATCATCTACATAAGCTGTTTGAGAGGCTAAAGAAGTATAAGCTAAGGCTGAATCCAAATAAATGAATCTTTAGGGTGAGGTTTGAGAAGCTCCTGGGCTTTGCCGTAAGTGGAAAAGGAATTGAGGTTGATCCTGTAAAAGTCAAAGAAATCTAAGAAATGCCAGCTCCTCATACTGAGAAGGAGGTTAGAGGTTTTCTAGGATGACTAAAGTACATTGCCTGATTCATCTCTCACCTAACTTCTACTTGTGAGCCACTCTCCAAGCTATTAAAGAAAGATCAAGTGGTAAAATGGAATGACGACTGTCAAATAGCTTTTGACAAGATCAAAGAGTATCTTCAAGAACCTCCAATTCTGATGCCACCAGTTGAAGGAAGGCCTATGATCATGTACTTAACTATTTTAGAGAATTCAATGGGGTGTGTGTTGGGGCAGCATGACGAGCCTGGTCGAAAAGAGCATGCAATATACTACCTTAGAAAAACGTTTACCGATTGTGAAACAAGATATTCACTACTCGAGAAAACTTGCTATGCTTTGGCATGGGCTACTTTCCGACTAAGAGTATATGTTGACTCATGCCACTTGTGATACGGTGGGAGAACTGACTAGCGTTTTGCGTTCGTATTCGCACTTGTGCGGTTGAGCAAGAGTCGCCACCGACTTTTTATTTTATCCTAAAGGAAAGGTTAAAAAAAGCACAGCAAAAACCTTTTGAGATATTTCGTGGGTTCGGGGGGTAGATTATGAAAAGGGAAGGTATTAGCACCCTTTTCATCCATGGTTATCCATGGGCTCTTAGTTACTTGGTTTTTTAGATCACTTGCCTTGTTTTTCGATTGCTTTGAAAATGGTGTGTGTGTGGGTGCTTTTTGAAAATGTTTTGGAAAAAGATGCCTTGTCTTAGGCAACTAATGTATTTGACTCGTGATTGAGTGTTTTACAAAAGTGTGAATCTTTTCGAAAAGATGTTTCAAATGTTTTTGAGAGTTTGTTTTGAAAGTGTTGTGGATTGTGGTTTTTGAAAAGAAGGCAAGTGTTTTTTGCAAGTTTGATCTCAAGTAACTAAGAGTTTTGTCTACCCTATTGTACTCAAAGGTTTTTGTTATGTTTTTAACCCCTTTTAACAGTTTTGTTCTACCATTGAAATTGGTAGACAATCTTGCGTTTAGGAAGTTTATTCGGGACGAGCGCGGGTCATCGTATGGACCATGAATGCAATGATGCCAAGTGTCTTTGGCAATTTGCTTTGAAGGGACTATGATCATTCCGTTTAGGCAACACTTTGAGACTTATGATCATTTGATTTTGCCAAAGATACTCGACGTGCAAGCATGGCCCATTTTGGAAGGCAACATGTGGGATTACCCTAGAGGGTGCAAGTGTGATTGTGTATTGATTACATGTATTTGTCTTGTATTAGGTTATCTAGCGTTTGATTTTATGTACATACAAACCCTAGGTCTAACCATGGTATAATTGGAAAACTGTAAATTGCGGAAATGTAAAATCTACGCTATTACAAAGTAGTGTCCGGGAGTGGGGGTATGAATGTACAAAAGGGGATGAGACTTATGGTATCCAATAAGTTACAACCAAATCGAATGTGCGATCAAAACGTAAATATCGAATATACAAATATAAGATAAAAATGTGTATAGGGCAATGCGAATGTATTTGTGTAAGTGTACAAGTCTATGAGTGTGTGTAATTATTTACGAGTGCGAAATGTGAAATTGAAGCGTATTAGAGTTTTTGACCTAGATAGGTATTTTAATGAATCTTTGATTTGTATAGCTTTGATGTGTATAAAAGAAAAAAAGTGTTTTAAATTAAATGCTCAAATTTTAATTAAATTGTAAAAATGATATTTTGAGAAAAAGGGTATATTTCCATGTGTTATGTACAAATGTAATTTAATTGAATGTTTGTGAATTTTAATATTAGAGAAAAAATGTATTCTTATTATTATGTACAAATATGTATGTTAACTAAAAAGTTTTCAATTTTAATTATATGATAAAAAAAAGTATTTTGTTATTTCATATACAAATGTATTTAAAAGAGATATTTTAACTATATGATAAAAAAGTATAATATGTACAAATGTATTTCAATGTGTATTAAAAATATTTTCAAGTTAATTATGTACAAAGAAAAGTATTTTGTTATTTTATATACAAATATATACTTAAAAGAGGATATTTTAACTATATGATAAAAAATGTATAATATGTACAAAATTAAATTATGTATGTTAAAAAAAGGTATTTTTTATTGTTATGTACAAAATTAATGTTTTCAAAATTTATATATAAATATGTATTTTAATGTGTTATGTGCAAATGTATTAAATTAAAAAATATAAGGTGTTTATATAAAGGTTAGTGTTAATATTTTGTTAAAAAAAGTATATGATTTATAAAAAGAAAAAGAATAGGTTAGTATCACTCAAATATTTGTAAAGAAAATGTTAATGATTTTTTTGTTGGGCTTTAGAGGGAAATCAGAAACGGGTCAGGCCCACGCTGGAAACAAATTCTTTAGGGTTAGGCGTTTCAATTGGGAACGAAGGTTTTAGGGTTAGCAGCGGCGCCGTTCGTATGTTCGTCTTCTCCGTTCCTGAGTGCAATCGTCCACCACAGAGCCACCAGCATCATCCTACCTTCCTCCCTCTAACGGCGGTGTTTAGGGCATTTGATCTAAGGTACCAACAGCCTTCTAATTTCGTTAGGTTTTTTACGATTTTGCGCATTTGTGATTTTTTGATTATTGATTTCTACTCCAATTCATTGTTGTGTCTTGAGGCATATGGTATAATCAAGGGAAGAGGGAAAACTACCTGGATGGAGGGAAGGAAGAGGAGGAGGATGCTCAGGAGGCTTTGATGGCGAAGATTCGGTGATGAAGCTGGAAGCTTGCTTGGGAAAATTTGGTACTTTTGTATTTTGTTACCGTTTTAGGGTTTGATGATGAGTTGTACTGAAAACCTTCTTTTTAATTCACTTCTTTATCCCTTCTTCTGTGCCACTGTATATTTGTTTATGTTGCCCTTCTGATTTATTGACCGTGATTCTTTCTTCTTCTTCTTGAACACTGTTGCCTATGTGTGAATTGGAATATGATGCTTTGAGATGCCCAGTGATGCTTGTACTGAGGGCCTAGGTTGCCTTGAGTTGTTGTTCTGAAAACATTAGCCTTTTACCTGTGTTGCCCTGGATATGCTATGGTTGAAACAACTTTATTGTTTTGATTAGCTTCTTTATGGATTGCCTAAAACTTGCTTCGAATCGTTGCTTTGCCTGTGATGTTGTTTGCTTCTGAGGCCCTTGAATTGCTTCTTTCTTCTTCTTCTCTCGTGTTGCTGTATGCTTGTTGCTTCCTTGCCTTATTGCCCAGTGATGTGTACACTGAGGGCCTGATGGATTTGCCTTGAAATGTTGCTTTGAATACTTTTGTTGAGTTGGATGCTATGTATCGCCTATGATGAGGAAAGAAAAACTCTGAGGCTTAGGAGTTGGACAGGTTTCTGAGGTTTTTAGGATAGGCTATGTTTGTGACCGATACTTGGCTTGAGGGGTTATGTTGGGTTTTAGTTTGACAGGGGTTTCATGGCTTGAAGTTCTGTTTCTTTTCTTGACAGTAGGCAGGTTGTTATGCTTTTTGAACTTGGTTTATCAGCTTGGATGGGTTGTAGGCAGGTGGTGAGTTTTGGTCGTGTTTGATGGCTCTTTAGGGTGAAGCCTGGGTTCTGCAGGTTTTTAACTGGTTTATCACTTCTATTCTGTCTTTTGAGTTGTGTTTTCAGGTTTTTTGAGGCTTGGGTTTTGAGGTGTTTCAGGTTATGGTAGTGCAGTGTATGGTGAGGCAGGATTGTGTGTTTTGTATATTTCCCTTTTAACTGTGTTGTACTGGCTTTTGAGGTTGAGTTGATGCAGTAGGTTTTATGTTTTTGGTTGATTGTTGTAGGTTATGCTTCAGTGTGTTATGTTGTTGGACTTAACAAGGTTTGAGGTTGTGTTTGATGGTGGTTCAGGTTTGATGGTTTTAGTGATTCTGAGTTTGTATATTTCTCTTCTCTCTATCCTCACCTCTGAACTGTCTTTTGGATTATATCTTTTTTCTGTCTTGCTTCCCTCTAGCCTAAAACCTGCCTATGCTGCTTTATCTCTCTTCTTCTCACTTTTCAGTACAGTTTAAAGAATTTAATAATGCTTATTTCTGTACTTTCTGAAGGGGCCTTTGATGGGAAGTGATGATTAAGATCTTAGCTTGCATAACACACTACTTGACTGCATCCTCTTTATCTCTTTTTTGACAGTTTTGTGTGCTTTTACTGATATCTTCCAAAATCTTTTATGACAGCCTTGGCACTTTGTGATATCTTTTCCAAAATCTTTTTATTGGCAGCCTTGGGTAGACTTATACTTTTGACAGTAAATTGCTCTTTTGCTTTTGATAGAAAGTGGAATTGGATTTTCAATTTGACTTGGATTTGAACTATGCAGTTTGAACCTTGGAATTCATGCATTTGACATTTTAAAAATTATGCATTTTGACATTTTCCATTTATGATAAAAATCTTCCCTCTTTGTGAACCGGGAGAAATCCCGTGATTTGCAGAGAGGGTCAACTGATCCCAGTCAGTGGCCTCTAATGATGAGCAAATTTTAACTGTCTCTTTTAATTTCAACTGCTTTCTGACTTTTCTTCTTCTTTTTGCAGATAAAAATGGAGCACCGGAGCGAAGTGAAGAATGAAGAATTAGAAATAGGATAGCTTTTTATTTTATTTAATATTTAAATTAATGTATATTATTGTTTGTAATTTAAATTATAAACAACAATTTGTACAAATAATTCAAATATCAATAAAATCTAAATTATCCAATTAATTCTAATTTTCTTTATTGTTTATTTATTTATTTAAAACTATTTGAATTAAAACAATTGAAAAATAAATTTCAATCATTCAATTTTAAAATAATAAATAACTTAAATAAAATCAATATTGATCAATTAAACCTGTCTCTTCCAATATCCAAAATAAAGCAGTAGTTAACCCAAATAGACTGATCAAACGCATTCCTTTGCCATAAACACTGTGAATCCAATACTGCACATATCTTTTGACTGGTGAATTCAAACCAATTGCCTCCTCTTACTGATTAAATTATGAACAATGCAAATTCAACCCGAATCTCGGAATAAACCGCAAAGTACTGTGGAATTTCAACCTTTCTGAGAATATGCCCGTAAAACCCTAACTCCTGATTAAATGCCAAATAACGCTCGCCTGATCAAAACTGAGCCAAAATCAACCAAAACCCTAAGCCAACTGTATGAAACAATCCAGAGCTCTGAAAATCAGTAAAAATCCTAATTTCGCTTGACTGTCAAGAAAAGTCCGTTTGTCCGATTCTTGAGCCAGTTTGAAAAGTCAGGAAAGGCTGAAGCTGAGATTGCTTGTGAAAAAACGCGAGGGCAAATTTTGGGGTACAACAGTTGCCCCTGTTCAATCTTCTTGGACCTGAAGAGTTAGATTGGCAAGTTTGCCTTTCGCGACTTGAAGGTAAAAGGAGATTGGACACTAATGTGCCCAGAAAATTTGCGCTCGTCGATGTGATGGTGGAGGTGAATGGGCTTAAAGATGCCATTTGGTGATGGGCTTAAAGATGCCATCTGGTGCGAGAGAATTTTGTCGGGGGATGGGCTTAGAGATGCCATCTAGGAATAGGCTTACAGATGCCATTCGGCGACTGCTGGTAGGAGGGTGGGCTTATAGATGCCATTTGGAAATGTTGAAATGTATGTCAATGGTGAGTGGACAAGTATCAGAGGGGCCTCCATGTTTTGGGACATCTCTGAATTGGGGTCTGAACAAGCAACAGATTGACGTCCATATCTGGAGAATCTGTAAGTTATCTGAGATTGAATAAGCAATAGAGCATCATCCGTTGTTATGACGTGTCCGCAAACTATTTTCAGAAATTGTGAAGAGTCTGAACAAGTTGGTAGATTGACATCCGTTGTAGGGAGGAATCTGTAAACTGTCTTCAGAAGTTGAGAAGAGTCTGAATCAGTTGGTAGATTGGCATCCGTTGTAGGGAAGAATCCGTAAACTGTCTTCAAAAGTTGAGAAGTTGAAGAGGAACCGGTGTAAGGTTTCTGCTGATGCGTCTGAATGAATCTGGAATAAGTATCAGAATGTCGCCGTGTCCGGGTCACATCTGAACTATTTCTGGATGAATCTCGGGAGTTGATCTGTGTCTGTCGACTGATCTTACCTGAAAAGGTGAAGGGTTAGTTATATGCAATGCTATGATGCATGATGCAATGCATGTGACATTAATGTTTATGATATGAATGCGATGAATGCGCATGTAAGCTGATAAGCTAATCCTGCCGAGGATACATGAATCCGAGATGGCTGAAGATAAAAGCATCTTGACTGCTGCCGGGGAAAATCAATCCTTGGCTGTCGCTGGGGAAGAGAATTCCTGATGACCTCTACCGGGGAGACCCAAACTAGTAGACTCATGCTGGGAAGACCAGATTGAGAGTCTTCGGCTTGATGGGAAGTAACCCTGGCGACTTCACTGGAGAACTCAAGATTTGCCCTCTCCAAAACTCTGTGGGGAGAAGGTTTAAAAGTCTGACTCCGCTGGGGATTGTCCATTTGAAGCTTTTGATCTGCTGGGGATACTGAAGCTTAAACTCTGAGGGAAAATGATTTCCAGAAGATTCTCTTGCTGGGGATAGGAAGAGATAAGTTATTGCTGGGGAATTTTGATGAACTCCGCTGGAGATAGGAAGAATTTTGGCGAGCGCGATCTTCCGTGGTTGTTATCTTGAGAAGAATCTGAACAAGCGATAGGTTAACATCCGTTACTTGGAGAACCCGTGAACTATTTTCAGAAATCTTGAAGTTGAATCAGCAATAGAGCCGCATCCGTTGTTGGGAAGCGTCGGTAAACTAATTTCAAAGGTTGAGAAGAGTCTGAACAAGTTATAGATTAACATCCGTTGTTGGGAAGAATCCGTAAACTTGTTTCAGAAGTCTTGAAGTTGAATCAGCAATAGAGCCGCATCCGTTGTTGGGAAACGTCCGTAAACTGATTTCAAAGGTTTGAGAAGAGTCTGAACAAGTTGGTAGATTGACTTCCGTTGTTGGGAAGAATCCGTAAACTATTTTCAGAAATTGTGAAGAGTCTGAACAAATCGGTAGATTGACATCCGTTGTTGGGAAGAATCCGTAAACTTGTTTCAGAAGTCTTGAAGAGGAACCGGTGTAGGGCTCCCTGATGATGAGCTTGTGTAAAACTGCATCGGGTTGAACACTTTTGACATTCGAATGCCCCAAGTGGTGATGTAGATAGATTCCTGGCTTATTACAGGTGGTGGTCTACAATCGGTCGTTCACAGATGTTTCCTGGGTTGTTGCAGGTGTTGATCTGGAATTCTTCAGACATGCCCTGGCTGGATACAGGAATCGAATCTGGAAAGGTGATAGTTGATAGATATGCCCTGGTTGGATACAGGAATCGAATCTTCAAATTCTTCAGACGTGCCCTGGCTAGATACAGGAATCGAGTCTTCGAACTCTTCAGACGTGCCCTGGCTAGATACAGGAGTCGAGTCTGGAAATGTTGTAATTAACTTGTTGAACACTTTTGACATTCGAATGTCCCAAGTGGTGGTGAAGGAATCTTGAATCAGATTACTCTGCATATTGAGAGATTTCTTGAAATCTTGACTGGACTGCCCCAGGTTAACTGAACTTTGAAAGATCTGTCGGACCTTGACTGGACTGCCCCAGGTTAATTGAACTTTGAAAGATCTGTCGGACCTTGACTGGACTGCCCCAGGTTAATTGGATTATGACATGTCATGCCCCTTGTTGATAAGGGGTTTGTAATGGAAGTGTTATCCTCTTGAAGTGATTTTGACTTACTGAGAGAGTTTTCGTTTCTCCGAACATTCGCTGTATGAATTTCTTCGCTGTCAAACAAATAGGGTCAAATGCAGACAGTGATATTCGAATAATGCAAAGTTTATGTTTGTCTCGAAGTTTTGAAAAATGCGTTTTTAGCAGAAAACTTTTCATAAGACAAGTTAACACAAGATTTAGAGCAAAGCCCTACAGGAGTCAGGATACCTTTTGTAACAGTATGCTTTCGAACTAACCCATGCTTCAATTAGGACTTTTGAAGGGTTGTAACGTGGCCTGGTTCATGGTTTAAGAAACAAAGGATAAAGGCTCAAAGTATATTTGTACCCACCCGCTCTTCGTGATGTCCTTCAACCTAAGCTCAGTTAATTGTGTGTCGCACTCTGTTTTGAGTTTGGAACGACTTTCGAGCGACGGTCCACCAGTTGAATTTTGGGGAGACAGTCATCATCTCTTTTTCTTTTCCAACACTTTTCATGTTGTTGAGGGTTTTGTAATGACCTCACTATTTTGATTTTGATTTGTTATCCCTAACTTTTGCCTGACTGTTATCGTTTTCGGGATTACTGTCAGCGGGATGCCCCAGCTTTCTTAAGCCTCCTTTATAGGTTTTGGCTTGGTGGGCTTTTCTCTTTTGAGAGATTGACTGTCTATGTGAGAGGGAACCACCCTTGTCTTTTGATTCCAAAGGAACGCTTTCTTTTTTTTTTGACGTCGTTCGTTGTGTTACGAACTGAGAGTTTGCGACTTCAATGCGCATTTTCTTTTGAATTAACTGAGAGACTACCCTGCCCCAGGTTTATATCAAAGGTCTTGATTGTTTAGAACAGAGAACTCCTACTTCTTTGGCTTGAAGGGGTTGACTAGGGATTAACTTCCTTATAACTCCAGTGTTTGGGATTTGAAAGAAATGCCTGTACATCATCAGCACGGTCCGTTCAAAAGCATACTGTATAAGATCATGGTATTGTTTCGTCATCCTCCCTCTAAAGGCTTGCAGCTTTTTATCAAGAGTCAAATATCATAAAGAAAGCATAAGAGTAGTGAAACGAATGGATGAATTCAAGACAAACATATGCAATGCATTAATGAAAACAGAGTTTAACATCAACAGATAATTGTTTGACAGCAAAAGAAATTACAACTTTGAAAAATTCAAAAAGAAGCAAAAGTCTTTCAATTTGAGTTTCGTCACTTCAAGCGGGGAACCCTTTAACGGAAGATCTTCATCTCACCGTCTGGCATGAATTCCAGCACCCCAATGTCGATCAGATCTTGAATCTTGTTCTTCAAGGCCCAACAGTCGTTGGTGCTGTGTCCCGGGCTGTAGGAGTGGTAAACACAGAATGCGTCGGGGTTAAAGTGAGGAGAGGAGATATTGAGCTTCTGAGGAGGGTCCTTTACGGTGAGCAAATTGACCTCCAATAGGCGCTTCAGTATGAAGAATGATGGTATTTCAGTCTCCGTAAACTGTCTTCCCGACTTTTCTTGTTTACGCCGATTCCCCCTTTGACGCTGGCGAGGTTGTTGATGGGTTTGTGACCCTGAAGCTAGCAAAGGAGCTTTCCCCTTGTCTTCTTGAGTGGATGGAGGCTGAGCGGTGACTTGCTCTTCTACCTCAGATGTTTGCCCCAGTTGGTTGTTTGGAAGCAGTTGGCGGACAAGAACTCTGAGTTCCTCTTGTCTTTGAGATAGGTCTTGAATGAGAGCCATCTGGCCCACCAACTGTCCCATCATTTGGGTCCTCAGTGTTGTCAGATCAAACTGCAGCTCCGCAATCTGATCGCTCCTGGCATTGTTGGAACTCCCCAAGCCTTTGGTGAGGAGAGCTTTCACCTCTTCTTGCCCCAGAGACAAGTTCAGGAACATCTCCTGCAGCTGAGCAGTCTGGTCTTGGATGTCTTTGACAGACCTTTCTAGAGCCATCTCTTGCTGAAATAAACAGCAGGAGAGTAAGGAAACCTGAAAAAGGAAAGATTGTCAAAATGAAATGCATGATATGTGTAGGTGTTTAGGTATTGGCTTGTATTTTTGGTAAATTCCAAGTGTATGTGTGAATGTCATGACTGATGTCATAACATTCTAGTTCAGGTTGTACTAACTCTTTAGGTACATATGCAGAAAAATATTGTAACTCAAATACTGATGTTCATAAGTGTGTATCTGAGCATGTTTGCAAAATGATCACATCTAGCTAATCAGTAGACAGGTTTTCTCAGATGTCATAACAGATGTTATGACATCCTGTTCTGAACTAGCAGGATTACAAGATTGGATAAGTCTGAGTTTTTTCAGGAAATAACTCAGTCCTTCCTAAACAGAATCCTGCGTTTTCTGAGGAATAACCTCGCTCAATCCTAACCTGATCAACAAAGTACTGTGACCTGGACTTTAGGTCAAACGGAATCAACCCTAGGTTTTTGGAAACCCTAACTGAAGTTGCAGCTGCTATATATTCAACAGAGCTGCGGTTTTTGAAATTATCCCTGCTGATTATTTAGAAGATCAAGTTTGTAATCTGTATAGATTTGTTTAATTGTACTCCAAGCAATTATCATTGTGATAAGTGTCTTGGAATAGGTTTTAATTGTAAGGGTTGTGTAGCACTCAAAGCTTTGAAGCAAGAGTGTTTGAATGTTACTTGACTAAAGCTGTGAAGCAGAGTCAAGTTAGTTGTGTACATCACTCAAAGCTGTGAAGCACGAGTGATTGTGTTACTTGATTAAAAAGCTGTGAAGCATAATCAAGAGTGTGTTTTTGAAGAGTGTCTTCATCAATTCTCAAGTCAAATTGGTTTATAGATCACTGCTGTGATTGAGGGGGAGTGAGTAGGAACTCAGGTTTAAGTTGTACTTAGATTAGAATTGCATTGGGTAGGTCTTAAGTGAAGGAGATAAACTGGTTGGTTTATTCCTGAATTAACATCTCTTATAGTGGATTCTCTCCCTGGCTTGGTAGCCCCCAGAGTAGGTGTTGTTGCACACTGAACTGGGTAAACAATTGACTGTGTTATTTACTGCTTTTGCATTTACTGTCATATAGTAAGTCAGATACAGTGTCATAACATTGGACGTGACATTGAGTATCTGAAGCCAGAATTTTCAATTGGCATCAGAGCAGGCACCCTGCCTGTATTACTGGGTGAGATCTAGGGATATCACTTTCTGGCACTATGGACAAAGAAGGAGTTTTTGGAAACAGACCACCCATTCTGGATGGAACTAATTATGACTATTGGAAACCTCGTATGATTGCCTTCCTAAAATCTCTGGACAAAAAGGCTTGGAGAGCTGCTGACAAAGGATGGAGTCATCCCACCATAACTGAAAGAGATGGGACAATCAGTCTGAAGCCTGAGGAAGATTGGAGTAAAGAAGAAGATGAGTTAGCTCTGGGAAATTCAAAAGCCTTAAATGCCTTGTTCAATGGAATTGATAGAAACATCTTCAGATTAGTACATCAATATGAACTGGCCAAGGAAGTTTGGGACACCCTCAAAACTACTCATGAGGGCACTTCCAAAGTAAAGATGTCAAGGCTTCAGATGTTGACCACTAAGTTTGAGAATCTAAAAATGATGGAAGATGAAACCATTCATGAGTTTCACATGAACATCTTGGAGATTGCCAACACCTCAGGAGCACTGGGAGAAAAAATGTCAGAAGAAAAACTGGTGAGGAAGATTCTCAGATCCTTGCCTAAAAGATTTGCAATGAAGGTGACTGCCATAGAGGAAGCCCAGGACATTAGCAAGTTGAAAGTAGATGAACTTATTGGGTCTCTTCAGACTTTTGAGATGGGAATCACTAATGATGATGTCAAAAAGAACAAGAGCATAGCACTTATGTCCAACACTGATGCTGAAGAAAACATTTCAGAAGCTATAGCCATGCTAGGAAGACAATTCAACAAACTCATCAAAAGAATAGATCCAAAGTCAAGGTCTAATGTTCATAACATCTCCTCTGACATTGACAGTTCCAGCAAAAGATCAAGGTCAGATGGGAAGGGAGTTCAAGGCAGAGGAATTCAATGTCATGGTTGTGAAGGATATGGGCATATTCGAGCTGAATGTCCTACCTTTCTTAAGAAACAAAAAGGAATGACAGTTACTTGGTCCGACTGTGATTCAGAAAGTAATTCTGAAGAAGAGACTGCCAAACGAGTTACTGCTTTAACTGGTGTTTGTACCTCTGAAAGTGATGAAGAGGTGACTTTTGAAGAACTGGCTGAAACATACAAGGAATTGTGTATCAGAAGTACTGAAGTCTGTGTGCAGAATAAGAAACAATTAAAACTCATCATAAAGATGGAGGCTGAAAAAAGGGAAAACCTTGAAACTATAAGTCTTCTAGAAGGAAAAGTTCAATTGCTGAATTCACAACTGGATCAAATGACAAAATCTGTCAAGATGTTGACAAATGGAACTGACAAATTGGAAGAGATCCTACAGATTGGACAAAATGTGGGAAATAAATCTGGTCTAGGATTTATGAAAGCAACGAAATCTGGTTCTGGTAGGCAAATGCCAAAACAGATGTCTCAACATTACTCTCCACATCAGGGACAGAGACACATGAAGAAGAGGTACCAAAGATGGAGATGTCATCATTGTGGGAAATATGGTCACATAAAGCCCTTCTGCTACAGACTACATGGATATCCTAATCAGAAATCAGATGTCAAACCTAAGTCTAAAAGGGTACCACACGCTCCTCAATGGAAGAAAAAGGCTATTGCACTGATAGCACACACTTCCCTGAAGATCTCAACAAAGGAAGATTGGTACTTTGACAGTGGATGTTCCAGACACATGACTGGATTCAAAAATCTCCTCAATAATGTTATGCCTCACACCACCAGTTTTGTGACCTTTGGAGATGGTGCTAAAGGAGAAATCAAAGGAGTTGGCAATTTGGACTACCCTGGAGTTCCAAGTCTGAATAAGGTACTGCTGGTAAAAGGGTTGACTACTAATCTCATCAGCATCAGTCAATTATGTGATCTAGGATTCATGGTCAACTTCTCAAGATCTGAATGTCTAGTGTTTAATGATAAACTAGATATTGTAATGAGAGGAATAAAATCCAAAAATAACTGTTATGTGTGGCAGCCTGAGAACACTGATATCCACACCTTGAGTCAAATCATCAAAGAAGAAAAAGATATGAAACAGTGGCAGCATAAACTTGAAGAAATGAAAAGAGATATTCCTATGGAAGATGTCAGAAGAACTCCTAAACTACAGGCTGATAATATATGTGATATGAACAAGTCTCATAAATTCTGTTCAAAAAAATTCTGGTCAACACAGATGCTACCTGAAGACAATGTTACACAAGATGTTGTGACATTGTGGTGTGATAATCTGAAAACATTCAACATTTCCTTAAACCCTATTGACTTTGGAGAGAAGAAATCATTTGAACTGAAACATAGGTTCTCTGAGCTTCAGCTAACTGATTCTTCTATCAAGGCGCTTGTTGGAAATCAACTTGAAAATTTGAAGGGCAGATTGGGTATTCACCAACATGAGAAATTATAGCAATTAGTTTTGCTGAAAACAAGGGTTGAAGGGATTAATTCTATTAAGTCTATATTTAGTGGGTTGATCATAGTCATTCACAATTCCTTCAAAAGCCTTCAGAAGTTGAAAAGACTCCCTTGTACTCCCTATCTCTCTCATTCTTGCAACCTGTTTTCTCCTCCCAATCAAAGAGCTTTCTCAAAGTGCTACTGCTACTCAACGTTAAACACAATGTCTCAGACATCATCTTCCACTATGGCGGCTTCGTCTCACTCATCATCATCGTCATCTGATCACGATTCTAGGGCAATCACGACATGCATAGAATCTGAAGTACTTGAGGTCACTCCTCTCAGGGAGATGGCAACTAATCCAGCCAAAATCAAGAAGCTCAGGACCAGAAAAGCAGGAAGAGCTCAAGCTGCAGTCTCTGGTAATTCTTCTCTTCCTTCATCTACTATACCTAATAAAGAAGGAACAGTGCAAGTACACCAAGCCATTGCTAGACTGGTTACTAGCATTCTGAGTGGCAACCAATCTGTACCGGGGATTTCTATTCCTCTGAATCAATCTGAGAGTCCAAATGTAGAAGGTTCTGAAAATATAGATGTCACTGAGAATGTCGTGACACCAAAAGACAACATTCAGAATCCCTCTGAAAAGGCTGCTGATCCTCCTATCATTGATGTGGATGAAGAGTACTCAGATAATGAACTGATTGCTAATGTGAACCCTAGCATTACTAGAAGATTGATGAAAAGAAAAAGTTGTGAGACTGTTAAACCTAAGAAGTCCAAGGCTGAAGGGATGGCTGAAAAAATTCAGACTAAAGGGAAGAAGGCTCAGGTGCTGACTGCTAGACAACCAATCTCCAAGAAAAGAAAAGAACCTGAAACTTCTGACTCTGATGATGAATCAGAATTTGAGATTGACATTGACAATGCTCCCATCAGAAGGAAGCTCCCTTCCAGCAAGATTGCTAGAGTGCCTGAAGTGCCAACTGACAACATCTCCTTTCATCATCCTGATAATGCAAACAGGTGGAAGTATGTTTGCTTGAAGAGAATAGCCTTGGAGAGAGAACTCAACAATGATGCTTTGGAGTGCAAAGACATCATGGAGCTGATCAGGAATGCTGGACTAATAAAGACTGTGATGAAGTTTGGCAAATGTTATGAAAATCTGGTTAAAGAGTTTGTAGTGAACCTATCCAATGATTGTGCTGATGGGAGGTCAGCTGACTTTGAGAGTGTGTTTGTTAGAGGAAGAAGGGTCAAGTTCTCTCCATCAGAAATCAACAAGTTTCTTGGAAGAACGAATAAGGACTGTCCTGATCTAGAGGCAACTGACAATGAAGTATGCTTGACCATCACTGCCAGGCAAGTAAAGTGCTGGCCATTGAAAGGGAAGTTGAATGCTAGTAAACTCAGCATGAAATTTGCCATCTTGCATAAAATAGGTGCAGCAAACTGGGTGCCTACAAATCACAAATCAACCATCTCCACAGGATTGGGGAGATTCATCTATGCTGTAGGAACCAAGACTGCCTTTGATTATGGAAGGTACATTTTTGAACAAACCTTGAAGCATGCTGGCAGTTATGCTGTCAAAGGACCAATTGCATTTCCCTCCCTCCTTTGTGGAATCATCCTTGCACAATATCCTGACATACTTGTAGCAAGAGATACAGTCTGCAAAAGAGCCCCTGCCCTTGGCCTGCACTACAAACTGTTTCAGGGATCCCATGCTCCAGACATTGTCATAACATCAGCTGAGACATCGTCTGCAAAGAGCCAGTCCAAAACATCAGATGTCATAGCTGTCTTAAAAGAAACTTGCAAAGATCTGGATGCTAGGAAAAGGACCCTAGAAGCACTAATTGCCAAGCTGGAAAAGGAAGAAGCTGAAGCAAGCATGAGGGAAGAAGATGAAGGACAGTCCAACAGTGAAGAAAGTGGCTCCTCTGAGTCTGATGACAGTACTTGAAGGATGATTGCTGCGTGCTGGTGTTGCTGGTGGAGTTTGGAAGTATGTCCTGCTGTTGTTGTCTGGTGTTCTGCTGCTGATCTCATTATTTTGTCTTGGATAACTGTATTACTTTATAAACATGTAATCTTTGGCCCATTTGTGGCTAAAGTGGGGGAGAATATTTGGTACTGCTTAATTAGTACTTAACACTATATTTTTCTGCTGTCATCATTTATTTCTGCTGCTATCTCTGATTGTTTAGGGACTTTAGCCAAAAATCTGCCAAAGGGGGAGTTTGTAGGTGTTTAGGTATTGGCTTGTATTTTTGGTAAATTCCAAGTGTATGTGTGAATGTCATGACTGATGTCATAACATTCTAGTTCAGGTTGTACTAACTCTTTAGGTACATATGCAGAAAAATATTGTAACTCAAATACTGATGTTCATAAGTGTGTATCTGAGCATGTTTGCAAAATGATCACATTTAGCTAATCAGTAGACAGGTTTTCTCAGATGTCATAACAGATGTTATGACATCCTGTTCTGAACTAGCAGGATTACAGGATTGGATAAGTCTGAGTTTTTTCAGGAAATAACTCAGTCCTTCCTAAACAGAATCCTGCGTTTTCTGAGGAATAACCTCGCTCAATCCTAACCTGATCAACAAAGTACTGTGACCTGGACTTTAGGTCAAACGGAATCAACCCTAGGTTTTTGGAAACCCTAACTGAAGTTGCAGCTGCTATATATTCAACAGAGCTGCGGTTTTTGAAATTATCCCTGCTGATTATTTAGAAGATCAAGTTTGTAATCTGTATAGATTTGTTTAATTGTACTCCAAGCAATTATCATTGTGATAAGTGTCTTGGAATAGGTTTTAATTGTAAGGGTTGTGTAGCACTCAAAGCTTTGAAGCAAGAGTGTTTGAATGTTACTTGACTAAAGCTGTGAAGCAGAGTCAAGTTAGTTGTGTACATCACTCAAAGCTGTGAAGCACGAGTGATTGTGTTACTTGATTAAAAAGCTGTGAAGCATAATCAAGAGTGTGTTTTTGAAGAGTGTCTTCATCAATTCTCAAGTCAAATTGGTTTATAGATCACTGCTGTGATTGAGGGGGAGTGAGTAGGAACTCAGGTTTAAGTTGTACTTAGATTAGAATTGCATTGGGTAGGTCTTAAGTGAAGGAGATAAACTGGTTGGTTTATTCCTGAATTAACATCTCTTATAGTGGATTCTCTCCCTGGCTTGGTAGCCCCCAGAGTAGGTGTTGTTGCACACTGAACTGGGTAAACAATTGACTGTGTTATTTACTGCTTTTGCATTTACTGTCATATAGTAAGTCAGATACAGTGTCATAACATTGGACGTGACATTGAGTATCTGAAGCCAGAATTTTCAATATGTGGATGCATGTTTTCAAGGATCTCTTGGGGTAAACACAAGAAAATGTTAGAGGTTGAACTCTGCTCCTGGATTGGAGATCTCTGTACCGGTGGACGTCCTTCCACGAGAATCAAGCTCACCAGGTTGAGTGGGTCGTAGCCACTGATTCAAGTTGTTGCACTTGATCTTTTGATTGGAGAGCTTTGTATCGGCGGATGTCTTTCCACTAGAATTAAGCTCACCATGTCGAGTGGGTCATAGCCACTGATTCAAGTTGTTGCACTTGAACTCTGACTGGATTGGTTAGAGGAGAAACCCCTTGCCCCTTGACAGACGTCTGGTTCAACGTAACCCTGCATCAAAAGAACCCTCGAGATCCTTGAAATGGTTACTGAAAATGCTATGGTATGATGTTATGATGTCATGTGCATGTATGCACAAGCAAGTGAGTGTATATACAGGCAAACATATTCACACAAAGCACACAAGGCCTTAGGTTTAGGCTTGCATGAGGTTCAGGTACTACCCTCTTTCAGTTTGTTGGTTAAAACCTGTCTTATCAAAAGTAACCGGGTTCTAGAGGATCTCATATCATTGGCTACCCTCAATCGGTCATAACTCCAGCATCGCAACCTTTTCTCGCGGCCGGAACCATCTCGAGAGTTTAGCCTCAATGAGTGTAGCATACTGCTACTGTTCTAATGGCCAAGTTGGTCAATTAGGGTTCTAAGGTCGGCTGGTGCTTAATGACTCCTTGGAAGACCCATATTCTCCCCGTCTCACGCGAGGGACATCGGTACAGACCAAGACGCCACACCAACGTAGCCACTGCTTCATCCATGTCGGTATACCCCGGACAGGTCCCTCGCAGATTATGCTACCTAAAAAGGTTCCCCCCAGATCCGGGTTAGGATCTATAAAACTCCGATACAAAGCCCACAAATGTAAAGCAAACAAAGCAATCAATTGAAAGTAAAGGTGATCTAAACCCTAAGGTAACCCAACTTTTAGATTTATCCCCAGCAGAGTCGCCAGTTCTGTGACACGGTGGGAGAACTGACTAGCGTTTTGCGTTCGTATTCGCACTTGTGCGGTTGAGCAAGAGTCGCCACCGACTTTTTATTTTATCCTAAAGGAAAGGTTAAAAAAAGCACAGCAAAAACCTTTTGAGATATTTCGTGGGTTCGGGGGGTAGATTATGAAAAGGGAAGGTATTAGCACCCTTTTCATCCATGGTTATCCATGGGCTCTTAGTTACTTGGTTTTTTAGATCACTTGCCTTGTTTTTCGATTGCTTTGAAAATGGTGTGTGTGTGGGTGCTTTTTGAAAATGTTTTGGAAAAAGATGCCTTGTCTTAGGCGACTAATGTATTTGACTCGTGATTGAGTGTTTTACAAAAGTGTGAATCTTTTCGAAAAGATGTTTCAAATGTTTTTGAGAGTTTGTTTTGAAAGTGTTGTGGATTGTGGTTTTTGAAAAGAAGGCAAGTGTTTTTTGCAAGTTTGATCTCAAGTAACTAAGAGTTTTGTCTACCCTATTGTACTCAAAGGTTTTTGTTATGTTTTTAACCCCTTTTAACAGTTTTGTTCTACCATTGAAATTGGTAGACAATCTTGCGTTTAGGAAGTTTATTCGGGACGAGCGCGGGTCATCGTATGGACCATGAATGCAATGATGCCAAGTGTCTTTGGCAATTTGCTTTGAAGGGACTATGATCATTCCGTTTAGGCAACACTTTGAGACTTATGATCATTTGATTTTGCCAAAGATACTCGACGTGCAAGCATGGCCCATTTTGGAAGGCAACATGTGGGATTACCCTAGAGGGTGCAAGTGTGATTGTGTATTGATTACATGTATTTGTCTTGTATTAGGTTATCTAGCGTTTGATTTTATGTACATACAAACCCTAGGTCTAACCATGGTATAATTGGAAAACTGTAAATTGCGGAAATGTAAAATCTACGCTATTACAAAGTAGTGTCCGGGAGTGGGGGTATGAATGTACAAAAGGGGATGAGACTTATGGTATCCAATAAGTTACAACCAAATCGAATGTGCGATCAAAACGTAAATATCGAATATACAAATATAAGATAAAAATGTGTATAGGGCAATGCGAATGTATTTGTGTAAGTGTACAAGTCTATGAGTGTGTGTAATTATTTACGAGTGCGAAATGTGAAATTGAAGCGTATTAGGGTTTTTGACCTAGATAGGTATTTTAATGAATCTTTGATTTGTATAGCTTTGATGTGTATAAAAGAAAAAAAGTGTTTTAAATTAAATGCTCAAATTTTAATTAAATTGTAAAAATGATATTTTGAGAAAAAGGGTATATTTCCATGTGTTATGTACAAATGTAATTTAATTGAATGTTTGTGAATTTTAATATTAGAGAAAAAATGTATTCCTATTATTATGTACAAATATGTATGTTAACTAAAAAGTTTTCAATTTTAATTATATGATAAAAAAAAGTATTTTGTTATTTCATATACAAATGTATTTAAAAGAGATATTTTAACTATATGATAAAAAAGTATAATATGTACAAATGTATTTCAATGTGTATTAAAAATATTTTCAAGTTAATTATGTACAAAGAAAAGTATTTTGTTATTTTATATACAAATATATACTTAAAAGAGGATATTTTAACTATATGATAAAAAATGTATAATATGTACAAAATTAAATTATGTATGTTAAAAAAAGGTATTTTTTATTGTTATGTACAAAATTAATATTTTCAAAATTTATATATAAATATGTATTTTAATGTGTTATGTGCAAATGTATTAAATTAAAAAATATAAGGTGTTTATATAAAGGTTAGTGTTAATATTTTGTTAAAAAAAGTATATGATTTATAAAAAGAAAAAGAATAGGTTAGTATCACTCAAATATTTGTAAAGAAAATGTTAATGATTTTTTTGTTGGGCTTTAGAGGGAAATCAGAAACGGGTCAGGCCCACGCTGGAAACAAATTCTTTAGGGTTAGGCGTTTCAATTGGGAACGAAGGTTTTAGGGTTAGCAGCGGCGCCGTTCGTATGTTCGTCTTCTCCGTTCCTGAGTGCAATCGTCCACCACAGAGCCACCAGCATCATCCTACCTTCCTCCCTCTAACGGCGGTGTTTAGGGCATTTGATCTAAGGTACCAACAGCCTTCTAATTTCGTTAGGTTTTTTACGATTTTGCGCATTTGTGATTTTTTGATTATTGATTTCTACTCCAATTCATTGTTGTGTCTTGAGGCATATGGTATAATCAAGGGAAGAGGGAAAACTACCTGGATGGAGGGAAGGAAGAGGAGGAGGATGCTCAGGAGGCTTTGATGGCGAAGATTCGGTGATGAAGCTGGAAGCTTGCTTGGGAAAATTTGGTACTTTTGTATTTTGTTACCGTTTTAGGGTTTGATGATGAGTTGTACTGAAAACCTTCTTTTTAATTCACTTCTTTATCCCTTCTTCTGTGCCACTGTATATTTGTTTACGTTGCCCTTCTGATTTATTGACCGTGATTCTTTCTTCTTCTTCTTGAACACTGTTGCCGATGTGTGGATTGGAATATGATGCTTTGAGATGCCCAGTGATGCTTGTACTGAGGGCCTAGGTTGCCTTGAGTTGTTGTTCTGAAAACATTATCCTTTTACCTGTGTTGCCCTGGATATGCTATGGTTGAAACAACTTTATTGTTTTGATTAGCTTCTTTCTGGATTGCCTAAAACTTGCTTCGAATCGTTGCTTTGCCTGTGATGTTGTTTGCTTCTGAGGCCCTTGAATTGCTTCTTTCTTCTTCTTCTCTCGTGTTGCTGTATGCTTGTTGCTTCCTTGCCTTATTGCCCAATGATGTGTACACTGAGGGCCTGATGGATTTGCCTTGAAATGTTGCTTTGAATACTTTTGTTGAGTTGGATGCTATGTATCGCCTATGATGAGGAAAGAAAAACTCTGAGGCTTAGGAGTTGGACAGGTTTCTGAGGTTTTTAGGATAGGCTATGTTTGTGACCGATACTTGGCTTGAGGGGTTATGTTGGGTTTTAGTTTGACAGGGGTTTCATGGCTTGAAGTTCTGTTTCTTTTCTTGACAGTAGGCAGGTTGTTATGCTTTTTGAACTTGGTTTATCAGCTTGGATGGGTTGTAGGCAGGTGGTGAGTTTTGGTCGTGTTTGATGGCTCTTTAGGGTGAAGCCTGGGTTCTGCAGGTTTTTAACTGGTTTATCACTTCTATTCTGTCTTTTGAGTTGTGTTTTCAGGTTTTTTGAGGCTTGGGTTTTGAGGTGTTTCAGGTTATGGTAGTGCAGTGTATGGTGAGGCAGGATTGTGTGTTTTGTATATTTCCCTTCTAACTGTGTTGTACTGGCTTTTGAGGTTGAGCTGATGCAGTAGGTTTTGTGTTTTTGGTTGATTGTTGTAGGTTATGCTTCAGTGTGTTATGTTGTTGGACTTAACAAGGTTTGAGGTTGTGTTTGATGGTGGTTCAGGTTTGATGGTTTTAGTGATTCTGAGTTTGTATATTTCTCTTCTCTCTATCCTCACCTCTGAACTGTCTTTTGGATTATATCTTTTTTCTGTCTTGCTTCCCTCTAGCCTAAAACCTGCCTATGCTGCTTTATCTCTCTTCTTCTCACTTTTCAGTACAGTTTAAAGAATTTAATAATGCTTATTTCTGTACTTTCTGAAGGGGCCTTTGATGGGAAGTGATGATTAAGATCTTAGCTTGCATAACACACTACTTGACTGCATCCTCTTTATCTCTTTTTTGACAGTTTTGTGTGCTTTTACTGATATCTTCCAAAATCTTTTATGACAGCCTTGGCACTTTGTGATATCTTTTCCAAAATCTTTTTATTGGCAGCCTTGGGTAGACTTATACTTTTGACAGTAAATTGCTCTTTTGCTTTTGATAGAAAGTGGAATTGGATTTTCAATTTGACTTGGATTTGAACTATGCAGTTTGAACCTTGGAATTCATGCATTTGACATTTTAAAAATTATGCATTTTGACATTTTCCATTTATGATAAAAATCTTCCC
This sequence comes from Vicia faba, assembly GCA_948472305.1. NCBI lineage: Eukaryota > Viridiplantae > Streptophyta > Magnoliopsida > Fabales > Fabaceae > Vicia > Vicia faba. The sequence continues at coordinate 398,716,405 of OX451737.1, read as the reverse complement.
TCTTTGTGAACCGGGAGAAATCCCGTGATTTGCAGAGAGGGTCAACTGATCCCAGTCAGTGGCCTCTAATGATGAGCAAATTTTAACTGTCTCTTTTAATTTCAACTGCTTTCTGACTTTTCTTCTTCTTTTTGCAGATAAAAATGGAGCACCGGAGCGAAGTGAAGAATGAAGAATTAGAAATAGGATAGCTTTTTATTTTATTTAATATTTAAATTAATGTATATTATTGTTTGTAATTTAAATTATAAACAACAATTTGTACAAATAATTCAAATATCAATAAAATCTAAATTATCCAATTAATTCTAATTTTCTTTATTGTTTATTTATTTATTTAAAACTCTTTGAATTAAAACAATTGAAAAATAAATTTCAATCATTCAATTTTAGAATAATAAATAACTTAAATAAAATCAATATTGATCAATTAAACCTGTCTCTTCCAATATCCAAAATAAAGCAGTAGTTAACCCAAATAGACTGATCAAACGCATTCCTTTGCCATAAACACTGTGAATCCAATACTGCACATATCTTTTGACTGGTGAATTCAAACCAATTGCCTCCTCTTACTGATTAAATTATGAACAATGCAAATTCAACTCGAATCTCGGAATAAACCGCAAAGTACTGTGGAATTTCAACCTTTCTGAGAATATGCCCGTAAAACCCTAACTCCTGATTAAATGCCAAATAACGCTCGCCTGATCAAAACTGAGCCAAAATCAACCAAAACCCTAAGCCAACTGTATGAAACAATCCAGAGCTCTGAAAATCAGTAAAAATCCTAATTTCGCTTGACTGTCAAGAAAAGTCCGTTTGTCCGATTCTTGAGCCAGTTTGAAAAGTCAGGAAAGGCTGAAGCTGAGATTGCTTGTGAAAAAACGCGAGGGCAAATTTTGGGGTACAACACCACTCTACTGATCTCTAAGATGGATCCCATCAAGTACATATTTGAGAAGCCAACTCTCTCCAGAAGGATAGCCCGATGGAAAATGATCCTAAATGAATATGATATCCAGTACACTACACAAAAAGCAATCAAAGGAAGTGTGTTGGAAGATCCTTTGGCACATCAAGTTGTGGATGACTACCAATCCATGAACTTTGAATTCCCGGACGAGAATATCATGTTGATTGCGGATTGTGAAAAACCTGGACTGTATGAAGGACCTAAGAAAGGATCCCGATGGACTATGGTTTTTGATGGAGCTTCCAACGCACCGGGTAACAGGATTGAGGTTGTGATCATTTCTCCCGAAGGTTTCCATACGCCTTTTACTGCCAGAATTTGCTTCGACTATACCAACAATATGGTCGAGTATGAAGAATGCACCCTAGGTCTTAAAGCTACTATTGACTTAAGAATCAAATTCTTAAGTGTATATGGAGACTCAACTTTGGTCATCATTCAAGTTAAAGAAGAGTGAGATATAAAACATTTAAATCGTCCCTTACCAAGAGCTTATGTTAACCTTGATCCTGTACTTTGAAGAGGTAACCTTTGAACACATTCTGGTGGAAGAAAATCATATGGCAGATGCTTTAGCTACCATGTCTTCTATGTTCAAAGTCATATGGGACAACAAAGATCCCCGAATTACTGTCGAAAGATTTGACGAACCAGTGCACTGCTATGAAATTGACACTGATGGTGTAGAGGAGAAGCCTTGGTTTTGTAAAGTGAAAAGATATCTAGAAGCTCAAGAGTATCCTGAAGGGGCATCATCCAACGAAAAGAAATTCCTAAGAAGGTTCTCAACCAATTTTTTCCTGAGCAATGGGATCTTATACAAGCGCAACCATGATTCAATTCTACTATGTTGTATGGACAAGAAGGAAGCAGAGAAGATTGTGGAGGATATACATGAATGTACTTTTGGTACTCATTCTAGCGAACATGCTATGGCCAAGAATATTCTGAGTGCTGGTTACTATTGGTCGACCATGGAAACCGATTGTCACCACCACTCGAGGACTTGCCATAAGTACCAAATTTATGCTGATAAAGTTCACGTGCCTCCAATCACCTTGAATGTCATGACTGCTCCTTGGAAATTTGCAATGTGGGGCATTGATATGATCGAAGAAATCAATCCTACTGGTTCTAACGGACATTGTTTCATTCTTGTTGCCATTGACTACTTTACCAAGTGGGTTAAAGCAGCTTCATTTGCCTCGGTTACCAAGAACGTTGTGGCCCGGATCATCAAGCATAACTTCATCTTCCAGTATGGTATCCCTGAGAGGATCATCATTGACAATGGCACCAATCTTAACAATGCCATGATCACTAAACTCTGCAAGCAGTTCAAGATCAAACATCACAACTCTTCACCATACAAGCCTAAAATGAATGGCACACTGGAAGCCACCAACAAGAACATAAAGAAAATTGTGCAAAAGATGGTTGTAACCTATAAAGACTGGCATGAAATGCTACCATTTTCTCTTCATGGCTACCGTACTTTGGCACGAACATCAACTAGGGAAACCCCTTTCTCTTTGGTGTATGGCATGGAAGTTTTTCTGCCTGTTGAAGTTCAGCTTCCTTCTCTAAGGATTATGAAAGAAGAAGACTTAGATGAAGATAAATGGATTCAAACAAGTTTGGATCAGTTGAATTTGATTGGTGAAAAAAGGCTTGCTGCTGTTTGTCATGGTCAGATGTACCAGAAACGCATAATCAAAGCTTTCAACAAGAAGATCAAGCATCGGGTATACCAGGTTGGTGACTTGGTAATAAAGCGCATAATTCTACCACAAGGTGATCCCAGGGTCAAACAGACTCCTATCTACGAAGGGCCATTTGTTATTAAGAAAGTATTCTCGGGCGGCGCTATGATGTTAACCACTAAGGATGGCGAATATTTCCCGCACCTTGTGAACACGGACATAGTCAAAAAATACTACGCACAAGAATGAACGGCTAGGTTGACATACCTAGTAAAAAATAAGGGCATCCCGGCAAACCAAAAGGGTTCGGGAAAAAGTAAGGGATATATACAAAAGACTGTACACCCGACAAGTCGAAAACCTAAAAAGGCGGCTTGGGCAAAAAAGGGTATCCTCGTGGACTGAAAACCCAAAAGGGAGGTCCATGCAAAAGTTATGGATTAAAAGCGTACGACTATGTTCCGTTCGATCACTTACAATCAGCTTTATTACCAAGGTCAAAGGTTCAAATGGTACAAGATAAGTGCAATCAACTTCTTCTGACAGCAAGGGTTAAGATATTCAAAGTCATAGGGGAAATAGCAGAGTTGGAACCCAATGAGATCACTTCCACATAGCTATACATTTTGTTTTCACTTTATATTATTTTCATTTCACGACGACTTCCTCTTATTAGGATTCCCGTCTCTTTGTACAAAATCGCTTGTTTATAGGCAAATTATCAATACAAATATACTTTAAAGTCCAGACTTTTTGTTTTTCTGTTTTGTTTGCAAAAACGTCCAATGACTAAAATTGAATGAACATCTGCATATGAACATGATTAACCGTTAACAAATATATACATAAGAACATGAATAAACATTTACTCAAAACTCTAGGAGCTGGGATGACACTCAAGCTGTCCATGAATCCCCACAAAATCCCTTTCATAATGTCATCCCCAGTGAAGTCACCAGAGACACTTTTATTATATTACCCCTATAGAGTAGTCTTCATAAATAAAAGATGCATTCCCTGTATTCTCCATGGCAGACCACTCTAGCAAATAAAAGAGTATAATCTTTTTCTCGTCAATATCACCAACCTACGAAGTTCCCATTAGTATAATGCATGGAATTTCTATCCCCCACCTGAGTTTGGTCCTCCAAAACTGAGAAGGAAACCTTGCAGAGTCCATTTCTTTAGCAAATTCAATTTCCCCAAGAGAGTTGGTTTCCCCAGCACAACACTTCTCCATCAACAAGGGTTTATTTACCCAACAGGGTTTATTTCCCCAACAGACTACAAATTCCCCGTCTCGAGTATACTCCTCAGAATGCTACAAATCAATGACAAAATTCTTCTCCCTAGTAAAATTGCCACTATTCCCAGAGACTTGCTGCAAAACCTGGAATCTGACCAGATACTAGTTAACTCTATCCTCCCCATATGAGTCAGAAGTCTATCCATCTCTTTTATCCCCAGTCATGGTATATAAGAATTAAACTCCCCAATAGAGCAACAAACGACCAATGTTCCTAAACTTTACGAAAATTAATACATCCCCTGCAGATTTTCCTCAAACAAGTAACCAGAAATCCCCTGTGGAAGCATTCTAGACAAGATCGAAGATACGCACACTCTTTATCCCTATCAATAGTCAGGGATTTATTGCCCAGACAAAGATACATCACGGGCTTACAAATACATTTTACATTCATACATCATACCACATGCATACGAAATGCATATAACACAAACTCATCTATTTTGAGAACATCCTTATGCAATGCATTTCATACATCATGACATTGCATACAACTAACTCTTTACCTTTTCAGGAAAGATTAATCAACAGATGAATATCATCAACAATTTTCAACAGTTCCAGATTAATTCCTGAAACAAGACAGGGAAAATATCTACATGATGGATACTCCTTTCAAACATCTGCTGGCTCAGATTAAATCGACTAAAGATTTATTATGATACTTCTCTCAATAGACCTTTTTCTGGCTCATATTAAATCAACCAAAGATTTATTCTGATGCTTCTCTCAGTTAAAGATTTAAAGACCTCTGCTGGCTCATATAAAATCGACCAAAGATTTATTTTGATACTTCTCTCAGTAGACCTTTTGCTAGCTCAGATTAAATCGACCAAATATTTATTCTAATACTTCTCTCAGTTAAAGATTTAAAGACATCTGTTGGCTCAGATTAAAATCGACCAAAGATTTGTTCTGATACTTCTCTCAATAGACCTTTTCTGGGTCATATTAAATCAACCAAAGATTTATTCTGATCCTTATCTCAATTAAAGATTTAAAGACCTCTGCTGGCTCAGATTAAATCGACCAAAGATTCATTCTGATACTTCTCTCAATAGACCTTCTGCTGGCTCAAATTAAATCGACCAAAGATTTATTATGATGCTTCTCTCAGTAGACCTTTTTCTGGCTTAGATTAAATCGACCAAATATTTATTCTGATACTTATCTCAGTTAAAGATTTAAAGACATCTGTTGGCTCAGATTAAAATCGACCAAAGATTTATTCTAATACTTCTCTTAATAGACCTTTTTCTGCCTCAGATTAAATCGACCAAAGATTTATTCTGATACTTCTCTCAGTTAAAGAAAAAAATACATATGCTGGCTCAGATTAAATTGACCAAAGATTTATTCTGATATTTCTCTCAGTAGACCTTTTTCTGGCTCAAATTAAGTCAACCAAGGATTTATTCTGATACTTCTCCTAGTTAAAGTCGAGCGTAGGCTTAGTCTAATTTCTATATCAACAGATACTTTGGATGGAATCTATAAGCCCATCTCTGACAACTTTCTGTCACCTCTCTAAATGGCATCTCTAAGCCCATTCTCGACATAATCAATAAGTAGTTTACTTCGTGCACAGGCAAGTGCAAATTTCTGGGCACTTAAGTGTTCAATCGTCTTATACCCTTAAGTCACGAATGGTGAACAAGCAAATCTAAATCTTCAGGTTTAAGAATATTTAACAGGGGCAACTGTTGTACCATAAAATTTCCCTCTTTATTCTCAAAACATTTCTCAAAAAAGATCTCAAATGCTCAAGAAGTCTCAAGGGTTTAATTAGACAAGCTCACCTCTTAAGAACTGAGCCTCCAAATTATGGTTTTGGTTTTTTCAAGGAAAATTGGACTTTTGATGCCTCAAATGACTTTCATGGTTCATTATAGGTCTCCAAGATTTCTCATACCAAGTTTCAAGTCTTGCATCCCAAAGTTCCTCAGTCAATTGCTCAGATGGCTGAAAGTCAGTTGTATTGGGTAAAAAGTCAATTATGGTTAATATACAGTCAAGCTTCATGATTTTTGGCCAACATAAACATTTTGAAGTCATATTCATCAATTGATCAAGTATTGATCACAATTCTTCAAGAAAAGCATTCAAATCATCAAAGGGGCAAAATTGTCAAAATTAAGGTTTTGATTGAGAATGACTGATCAGTGATTTTTGACCTAGTACATGACCTAATGATTTTAAGAATGATATCAAGGATTAAAACACAATAGATTTACCTAATTTCATGTCTCAAATCATTTCTCAAGATCAATGGATTGATAGTTGAAATTTAATCAACAGATGAAATGTCAACTGATACACAAAAAGTCAAGTTTCACTTTTTGGTCAACATTACATTTCAAAGATCAAGATTCATCAAGACATTCGAAAATATCAAACTTGGTCAACAAGAATCAAGAAAGTCAAGAAATTCCACAAAAAGTCAAAGTTTTCAATACTTCAAAAAATTCGAAGTGTTTTTTAACCTTGTTAATTTTTGTACTTCATGACAATTTTTCATCAAGATGCAAGATGATTCAAGGAAAAATTTCAACATGAAAGTTTTAGATCTTGATAAATTCTAAAACTTTGTCCCTTAGGGTTCATGTCCAAAAATTTCTTATATTTTAAGATATAATCCCATAAAGTTATGACATTTTTCATAAAACATTTAGTGAAAATTTTAGCAAGTTTAGGCAAATTTTTTACCTAACTTCTTGACCAATTTTCACCTAGTCCCAAGATAATTTATCCAAATTGGTCAACATTAAGGTTATAGAAAAATTTTCAAGCTTTCTAAAATGTCCAAGAACTTGAAGAGATCATTTTTTAGCTAAGAGTTTCGAAGAAAAGAAGTTGGGCATCCATTCTTGAATTATAGGTCATTTTCATGAAGAACACTTGAACAAATCTCAAGCCATGATGCATAAATCTTGCTTTGCAGGCTTCTAACTTGAAAATAACTCCATAATTAATTGTTTATACAACTGATTGGGCCATTGTCCAAGCGTTTGAGTCATTGTCCAAACGGTTATTCCATTTAAGGAACAAAGTTTACACTTCCATTTTAGAAAAATGACTTTAATCATAATGTCAACTCTCCTTGAGCCCATACATTGTTGCTTCTGACTCCAAAATATTTCAAAGTAAGAAGAACAATATTTACAACCTCTTAACCACCCTGCAAGCTCTTATACTTCCCATTGAAACCATAAATTTCAACTTTGCTTCAAAAACAAGTTTCAATACAAAAACATGTGATCTCTTGTTTCTGATCCCTTCAAGCTTCAAAACCTCTTGCCTATAAATACACAAGTCATTTGCAACCTAATGGAAAAATTTACAAGCCTTGAAGCACCCTGAAACTCCCCGAAACTTAGAACTTGCACCAAAATATCCATTGTTGCAATTTCTAGCCAAAAACTCCAACCTCATAATCCACTCGTGCATTTTCCCTCTAAATCATTCTCAAAGCTTCCTTACATCAAATATAACTCATCCTCACCCCCGTTTCACAACTGTAACTTTATCTTCATCATCTTCCAAATTCAAAAACTCAACTCTGCAATTTGACTTCTCTGGCACGAATCAGACACTTTCAGCACAAAGTAAGAGTTGCACTAGCTTCCTAGCAGTCCAGTAAAGTTATCCAGATCATCACCACACTTCCATGGTTGCTCAAACTCCATACACGATTTCTAGTTGAGGTAAGTTTTCTCAACTTTGAACTCTCTCTACAAGCATCATAAATGGTTACTTTGTGAATAAAAAATGTGACATCATAGCCCTGAAGCTAATCATGCCCTTAGATTTCATTTATGTTGCCTGAGTGATGCGAATGTTGAAGATGAACTTTCTGAAAAAATTAGGTTTTTTTGTGTACCAGTAAAATTCTCATTCATCTTTGATTTATAGCTCACGGAATTTATATGGTTGATTTTGTATTGAAAAATAGAGTAAGTTTCATGTTTATACTTTTGCAAATGGTTCAGAAATGGTTGAGTTTAGAAATTCAAAAATGTAACAATGGGGATGCTGGCGCAAGGAAGAAGATGAAGTTACATTTAGAAACAAGCTTGTAATATATTTATTAGTTGTTGTTCTATAAACAGATGAAAAAACCACCCCAGTGACAGAGAGAGCGTGCGTAAGGCATTGAACTATAGGGACCTGAGTCCGATCCCCAGTGGTACCCTTTTGCTTTTTAATATTTTCTTATTTCAGGTTCCATGCTTACAAGCTACGCGCGTGTATGATATGTCCTCATCTCATCACCATCAGATCATTGTGAAGATAGATCCAACACATTTCAATGCCAGCCTATGGTGCACTTCAAGGAGTCAGCCACATGGGATCACCAACAACGATGGGCTTCCATAATTTGGACCTTTTTCTGTTTTTGTTTTACTTTTTCTCACCCCCATTCTGCTTTTCAACATAGGCCCAACATAAATTTTATTTTTTGTATTTTTTTCAGCATCAAACAAAAACTGTTTTTGGGCCCAACGCCCCATTTTTCTTTTTAACCCCTTTTTTTCCATTTTGATACCCCAGCCTATTTTCTTTTTTATCTTCTATATTTCATTTATTTATTTATTTTTGTTTAACCCAAAAACATAAAAATATATTTTCTTAAAATAATTAAATTAAAAACATCTTAATTTAAACACTTTTTTTTGCTAATATTTATAACTAAATTTTGCTTAATTTTCATACTTTAAAATACCTTTCTAAATTAACATTAACAAATATTATTTTCTAAACAAATTAAATTAGATTTAGGTTTTGATTAAATAATTAATTAATTTCTTTTGTAAATAAAAATTAATTAGTCAACTAGGTTAATCTCTAAACCTTTTCATCAAAAACTCTAAAAGCAATTTCTTCTTCATCCCTATATTTTGTGCATAATTATTGTTGTAATTCATATTCAATGGTTTGTAATAGTAATTAGGGATTTATTTCTTTCCTCCCCCTGTTTCACAAACTTGTACCCCATTCTCAAAGCGTTGTAATAGTGTAGGACATTTAAATTCCGCAATTTATCGCTTTCCTTATTATTGATAGTAATTAGGGTTTGCATGACAAGACTTAAAATCAAACATTAGACAATCTTAATTCAAGAAAATAAACATGAAAACAAAACACTTTGCACACATGCACCTCTAGGGTAATCACTTGTTGCCTCGGATTAAAACAACCATGTCCCTCGAACGTGAGATGTTTTTAGAAAAAGATCCTTGATTAAAAGATCGTAGTCCCCTAATGACCCTTCAATGTTGCCTTCGGTAAACGATCTTATCCCTTACGACAATTGCTAAAACATCTTACAAGTTGCCTTCTATGACTGTACGAAGAACCACGCATGTCCCTCACATCCAATGATATGGCTCCCTACCAATCAATGGTAAAAGAACACTATCTAAAGGAGGAGGAAAAGAATAAAGACTTTTTGAATAGGTAGATTGCTCGTAATTGCTTGCTCACAAACAAAACCATTTCCACACTTCACACTTTCAAAAACACTTTTCAAACAAACATTTTATATACATTCTCAACGCTACGAGAATCATTACAAAATGGCCTTACATTGGCATCTTCAAAAAATCTTTCTAAACACTCATTTTCAAACAATTATTTTCAACAACAACACTTTGTATAGATTCTCAACGATACGAGAATCATTGCAAAGTTTATCGTACGAAGGCATTTTCAAAATATTTTCAAACTTACACATTCATAAAGCATTTCAAAGTGAGCTAGCGATTAAGAGCCCGTAGATAACTACGGATGAAAAGGGTGCTAACACCTTCCCTTTTCATAACCTACCCCCCGAACTCAAGAAAATTCTGAAAAAGGTCTTTCCTGTTCTTTTCACCGTTTCCTTTTTTGGATAAAAGAAAAATCGGTGGCGGCTCTTGCTATCCGCAACATTTACGATCAAACGCAAACACCCAAGTCACTTCTCCCATCGTATCACACCATGATGATGGCTAAAGCAGAACCAGTTGATTTGGATGAAGCCATGAGCAATTTGAATTGGTGTGAAGCCATGAAAGAAGAACTCAGAGGTATTGAGAAGAACAAGACCCGAGAGCTTGTCGAGAGAACAAATAAGAAACCAATTGATGTGAAGTGGATTTACAAGGTGAAACAAAGGCTAAAAGGTGAGATTGCGAAGTATAAAGCAAGATTGGTGGCGAGAGGTTTTCTACAAAAACCTGGTATCGACTTCGAAGAAGTATATGTTCTTGTTGTGAGGTTAGAAACAATCAAAATTGTTGTTTCGGTAGCAGCATATAGAGGATGGAAGATGCATCAGTTGGATGTAAAGTCAGTATTTTTGAATGGTTCATTGAAAGAAGAAGTCTATGTTACTCAACTACCAGGATTCAATGTCAAAGGGCATGAGTCAAAGGTATATAGATTAAGGAAGGCTCTCTATAATTTGAAACAAGCCCCTAGAGCTTGGAATAAGAGAATAAATAGCTTTCTGATTGAAGCAAGTTTCACAAAGTGTATCTTTGAACATGGAGTGTATGTAAATGATATCAACAGTGTCAGTCAAATCATTTTATGACTCTATGTTGATGACTTACTCATTACAGGAGCAAACGAAGCTGAGATAATGGAGGTAAAGTCGAAATTAACGCAGGAATTTAAAATGTCTGACTTAGGGAATCTCTCATATTTCCTAGGTATGGAATTCAAAGATACTGAAGAAGAAGTATTCTTGCATCAAACGAAGTATGCTCAAGATATTTTGAAGAGGTTTAAAATGAGCAATTGTAATGAAGTTGTCACTCCGTTAGAAACTTGAGCAAAGTTGAAAAAAGAAACAAATGAAGAGTTTGTATGTTCGACCCTTTACAAACAAATCATTGAATCCTTGAGATATTATTGCAATAGTAGGTCAGATATCTGCCAAAGTGTAGGATTCTTGAGTAGATTTATGGAGAAACCACAAAAGTGTCATCTCATCGCAGTAAAGAGGGTGTTAAGATATATAAAGGGAACAATTGAGTATGATGTGTTGTTACTAAATAAGTCAAAAAACAATACAGATGTCGAAGTTCATGGATACACTGACTCAGATTTCAGTGGAGATCAAGACGAAAAGAAAAATATTGCAGGCTTCATTTCCATTATCAAAGGTGCTCTAATCTCCTATAGTTCAAGGGAGAAAAGAATTATGGATTTGTCATCGTGTGAAGCAGAATATATGGTTGCATCATATGCTGCATGCCAAGCAGCATGGATCGAAATGTTACTTGAAGAACTCAGGATAATGAAATCTAAGAAGATGAAGTTGTTTGTCGACAACAACTCAACTATTAACTTGACGAATCACCCAGTGTGTCATGGTCGAAGTAAGCACATAGAAATAAGTATCATTTTTTGAGGGATCAAGTCAACAAATAGAAGTTGAAGATAAAGCACTGCAAGACAGAAGTACAACTAGCTGACATATTTACCAAACCTTTGAAGAAAGTCAGATTAGACGAGTTAAAGAGAAGCATCATGATGGAAAGTCTCGAGGACATGAATTAGGGGGTGTGTTAGAAAGTATAATTCTTGTTCAGTCGAACTGTCGAAAGATATATGGTGTATGTCGAATAGCTAGTTGAATAGGTTGCAAGTTATATTCGACATAGTCGAAGAGTCGAATACAACAACTATTACAGTATGACGAAATGTAGTTTGGGCTATAGCTTATATAGTCGGATTGAGTCTAGGCTTTGTAAGTCTATATAAAGGGATGTGTAGTTTGTAACACTTAATGCAATTACCACATCAATAACAAATGGAGTTAGAAATAATAACAAATTTTCAATCTCTCTCTCTTTCTCTTTCTTCTTCTCCTTCCTTTATCAATCCTCTTTCTTAAAAATCCTTTGTTTCAACAAGATTTAGTATCTCACTCCATTTCTATTATATATTTTTAGATAGTTCGAGGAAAGATAAAGGTAAGGGTGAGATGATCTAAAGGCCAGAAGACGTTACTGTTTATTTTGTCCCACTGTGTAGTGCTCTAGAGTTTTTGTATTAATATATTTTGAGAAACATATACTAAATTTAATGTAAAAATTCGATTTGTAGATGTATCAATGTGTCATCTAGACACGTATGTATGTTCTGAGTAACATATATAACAATTAGTATAATACAATTCTAGAAAATATTATGTCGGGGTCTTACAACCATTAACGCATAAAAACTTTGCAAATTTCTGTGTTTGGTGAAACAACAAGGATGAAAGGATTGGTTTTGCGATCCAAAAAGAAGTAGTGGCGCATCTTATAGTCCGCTTGTTTTCTATTTTTGGATTGACTTAATTTTTCATATTAATTAAATTATTGATAACTGAATTCACTATTGTTTATAATTCACATTGGTTTTCTTAATGTCATTGATTCATAAAGTAGTATGATTTGAAAATAACTGATAGTAATATGGGATGGTTTAAGATGGCAACAGACATGAAATTGACTTCATTTACATGAGTTCCTATATTAGCTTTACTCACGCACCATAAGCCCCAAACTAAATAACTAATAGATGTTTATGTCACATACGATGCAGTTCCTTTCAGAAATACAGAACGGATAACATTTGATCATTTGGTGTCTATGAAGAAGCTTAATGAAAAAGCACTAGTAAGAGTTCTATGTGACGACCAAGAGATTGAACTCATTATTATTCTCCAACCTTTGAGTTTTATATATATATATATATATATATATATATATATATATATATATATATATATATATATATATATATATATATATATATATATATATATATATATTGATCCACTATGTACTATGTGCTACACCAAAAAATAATATTATTCTCAAGTTTCTAACACAGATGGCATATTTCATGTCTATTCACATTATAATGACCTTGCTTTGGATATGTTTGTTATGTATTGTTCTTGTTCATTGCATGCTCTCCGATAAGTTTTGCTTATTGTTTTTATTGTCCTATGTATTTTACTATTTTGTTATACTATCAAGAAATTTTGTTATATTATCATGAAAGTCTGAAATTGAGTATAATGCTATGTTGGCAAAGTTTAGAGTTCATCACTATAAGTCTATAATGGATGTAACTCCTATATCTAATCATTATGTATCATTTTGAGATTTTTTTTTTGGAATAATCATGTATTAAAAAATAATTTCGCAAATAATCATGTTTTAGAAAAAATTACACAAATAACTATGTTTCAGAAAACTCTTTAAGGGAGGAGTCATCTCACTTGGCGCCTACACCTAATTTTTAAGGGGAGGCGCCATCTCACTTGGCGCCTAAGTGTTAAAGCCTTATCCTAAGCCAAGTGAGATGGCGCCTTAGTGCATTTGCAAGACAAATTTCGCGTTTTTTTATTTTAAATACAGTGCGTTACGTATTCGATATAGGATCAACAAAATTGACTTTTTATTTACAAAATATGATTACACACATAACTATTACATAAAAAAACAGATTAATCAGTGGTCCCCCGGAATCCGGTAATGACCCTCGGTTCCGCATCCCCGTCCTCGCCTTTCCCGTGCTGGGTTTCGTCGCGTTTCCTGCTGTGGCAGGATCGATGGCCCAGCGAAGTCAATGCGTTCCAGATCCATGAAATCAGTCAGATCTCCATATCTAGAAGATCCGATTTGGTACAGTCGGTTACCCTTACCCTCAAAGTTTGGTCGTGTTGGTGGTGGGTGGGGTTCCATGGTTGGCCTGTAGCACTGGTCGTCTGAGTACGGGGGATAGAAAGGAAATGGATCTTGGGGTGTTTGGTATTGAGGATGTTGTGGTTGATGGTAAGTTGGGTCGGTTGGTTCATAATCTTCGGACAATCCCATATCAGGGCTAAGGTTGGATGTTGAGGGGCCCATATTGGGATATGCAGAAGACTGAAATTGTGTGTGGGGTATGCGGGTGTGTTGGTATTGTGATTGAAATTGTGATTGGGTGTGAGGCATATGGGGGTATTGGTACTGAGGTGGTGATTGTGGTTGGTTGTGGGGCATATGGGTGTAATTGTATTATGGTGGTGATTGTGGTTGGGTGGTTGTGGTTCTGTTTCGTCGGGGGATTGGTGGGACGTTGATGTGTGTTAGGTTTGTTGTTGGGGAAATGAGGGTTGTGCCCATTGTGTTCGTGGGTCAACCAAATACCTTAGATGAGACAAGTGCATTTCATGGGCACTAACCGATCTGTACCAAGATAAATACTGATCTGTGTGTCGCATATTACCATGGTTGAGGAAAACTGGGAATTGCAATACATGTCGGTGACGCCTCTGCCACATCTTACACCATTCTGGAGCAAAGTCTTTCCAGTTGGTAAGACCATATTGGATATCGACTCTTTTGAGATGCCACGGGGACAAACAAGTCGGATCACTGGGTATCTCTTGATGCATTTCAAACTGCATCTTTACACGGCCGTTGTGGTGCATCTCCATAACATTGAACTGTATGATTGCAGTCTTTGCGCTCCAAATTGCTGCATCCTCGGGGTTTGGTTCATGGCCCAAACCCAAATATGGTCTCCAGATAAACTGTAGATAAAATTAAATTAGGTTTATGAAAACATAATATATAAATAATTTAAAAGTAGAAAAGTTGAAAGGTACGACGTACATCATCCGGGCCAAGGTGATCCAATAGATTGTGGTATAGTGCGACATTGAATCTTGGATTCTTGCCGTAATCCATACCCCTCACGCAATACCTAAAGGAAATAAAAAATATTTTATTTTTATCATATATTTGGTGAAGAGATGAATAGTAATAAATGATATAACTTGATGACTTACTTTGTTGCATATGGGAAAACGAATGTGTTGTTGTTGACGGGGTTTAGGGACTCCATCCTCCACCAACCCCAGGCTTGAAGTAAAAAAGCGCAGCCATAAAATGTACATTTTTCCTTGATTTCATTTTTACACAAGGAACTTTATAGATGGGCTAAAACAGTAGAACCCCAACTATACTTTCTAGTTTTTTCGAAGTCACTAAGTAAATTTAAATACATAAAATTTACACTATTTCCCGTACTTTCAGGAAATAAAAAGGTTCCAAATAGTATCATTATATAAGTTCTAGCTTTTATCACCTTAGCTAGCTCGGAGGAATTTTCGTTCAATTCCAGAGTCGCATAATGATTTTTTAGCTCAGTTAGTAGTATACCCTGACCTCTCGCACCACCACCTTCAACCATATCCCTTCCTAACAATTCTTCACACAGAGAATTAGGTTGTTGAACCGACCCGTTAATCGCCTTATCGTCGACAGGGAGACCCAATAACATGTACACGTCCTCTGTGTGACAGTACATTCACCTATTGGTAGATGAAATGTATGGGTCTCTGGTCTCCACTTTTCTAACAATGCAAGTATGAACTTTGAATCAATTGGGAAGTTGGAGATCTTTATAACGTTTCTGAAACCTGCATAATCGAGATATGGTATGATCAACGGGTCGGGAGAAAGGTAGTTGTGTGACCAGATTCTGAATCTTTTAGTATCCTAAGTTAATAGTGTAAAAGGTGTAAGAGTAGGTAATTAAGATGAACAAAGCATTACTAGAAGTATGAAAAATGTATAAGTATAAAAGAAACTTACAAATGTCGCAATGTTGTCCCTTGTGCCTCTGTGAGAATCTCCCATTGTGAGAAGAGCCATTGTTGAAAATGCCTGAGATTATGAAAGAGTTTGAAATTGTAAGAGATTATGAAAGAGTTTGTACCAGAGAGTGAGACGATTGTGGATGCGAGAGAAGTATGTAATGCTCTATATTTATAGGCAAAAAAAATTCATAGAGTAAGTGAGGTGGTAGGTGGGTGCATGCATGCATGATAAGTGTCACTCTTGCAGTGTAGGTGTAGGCTATGTGGCAGCCTTAGAGAAGGCATCCCTGCATGCATGTAACACGATTGGACATGAAAGGAGGCGCCATTAGACTTGGCGAAAGAGTACAAAAATGAAAGGTGTCGCCATCCCTGTTGGCGAATAAGAGGTGGCATGGGTTGCAGTGTAGGCGCAGGTTAGGTGACAGCCTTGGAGAAGGCATCTCTGAATGCATGTAACACTATTGGATGTGATGGGAGGCGCCTTAGAGGTTGCAGTGTAGGTGCAGGCTACGTGGCAGCCTTGGAGAAGGCATCCCTACATGCATGTTGGTTAATTCAAATTCAGTACAACCTATTTAATCTTACATTTATCAAAACAGCCATACACTTAATCTCTCAAACACTAGAACATTCAAAAATTCCAGCAATTAACTCATAAACTTCAAACCTTCGAACCTTCAAACCTTCAAACAGTCATACACAATGGCCTCTGCACCCCAATATGTGATCAGTGCACATTTCAATGGTGAGACATACATTTGTCCCACCTCTCGGTTTTTGTTTAGAGACACTGAGAACATCTGATTTTGTTTAAATAGGAAAGTTAATTTCTTGTACTTCAAAAAACGATTGGAGGCCAAACTTGGACGAGGCCCCGTGACACAAATATTTTATCAGAATTCGGTTTTTTTTGTAACAACCAAATAATATTTTATAAGGTTGAGGTTCAAGATGACGAGGACCTTCAGAATATGTTTTCCAGTCATGAGTATTCTGGGTACGACTCTATTGAGTTGTACATTATGTTGCGGTAGCCTCAGCTGTCACAAGTGGTTGATCCTTTGGAGACCGAACAAGCAGAAGTAGATGTCGTTGATGAAGAAGAAGAAGATGACGAGTTGGAGTTTGATGAAATGTTCAATGATGATTCTGAAGACGATGGGATACCTGGTATTCCTGCAAACGAGATCTACACACCACCTCCGCACATGACAAACTTCAACATGGGCGAAGATGAACCGTCTTCTGATTTATTTTTCAATTCGTATATGTAGTCGGGTGAAAAATTTAAAGAGAAAGACAAATTTCATAACAGTGAAGAATGTATTAGAGCCATCAAAAAATTTCACATGCTCAACTCGGTCGATTTTAAGGTGGACCGTGTAAATCCAGAAAGGTACAAGATCAAGTGTGTCCACCCTGATTGTATGTTCAAGCTCACTGCATCATACAGATTAAGAGGTGATTGTTGGGTCATAGGTTCCATGTCTACCCACACTTGTGTCAGTTCTACTCAATCACAGGATCATCGAAAACTTAATTATGATCTTATTTGTCCAGAAATCCTACCACTCGTGAGCAATAATCCATCATTGAAGGTGAAAACCATAATCTCCCACATCACTACGGTATTTAACTATACTCCATCTTACTGAAAGGCGTGGTTAGCAAAGACCAAGGCAATTGAAAAGGTATATGGAAACTGAGAGGATTCATACCAAGAACTTCCTCGCTACCTAAATGCACTCCAGACTTATTCTTCGGGTACTGTTTACATTCTGAAAGCAGTGCCAGCATACGCCCCAGATGGTAGTCAACTCAACGAAAATGGAATATTCAGTCGAGTGTTTTGGGCTTTTCAACCTTGCATCACAGGGTTTGCATCATGAAAACCAATTATACAAATTGATGGGACTTGGTTGTATGGGAAATACAAAGGCACGCTATTGATGGCAGTTGCACAAGATGGCAACAACAACATTTTCCCAATTGCCTTTGCCGTAATCGAGGGGGAGACTGGTGGTGCTTGGAGCTTTTTTCTCAAAAATCTGCGAACACACGTGGCTCCTCAACCAGATCTCTGTTTGATCTCTGATAGACATGCATCCATTGAAAGTTCATACAATAATCCTGCAAACGGTTGGCATGACCCTCCTTCTACGCATGTCTATTGCGTTAGACATATCATCCAAAATTTCACGAGGGAGATCAAAGACAAAACACTTAAGAAAGCGGTTGTGAATGCGGGATATGCATTGACACAACCTGCGTTCAAATATTATCGCAACGAGATCCGTTTGTCAAATCCGGGAGCCGGTAGGTGGATCGATAATATTCTGGTAGAAAAATGGACTAGGTCATACGACAATGGACAAAGATGGGGCCACATGACAACAAATCTAATTGAATCGATGAATGGGGTATTCAAAGGCATACGAAACCTCCCGGTCACTGCTTTGGTTAAATCAACATATTTTAGGATGGCTTCGTTGTTTGCCAAAAGAGGTGAAATATGGAATGCTGTGTTGCAATCTGGACAACTATGGAGTGAAAGCTGCATGAAGTACATTAAGGCAGAAAGTGCCAAAGCCAACACTCATATGGTTATACGGTTTGACCGACACAACCACAACTTCATTGTCAAAGATACAATTGACCACAATGAGGGCAAGCCAAGACAAGAATATAGGGTTGTACTACCTTCCCGTTGGTGTGATTGTGGCAAATTTCAATCCTTTTGTATGCCTTGATCTCATGTCATTGTCGCGTATGCCTATACTCATCAAGACGCGCTACAACTTTTGTCCCCCATTTACAAATCTGAAACGTTGCTCAACGTTTACAACAACAGCTTCCCTTTGGTAGCGAAACCAGATTATTGGCCTGCATACGACGGTGAAATAGTATGGCACAATCACCAAATGCGAAGGAATAAAAAGGGTCATCCCAAAATTAAGCGCATCACAACCGAAATGGACTCCCTTGACAAGCTGGAAATAAAGTGTGGTTTATGTCGTCAGGTCGGACACAATTGTAAAAATTGTACGAATCGGGCTACTGCCTGAACCCCATAAAAATTGTATTACAAAAAATATTTCCTTTACTATGTTGTAAACATTAGGGTTTTTCGTTAACATTATTTGTTAAAATAAACATTGCGCGAACGAGAAAAAAACACGATAAACCGTCTATGAAAGTACAACCATTAAAACAATTTCATCTGACCCATGCATCATCAACATTACGTCGCTGTCTGTTTTGACTTCCTCCAACCAAAAATTAGGTCTTCCTGTCGCAAGTGAGGTTGTTGTTCGTCTTCGCTGGATCCTTCTAATTTGTTCCCCCTCCATGATGTATCTATCTAGCCATTGCATCAACTCCCTCTTCAGACGCTCCATGGAGTGAATGTGCCAGAATTTCATTTTCATCGGAGGTTTTGTGGCGGAGAAAATAACGTAACCATCTCTGGTAAAAATCATGGGCGATGTCATGACGCAAATAAAATAGTAAAAAATAAGATAACAATGCGAGAAAGTGTGAGGAATGACGGAGAAACAGGCGAATTATTTATAAAAATAGCATTTTTCCCTAGGAGCCAAGTGAGATGGCGCCTCCTCTCACTTTTAAAGTGCATGCGCCATATCACTTGACTAAAAGAGAGAGGAGGCTCCAAGTGAGATGGCTCCTCCCTTGGGGAGTTTTCTGAAACATGGTTATTTGCGTAAATTTTTCCGAAACATGGTTATTTGCGAATTTTTTTTTAATACGTGATTATTCTAAAAAAAAATTCTCATTTTGAAATTTAACAGATTAAAACTAAATATAGAATGACAATGCATCAAATATGTTTGTTCAATAGTTTAAAGCACTTTTCTCTTGCGTCTTTTTGAAATATTGAAAGGGGTTGGCAATGTTGCACCGAACTTGTTCATTGTTAAGCATTTTTATTTTCAATTGTTTTGTGTTGTCTTTGGCAATTTGGTTGTTTATGTTGGAAAAATAATTTAAATCAAATGGATCAGAATAAATTGTGAATGGAATTATTTTTCTTATAAGTATTTCAAGCACTCTCAAATATATTTTAGAATTGAAATGCAGGAATACCCAGGATAATTCATCCTTTTATCGAGTTTGTGCAAGACTGACGAAAACTCGAATTTAGTGAAGAGTGTCTGGAATTTTAGTAAAGA
Source organism: Vicia faba (assembly GCA_948472305.1). Classification (NCBI taxonomy): domain Eukaryota; kingdom Viridiplantae; phylum Streptophyta; class Magnoliopsida; order Fabales; family Fabaceae; genus Vicia; species Vicia faba. The sequence goes on along the minus strand of OX451737.1, from coordinate 398,696,589 downwards.
GGATGTATGTTTTCTGTTTTTTGATTTATGAATCCGGAATAAAATATTTATAGGCCATATTCGTATTTTTTTACAAGATAGCGACCCTTGGTGAAACAATATCGTTTTACCAAAAGTTATAATGTTTGACCTACAGCAACATATTTTAAGAGTTGCAAGTTTTCATTCTGCAACACTTCAAGAAGTGTTTCCTTTCCAAATTCAAATGACAACTTCACTAACATATTTTCTTGTCATTTTGGAACACACTCATTATTATTAATTATTGTTAATAATTTACAACAATCTCCCATTTGTTCTAATAATGACAAGTCTAATTCCAGAATATAGAAAACAAAAGAATATTAATACAATTTAGTATCTTTCGATTTAAAACTTAACTTTAGTAAGACAATGCAAAGTCTAATCGAAATGTTAGGTAGAAATTCTTTTAAACCATTAGTCCATATGATTAGACCGATGTTACCTGACACACACTCTTTAAGGGTTCTTCGCCTACATTTCTCATCTAGCACTTTTTATGGCCATATGCTATTCTATTTCATGAATTTTTCATGAGAGAAACTCCAACTCTCACTTTGAGACAACACCATCTCGAAATTCACATAGGTGAAATTCATGTCTGTGATACGGTGGGAGAACTGACTTAGCTGTTCTGCATTTTATTGCAATTGTTGCGGATAGCAAGAGTCGCCACCGACTTTTCTTTTATCCATTAAAAGAAAGTGTGAAAAGCACAGGAAAGACCTTTGAGATATTTTCTTGAGTTCGGGGGGTAGGTTATGAAAAGTGAAGGTATTAGAACCCTTTTCATCTGTAGTTATCTACGGGCTCTTAGTTGCTTGCTAGATCACTTGAAAGTTGTTTTGCTTGAAAATGTGCTTTGTGGTGTAAATGTGTTTTGTGATGTAAGTTTGAAAATATTTTGAAATCTCCTTTGTTACGGAAAACTTTGTAATGATTCTCGTCTCTATAAGAATTTATACAAAGTGTTGATTTTGAAAATTGTTCAAAGAGATGTTTGTTTTTGAAGATGTTTTTTTGAAAGTGTAAGTGTGGAAATGATTTTAGTTTGTGAGCAAGCAACTACGAGCGTCCTACCTACTCAAATGATCTTTGTTCTCTTCCTCCTCCTTTATATGTTGTTATCTTACCATTGATTGGTAAGAATCCCCATCATTGGATGTGAAGGGATGAACGAGGGTCAATCGTATAGTCATAGAAGGAAACTTATGAGACGTTTTAGCAATTTTTGTAAGGGACTAGATCATTTACCGGAGGCAACATCGAGGGACATCGAGGGACTACGATCTTTTATCGAGGGTCTTTGCTAAAACACCCATATTCGAGGGACATGATTATTTTCCGAGGCAACAAGCGAGGTTATCCTAGAGGTTCACGTGTGTGAATATTATGTTTGATTGCATGCATTTTTATCTTTGAAATTAGGGTCTTCTAACGGTTGATTTTATCTTGCCACACACACCCTAATTACCAACAATTTATATTAAAGCGATAAATTACGGAAATTAAAGTCCTAGGCTATTACATCATTTGGGGATGGGGTATACAAATGTACAAATGGGTATTACAAGAAATAAGACCTAATTATCTATTACAACCATATTGAATAAATGTACAAGACATATGAAAAGAAATGGATTGTGTTTTGGATTTTTGTTAGGAAAATTGTTTTGACCTAATTAACCTAAAGGGATATGATTAAAAAAAAGGAAAATTAATCCTAAGTTAGAAGGAAAACAAACTAATCTAGAAATCATTTTTTAGGTTTTGTTTTTATGGAGGGCTTTTGGTTAGTTAAAATAGTTATGAAAATATAAAACAAAATAACGTAAAAGAGAGAAAAATACAAATCCTTCGACAGCATGTGTCAAAGCATGTTTCAAAACATGCTTTATATGCATCGAAGTATATCCTGTAGTTCCAAATTGAAGCATGATGTTATGAGTCGAAACATGTGTCAAAGCATGCTTATATACATCAAAGCATGTCCTTCTTTCGACCCTTTTTTCCTTTCTGTTTGGGCATGTGGAGCAGCATGGATTGAAGTCTAACGCTTTGTATCGAAGCATGTTATAATTTTTCACTCCAACATTGTTATATGGTATATACAGGTTAGTTTTTAACATATAATTGACAAGAAAGGGAGACAAGCGAAAAGGTTAGCTTCGAATGCAATGGTTATTACATGTTATCTTTGAAGATGAATCATCAATGATGCTTGAAACGAAGGGTTTAAAGTCAAGAAGACTTACCTTGAAGCTGGAATGTGATTCAAACTTAAGTTGCTGCCTTGAAGGTTCTTGGATTCGAAAGAAAAGAAAAGAGGGGTTGTGTTTGTTGGTTCTGGGTTCGAAAGAAAAGAACCAAGGTGTTGTGTTTTTTTATTATGGATTTAAGAGTTTTCTAAGGTTTCAGCCTTAGTGTTCTCTCCTCTATTTTTTCTTCTTCTCCTTTTTCTTGTCCCCAAAAGCCCCCTTAGATGTTGTGGAAACAACTTATTAATAGAAGAGTCTTGCTGGGATTTTAGGGGGGAAAACAAATGAAATTTGAACATTTTCGGTATGTTCTTTTCATGGATTTTGAGGTGCAGCTCTTATATGCTATTTTAGTGCAAATATGGGACTAGTTTAGGAGCAGCATAGCAGGACTGTTTTGCAGCAGATTTGGAGTGTTGTGGTAGCTTGGTGCAGGGTTGTTTCATAGCAGTGCAGCAGATTGCCTTTGACATGGTTTTAGACTGTTATGTGGACAGCACAACAAGCTTGGGCTTGGCAGCATGTAGAACTTTGTTTAATAAGCATCTTGAATACTTCACCTTTTCGTTTTGATCACATAGATCCACATCCTTCAACCAAACTCATCAACAGACGAAACAATATTTGTTTCCAACAAATGTGTGTCCTTTGAATGGACCACACAACCTTCGACCAAACTCAACAATAGACGAAACAATATTTTTTTCAACAAATGTGTGTCCTTTGAATGGACAACACAACCTTTGACCAGACTCAACAACAGACTAAACAATGTTTGTTTCCACCAAATGTGTGTCCTTCGAATGGACCACACAACCTGAATGTACCACTTTGAGCATGCACGATGATCTCATTGGCATAGTCAAAATGAAAGAATTTATGGATTACTTTCCTACCAGTAACCATCAGTTTATTAAGTGTTCTAAAGTTCACATGTCCAAACCTCAAATTGTAATTCAATAGTGTAGAAATTATGTGTGTTAAAGGGAGTAGAGGTGGAATTAAAGCAAGCATGAAGGAAGCCATTGCCTTGTGGATCAAAGCAAGCATGAAGGAAGTCATTACCTTGTGGACCGAAGCAAGCATGAAGGAAGTCATTGCCTTGTGGATAAAAGCAAGCATGAAGGAAGCCATTGTCTTGTGGATTGAAGCAAGCATGAAGGAAGCCATTTCCTTGTGGATCGAAGCAAGCATGAAGGAAGCCATTTCCTTTTGGATCTAAGAAAGCATGAAGGAAGCCATTGCCCAATTGAATCTTATGGATCGAAGCAAGCTTGCAGGAAGCCATTTCCCAATAGAAGCTTGTGGATCGAAGCAAACTTGCACCTCTTTCGATCAGTCATGTAGTTTGACCAGCCTGAACCAGATTTTGAATTTGACATAGTCATCTACAGCTGCACACTTTTTCTTTTATCTTCTTTGCCCTTTTGACAGTTTCCTCTTCCTCCTTTCGAAGATTCAAAAGTTCCATATTTCGACCTGATGCTTGAAAGTCCAATATAATCCATGGAAAATATATGGGGCATTAAAAATCCAATTGTACTTGTGCAAACTTGAACTTTTGAAAATCCTTGTAAGAAATGTATTGAGAGAAGAGAGGGCAAATTTTAGGGTACAATAACTGCCCATGTTCAATCTTCTTAAACGTGAAGAGTTAGATTGGCGAGTCCACTATTCGTAACTTGAAGGTACAAGTTGATTGAACACTAGAGTGCCTAAAAGTTTGCACTTCACCACGTGTTAGTTGATTGTGTAGGAAATGAGCTTAAAGATGCCATTCAGAGAGATTATGAAGAGTTGTCGGAGATGGGCTTATAGATGCCATCCAAAGGTAATTGTTGATAGAAATTAGACTAAGTCTAAGCTTGACTATAACTGGGAGAAGTATCAGAATAAATCTTTGGTCAATTTAATTCTGAATGATATGTTAGAATGGACCCGCGTTATACCGTGTTTGGAAATGTATTAGAAGGAATATGTGTAAGACTGCTTCAGGATGAATCCGTGTGGGACTATATTTGGAAATTCATGAGAAGGAACCTGTGTAGGGCTGCTTCGTGATGAGTCTAGGTGAAACTTCATCTGGAAATGTATGAGAAGGAACCTGGGTAGGGCTACTTCAGGATGAGTCCATGTAAAATTTCATCTGGAAATGTATGAGAAGGAACCTGGGTAGGGCTGCTTCATGATGAGTCCAGGTGAAACTTCATATGGAAATGTATGAGAAGGAACCTGGGTAAGGCTGCTTCAGGATGAGTCTGTGTGAAACTTCATCTAGAAATGTATAAGAAGGAACCTGGGTAGGGCTGCTTCAGGATGAGTCCGTGTGAAACTTCATCTGGAAATGTATGAGAAGGAGCCTGGGTAGGGCTGCTTCAGGATGAGTCAGTGTGAAACTTCATCTGGAAATATATGATAAGGAGCCTGGGTAGGGCTGCTTCGGGATGAGTCCGTGTGAAACTTCATCTGGAAATGTATGAGAAGGAACTTGGGTAGGGCTTCTTCAGGATGAGTCTGTGTGAAACTTCATATGGAAATATATGAGAAGGAGCCTGGGTAAGGCTGCTTCAGGATGATTCCATGTGAAACTTCATCTGGAAATATATGTGAAGGAGACTAGGTAGGGCTGTTTCAGGATGAGTCAAGGTGAAACTTCATCTTGAAATGTATGAGAAGGAACCTGGGTAGGGCTGCTTTAGGATGAGTCCGTGTGAAACTTCATTTGGAAATGTATGAGAAGGAACTTGGGTAGGGCTGCTTCAGGATGAGTCCGTGTGAAACTTCATCTGGAAATATATAAGAAGGAGCCTGGGTAGGGCTGCTTTGGGATGAGTCTGTGTGAAACTTCATATGGAATTTAGAAGGAACCCGTGTAAGATTGCTTTAGGATGAGCCTGTGTAAAGCTGCATATGGAAATTTTGAGAAGGAATCCGTGTAAGATTGCTTCAGCTGGTCGTGTAGTTAGTTGTCCTGACTTGTTTCAGGAATTAATCTCTGACCTATTTGAGATAGAAAGATAGTTTCCCCAGCTTGTTTCGGGAGTTAATCTTCAATCTGATCATGTATATAGTTGTCCTGTCTTGTTTCAAGTAATAATCTATAATCGATTGTTCATAAATAGTTGTCCTGTCTTGTTTCAGGTATTAATCCGGAACTCGCTTTTTGTTGGTCGTAGAGATAGTTGCCCTGGCTTATTTCAGGAATTAATCTCTGGCCTATTTTAGAAATAAAGATAGTTTCCCTGACTTGTTTCGGGAGTTAATCTTTAATCTGCTCATGTAGATAGTTGGCTTGTCTTGTTTCAGGTATTAATCTATAATCGGTTGTTCACAGATAGTTGTTCTGTCTTGTTTCAGGTATTAATCTGGAACCCGCTTTTTGTTGGTCGTAGAGATAGTTGTCATGGCTTATTTAGGGAATTGATCTCTGACCTTAGAGAAATGTTTGTGGTATTTTCCAAAAGAGGATTTTTGTTGATTGACTTTTTTCCTACAAGGAAGAGGATTAGTTGCATGCAGATGTATGCATGGCTTGATGATGTTCTCAAAATAAATGTGTTGTACCCCAAAATTTGCCCTCTCATTTTATCAACATCTCTCATCACAAGGCTCTTGGAACTCAAGATCAAGCTAGGGTTTGCTCTGCTCAAGACATCTCCTTGCACTGATGACCTAAACTAGGGTTTGAGTTTGCACAAGGATTTTTGGACCTTCAATGCTCAAATTGACTTTCATACTTCATATTGGACTCATAAGTTTGTCCATACCAAATTTCAAGCCTTGAATCAAATTTTTGCCCAGTCAATTAGACAGTTGACCTAGAAATCAGTTGTATTGGGGAAAAAGTCAACTGTGGCCAATTTACAGTCAAACCTCATGAATTTTGACCCACATCAACATTATGAACTCATATGAACCATTGGATCAAGTTTGGACCACAACTCCACAAGAAATTTGATCAGATCACCAAAAGAGCAAAATGGTCATTTTTAGGGTTTTGACTGTACAAAGGTAATTTCTGACTTTTTAACCTAGCCAATGGTAAATTAGGTTCAACCATGGACTCAAGGACTCAATGAAATCATATTGACTTATTCAACAAGTTCAAAAGATCTAAAATGCATGGGATTGGCAGATGAATTTTTCAGTCAACTGATCAAAATTTGATTGTACACTGAAAAGTCAAACTTTGACTTTTTGGTCAAAATCAAGTGCCAAGGGTCATTTTTCATCAAGATGTGTCAAACTATAAAACTTTTTCATCAAGAAACCCAAAATTGCAAATTAGGGTTTAAAGTTGAAAATTTTCTTAACTTAGAAATTTTCTAAGTTATGAAATTTTCTTAATTTTTCCTAACTTTGCCCCACATTTTCACCATGATGCAAATGGATTCAAACAAAACCTCCAACATGAAAGTTGTAGTCCTCCACAAAGTCTACAACTTTTATTCACAAAGTTTTCTCAAAATAAGCTTTGATCTCAAGTTATGATTTTTGGAAAAGGGTCCCTAAAACTTTTAACAGTGAAATTTTGCCCTAGTTTAGGCAGGATTTGGACCTATCATCTTGGCCATTTTCCACATTGTTTAACTTGGAATCTCAAGTTGAATTTCAAATATGGATTATAAAGCATGTTGAAAGATTTCCAAATTGTCCCAGAATTCCTCAAACACATTTGTGGTTAGGGAGAATCGAAGGCTTGAAGTTGGCAAAAACTCACTTTTCATCCATGGCATATTCATGTTCATACAAGTTGCATTTTCAAACCAGCATGCCTTACACTAGTTTACAGGCCTCTAAACCACTTCACACTCCATAATTAAATTCAAACCTATCAGTCTAAGCTTTTGTTTTGGTCATTTGGACATTATACACAAGATTAAGCCCTAAGTAGAAAAAGGCACATTTCCATTTTTGCCATAATGTGCTTTATGTCAAACCACTATCCCTTGAGCATTGTTCCATATCTCATAGGGAAAATAAATTCCACAAGTTGGAGGGGCCAAGAGCAAAGTATGCAAGCATATTTGATAGCCTGTACAGGCCTGTAACTTCACATCCACATTCTTACTTCAAAAACAAGAAACTTATGCAAACATGAAAACCAGCTGATACCAACTTATGCAAACAGTTTGAACATCTTTCTCACACCCCTTTGAGTTAGAAACACGATTGCTTGAGCCTCTAAACACCCCATAGCCAGAAATCACATTCCTTTGGCAAAACATGGCAAGTTCTGCAACTTGAGTTCCATGACTCATTTGGCTCGTGCGTTTTGCCCCAAGTTGCTTCAAACACCTTCCATTCAACTCACCCAAGCTATCCCACACCTCAAACACCAACCGTAACTCCATTTACAGTGTTCACCATTTTCATTTTGAGCTTGTGCAGGTTGAGTTCTATAGGCTGATTCAAGGACATTCAAGGCAAGCTAGCTATTGGAGAAGGTCAAGTGAAGTTCAAGCAAGCTACCAAACATCTCAAGCCTTGTTGAAAAGCACTACATTTCCCTACACGAATCCAACTGAAACAGGTTTTTCTCCACTTTCTATCTCTCTATTTAGGAACATTTAGCCTTAGGTTTGTGAATAAAAAATGTAGTGTTCATTGTCATGAAGCTGTACATATGCTCAGTTTTCATTTATATTAAGTGTGCTAGGAGAATTTCATCCATGAACATGCTGAAAAAACTAGGTCAGATTTTAGGGCCAGAGAAATTCTCTCTGGTCTTTGAGAGTTAAGACAAGTTGTTTATATGGTTGGAATCGTCTTGAAATTCTCTACAAGTTTGATGTTGTGAGTTTTTACAATAGAGCTCATATGCAGGATGTCCAAGTTTATACAGGCGCGCGCGTTTTTTCAAAATCTAGAGGTTGAAGATGAAGTGGTGGGCTGGGCTTGGCCTGGCTCACTCTTGACACCCCCTCTTTTCTTTTTTGCACCCCCTGGCCCAATTTCTTGTATTTTTATATTTTTGCATTTTTGTTTTCATTTCTGATTTTGTTTATTTATTTCCAAATATAAAAAATGCTCAAAAATATTTTCATAAATTTTTTACATTTATTTGGCATTTTATTTTTAATTTTTCTAACATGAAAAAGTATTTAAATACTTTTATATTATTTATTAAGACTTGAAAATATATATAATTTATACTTTTATTTTTGTTCTTTATTTTTATTCATACTAAAAATATTTTCCTAAATATATTTTATTTTTGTACATATTTTATTTTATATTGTACATATTTAATTTGATTAATATACATATATAAATATATACTCTTTATTTTATTAAATACTCTAGAATAAAAAATAAGAAATATTACATTTTTTACTTTTATTTTTATTTATACTAAAAAATACTTTTTTCTAAGTATATTTTATTTTTACATATATTAATATATTTTATTGTATATAAATAATATAATGTGTTTATTTTCTTAAAGAAATTAGGGTTTTACCCTTAAACAAATGAAATAAATCTTTTGTTTATTCCTTTATTTTTTTACATGAAATATTTTACATACATCAATGAACAAAAACCCCTTTTTTGCATATTTCATATTATTTGATATATTTGTCCTTTTTGTTTATTTAAATATTATCCATTTATTATTCATGCAATTAAATTCAATTTGGATGTAATAGTAAACTAGGGTTTATATTTCTTGTAAAATACCCCCATTCAAAGATTGTACCCCCATCCCTATAATCATGTTGTAATAGCTTAGAATTTTAATTCTCGCACTTTACGCTTTCAATTATACCATGATTAGAGAATTATGGTTTGTATGCAAAAATCCAAATCAACAAATAGTTTGACCTAATCAAAGATAAAAATGCATGAAAATCAAACACAATGTACACTTGCACCCCTAGGGTTACAATCCACTTGTTGCCTTCAAAAATGGGTCATGTTATGCATGTTGGGTACTTTGGCAAAACAAAAACAAAACAAAAGATCATAGTCCCTCGATGACGCTATCTTGGTTGCCTAAACAAAAATGATCAAGTCCCTCAAAAAATTGCCAAAGATACTTGACACAATTACTGTCATGGTCTATACGATGACCCGCGCCTGTCCCGTTTAACATCCTAACACAAGGTTGCTCACCAAATGCAATGGTGAAATAACACTGTCAAAAGGGTTAAAAATATTAGGAAAGATCTTTGAGTAAAATAGGGTAGATAGCTCTTAGTTACTTGATCAAAAAGCTTGCAAAAACATCCTTGTTATTTTCAAACACACTTCACAACACAATTTCAAAAAATTATCCAAATCAAACTTTCAAACATTGAAATCTTTTCAAAAGACAAAAACACCTTTGTATACATTCAAACAAGAATTATTACAAAGGTTTCCACAACGATGGCCTCTTTTCAAAACATCTTTCAAAACCACACACAAAGAACCATTTCAAACAATTGAAAAGCAAAAGCAAGTGATCTAAATAAGTAACTAAGAGCCCATGGAAAACCATTGATGAAAAGGGTGCTTGAACCTTCCCTTTTCATAATCTACTCCCCGAACCCAAGAAAACATCTCAAAGGTCTTTCCTGTGCTTTTTGACCTTTCCTTAGGATAAAATAAAAAGTCGGTGACGACTCTTGCTAAACCGAAACATTTGCGAACACAAACACAAAACCTCAAGTCAGTTCTCCCACCGTATCACAGAACTGGAGACTCTGCTGGGGACTATACTTTAAAAGTGGAGTAACCATAGGGTTTAGATCACCTTTGCATGCTTATCTTGATTGCTTTGATTGCTTTACATTTGGTTCTCTTGTTTGGGTTTTGAATCCTCCACCCGAATTTTTGGGAAACATTCATAGGTAAATAGCAATACATTATGGAAACTGTGAGGGGTATACCGACATGGTTGAAGCAATAGCTATATTAGTGCGACATATTTGTGAGTACCGGTAGCCTTTAAGTCAATCAAAGAGAATACGGGGCCGCTGAGTGATGTCATGAAGCACTAATGAACTCTTAGAACCTTACTTGACCATCTTGGCCTTATTAGGGGTAGTGAGATGACCGGCTTTGGTACAGTCCAAAGTTGGTAGATACTCGATACTACACTCATTTATGGTTGTTTTCTTGGAATATTTCGGTCGCCAGTTAAGTGGCTAAACTGAAACAATGAACACAGAAAATAATCCAGTGATATTGAGCTCCTTAGAACCCGGTTACTATTTATAGGACAGGTTGAGCCAACTAACTTCAAGAGGGTACTTACCTATGAAACCCCATGCAAGCCTCAAACTAGGAACTTGTGTGACTTGTTTGTACATATGCTTGTGCATACATCATGAACATCATAAAGCATCATATGCATCCATTAACCATTTCAAGGGTTTGGACCTTCATCTTTGTTCTTGTTTTGTAGGTCATGGAATCTCTTCGCAGGAAAACAATCCAAGTCAACCTTGTGAGAATCCCTCCTCAACTCAAGGAGCTTACTTCCAAAATTCTAGAGAATTCTCTCTTCAGTGAAAGACATGGTAGACTTCTCAACTTGGTCAACTCCAACAATGAAGAAGACATGGTGAAAGTTCTCTTCCAGTTCTTTGACCACCTACACCACTGTTTCACATTCCCTGATTACCAACTAGTACCTACTTTAGAGGAATTTTCTCAACTCCTAAGGATTCCTATTCTCCATCAACTACCCTACAACGGTACGGAAAGAGAACCAAAGCCTGAAGACGTTGCTCAAGCCTTACACTTGCAACCATCTGATATCAAAGGTCATTAGGAAACCAAAAGCGGTGTGAAGGGTTTCTTGGCAAAGTTTCTGTTTGAGAAGGCACAAGACTGCTGGAATTCTCTAGATCTACAAGCTTTTGAGGAGATCGTAGCACTTCTCATCTATGGGTTGGTCTTGTTCCCAAACCCTGATCAACTTATAGATGTGAATGCTGTCAAGATTTTCATATCTCGGAATCATGTGCCTACATTGCTTGGGGACATCCTACACTCATTTCACACACGAACAATGAGGAAAAAAGGTGTTCTCATGTGTTGTACTCCTCTCTTAGAAAGGTGGTTTATTTCTCACCTTCCCCAAACAGTTTTGTAGAATGAGCAGGGTTTAAGGTGGTCACAACGGTTGATGACCCTCACACATTCTGATGTTCATTGGTGTTCTCGGTCCAGAGAAAATGTCTCATCATTGATCATTGTGGGGAGTTCCCTAATGTCCCTCTACTTGGCATTAGTGGAGGCATTACCTACAACCCCTGTTTAGCTCTAAGGCAATTTGGGTATGCCCGGAGAGATGGCCCTCATGATATGTTGATTCATGACTTAGTTTTTGACTTCAACAGTGATGCACAAGGACTTCGACAAAGGTTTATCAAAGCTTGGAGGATGCCCAACAAAGTGGATAGTAAGACACTAGGGCACAAGAATTCCATCCCTCTTGAGCCTTACCTCAGGTGGGTACGAACCCACGCCCAGAGTCTTATGATGCCTTACCCTCACATTCTCTCTGTGATCAAAGAGCCTGTTATGGAAGGAGAGGTTCCATACACCCTCCTGCATCCCGACATGCCAACATCATTGGAAGATTTACAAAAGAGTTGGATACAACTCAAGGAAGAGAGGAATACTTTTGAAGCCAACTTCTATGCCAGTGAGAAGAGGGTTTTGGAGCTTACCCGCCGACTTCATGAGGAGGAAACTACTAACACTTACATCGCGCCAAAGAGGATGCGCAATGTCTTTTTACATTAAGAATTTTGTAATATTTTGCCCATGGGGCATTTATGTACTAACAAATTTCTTCTTAATATGACGTGTGTTCTTTTTGTTTGCAACAAATTTGAATTTTATGAATCCTTGAATGCATTACATGAATAACATATCATTCATCATATGCATAAACAGGTCTTCACACCAAGTTTCCTTATCTTTCTGTTGTTTATTTCAGCAAGATGGATTTAGAGCAGACGGTTAAAGATCTGCAGGCACAGAATTCGCAATTCCAGCAACTCCTCATAACCTTAGCAAAGGGTCAAGAGGATCTTAAAGCACTGTTAGAGAAAGAGAAGGAAACAGAAAGGAAGAAGAAGAAAAGGGTTGGGGTAGCCACTATGGGAAGGAGATTTGAGCATCAGGCTAGGAGAGTTCTGGAATTTCCCTCGACGTTTAACGAAGGGGTTGGTAAGGGAAAAGGAGTTGCAATGCCTTCTGAATCTGAAGCTGAAGAAGAAGAAGAGGAAGAGGGTGAAGATTACTCCGAACAGCAATATCCCCCGGCGGATGATAAGTATAAAAATCTTGAGGATCGGTTGGCAGCCATGGAGTTGCAAAGGGTACCTGGGTTATATTTCGAAGAACTAGGTTTGGTCGTTGGGATCGTCATTCCTCCCAAGTTCAAAGTACCTATATTTGCTAAGTATGACAGTTTGTCCTGTCCAAAGATGCATCTGAGATCCTACGTCAGAAAGATCCAACCTCACTCTTCTGATAAGGATCTTTGGGTCCACTTTTTTCAAGATAGTTTGTCAGGCACGCAATTGGACTGGTTCTATCAACTTGAGAGATCTGATGTTCATAAATGGGAAGATCTGGCTGCTGCTTTCTACCGACAATACCAATACAATGCAGATTTAGCGCCTACTCGTACTCAACTACAGAGTATGGGTATGGCCTCTAATGAGGGATTTAAGGAGTATGCCCAGAAGTGGCGGGATCTAGCTGGAAGGGTTCAGCCACCATTGTTGGATAGAGAGCTGGTTGACATGTTTTTAGGGACCCTGTCTGGCCCATTCTTCAATCACTTGATCGGGAGCTCATCTGCAGGGATCACCGAATTAATTCTGACCGGTGAAAGGGTCGAAGCTGGCATTAAGAGTGGTAAAATTCAGAAGGATGCCTCCGCTTCCACTGCTATTAAGAAGACCTTCCCAGCCAAGAAGGAAGTTTCCTCTGTTCACACCCAGAGAAACCAAGGGAGAACAGAGCACCGACCAACGGTGGGGGATGTGATGATCCAAAACTCCTCAGCCAATTAACCTCGCGACAATCAACCAAGGGCTAATCATTAAAGGGTAGAAAGGCCACAACGGTAATTCACCCGAATCAATATGACGCCGGCTCAAGTCCTCCCTCGTCTGTTAAAGCTGAACCTCACCAACTTGAAAGAAGCGCCGAAAAAGCCCAATACCTCTTCTCCTTATTATCATTCTAATGTAAAATGTGCATACCACTCGGACAGTGTAGGGCATGATACCAACAACTGTTGGGCTCTTAAAAACAAGATCCAAGATCTGATAGATGCCAAGGAGGTAGAGTTTGATGCTCCCGAAAAACCCAACGTGATATACGCTCCTATGCCAAAACATGGTCATAATGTCCATGCCATTATGGAAGATCTTCATGTTATCACTGTTGATGACCTTTTGACTCATTTACCAGTGATTAAAGTGAATTTGATGAAAGCCGGGATATTCCCAGGCTGTGGAAAAGACTGTTACTTTTGTTCAAACTTGCAAACTAACTGCCCACTGTTGAAATCAGGCATCCAACGCCTGATGGATACCCAAGAGATCCTCTTTCAAAAGACTCCTGTTGATACTATCACTCATGTTACTCCTGTTACCTTTGATAGTCCAATTAATGACATTACTATAATAACCATCTCCGACGATCTTTCCAAGACCTGCAAAAGGCCTGTTAAGATTACGCCTGATCCTAAGTTTGTATCGTTGAAAATTACCATGCCGGGGCCTATCCCGTATAAATCTAACAAGATGATACCATGGAATTACAGAGGAGAAATCTTCTACCATGGTATCAAGCAGATCGAATCAGCCCAAGAGAATTCCGATGATGAAACCCCTGATATATGGAATATTGCGGGAACGAGCAAGATAACTCGTAGCAGAAGGATCTTCTCTTCGGAGATTGCTCCTCCACGGGCAGTCTTTGAACCCTCGAGAGTTTTTATACCTGTCAAACCATCTGTGCAAAGCCCGGTAATTGAAGAAATCGATTCTCCCGAAGCTAGACCCTCTGTTGTTACCACCGATAAGGGTAAGGGGATACAAGAAGCGCCTGTCATGACGAAGGCTCAGACTGTGGTTATCCCTAAGACCACCCAAAAAGAGATGGAAGAAATCTTAAAGATAATCAAGAAGAGCGACTACGATGTCGTGGAGAAGCTAAGGAAAACCCCTTCAAAAATCTCCATGTTGGCTCTCTTACTTTGCTCCAAGGCTCATGCCAAAGCCTTGATCAAATTTCTGAAGACGGCACACGTGCCTCAAGAAACTTCTGCAGACCAGTTTCAAGAGTGCATGGCTAGCCTTACAGTCGATAATGGTCTTGGCTTTTCTGATGATGATTTGACGTCTAGGGGAAGAAAGCATAAAGATGCACTGCATGTCTCGGTAGAGTGCAGGGGACCACACTTGCTCATGTTCTGGTAGATACTGGTTCATCCTTAAATGTTCTACTAAAAAAGGCGTTGGATAGATTGGACTGTGAAGGTTTGACCCTAAAGCCCAGTAACATCATTGTTAGAGCCTTCGACGGTTCTAAGAGGATGGTTCACGGAGAAGTGGACATTCCAATCAAAGTGGGTACAGAAATTTTCAACTCTACTTTTTATGTGATGGACATTCGTCCTTCATATTCATGCTTGTTGGGAAGGCCATGGATCCACAATGCTGGGGCAGTCACTTCTTCTCTACACCGAATGCTAAAGTATCCAGTTCAGGGTAAGATCATAACAGTTCATGGTGAGGAGGAGTATATGATAAGTCACCTTAACTCCTTTCGCTATGTGGAGTTAGATGGCGAATTCATAGAAACACCTTTCCAACACTTTGAAGAGGTTTCTCCTGAAGTCGCAGTGGCAAATACAACGACTGATGTGCCTATCATTTCCAAGCCTGTGTCTCGGATGGCATCCCTTAAAGATGCGGAGGCTGTAATCAAAGAAGGAAGGAGTACGGCGTGGGGGAAACTGCCAGATTTTCCTTACAAGACGGACAAGTTCGGACTAGGTTTTACTGCTACTGGCCAGAAAGTTGTGCGTCGCTCCCGGGCTGGAGGACCACCCTTAAAAATCACTCACCATGGAATTCATGCCTTAGAAGATGATGATGAAGAAGACAACTTTGAAGATTGGATCTTTCCAACCGTTGAAGGAGGATTAAGAAACTGGGAGGCGAAAGACTTTGTTCCCATCACTTTCATCAATCAGTAATTTATCTTTGAACAATTTCCTGTCTGGTCTGTAATAATTAAATAATTTGTACACTCTTTTTGCCTTGTGCCTTTCCTGGGGAATATAGGTCCATTTGTAAGGGCTTGATTTCTTCATTATCATATCCCATTTTTAATGAATCATTGGACGTTTTCATCTATAAATTGTTGTGTTCATTTTCTTTCCTTTTACATTTTGTTTTATTTAAGGATGGCTATCCGTTACACACACCCATACTCACAAAATGCAGGTACCCATCCACTCCGGATTCTATGGGTGACTATTCTGCTTTGGCCTTCGGTGACTCTGAAGATTTGGTCAATCATGCCGAGTACGAAGGTGATGAAGACTGTGAAGTGCCTGGAGAGTTAGCTAGACTTTTGCAACAAGAGGAAAGGGCTATTCTGCCCCATGAAGAATTTCTAGAGACTATCAATTTGGGAACTATTGAAGACAGAAAAGAAGTTAAAGTGGGTGCCAACCTGAAGCCAAGTGTCAAAGAGCGTCTAGTTCAGCTGCTGAATGAATATGTTGAGATCTTTGCCTGGTTCTATGAAGACATGTCGGGACTGGATACAGATATTGTGGTTCACCGTCTCCCTACAAGAGAAGATTGTCCACCAATAAAAAAAAAGACAGCCGAATGAGGCCCGACATGTCCGAAAAGATCAAAGCTAAAGTGATGAAACAATTCAATGTTGGTTTTCTGGCTGTTACTTCCTATCCATAATGGGTTTCTAACATTGTGCTCGTGCCTAAGAAGGACGGCAAAGTCAGAATGTGTGTGGACTACAGAGACCTAAATAGGGCTAGCCCTAAAGATAATTTTCCACTACCACACATTGACATCTTGGTTGACAATACAGCTCAACACAAGTTATTTTCTTTCATGGATGGATTCTCGGGATACAACCAGATCAAAATGGCCCCCGAAGACATGGATAAGACTACTTTTGTTACGCAGTGGGGTACCTTCTGCTATAAAGTGATGCCATTCGGACTGAAGAATGTCGGGGCAACCTATTAGCAACCCATGGTAGCTTTGTTTCATGACATGATACATCATGAGATTGAAGTCTACGTAGATGGCATGATAGCCCGTTCACAAACAGAAGAAGAACACCTCGACCATCTGCAAAAGCTACTTGTCAGATTGAAGGAATATAAGCTCAGATTGAACCCTAGCAAGTTCACTTTCAGAGTCAGGTCCGGTAAACTTTTGGTATTCATCGTCAGTAACAAAGGCATTGAGGTTGATCCTGCTAAAGTCAAAGCTATACAAGAAATGCATGTCCCCCGCACTGAAAAGGAGGTTAGAGGTTTCTTGGGATGCTTAAATTATATTGCAAAGTTCATCTCTCACCTAACATCTACCTGTGAACCAATCTTCAAGTTGTTGAAGAAAGATCAGGTGGTTGAATGGAATAATGACTGTCAAGTTGCTTTTGATAAGATCAAGGAGTATTTGCTGGAACCTCCTATCTTGATGCCACCCATCGAAGGAAGGCCTTTAATCATGTATCTGACTGTTTTGGATAACTCAATGGGGGTGCGTACTGGGCCAACATGACGAGTATGGCCGAAAAGAGCATGCCATTTATTACCTTAGCAAAAAGTTTACCGACTGTGAGACTCGCTACTCACTGCTCGAGAAAACTTGATGCGCTTTGGTATGGGTTTCTCGCCGACTAAGGCAGTATATGTTGACACATACCACTTTGCTGATTTCTAAAATGGATCCGATTAAGTACATCTTCGAGAAGCCTGCTTTATCCAGAAGAATCGCTAGATGGCAGATGATCCTGACTGAATATGATATCCAGTAAACAACCCAAAAAGCTATAAAGGGGAGTGTACTAGCTAACCATCCAGCTCATCAAGCCGTTGAAGATTACCAATCTATGAGGTTCGACTTCCCTGACGAGGACATTATGACATTGGATAACATTGAAGTTAACGGACCGTATGACGGACCTAAACAAGGATCCCGATGGACCCTGTACTTTGATGGTGCGTCAAATGCACTTGGCAACAGTATCGGTGTGGTACTTATTTCTCCAGATGGTTGCCATACACCTTTCACTGCTAGACTCTGCTTTAGCTGTACCAATAACATGGCCGAGTATGAAGCTTGTATCTTTGGTCTCAGGGCTGCTATTGACTTGGGAATCAAATCTCTGATTGTATTTGGGGACTCAGCTTTGGTTATCAGTCAAATCAAAGGAGACTGGGACACTAAACATCCTAATCTTATCCCATACAGAGAACATGTCTTGACATTGTTGCCTCATTTCGAGCGGATTACCTTTGAGCATTTCCCGTGAGAAGAAAATCAGCTAGAGGATGCTCTGGCTACAATGTCTTCCATGTTTAAACTCAACTGGGATAATGAGGCTCCCCAAATCACCATTGAGCAAATGGACGAACTTGTGCACTGTCATGAGATTAATACTGAAGAAGTAGTGGAACAACCCTGGTTTCATGAAATCAAAAGGTATCTCCAAACTCGAGAATACCCTGAAGGAGCTTCCGTCAATGACAAAAAGTTCTTAAGGAGATTTGCTGCCAAGTTCTTCCTGAGCAATGGTATCTTATATAAGGGAAGCCATGATTGTGTTCTACTTCATTGTATGGACAAGGTTGTAGCCGAGTCGATCATGACTGAAATACATAGCGGCACATTTGGCACCCACTTGATCGAACATACGATGGCTAAGAAGATTCTAAGGGCAGGCTACTACTGGTCTACCATGGAAGCTGACTGTCATCAATATTCCCGTACTTGTCACAAATGCCAAGTCTATGCTGACAAGGTACATATTCCTCCAGTTCCTCTCAATGTCTTAACAGCTCCTTGGCCATTCGCGATGTGGGGTATCGACATGATTAGAGAGATCAAGCCTACGGCATCCAATGGACATCGCTTCATCCTGGTGACTATTGATTACTTTACCAAATGGGTCGAAGCAGCTTCCTTCTCCTCCGTTAAAAAGAATGTGGTTGCCGCTTCATCAAGCAAAATCTCATATGCCAGTATGGTATCCCCAACAGGATCATCACGGACAACGGTACAAATTTGAACAACACTGTGATCACCGCTCTGTACGAGCAGTTCAAGATTCAACATCACAATTCATCTCCCTATCGGCCAAAGATGAACGGTGTTGTTGAAGCCGCGAACAAAAATATCAAGAAGATCATTCAAAAGATGACAATCACCTACAAGGACTGGCATGAGATGTTACCGTTTGCTCTGCACGGATATTGTACCACGGCGCGTACTTCAACTGGGGCAACCCTCATTTTCTTTGGTAGATGGCATGGAGGTTGTTTTACCTATGGAAGTTCATATTCCTTCCTTAAGGATTATGAAGGATGTTGGTTTAAGTGAAGACGATTGGATCCATACCCGGCTTGATCAACTTAATTTGATCGATGAGAAGCGACTTACTGCTGTTTGTCATGGTCAGACGTATCAAAAACGGATGATCAAGGCTTTCAACAAGAAAGTCAAGCGTCAGGTATATCAAGTCGGAGATCTTATAATCAAGCGGATCATCTTGCCGCAAAGTGATCCCAGGGGCAAGTGGACTCCTACTTACAAAGGACCATTTATGATCAAGAACATCTTTTCTGGTGGGGAAATGATTCTAACCACCATGGACGGCGACGACTTACCGCACCCTGCGAATGCAGACATAGTCAAAAGATACTACGCATAAAATGACCCGACAAGTTGAAAACCCGAAAGGGCGACTTGGGCAAAAATGGGCATCCCGGTGAATCGAAAACCCGAAAGGGCGGTTCAGGCAAAAATTAGGGATAAATAAAAAAAATCTGTACACCCGGCAAGTTGAAAACCCGAAAGGGTGACTTGGGAAAAAAAGGGTTTCCCGGTGGACTGAAAACCCAAAAGGGCGGTCCAGGCAAAAGTTAGGGAATTAAAGCGTATGACTATGTCTCTTCGGATCACTTTAAGAACAATCTCATCACGGACAAGCTCCAAGCTTCTGATCTATCCAATCATCTTCGATCGAAGCAGCGAATGGACAAGATACTCAGAGTTGTGAAGGCTATAGCAGAATGGGAACCCCATGGAATTGTTACACATAGCCATCTTTCTTTGTATAAAATTTTTCTCAATTTTTACGACAACATTCTCTTACTAGGATGACTGTCTCCTTTGTACAAAAATACTTACAAAGTTAATACAAAGATACTTCAAAGTGCAGAAATTTGCTTGCCTTTTCTTTCTTTTTACAATTATGTTTTATTTGAAAACGTCCAATGATTTGTTAAATGAGCATGTGCATTTGAATATAATCACTGCTTACAAATAAAACGAAATAAGAAAGGATAATTACTGATAGGTCGAAAGTATAGGAAAATGTCTTTAGGCTATTCCAAAAGAAATCCCCTACAGTATGTCATTCAGATCCTCAACAAAGCTAAAACCTTGGAGTATATATCCCCAGCGGAGTTAAGTTTCAAAATTCCCATCAGAGTTAAGTCTCTAAACTCCCGATCCCCAGTGGAGCCCGAAAAATTTGAACTATAGATCCCCAGTGAAGATGAAACTTTCTTCCCCAACGGAGTCCAAAACTCCAAATCTTAAACCCTGGTGGAATACTATCCAACTTCCTCCGATTCACCAGTATAGTTCTCCACAAAACAAGGAATCCCCAGTAGATTGGCATACAACCCAAGCTCCTAATTTCCCCGGCAGAATAAACACTCTCCCCACAGAGTTATTTCCCGACAGAACGAATATTCTAGTTCCCGTTTCTTCATTTGAAGCCTCCCAGGTTTTAATTCCCCAGTAGAGGTCGTCGGATTTTTCCTTATTTCCCCAGGAAAGTCATGAAGGATTCTCACATCCCCACAGAAGTTGTCAAAATTTTGATAATCTCCGCAGGTTGCCAAGGATTTTATATCCCCAACAGTAATCAGCAAGGTTCTCTCATCTTCAACAATCAAAGATTTTTGGAATCCCCAGCATCGGTCAAGGATTTACTTTCCCCGGCAGCAGTCAAAGATTTCATTATCTCCAGCTATCAAGGATTTATTTTCCTCAGCAAGACAGCTAATCAGCTTACATGTGCATACATTACATTCATATATCATGAACGTATATAGAACACATTTTATTGCATCATACATGGAATGAAACATAACTTTGTGTTTTAGCTGACATTCTACCCTTTCAGGATAAGATTAAAAGCTACCTTTAACAAATGTTCAGAGATTTCAGATACAGTATGGATACACCCTCAGACACGGCGGTCATTCTATTACTCATTCAGAATTTCAAGTCAAGATACAGTATGGATACACCCCAGACGTGGCGGTCATTCTATTACTCATTCAGACTTTAGCAATCAGATACAGACTAGATACGCTCCAGACACGGGAGTCATTCTATTTCTCATTCAGATTCATCTATCAAACTCAATTCAGATACACTCCAGACATGGAAGTCATTCTGTCACTTGTCCGGATCCCAGTTACAGTACGAATATACTCCAGACACGGAAGTCATTATGCTACTCATACAGATCTCAACTTCAAATACAGTCCAGATACGCTCCATACACGGTTGTCATTCTATCACTCATTCGGAATTTATCCCCAGCACATAGATGCTCCATACACAGATGTTTCTCTGTTACCCATTCAGAATACAGATACACTCCAGACACGGCAGTCGTTCTGATATTCATTCAAGAATCAAATATAGTTACAACTCGGATACACTCTAGACACGGACGCCATTCCCTTGCTCATACAAACCCAGTCTCAAGATACAACTCAAATACGTTCCAAATACGGATACCATTCTGATGTTCATTCTACTGATTTTCAACAAATAAGTTTTGGATGGAATCTCTAAGCCCATCTCCAACAAGATTCTATCATTTCCAAATGGCATCTTTAATCCCATTCCCTCAGATACATTTTGACGAGTGCAAATTTACGGGCACTCTAGTGTCCAATCCTCTTTTACCTTCGAGTCACGAAAGGCAAACTTGCCAATCTAACTCTTCAGGTTCAAGAAGATTGAACAGGGGCAACTGTTGTACCCCAAAATTTTCCCTCTCATTTTATCAACATCTCTCATCACAAGGCTCTTGGAACTCAAGATCAAGCTAGAGTTTGCTCTGCTCAAGACATCTCCTTGCACTGATGACCTAAACTATGGTTTGAGTTTGCACAAGGATTTTTGGACCTTCAATGCTCAAATTAAATTTCATACTTCATATTGGACTCATAATTTTGTCCATACCAAATTTCAAGCCTTGAATCAAATTTTTGCCCAGTCAATTGGATAGTTGACCTAGAAATCAGTTGTATTGGGGAAAAAGTCAACCGTGGCCAATTTACAGTCAAACCTCATGAATTTTGACCCACATCAACATTATGAACTCATATGAACCATTGGATCAAGTTTGGACCACAACTCCACAAGAAATATGATCAGATCACCAAAAGGGCAAAATGGTCATTTTTAGGGTTTTGATTGTACAAAGGAAATTTCTGACTTTTTGACCTAGCCAATGGTAAATTAGGTTCAACCATGGACTCAAGGACTCAATGAAATCATCTTGACTTATTCAATAAGTTCAAAAGATCTCAAATGCATGGGATTGACAGATGAATTTTTCAGTTAACTGATCAAAATTTGACTGTACACTAAAAAGTCAAACTTTGACTTTTTGGTCAAAATCAAGTGCCAAGGGTCATTTTTCATCAATATGTGTCAAATTATGAAACTTGTTCATCAAGAAACCCAAAATTGCAAATTAGGGTTTAAAGTTGAAAATTTTCATAACTTAGAAATTTTCTAAGTTATGAAATTTTCTTAATTTTTCCTAACTTTGCCCCACATTTTCACCATGATGAAAATGGATTCAAACAAAACCTCCAACATGAAAGTTGTAGTCCTCCACAAATTCTACAACTTTGATTCACAAAGTTTTCTCAAAAGAAGCTTTGATCTGAAGTTATGATTTTTGGAAAAAGGGTCCCTAAAACTTTTAACTTAGTGAAATTTTGCCCTAGTTTAGGCAGGATTTGGACCTATCTTCTTGGCCATTTTCCACATTGTTTAACTTGGAATATCAAGTTTCATTTCAAAGATGGATTATAGATAATTTTTCAAGATTTCCAAATTGTCCAAGAATTCCTCAAACACATTTGTGGTTAGGGAGAATCGAAGGCTTGAAGTTGGCAAAAACTCATTTTTCATCCATGGCATATTCATGTTCATACAAGTTGCATTTTCAAACCAGCATGCCTTACACTAGTTTACAGGCCTCTAAACCACTTCACACTCCATAATTAAATTCAAATCTATCAGTCTAAGCTTTTGTTTTGGTCATTTGGACATTATACACAAGATTAAGCCCTAAGTAGAAAAAGGCACATTTCCATTTTTGCCATAATGTGCTTTATAACAAACCACTATCCCTTCAGCATTGTTCCATATCTAAGAGGGAAAATAAAATCCACAAGTTGGAGGGGCCAAGAGCAAAGTATGAAAGCATATTTGATAGCCTGTACAGGCTTGTAACTTCACTTCCACATTCTTACTTCAAAAACAAGAAACTTGTCAAAAACTTAAAAACTTGAAAACCAGCAGATACCAACTTATGAAAACAGTTTGAACATCTTTCTCACACCCCTTTGAGTTAGAAACACGATTTCTTGAGCCTCTAAACACCCCATAGCCAGAAATCACATTCCTTTGGCAAAACAGGGCAAGTTCTGCAACTTGAGTTCCATAACTCATTTGGCTCGTGCGTTTTGCCCCAAGTTGCTTCAAACACCTTTCATTCAACTCACCCAAGCTATCCCACACCTCAAACACCAACTGTAACTCCATTTACAGTGTTCACCATTTTCATTTTGAGCTTGTGCAGGTTGAGTTCTATAGGCTGATTCAAGGACATTCAAGGCAAGCTAGCTATTGGAGAAGGTCAAGTGAAGTTCAAGCAAGCTCCCAAACATCTCAAGCCTTGTTGAAAAGCACTACATTTCCCTACACAAATCCAACTGAAACAGGTTTTTCTCCACTTTTTATCTCTCTATTTAGGAACATTTAGCCTTAGGTTTGTGAATAAAAAATGTAGTGTTCATTGTCATGAAGCTGTACATATGCTCAGTTTTCATTTATATTAAGTGTGCTAGGAGAATTTCATCCATGAACATGCTGAAAAAACTAGGTCAGATTTTAGGGCCAGGGAAATTCTCTCTGGTCTTTGAGAGTTAAGACAAGTTGTTTATATGGTTGGAATCGTCTTGAAATTCTCTACAAGTTTGATCTTGTGAGTTTTTGCAATAGAGCTCATATGCAGGATGTTCAAGTTTGTACAGGCGCGCGCGATTTTTCCAAATTTGGAGGTTGAAGATGAAGTGGTGGGCTGGGCTTGGCCTGGCTCACTCTTGACACCCCCTTTTTTTCTTTTTTGCACCCCCTGGCCCAATTTCTTGTATTTTTATATTTTTGCATTTTTGTTTTCATTTCTGATTTTATTTATTTATTTCCAAATATAAAAAATGCTCAAAAATATTTTCATAAATTTTTTACATTTATTTGGCATTTTATTTTTAATTTTTCTAACATGAAAAAGTATTTAAATACTTTTATATTATTTATTAAGACTTGAAAAATATATATAATTTATACTTTTATTTTTGTTCTTTATTTTTATTCATACTAAAAATATTTTCCTAAATATATTTTATTTTTGTACATATTTTATTTTATATTGTACATATTTAATTTGATTAATATACATATATAAATATATACTTTTTATTTTATTAAATAATCTAGAATAAAAAATAAGAAATATTACATTTTTTACTTTTATTTTTATTTATAATAAAAATTACTTTTTTCTAAGTATATTTTATTTTTACATATATTAATATATTTTATTGTATATAAATAATATAATGTGTTTATTTTCTTAAAGAAATTAGGATTTTACCCTTAAACAAATGAAATAAATCTTTTGTTTATTCCTTTATTTTTTTACATGAAATATTTTACATACATCAATGAACAGAAACCCCTTTTTTGCATATTTCATATTATTTGATATATTTGTCCTTTTTGTTTATTTAAATATTATCCATTTATTATTCATGCAATTAAATTCAATTTGAATGTAATAGTAAACTAGGGTTTATATTTCTTGTCAAATACCCCCCATTCAAAGATTGTACTCCCATCCCTATAATCATGTTGTAATAGCTTAGAATTTTAATTCTCGCACTTTACGCTTTCAATTATGCCATGATTAGAGAATTAGGGTTTGTGTGCAAAAATCCAAATCAACAAATAGTTTGACCTAATTAAAGACAAAAATGCATAAAAATCAAACACAATGCACACTTGCACCCCTAAGGTTACAATCCACTTGTTGCCTTCAAAAATGGGCCATGTTATGCATGTTGGGTACTTTGGCAAAACAAAAATAAAACAAAACATCATAGTCCCTCGATGACGCTATCTTGGTTGCCTAAACAAAAATGATCAAGTCCCTCAAAAAATTTCCAAAGATACTTGACACAATTGCTGTCATGGTCTATACGATGACCCGCGCCTGTCCTGTTTAACATCCTAACACAAGGTTGCTCACCAAATCCAATGGTGAAACAACACTGTCAAAAGGGTTAAAAACATTAGGAAAGATCTTTGAGTAAAATAGGGTAGATAGCTCTTAGTTACTTGATCAAAAAGCTTGCAAAAACATCCTTGCTATTTTCAAACACACTTCACAACACAATTTCAAAACATTATCCAAATAAAACTTTCAAACATTGAAATCTTTTCAAAAGACAAAAACACCTTTGTATACATTCAAACAAGAATCATTACAAAGGTTGCCACAACGATGGCCTCTTTTCAAAACATCTTTCAAAACCACACACAAAGCACCATTTCAAACAATTGAAAAGCAAAAGCAAGTGATCTAAATAAGTAACTAAGAGCCCATGGAAAACCATGGATGAAAAGGGTGCTTGCACCTTCCCTTTTCATAATCTACTCCCCGAACCGAAGAAAACATCTCAAAGGTCTTTCCTGTGATTTTTGACCTTTCCTTAGGATAAAATAAAAAGTCGGTGGCGACTCTTGCTAAACCGAAATATTTGCAAACACAAACGCAAAACCTCAAGTCAGTTCTCCCACCGTATCACAGAACTGGCAACTCTGCTGGGGACTATACTTTAAAAGTGGAGTAACCTTAGGGTTTATATCACCTTTGCATGCTTATCTTGATTGCTTTGATTTCTTTACATTTGGTTCTCTTGTTTGGGTTTTGAATCCTCCACCCGGATTTTTGGGAAACATTCATAGGTAAATAGCAATACGTTATGGAAACTGTGCGGGGTATACCGACATAGTTGAAGCAATAGCTATATTAGTGCGACATATTTGTGAGTACCGGTAGCCTTTGAGTCAATAAAAGAGAATATGGGGCCATTGAGTGATGTCATGAAGAACTAATGAACTCTTAGAACCTTACTTGACCATCTTGGCCTTATTAGGGGTAATGAACTCGGTGAACCCTGCAGATGAGCTCCCGATCAAGTGATTGAAGAATGGGCCAAACAGGGTCCCTAAAAACATGTTAACCAGCTCTCTATTCGACAATGGTGGTTGCACTCTTCCAGCTAGATCCCGCCACTTCTGGGCATACTCCTTAAATCCCCCATTAGAGGCCATACCCATACTCTGTAGTTGAGTACGAGTAGGCGCTAAATATGCATTGTATTGGTATTGTCGGTAGAAAGCAGCAGCTAGATCTTCCCAGTTATGAACATAAGATCTCTCAAGTTGATAGAACCAGTCCAATTGCGTGCCTGACAAACTATCTTGAAAAAAATGGACCCAAAGAGATGGAAGAAATCTTAAAGATAATAAAGAAGAGCGACTACGATGTCGTGGAGCAGCTAGGGCAAACCCCTTCAAAAATCTCCGTGTTGGCTCTCTTACTCTGCTCCGAGGCTCATGCCAAAGCCTTGATCAAATTTCTGAAGATGGCACACGTGCCTCAAGAAACTTCTGCAGACTAGTTTCAAGAGTGCGTGGCTATCCTTACAGCCGATAATGGTCTTGGATTTTCTGATGCTGATTTGACGTCTAGGGGAAGAAAGCATAACGATGCACTGCATGTCTCAGTAGAGTGCAGGGGGACCACACTTGCTCATGTTCTGGTAGATACCGGTTCATCCTTAAATTTTCTACCAAAAAAGGCGTTGGACAGATTGGACTGTGAAGGTTTGACCCTAAAGCCTAGTAACATCATTGTTAGAGCCTTCGACGGTTCTAAGAGGATGTTTCACAGAGAAGTGGACATTCTAATCAAAGTGGGTACAGAAATTTTCAAATCTACTTTTTATGTGATGGATATCCGTCCTTCATATCCATGCTTGTTGGGAAGGCCATGGATCCACAACGCTGAGGCAGTCACTTCTTCTCTACACCGAATGCTAAAGTATCCAGTTCAGGGTAAGATCATAACGGTTCATGGTGAGGAGGAGTATATGATAAGTCACCTTAACTCCTTCCGCTATGTGGAGTTAGATGGCGAATTCATAGAAACGCCTTTCCAACACTTTGTAAGAATATGAATTCAACTCAAGATTTACAGTAAGCCTTACAGGAGTCAGGATACCTTTTGTAACAGTATGCTTTCGAACTAACCCATGCTTAGATTAGGACTTTTAAAGGGTGGTAACATGGTCTGGTTCATGGTTTAAGAACTAAAGGATAAGGCTCAAATTGTATTTGTACCTTCCCATTCTTCATGACGTTCTTCAGCCATATACTCAATTAAGTGTGCATTTTGAATTCCAATTGAGTCTGGAATGATGTTTTGGTGATGGTTTGGGTACTAAAAGTTTATTCCTAAAGGCAGACATTTTTTGCAACATTTTTCATGCTTGTCGAGGATTTAATGTCCCTAATTTTTGCCTGATTGTTCTTGTTTTGAGATTACAGCCAGCGGGATGCCCCAATTTTTCTTAAGTCTCCTTCGTAGTTTTTGACTCAGTGGGCTTTTCTTTTGAGAGATAATAACTGCCTATTTTATGATGAACCATCGTTGGCTTTTGATTCAAAAGGATGTTTTTGATGTCATTCGTTGTGTACGGAGTGAAAGCTTGCGGCTGAATGCGCATTTTGATTAACTGAGAAACTACCATGCCCCAGGTTTTGATTAAAGGTTTCAATTTGTGTGAAAAAGAAAACTCCTACTTCTTAGGCTCAAAGGCGGTTGACTAGGGATTATCTTTCTTATTACTCCAGTGTTTAGGAATTTGAAACAACACATGTACATCGTCAGCAAGGTCTGTCCAAAAGCATACTGTATGAGATTATGGAATTGTTTTCGTCATCCTCCCTCTAAAGGCTTTAGACTTGTAGTTGAGAGTTGAATATCATACAAAAAGAGGTAAAAGCATAATTTTAGTATAGTTAAAACGAATGAATTAACTCAAGCCAAACATATGCAATGCATTAATGAAAGTAACCAAAGTCTGACATAAAGATAAGTGTTTAAACAAACAAAGAAATTATAATTTAAAATTCCAATAAATAAAAGTTTCTCCGTCTAAACTTCTCGCTTCAGACGGTGTGTCTTTGAGAGGTGACAAAAGAACTCCAATTGACTGCCTTGTGTAAACTCCAACACTCCTTTATCAGTCAGGTCTTGAATTTTGTTCTTCAACGCCCAACAGTGGTTAGTGTCGTGTCCCTGACTGTTGGAATAGTATGCGCACCTTTCAATGGGATGGTAGCTAGAAGCAGAAGTATTAGGTTTTTGAGGAGGCTCCCTTAATGCTACCAGTTTGGCTTCCAACATATGATGCAATGCTTGAGCCAAGGACACACTGATCTTGGTAAATTGTCTTTTAGGCGCAGGTTGCTTGCGCTGATCACCCTATCATTGTTGGCGAGGTTATTGTTGGGCTCGTGATGTGGCATCAGTTTGGAAAGGTCTACTCTCCACCAAGCCAACTTCTTGTCTCTTCGGGGGCTGATTAGTGACTTGATCCCCAATTCTAGCTATTTCTCCCATATGGTTGCATCTGTTTTGATGAAGATTGTTAACGAGGGCTCTCAGTTCTTCTTATCCCCGAACTAAGTTTCAGATAAGATCCATTTGACCTACCGTCTGTCCCATCATATGGATTCTCATGGTTGCCATTTCAGTTTGTAATTGTTCCAACTGGACATCCCTGCTGTCCTCAGGATTCTTCTTGTTCATGCTCTCAATGAGGAGTGCTTTCACTTCTTCTTGCCCCTTGGATTGGTTCAGGAACAATTCTTGAAGTTGAGCATTTTGGTTCTGAAGATCTATGACAGTCTGTTCTAGAGCCATCTCTACTGAAATAAACAGTAAGCAGGTGAGAAACCTGTGTGGGGAAAACCTGTCATGATATGATGCATGGTATATGGATGCAATGTTTTCAAGGATCTCACGGGGTAAACACAACAAGATGTTGGAAGTTGAACTTTGATCACAAATTTGATTATAGAACTTCGTATCGTTGGATGTCCTTCCATGAGAATCAAGCTCACTATATCAAGTGGGTCATATCCCTTTACTCAAGTTACCGTGCTTTGGTCTTTGAGAGTGTTTGGTTAGAGGAAAATAAATCCTCTTGCCCCTTGATGGACATCTGGTTCAACATAACCCTGCATCACAAACCCTTGAGATCCTTGAAATGGTTATTGAAAATGCTATGGTATGATGTCATGATGTCATGTACAAGTATATACACAAAGCAAATAAGTCGTTATGTACAAATAATCATATACACACAAAGAAGACAAGTCATTAGGTTTAGGCTTGCATGGAGTTTATAGGTAAGTACCCTCTTGAAGTTTAATTGGTTCTGTAGGATCAAGCGCCTACCACTGCACTAAAAGCAATTGCTTGTAGCCAAGGTGCTACTCTATTTCCTTATAGCGAATCCAACAAGGGGCCTACCTGGCCCACCTAACACACCTGTGTAGGCGCCCATGGGGGGATGTTAAGCCCTTCGAATCCCTAAGGTTGACGCTGGATATTTTAATCCAACAATCTCCCCCCCAGTGTCAGCCGGGGGGATTCGAACCCATGACCTTGCTGTGATACCACTTGTAGGATCAAGCGCCTACCACTGCACTAAAAGCAATTGCTTGTAGCCAAGGTGCTACTCTATTTCCTTATAGCGAATCCAACAAGGGGCCTACCTGGCCCACCTAACACACCTGTGTAGGCGCCCATGGGGGGATGTTAAGCCCTTCGAATCCCTAAGGTTGACGCTGGATATTTTAATCCAACAGGTTCAACCTATCCTAGAAAGTAATCAGGTTCTAGGGAATCTTAATATCACTGATCTTTCTTCATCGGACATTGTTTCAGCGCAAGCCTCTTTATTGGCGACTGAAATATCCTAAAAGTCTGATCTCAATGAGCGTAGTGTCGAGTATCAACCAACTTTGGACTGCACCAAAGTCAGCTATCTCACTACTTCCCAATGGCTAAGTTGTTCAATTAAAGGTTCTAAGGTCAGTTAGTGCTTCATGACACCAAACAGCGGCCCCGTATTCTCCATGACTAAACTCAAGGGCTACCGGTACCAACAAATGTGTCACACTAACGTAGCCATCGCTTTAACCATATCGGTATACCCCACACAGTTTCCACGATCTATTGCTACTTACCTAGTGATGTTCCCCAATCCGGGTAGAGGATCAAAAACCAAAACAAGGACCCAAAATGTAAAGTAAGCAAGTCAAACAAGGAAAGAATTTTAAAGGTGATCTAGCTCTAAGATAACCCCACTTTTAAGTTAAAGATCCTCAGCAGATTCGCCAGTTCAGTGATATGGTGGGAGAACTGACTTGAGTGTTTTACGTTTTATCGCAATTGTTGCGGATAACAAGAGTCGCCATCAACTTTTCTTTTATCCAATAAAGGAAAGGGTGAAAAGCACAGGAAAGACCTTTGAGATATTTTCTTGAGTTCGGGGGGTAGGTTATGAAAAGGGAAAGTATTAGCACTCTTTTCATCCGTAGTTATCTACGGGCTCTTAGTTGCTTGCAAGATCACTTGAAAGTTTCTTTGCTTGAAAATATGATTTATGGTGTAAATGTGTTTTGTGATGTAAGTTTGAAAATATTTAGAAAACGCCTTTGTTACGGTAAACTTTGTAATAATTCTCGTCTCTATAAGAATTTATACAAAGTGTTGGTTTTGAAAATAGTTCAAAGAGATATTTGTTTTTGAAGATGTTTTTTTGAAAGTGTAAGTGTGGAAATGGTTTTAGTCTGTGAGCAAGAAACTACGAGCGTCCTACCTACTCAAAAGGTATTTGTTCTTTTCCTCTTCCTTTAGATGTTTCTATCTTACCATTGATTGGTAAGAAGCCCCATTATTGGATGTGAAGGGACGGGCGTGGGTCAATCGTATAATCATAGAACGAAAATTATGAGACGTTTTAGCAATTCTCGTAAGGGATTAGATCGTTCACCGGAGGCAACATCGAGGGACATCAAGGGACTATGATCTTTTATCGAGGGTCTTTGCTAAAACGCCCATATTCGAGGGACATGACTATTTTCTGAGGCAACAAGCGAGGTTACCTAGAAGTGCACGTGTGTGAATAGTGTGTTTGATTGCATGCATTTTTATCTTTGAAATTAGGGTTTTCTAACGGTTGATTTTATCTTTCCATACACACCCTAATTACTAACAATTTATATTAAAGCCATAAATTGTGGAAATTAAAATTCTAGGCTATTACATCATTTGGGGATGGGGTATACAAATGTACAAATGAGGATTGCAAAAAATTAAACCAAATTATCTATTACAACCAAATTGAATAAATGTACAAGACATATAAAAAGAAATGGATTTTGTCTTGAATTTTTGTTAGGAAAATTGTTTTGACCTAATAAACCTAAAGGGATAATGTAACGCGGTGGAAGAACTGACTTGTTTGTTTTGCGTTTTATCGCAAATGTTGCGGTTAGCAAGATTTGTCATCGAATTTTCTTTTATCCAATAAGGAAAGGCTGAAAAGAACAGGAAAGACCTTTAGATATGTTTTCTTGAGTTCGGGGGGTAGGTTATGAAAAGTAAAGGTATTAACACCCTTTTCATCCGTAGTTATCTACGGGCTCTTAGTTGCTTGCTAGATCACTTGCTTTTGTTTGAAAATGTGCTTTGTGTGGTTTTTGAAAGTATTTTGTAAAGAGGCCATTGTTTCGGAAAACTTTATAATGATTCTCGTTCGTAAGAATGTATACAAAGATGTTGATCTTTTGAAAATGTTTCAAGTTTGAAAGATGTTTTTTTGAAAGTGTTGGTGTTTGTTTTTGAAAACAGGATGTTTTTTTTTTGAAAGTGAGAAAGTAACTAGGAACATTCTACCTACTCAAAAGTCTCTCATGTTTATTTCCTCTTTTCTTTGACATTGTTATCTTACCATTAATTTGGTAAGTAACCCTATCTTTAGATGTAAATGGGACGAGCATGGGTCATTGTATAACCATGATTAGCAATGTTGCAAGGTATCTTAGCATCTTTTTTAGGTACTAAAATCATTTTGAAAAGGCAACATAGATAGTGTCATCGAGGGACTATGATCTTGTATTTTTGCTTGTTTTTGCTAAGATACCTCACATGCATAATATGGCCATTTTTATAAGGCAACCAAGTGGATTTTACCCTAGGGGTGCTTGTGTGCAAGTGTATTAATTTTCATGCTTTGTTTAGTCTTTGATTAGGGTTTGCTACTTGTTGATTTTTTCTTCTCATACAAACCCTAATTACTAGCATTTATATAAAGCGATAAATTGCGAAAAGTAAAATTACTACGCTATTACATCATTAGAGGAGGGGGCGTACAAATTTACAAATGGGGATTGTATGAAAATTAAACCTAATTATCTATTACAACCATATTGAATATTGTACAAAATTGAAAATAAAATGCAAGAATATAAATGGAAAAAGAAATGATTTTTGTTGGTTTTTTTATGAAAGGGGTTTTGTATTGACCTAATTAAAGAAAATGATTAATTAAAATTAAATAAAATTAACTTAAACTAATTAAGAAAAGAAATTAATTTGAAAAGTATTTTTAGGGTTTTTTATGAAAAGGTTTTAAATTAATGAAAATGAAATGAAGATTAATTAATTAAAATAACCTAAGTTCTAAATTAATTTTAACTAAGAAAATAAAATAATATATTAATTTAACCTAAGTCTAAAAATTATATGCTTAAGAAAAAGAAATTAATTTGTTTAATAAAATATTTTTTTTTAATCTTTTTGTTTTATAGAGAAAATAAATATATAAGTATGACTAATAAAAATATTTTTATTTAGATTTTTTTATTAATAAAAATAATAATAATGCTAATAATAATAAATAATAAAAATATTAAATAAAATATGATAAAATAAAAAAAAACAGGAAAAATGAAATAATTAAAAGGAATGAACCAGGGGGGTGCTGAAGTAAATCAAGGTTAGGAGTCAGCAAAAATGGGAGGCCTAGCACAAAGGCCCAGGCGCTGCAAAAAAGCTCAGAAATATCAAAAAATAGTGAAAAATAACAAAAGGTCACGCTGGGACTTGAACTCAGGACCTAAGGGTGACAGGCGCGCGCTTTAACCACTGGGGTGGTGATACATCCGTTAGCTTGGATAAAAGGATAAATACATAACACAAAGCGCGCCCTGATTATACTTCATTTTCAACCTCCAGCCAAAGGACTTGTATCTTCTTCATCTCTCAACAGAAATGAAAAGTTCAAACATGAAAGTTGTGGCATTTCTTCCCACAAATCCAACCATGTAAATAACTTAAGCTAACAGTCAAAGATGAATGAGAATTATTCTGGCCCTAATTCAAAACCTAAAAATTTCAGAAAACTTCAACTCTAAAATTCTCTAAGCTCGGGCCATATAAATGCAAACTATGGATATGTACAGCTTCATGGTAATGGTATCTATATTTTATCTTCATAAATCAAAATCAAATGATGCCTGTATGAAGAGATAGAAGTTTGAAAACTTACCTCTTGCAGCTGGAGTCGTGTATGGAGTTTGAGCAACCTTTATGATGGCCTGATGATTTATGTAGCTTTCCTGGACCTCCTTGAGTATGTTTTAACTCCTACTTTGCTTTGAGGATAGCTGAAACTCTCAACTCAAGTCAAGTTGCAAGCTTCAAATTTGGAAATGGTGGATGGTGATGGAGGAGTTACAGTCAAGAAACAGGGGTCTGGATCACTTTGATATGATGTATATTAAGTGTTTGGATGGTTAAAACTCAATACGTACGAGTGGATTTGGAGATGGCTATGTGAGGTTCAAAACTGTCAAGTTAAGGAAGATTCTAAGTTGTAGAGTGCTTGGGAGTGTTTTGGGGTCTTAGAATTCGTGTGTTATGTTGCAATAGACTTGTGTATATGTATGGAAAAGTTTTGAGATCAAATGCACTCAAGGTTTCTGAGTTCTAGCCTTTTGGCTCTATGACTTGCTTTTGAAGAAAAGTGAGAGGATAAAACTCAAAGTCTTGTACAAGCATGTTATGAGCTCAAAGAGGATTTAAACACATTGCTTTTGGTTTATAGGGGTTGTGTGTGCAGAAAGAACAAGTGCAAAGCTCAAGAAGTTGACAATTGCAAAAGTAGTGATTTATCAAACTGGAAATGGCAACTTTGTGCCATAAATGGAAATGTAACTTGGATAAAGGCTCAAGTTCTTGGATTAAAGCTCTATTAGCTGAGTAAACAATTAATTATGGAGTGACAAACAAGTTTGAGGCCTGCAAAGCAAATATTATGCAGCCTAGGCTTGGATTTGAGTTTTTGTTCATCATGAAATGGCTTGTAATTTAAGTTTGGAAACCCTAACTTCATCTCTTTGATTCTCCTTGATCACAAATGATCTCAAGGAGTTCCTGGAAATTTTGGAAAGCTTGTAATGTGCTCTATAACCCCTCTTTGAATCACTTTTGAAAATTCCCTTTGGAACTATATGAAAAAGTGCCATGAAGTTAGGTCAAAATCCTGACCAAAACTAGGGCAAAATTTCACTAAGTGTATAATTTCAAGACCATGACTTTATGAATTAATAACTTGAGATCCAAGCATTATAGAAGAAGTTGTGTAAATAAATGTTGTAGATTCATGGAGATATACAACTTTCATGTTGAAAGTTTCTTTTGAATCCTGTTGCATCATGGTGAAAAATTTACTCAAAGTTGTGAAAAAACATGAAGTTTAAAACACTTAGAAAAATTTCTAAGTTAGAAAACTTTGACTTTTCAAAATGAAATCTTGACTTTTTGATTTATTGATGAATAAGTTTCATATTTTGACATGTTTTAATGAATTGTGATCTTTGACATTGGATTTTGACAAAAAAGTTAAAGTTTGACTTTTCAATATACAATTGACTTTTGATCAGTTGACTGAGAATTCACTATCAATCTAATTGATCTTGAGCAATGTTTTAGGTCATGCTATTAGGTCAATAAGATGCAATTTAACTCTTGAAACTATGCTTCAAACCAATTGACCATTTTCTAGGTCAAAAATCAGAAATTGCCCTTTCTTAGTCAAAACCCTAATTTTGACCATTTTGCCCTTTTGATGATTTGATCAAATTTCTTGAGGAATTATTTTCTAAACTTGATAAAATTATACATATCAGTTTATAATATTGATGTGGATAAAAAATTATGAAGTTTGACTGTAAATTGGCTATAGTTGACTTTTTTCCCAATATAATTGATTTTTAGGTCAACTGCTCAATTGATTGAGCAAAAGTGTGATCCAAGGCTTGAAACTTGACATGAGTAATATTTGGGGTCCATAATGATTCATGAGTCATATTAAGCATTTAAAGTTCAATTATCCTTGTGAAATCTCAAACCCTAATTTTGGTCATCAGTGCTTAAGGAGGTGTCTTGAGTTGATCAAACCTAATGCAGTATTGAACCGAAGAAGATCTTGTGAGAGATTACTTGATAAATGAGAGTGAAAAATTTGGGGTACAACAGCTTCCCCTGTTCGATCTTCTTAAACCTGAAGAGTTAGATTGGCGGATCCGCCATTCGTGACTTGAAGGTGAAAGATGATTGAACACTAGAGTGCCCAGAAATTTGCACTCGAAGATGAATGGTGAATAGGCTTATAGATGCCATTTGGAGGAATGTTGGTAAACACTGGAAGAAGTATCATCACAAATATCTTGTTGATTTATACTAAAACTTGATGTTTTACCTGTGAGAAAAAGAGTTAGTAAAATGAAGATGCATGCATGATGTTCACCAGATGTGGTATTATGTTAAATGCATATGGTATGTACATGCTATGATGTATGAATGTGAGATGTATGTTTTTGTCTGGGAAAATAAATCCCTGACTGCTGCTGAGGAAATTTTGGGGGGGTGAATCCCTAATTGACGTTGGGGATGAAGAATATGCATATCTTCAAACTTTGTTGAAAGGATGCTTTCACTAGAGAATATCTCTTGAATGTCAGTTGTTATCTGGTCGGATCCAGGCTTCACAATTTGCTGAGGATGAAGTAGCCAATTGCTATCTGGTCATATCCAGGCTTCACGACAACTTACTGGAGGAAGAGACGAATTAACTGTTATCTAGTCGGATTCCAGGCTTTGCAGAAAATTTTCTTGAAATTGTATAGTTATCTGGTTGGATCCAGGCTTCACAATAACTTGTTGGGGATATGGAAGTTAACTGTTATCTGGTGGGATCCAGGCTTCACACTAACTTGAAGTGGTAACTATTATCTGGTCGGGTCCAGTTTTCATGGTTTTTGGAAAGTTGTACTATTATCTGGTCGAGTCCAGACTTCATACTGTCTCTCTAGGGATCATAGTTAGTTGTTATCTGGTCGGGCTCCAGGTTTCACAATAAAATGTTTGAAAAACTGTTATCTGGTTGGGTCCAGGCTTTGCAGATTTCTAAGGTTAATGAGGTCAATTGTTATCTGGTCGGGTCCGGGTTTCACCATAAACTGTTTGGGGATTTAGTTGTTATATGGTCAGTTTCTAGGTTTCACAATGAATCTCTGAGGATAATTGCTATCTGGTCGGATCCAGGCTTTACAACAACTTGCTTGAAAAAATGAAATTGAAAACTGATATCTGGTCGAATCCAGGTTTCACATTAATTTGTTGGGGCAGAGGAAAACTCTACTGGGGAAAAGAAGTTAAACCTTGGCCGAGTTGAGTCCAGGTTCTTCTATATCTTTGAAGAGTTAGACTATTATCTGTTCGGGTCCAGGTTTTATAGTATCTTGAAATTGAGATCAACTTTTATCTGGTCGGGTCCAGGTTTCAGATACTCAAACTGTTATCTGGTCAGTTCCAGGTTTCAGTAATTCACTAGGTATAGTGGCAAACTCTACTAGAGAAGAGGAGTTTTGATAATGATTTTGTAGGAATTAAACTGCTATCTGGTCGGGCCCAGGCTTCGACAATTGAAAAAGTCAAACTATTATCTGGTCGGGTCCAGGCTTCAGTAATAACTTGAAAATTGTGCTAATATCTGGTCGGGTTCATGCCTCATAGTATCTTTTTGGAAATAGTACAGGCTTTGTTGACGACTTTACTAGGGATCAGGGGTTATGGCCCTATGATTTGCAATAATCTGAAAGGAAAATTCAAACTGGAGAGTGTAGACTTAGTCGGGTAGGACAGACTCAGCTTGGGGAGGATACACTCAACTGAGGAGGATATACATAGCTGGGGAATAATGGGCTCAGTTGGGGAGGATGGACTATGTCAGGGGAATACAGACTCGATTGGGGAGGATGTACTCGACTGGGGAATTTTGTGGTTCCTCGATTGTTGTTGGGGAAATAAAACCTGTTGGAGAAATAAACCCTGTTGGGGAAGTGAGTTTCTTTTAGGAAGAGATCCACGAGGCTTCAACTTGTAAAAAATAGAATTAGCTGGAGAGAGAGATGCCAAGAGATTGAGACTCTGGTCGGGGATTATCCTATGCAAAGAGACTTTGTGAGTAACTTTGTTGAGGAGGATGTTAATGGAATAACTCTGAAGGTATTCCTTATTTATTTAAAGAAGTGCCTGATACTGCTTAGGTCATATGTGCCAAACAGTTTTAATTATGTTCATATGCATATGTTCATTCAATTTTAGTCATTGGAAAAATTTGCATTCAAAACAAAGACAAAATTTTTGCACTTCAAAGTATATTTGTATTGATATTTTGCCCATGAATAGGCGTTTTTCAGAGAGACGAAGATCCTAGTAAGAGGAAATCGTTGAAAGGAAAACAAAATTGAGAATGAAAACAAATAGCCATGTGAAATGATCTCATTACCTTCCAACTCTACTATTGCCCCCAATGTCTTCGAATGTCTCTTGCCGTTGATAGAAGTTGATTGGATTGATCTTGGACCGTTTGAACTTGGACCTTGGTGATAAAATTGACTGTGTTGATTCCATGGGACATAGTCATACGTTTTATTCCTTAACTTTTTCCTGGACCGCCCTTTCGGGTTTTCAGCCCACCAGGATACCCTTTTTTGCCCAAGTCGCCCTTTCGGGTTTTCAACTTGTCGGGTGTACAATCTTTTGCATATATCCCTAATTTTTTCCAAAACCTTTTGTTTTGTCGGGATGCCCTTATTTTTCCTAGGTGTGTCAACCTAACGAGTCTCTTATGCCTAATATTTTTTAACTATGTCCGTGTTTATAGGATGTGGGAAATCTTCACCATCTATGGTAGTCAGCATCATGGCACCTCCAGAGAAAACTCTCTTGACAACAAATGGCCCTTCATAGGTAGTAAGGAGTCCATTTGCCTCTGGGGTCACCTTGTGGTAGAATGATATATTTTATCACCAAGTCACCAACTTGATATACTCGAGGCTTGATCTTTTTGTTGAAATCCTTGATCATCTGTTTTTGGTACGTCTGACCATGGCAAATAATAGCTAACTGTTTTTCCTCAATCAAGTTCAGCTGATCCAATCTTGTTTGAATCCACCCGTCTTTGCCTATGCCTATCTCATTCATAACTCTCAGCGAGGGAATCTGAAGTTCCACTGGAAAAACAACTTCCGTGCCATAAACTAGAGAAAAGGGAGTTGCCACAGTTGATGTTCTAGCTGAAGTACGGTAGCCATGTAGAGAAAACGAAAACATCTCATGCCAATCCTTATAGGTTACTACCATTTTCTTCACAATCTTCTTGATATTTTTGTTGGCCTCTTCGACGGCGCCATTCATTTTCGGTCTATACGGAGAAGAATTGTGATGCTTGATCTTAAACTGAGTGCAAAGCTCAGTGATCAAAGAATTGTTGAGGTTAGTCCCATTGTCGGTGATGATCTTTTCGTGGATACCATAATGGCAGATGAGGTTGTGTCTGATGAATCTGGCTACTACATTCTTGGTGACTGAGGCAAATGAGGCAACTTCGACCCATTTGGTAAAATAGTCGATAGCAACAAGAATGAAGCGATGTCCATTGGAAGCGATGGGCTTGATCTCTCCAATCATGTCAATGCCCCAAATTGCAAATGGCCACATAGCGGTCATGACATTCAGAGGGATAGGAGGCACATGGACCTTGTCAGTATAGATTTGGCATTTGTGACAAGTTCTTGAATGTTGATGGCAATCAGTCTCCATCGTTGACCAATAGTAACCGACTCTTAAGATTTTCTTAGCCATCGTTTGTCCACTTGAGTGAGTACTGAAGAGACCATCGTGCATGTCTTCCATGATCTCCTTCGCCTCCTTCTTGTCCACACATCGGAGTAGAGTTGAATCATGGTTGCGCTTGTACAATATCCCGTTACTTAGGAAGAATTTGGCTGCAAATCTTTGCAAGAACTTTCTGTCATTGATAGATGCCCCCTCTGGATACTCTTGTGCTTCAAGGTATATCATCACCTTATGATACCATGGCTTTTCCGCATTGGTTTCAAGCTCATAGCAATGTGTAGGTTCATTGAATCTTTCAATTTTTATCATAGGAGCTTCGTTGTCCCATATGACCTTGAACATTAAAGACATGGTTGCCAAAGCGTCAGCCAACTGGTTTTCTTCCCTAGGGAAGTGCTCAAAAGTGATCTCTTCGAAGTAAGGAATTAGGGATAGCACAAGTTCCTTATAAGGGATAATATTAGGGTGTTTAATGTCCCAATCTCCTTTTACTTGGCTGATCAATAGGGCGGAATCCTCGAACACATCCAAATGCTTGATCCTTAAGTTAATAGCAGCTTTCAGACCTAAGATGCATGCTTCATACTCGGTAATATTGTTTGTGCAATTGAAGCATAGTATGGCAGTGAAAGGAGTGTGGCAAACCTAAGGAGAGATGATCACAACACCAATTCCATAGTCCATTGGGATCCTTGTTTAGGTCCGTCATATGGTCTAGGTTTCGCACAGTCGGTTACCAGCATGATGTTCTCATCAGGGAAGTCGAAGTTCATTGGCTGATAATCATCCACATCTTGATGGGCCAAATGGTCTGCTAGTACAATTCCTTTGATGGCCTTTTGAGTCGTGTATTGAATGTCGTACTCAGTCATGATCATTTTCCATCTGGTTATCCGTCCAGAAAGGGAAGGTTTCTCGAAGATGTACTTGATTGGGTCCATCTTAGAAATCAACAGAGTGGTATGAGTCAGCATATACTATCTTAGCCGGCGAGTAGCCCATGCCAGAACGCAACAAGTTTTCTTGAGCAGTGAATATCTGGTTTTATAGTCAGTAAAATGTTTGCTTAGGTAATAAATAGCATGCTCTTTTCGGCCAGACTCATCATGTTGGCCCAAAACACACCCCATGGAGTTCTCTAATACTGTCAAGTACATGATCAAGGGTCTTCCTTCAACTGGAGGCATGAGAATAGGAGGTTCTTCTAGGTATTCTTTGATTTTGTCAAAGGCAATCAGGAACTTATCATTCCATCTGACTATCTGATCTTTCTTCAAGAGTTTGAATATTGGCTCACAAGTAGCAGTCAAGTGTGATATGAAGCGAGCAATGTAATTGAGACGACCCAGGAATCCTCTGACTTCTTTTTCAGAATGAGGGACTGGAATTTCTTGGATGGCCTTTACCTTGGCAGGATCAACTTTAATGCCTTTATTGCTGACAACAAAACCTAGAAGATTTCCAGATCATACACTAAACGTGCATTTGTTAGGGTTTAACCTTAGTTTGTACTTCTTCAGCCTCTCGAATAATTTGTACAGATGATCGAGATGTTCTTCGGTTTGTGATATGGCAATCATATCATCCACATATACCTCTATCTGATGATGAATCATGTCGTGAAATAAAGCTACCATAGCCCTTTGATATGTTGCCCCTGCATTCTTTAATCCGAATGGTATGACCTTGTAGCAGAAGGTACCCCATTGCATAATGAAAGTAGTCTTCTCCATGTCTTCGGGAGCCATCCTTATTTGATTATAGCCTGAGAAGCCATCCATGAAAGAGAAGACTTTATGCTCAGCAGTATCATCAACTAAGACGTCAATGTGTGGTAGAGGGAAGACATCCTTGGGTCTTGCCCTATTCAGATCCCTATAGTCTACGCACATGCGAACTTTTCCGTCCTTTTTCGACACCGGTACCACATTGGCAACCCATTGGGGATAGGATGTCAAAACTAAGAATCTTGCATCAAATTGTTTCATCACCTCAGCTTTGATCTTTTCAGACATATCAGGCCTCATGCGACGAACCTTTTGTTTGATGGGAGGGCAGTCTTCTTTTGTCGGCAGACGACGGACTACAATGTCGGTATCCAACCCAGGCATATCTTCATAAGACCAAGAAAATACTTCCACATAATCATGCAACATATGAACCAACCTACTCTTGACACCGCTCTCTAAGTTAGCACCGATCTTGATTTCTTTCTTAACTGACTCAGTACCTAGGTTGATAACTTCAACTGACTCTTTGTGCGGTTGAATAGCTTTTTCCTCTTGTAATAGAAGTCTGGCTAGCTCTCCTGGTATGTCATAATCTTCCTCGCCTTCTTCTTCGGCTTGGTTGATAGGACATTCAAAGTCATAGTCGACAATAATAGAGTCATTGGCAATAGGATCCAAAGTGGATGTGGACCTGCAAGAGTGTGTGTGTGTGTGTGTGCATGTAAGATACATGGCTATTTTTTTGAAAAATGTATTTGTAAGAAAGGAAAGACAATGAACACAAATATTTGAATGCAAAAGAGTCCAATGTACTGAATGATCATATGATTAGATGAACATAAATAAAACCCTTGACAAATGGACCAAAGTGCCCTGGGCCAGGAAAATGGCTGAAAAGTCATTGTTAAAATATTATAGACAACATGTTCTTGAATTGAAAGAAAAGCAATAACAAGTTGATTACTCCCCAATGAAGGAGATGGGCACAAAGTCCTTTGTATGCCAATTCTTCAGCTCCGTTGTAGTTGGATACACCCACTCTTCAAATGCAGCTCCTTCTTCAGAATCACCCACAGTGTTGACTTCATGGCTTCCAATGCGGAGAGGTGGCTTTCCAGCACGAGCACGCCTCACTTCCTTCCGAGCTTTAACGGTGAAGCCCAAACCAAACTTGTCTGCTTTAAATGGGATATCGAGGAGTTGCCCCCAAGTATCGCAGTTTCCTTCTTCAATTGCTGTACGGGCGTCTTTGACTGAAACCATCTTTGGTGTGGCCTTAACAAATTTAGACTCATCAGAAGAACATTTGGTAGCAGCAATCATCGGTGGTACAACCTCAAAGGCTTGACACGGGGTCTCAATGAATTCTCCATCCATCTCTACGTACTTGAAAGAGTTAAGGTGGCTCACCATAAACTCTTCTTCTCCATAGACGGTGACTAATCGGCCCTTGACT
The DNA here is from genome assembly GCA_948472305.1 of Vicia faba. NCBI lineage: Eukaryota > Viridiplantae > Streptophyta > Magnoliopsida > Fabales > Fabaceae > Vicia > Vicia faba. The sequence goes on along the minus strand of OX451737.1, from coordinate 398,654,152 downwards.
GGATATTTGAGTTTCTGGTGGAGGGTTGAGTTTACTGCCCCAGCATTATGGATCCACGGGAAACCTAACAGACAAGAATAGGCAGGACGAATATTCATAATATAGAAGGTGGAGTTGAAGATTTGGGAGCCCACTTTGATTGGAAGATCTACCTCCCCATGAACAGTCCTCTTTGATCCGTCAAATGCCCTTACAATGATATCACTTGGCTTCAAGACTAAACCTTCACAGTCTAGAAGGTCTAACGCCCCCTTGGGTAATACATTCAGAGAAGAACTAGTATCGACTATCACATGTGCTAAGGTAGTCCCTTTGCACTCGATAGAAACATGTAAATCTTTATTGTGATTCTTCCCGAGAGGTGTTAAGTCAGCATCTGAAAATCCCAAGCCATTATCAGCTGTCAGGCTAGCCACACAATCCTCAAATTGGTCTATTGTTGTCTCATAGGGGACATGAGCCTTTTTCAGGAACTTGATTAATGTTCGAGCATGGGCATCAGAGAAAAGCAACAATGACAACATTGAAATCTTAGAAGGGGTTTGCCCCAACTGTTCTACAATCTTGAAGTCGCTTCTTTTTATGATCTTCAAAATCTCGTCCATCTCGCGAGCGGAGGGTTCTTCATCAGCTACGTCCTTGGAGGGTACTTCAATCACATCAGGCTCAACAACCTTCTCCTTCCCTCTTGTATTAGTACTTGGCTTGGCAGCAGTAATGCGAATGGGCGTCCTTGTAACAACTGGTGGTGAGATATTGGGTGAAAATATTCTCCCAATTCTAGTTACTTTGCTTGAACCAGCTATGTTACTGACATTGTCATCTTTTCCTTCTTTGATACACGTGTCTTGTTTAATCCCATGATAAAACACTTCAACACCATAATTCTATGGTATTTCCTTATTTGAAGAGTAGGGAATCAGTCCGGGACTGGTAATTATTAAGGGAGCAATGGTGGGTTTATTTGAAATCCTAATAGGACCTTTAGAGGTGATCCTAAGAGGCTTGTTTGAGATGGTAATAATGGATAGGTCTTCACATTTGTTAGTCAAACTTTTGGCAAGTGGGGTCTTCTCGAATAGAATTTTGTGGCTATCCATCAGGCGTTGTATGCCTTTCTTCAGTCCTTCATATTTATTGAGTTGTCTTGTACAACACACACAGTCCTTTACGCAGCCAGAGAAAATACCGACTTTCAACATATTGTTTTTTATTATATTCGGCGGAGTAGTCAATTCTTCAATAGAGGCGACAAAAATTGCATCTTCGACAGCATTAACACCTTTCTCATGCTTCGACATTGGAGCAATGATTACATTCGGCGTTGGAGGAGGATCAAATTCAATAGTTTTGTTATCAATCAAATCCTGGATTTTGTTCTTCAAGGCCCTACACTGGTCAGTCTCGTGCCCGGGGCTGCTTGAATGGTAACCACACTTAGCATTCGGATTATACTTTGGTGACGAGGTGTCAGGGTTGGCGGGAGGATCTCACAATGTCACTAAATTAACCTTGAGCAAATGTTGAAGGGCTTGAGAGAGTGACATTCCTAACCTCGTAAATTGTCTTCTTGGAGTTTCAAAATGTTGATGATTTGCAGATAGTCTTGGAGTTGGAGTTGGATTGGAGATTCAGACAACATTGATAGACGGGTGATCGTTCTTCTTGGTATGGGCCCTTGCCCCGTACACATCATTGACTTCCTTCTTTGCAGCAAAAGGTTTATTGATAGGATTGGGAGTGGATGTAGATGCCATAGAGATATTCCCACTTTTGATGCCACTTTCAACTCTTTCGCTGGTTAAGATCAATTCAATGAAACCAAAAGAAGAGCAACCAACCAACAAATTAAAGAAAGGACCAGATAAAGTGCCCATGAACATGTCGATGTGATCACTATCAGTCAAGGGAGGTTGGACCCTACTAGCAAGGACTCTCCACTTTTGCGCATATTCCTTAAATCCTTCATTCTTCCCCATGGTCATATCTTGTAACTGAACCCTCGTTAGCGCCAAGTTAGTGTTGTACTGATACTGATGGTAGAAGGCAATAGCTAAATCCTCCCAAGTATTGATACGAGAACCATCTAACTGATAAAACCATTCAAGTTGCACTCCAGCCAAGCTCTCTTGGAAAAAGTGAACCCAAAGCTTCTTATCAGCAGTGTGTGGCTGTATCTTGCGCACATAAGATTTCAAATGGAGTTTTGGACAAGAAACCTCGTCGTACTTTCAAAAGATTGGTATTTTGAATTTGTGGGGAATGACTACCCCAGAGATCAAACCCAAATCATCAAAATCTAAACCGGGGATGGCTTGGATTTCAACAACTTTCAATCTGTCTTCTAACTGCTTGTATTTGATATCAGCGGGTGGATATTGCTCGTTGAAATAATCATCATAGGATACTTGATTATTGATACAATCAGCCTGAGTACTCTTGACCTCACCAATCTGGTTCTCGTCCTCTTCAGATGAATCTCCTCCTACTAGGATTTGACGGAATGTCTCCTTGAACCTTCTACCCATGTTAATTAGAGCTTTCTTCTTTGGCTTCTTCTTAACGGCCCGCAAAGCCATCATATCTTGTTGCCCCTTGGATAGGGCTAGTAGAGTCTCATGTAACTGAGAATTCTGGGTTTGGAGATCCTTCACAGTTTTCTCTAGATCCATCTTGCTGAAATAAATAGCAGAAAGATAAGGAAACCTATTATGCGAAAACCTGTCATGTTATGATGCATGGAATATATACATGCAAATGATTTCAAGGATTAATGAAATTTAAATTTGTATAGACAAAAGAATGAACAAACGTTAATTCTCATTAGACAAAACAAGAAAGATTACATCATGCCTCTTGGGCTTACAAAATAACTTTCTAAGATAAAAAGACCGAACACATCCTCTTTGGCGCGAGATAAGCGTTCACACTTTGTTCTTCTTGTAGATGCTTCGTAAGCTCCAAGACCCTCTTTTCACTAGCATAGAATTGAGCCTCAAAAGTATCTCGTTCTTCCTTCAGCTGGATCCATCCCTTCTGTAAGTCTTCGAGAGAGGTAGGCATGTCGGGATAGAGGATAGTGTAGGGAACATCTCCTTCGACCACAGGCTCCACGATGACTGGTAAGATGGAGGGATAAGGCATCACAAGTTTCTAAGCACGAGCTCGTACCTATTTAAGGTAAGGCTTAAGGGGAATGTAATTATTATGTCCTAGTGTCTTTCTATCCACCTTGTTCACCATCCTCCATGCTCGGATAAACCTGACGGTAACCTTGATTGTCATTCTTGTAGTCGAATACCAATCCTTGGATAAGCATCTCATAGGGACCATCCCTTCGGGCGTAACCAAAATGCCGTAGTGTTAAGTAGGGGTTGTAAGTGATACCTCCTCTAATTCCAAGCAAAGGGACATTAGGGAATTCTCTATAACGGTCGATGATAGTAACATTCTCCAAAGAGCAGGAACACCAATGAATATCTGAATGTTTGAGCGTCATCAACCTATGGGACCATCTTGAACCTTGCTCATTTTTCAACACAAATTGGGGAAGATATGAAATAAACCATCTTGCCAAGAGAGGAGTGCAACACATGAGGATACCTCTCTTCCTCAAAGTTCGATAGTGAAAATAATGTAGGATGTCTCCTAACAAAGTAGGCACCGGGTTACGAGACATGACGATTTTTACGGTGTTTACATCTATGAGTTGGTCAGGATTTGGAAACAAAACAATCCCATAGATGAGAAGGGCCACAATTTCCTCAAAAGATCGTAAGTCCAAGGATTTCCAACAATCTTGAGCCTTCTCAAACAAAAACTTGGCTAAGAAACCATTGACACCACTCCTTGTTTCCCAATTAGTTATGACATTAGATTGTTGCAAGTGTAGGGCTTGAGAAATCTCTTCTGGTTTTGGATCTCTTTCCGTACCATTGAAGGGTAGTTTATTGAGAATAGGAATTCTCAAGAGTTGGGAGAATTCCTCCAAAGTTGGCACAAGTTGATAATCGGGAAAAGTGAAGCAATAATGTAGAGGATCAAAGAACTGGAAGAGCACCTTCATCATGTCTTCATCAGTGTTGGAGGTAACTAAGTTTAGTAGGTGACCATGTCTTTCAGTAAATGGAAAATTTTCAGGAATCCTTGATGCTAGCTCTTTAAGTTGCAGAGGGATCCTTACGAGATTGACTTGAATGGTTTCCCTGCAAACAGAATCCATGTCCTACAAAACAGAACAAAGATAAATCCCAAGATCCTTGAAATGGTTAGTGAATATGAGTATGATGTTTATGATGTTTATGATGTTATGTACAAGTATCTATACACAAACAAAGCAAACAAGTCCTTAGGTTTAGGCTTGCATGGAGTCTTATAGGTAAGTATCCTCTTGAAGTTTAGTTAGCTCAAACTTGTCTTAATAATAGTAACCGGGTTCTAAGGAGCTCAATATCACCGGTTTGTTTCTCTAGGCATTATTTCAGTGCAAGCCTTTTAAATGGAGATCGAAATATCACAAAAAACCAAACCTCAGTGAGTGTAGTATCAAGTATCTACCAACTTTGGACTGCACCAAAGCCGGTCATCTAACTACGCCCTAATGGCCAAGTTGGTTAAGTAAATGTTCTAAAAGTTCACTAGTGCTTCATGACATCACTCAGCGGCCTCGTATTCTCCTTGACTACTCAAGGGCTACCGATACCCACAAATATGTTGCACTAACATAGCTATTTCTTAGACCGTGTCGGTATACCCTGCACAGTTTCCATAATGTATTGCTACTTACTTATAAAATATCCCAAATCAGGGTAGAGGATTCAAACCCAAACAAAGAACCATAATGTAAAGCACACAAGTCAAACAAAGAAACAATTAAATGTGATTTAGCCCTAAGGTAACCCCACTCTTAAAAAAAATCCCCAGTAGAGTCACCAGTTCTGTAACGCGGTGGGAGAACTGACTTGGTTGTTTTTAGTTTTATTGCAAATTTTACGGTTAGCAAGAGTCGCCACCGACTTTTCTTTTATCCAATAAGTAAAGGCTGAAAAGAACAGGAAAGACCTTTAGATATGTTTTCTTGAGTTCGGTGGGTAGATTATGAAAAGGGAAGGTATTACCACCATTTTCATCCATAGTTATCAATGAGATCTTAGTTGCTTTCTAGATCACTTGCTTTTGTTTGAAAATATGCTTTGTGTTGTTTTTGAAAGTATTTTGTAAAGAGGCCATTGTTTAGGCAAACTTTGTAATGATTCTCGTTCGTAAGAATGTATACAAAGATGTTGATCTTTTGAAAATGTTTCAAGTTTGAAATATGTTTTTTTGAAAGTGTTGGTGTTTATTTTTGAAAATAGCAAAGATGTTTTGTTTTGAAAGTGAGCAAGTAACTAGGAACATTCTACCTACTCAAAAGTCTCTCATGTTTATTTCCTATTTTCTTTGACATTGTTATCTTACCATTGATTTGCTAAGTAACCCTATCTTTGGATGTAAACGGGACGGGAATGGGTCATTATGATCGGTGGAAATAGAACTGACTATTTTTTAAGCTGGTTTTGCGAAATGTCGCGGTAAGCAAGAGTCGCCACCGTCTTTTATGTTCTCCAACATGGAAAGGACAAAAGCACAGCAAAATTCCTTATTTGAGATGTCTCTCGTTTCGGGAGGTAGATTTATAGAAAGGGAAGGTGTTAGCACCCTTTCTATCCATGGTTATCCATGGGATCTTAGGTACTTGCTCTTATGTTTTCAAAATATTGTTTGCTTTTCAAGTGTGAGTGGGTTTTGAAAAAGTTTCGTTTGAAAAATTTCTAAGTAACTCTTGTATCGGTCCTCAAGAGTGTATGAAAAATTTGTTTGAAAACTTTTAGAAAGTGTGAGGTGTGAAAAGTATTTTTGTTTGTTTTGAGAAAGAGCAAGTACCCATGAGATCTACCTACTCTAAGGAATTAAGTTGTGTAAGAGTCCTTTAGATAGTGCTATCCTACCATTGAGAGGAAGGTAGCACCATCGTTGGAGGTATTCGGGTCAATTCGATGATTAGGGAAAGTGTGGTCACCGAAGCAATGGTAGGACACCTTAGAAGTAACCCTAATGTCCTAGATCCTTTTATCCGAGGCAACCGTTTCGAGGCAATTGGATCTTTAGACAAAGGGTGACCTCTAAGACGTCCTATACTTGATGACCACGTTTCGAGGCAACGAGTGAAGCGTACCCTAGGAGTGGCATGTGCTTTGTGTTTTGTATTCAGTTAATGTTTGTCTTTGTACATGTTATTTGTAAGCTACAAATTAATTTTATTTACATATATTCTTTCATGCATTTAACAGTTAGGGGTGCGGAAAGTAAATTGCGGAAATATAAATTCTACGCTATTACAAGGCGCGGGTCTATACATCGCCAAAAATACAAAGACCTGTTTTGTAAAAGTGCGGAAAATAAAGAAAGCAATAAACCTAATTACTATTACATTCTTGAAGCAGTTACATAATAATCAAAATAAAATGCACGCGAATAAAAATTAATCGGGAATGCCTTAAGGGTTTTGACCCTTTTAAGAAAAGAAATGAATTTTTTTTGTCTTTTTTATGATTAAATGAAATTAATAACTAATAATTAAACTAACTAATTAATTTATTAAAAGATAATATTTTTTGTGTTTTTATGTTTTTTTTTTATGAAATAAAATAAAAGAATTAAAATTCTAAGTTAACCTAATTCTAAATTATTTTTATTGATTGTAGAGAAAAAGGAATTAAAGTTGACCTAATTAAACTATTTTAATTGTTAATATTTATTTACAAAAATAAAATGAAATTAATAATAATAATGTTAGTTCTTTTTTTGATTTTTTATGAAAAAAGGTTAGTTATGTTAATTTAATGATAGAATAATTTTTTGGTAATTTTCTGGATAGATTTTGATAATTAAAAGCAATTAAAAGTCAGTTTAATGATTATTTAATTATTAATTAAAATATGCATGCAAAAATATTAATTTTAATGTCAAAAATTAAATAAACATTTTTCTGATTAAAATGCAAAAGGAAAATATTTTTGTGATTTTTTAAATGCATGAGAAGATTATTTAAAGATAAACTAAATTAGGATGAAAATATTAAAAAAAAAATAGAAAATATAGAAAGCATGTTAATTATGAAAAATGGTAAAGAGAAAATGCCAGGGCCAAGAATCGAACTCAAGCCCTTTGGAGAAATCAACCAACACGTTGCCAACTGAGCTAGCTGTCTTTGGTGTCTATACTCTGCAATCAATTGGTTAAAAATGAAAACGTGGCATATTTGAAATTTTAAACACAGTCAACACGCGTGGGGCCCAGGTGTAACATGGGAACGAATCAGAATGTGCTATCGTGCCACGCCAGCCACGCCTGAGTCCAAGTCAGTCAACGACGCCGGAGCCCTAGCTCCGGTCGTGTTCTCCGGCAAGCACCATGGCCGATCCTGCAAAATAGGCAAAATCAAAGCAAAAGAAGAACCTTGTCACCCTAATTCGACCCCTGCGGATTCAATGGTGCCATTGTTTTGGCCTGGAAACGACTGAACAGTGAGTTTCGAAGAAGATAACAAAAACGGCCCTAGCAATGGCAGGTCCTTACTCCTGTGTTAAAGCTTGCATGTTATGCATCAAATATATTCTAATAGGTGTCCTGAGTTCATACAAACAATCAAAAACAATTAATGATGCATGAAATATGAAAAACGAATTCAAGAATTTTAACAAACCAATGAGAGTTAGGGAGCACGATCTGGGATGATTTGGCTTCGTGTAAGGGTTGGGAATGATTTCTGCTATGCCCAGGAACACGATTGAATGCTTAACACTCCTTGAAACTTGCTAGAAAAACAAATTCGAATTTGTCCACTTTGGAAAATTTTGAGAGAATTAGGGTTGCCGTTTCAGAGGTTTCTAGGTAGTGTAAATGGTATGAGAGGCTTGCATATATGTCTTTGAATGAGAATCAAGCAATAATGTGAGCCTTTAACCCTTGCAATGAAGTCTTGAGATTTCCTCTTTATCACCATTAAAGCATTTGCCATTTTTGTCCAAATTTGAATTTTTATGCTTGAAATGGACTTTACACGAATTTGGCATGTGTATCATGATGCATCAAGGTTATTCAAATCACAAGATATCCCTTAATTAATTTTTTGATTTTTATTTGAATTTTAAAGATTTAAAATGAATTAAATCAAATAAAATTAAATAAAAATAGAAAAATTAATTTTTAATCTTGAAATAAATCATGGGACACGTGGGTGGCATGGCAAAGCTGAATCAAGTGGAAAAAGTGGGCCCTTTTGTCAAAAATTGAAGTTTCAAGGATAGTTGACTTTTGCCATTTCACAAAAATTTCCCAACTTCCCCAATGCATATCTTGCTCAATTTTGATCATATGAACATGTTCTTGGACATTTTGGAAAGGTCTCGAAGTCCTCTAACCAATGCCTTTGGTCCCATGTCATTTGAATTTACCAATCTCAAGTTATGGTCTTTGACTTAAAATGCCTTTTTGTTGACTTTTGAAAATGACCTATAATGTTGAAATTGATAACTTTTTGTGAGAGAATTTCTTGGACTTGGAATGTGAATATGAGTTGTAGGAAATGTCATCCCCTTCAAAATGAGCATTGGATGGGATTTTTATGATGAACCAGGAAAAAGTTATGCCTTGGTCAAGTTACAGTTGACTTTTCAGCTGTCCAAAAATAGAAACTTTTGACACCTTGATGATTTTTGAGCCATTCTTGTGAAATCATGGTCAAGATTTGACCAAATGATGATTGTGGCTTCAAAATAAGATGTTGACCAAAAAATATTTGACTTTTGACTGCCAAATGACCATTTTGCCCCTACAGTTGATTGTGAAGCAATTAGGGTTTTTGACTGTGCAACTTGACCTTGTGAGCCTTGAAACTTGACATGTAGGTGCTTGACAATGTATATGAGCATATGTGACTTGATTGAGCCCCTGAAAACCTCAACTTCCTTGCAAGAACCAAAACCCTAATTTGACTGGCTTAGGAGGGTGCTTGACTGTGTATATGAGCATATGTGACTTGATTGAGCCCCTGAAAACCTCAACTTCCTTGCAAGAACCAAAACCCTAATTTGACTGGTTTAGGAGGGTGCTTGACTGTGTATCCCTTGAGTAGACTTGAGCAAATTTAGATGATGCTTGTCAAAACTTTGAAGAATATGGGAGGGCAAATTTTGGGGTACAACAATCATCGTATAACCATGACTAGCAATGTTGCAAGGTATCTTAGCATCTTTCTTTAGGGACTAAGATCATTTTGAAAAGGCAACATAGATAGCGTCATCGAGGGACTATGATCTTGTATTTTTGCTTGTTTTTGCTAAGATACCTCACATGCATAATATGGCCATTTTTATAAGGCAACCAAGTGGATTTTACCCTAGGGGTGCTAGTGTGCAAGTGTATTGATTTTCATGCTTTGTTTAGCCTTTGATTAGGGTTTGCTACTTGTTGATTTTATCTTCTCATACAAACCCTAATTACTAGCATTTATATAAAGCGATAAATTGTGAAAAGTAAAATTACTACACTATTACATCATTAGGGGATGAGGTGTACAAATTTACAAATGGGGATTGCAAGAAAATTAAACCTAATTATCTTTTACAACCATATTGAATATTGTACAAAATTGAAAATAAAATGCAAGAATATAAATGGAAAAAGAAATGATTTTTGTTGTTTTTTTTTATTTATGAAAGGGGTTTTGTCTTGACCTAATTAAAGAAAATGATTAATTAAAATTAAATAAAATTAACTTAAACTAATTAAGAAAATAAATTAATTTGAAAAGGATTTTTAGGGTTTTTTATGAAAAGGTTTTAAATTAATGAAAATAAAATGAAGATTAATTAATTAAAATAACCTAAGTTCTAAATTAATTTTAACTAAGAAAATAAAATAATATATTAATTTAACCTAAGTCTAAAAATTATATACTTAAGAAAAAAAAAATTTAATCTTTTTGTTTTATAGAGAAAATAAATATATAAGTATGACTAATAAAAATATTTTCATTTAGATTTTTTTATTAATAAAAATAATAATAATGCTAATAATAATAAATAATAAAAATATTAAATAAAATATGATAAAATAAAATAAAACAGGAAAAATGAAATAATTAAAAGGAATGGGCCAGGGGGTGCTGAAGTAAATCAAGGTTAGGAGTCAACAAAAATGGGAGACCCAGCACAAATGCCCAGGCGCTGCAAAAAAGCTCAGAAATGTCAAAAAATAGTGAAAAATAGCAAAAGGTCACACTGGGACTTGAACCCAGGACCTAAGGGTGACAGGCGCGCGCTTTAACCACTGGAGTGGTGATACATTTGTTAACTTGTGTGAAAGGATAAATACATAACACAAAATGCACCCTGATTACACTTCATCTTCAACCTCCATCCAAAGGACATGTATCTTCTTCATCTCTCAACAAAAATGAAAAGTTCAAACATGAAAGTTGTGGCATTTCTTCCCACGAATCTAACCATGTAAATAACTTAAGCTAATATTCAAAGATGAATGAGAAATTTTCTGGCCCTAATTCAAAACCTAAAAATTTCAGAAAACTTCAACTCTAAAATTTTCTAAACTCGGGCCATATAAATGAAAATTATGGTATGTACAGCTTCGTGGAAATGATATCTACATTTTATTTTCATAAATCAAAATAAAAGGATACATGTACGAAGAGATAGAAGTTTGAAAACTTACCTCTTGCAGCTGGAGTCGTGTATGGAGTTTGAGAAACCTTTGTGATGTCCTGATGATTTCTGTAACTTGCCTGGACCTCCTTGAGTATGTTCTAACTCCTACTTTGTTTTGAGGATAGCTGAAACTCTCAACTCAAGTCAAGTTGCAAGCTTCAAATTTGGAAATGGTGGATGGTGATGGAGGAGTTAAATTCAAGAAACAGGGGTCTGGATCACTTTGGTATGATGTATATTAGGTGTTTGAATGGTTAAAACTTAATACGCACGAGTGGATTTGGAGATGGCTATGTGAGGTTTAAAACTGTCAAGTTAAGGAAGATTCTGAGTTGCAGAGTGCTTGGGAGTGTTTTGGGGTCTTAGAATTTGTGTGTTATGTTGCAATAGACTTGTGTATATGTATGGAAAAGGTTAGAGATCAAATGCACTCAAGGTTTCTGAGTTCTAGCCTTTTGGCTCTATGACTTGCTTTTGAAGAAAAGTGAGAGGACAAAACTCAAAGTGTTGTACAAGCATGTTCTGAGCTCAAAGAGGCTTTAGACACATTGCTTTTGGTTTATAAGGGTTGTGTGTGCAGAAAGAACAAGTGCAAAGCTCAAGAAGTTGACAATTGCAAAAGTAGTGCTTTATCAAAATGGAAATGACAATTTTGTGCAATAAATGGAAATATAACTTGGATAAAGGCTCAAGTGCTTGGATTAAAGCTCTATCAGCTATGTAAACATTTAATTATTGAGTAACAAACAAGTTTGAAGACTTCAAAACAAAGATTATGCAGCCTAGGCTTGGATTTGAATTTTTGTTCATCATGAAATGGCTTGTAATTTAAGTTTGGAAACCCTAAATTCATCTCTTCGATTCTCCTCGCTCACAAATGATCTCAAGGAGTTCTTGGACATTTTGGAAAGCTTGTAATGTGATATACAACCTATATTTGAATAAATTTTGAATATTCCCTTTGGAACTATATGAAAAAGTGCCATGAAGTTAGGGCAAAATCCTGACCAAAACTAGGGCAAAATTTCACTAAGTGTTCAATTTCAAGACCATGACTTTATGAATTAATAACTTAATATCCAGGAATTTTTAGAAGAAGTTGTGTAAAGAAATGTTGTAGACATCATGGATATCTACAACTTTCATGTTGAAAGTTTCTTTTGAATCCTCTTGCATCATGGTAAAAAATTTACTCAAAGTTGTGAAAAAACATGAAGTTTTAAACACAGAAAAATTTCTAAGTTAGAAAACTTTGACTTTTCAAAATGAAATCTTGACTTTTTTATTTCTTGATGAATAAGTTTCATATTTTTACATGTTTTGATGAATTGTGATCTTTGACATTGAATTTTAACCAAAAAGTCAAAGTTTGACTTTTCAGTGTACAATTGACTTTTGATCAGTTGACTGAGAATTCACTATCAATCCAATTAATCTTGAGAAATGTTTTAGGTCATGCCATTAGGTAAAAAAGATGAAATTGAAATCTTGAAACCATTCATCAAACCAATTGACCATTTGCTAGGTCAAAAATCAGAAATTGTCCTTTCTCAGTTAAAACCCTAATTTTGACCATTTTACCCTTTTGATGATTTGATTAAATTTCTTGAGAAATTATGGTCTAAACTTGATCAAATGATATATATGAGTTTATAATATTGATGTCGATCAAAAATTATGAAGTTTTACTGTAAATTGGCTATAGTTGACTTTTTCCCCAATACAGTTGATTTTTAGGTCAACTGCTCAATTGACTGAGCAAAAGTGTGATCCAAGGCTTGAAACTTGACATGAGTAATCTTGGGGGTCCATAATAATCCATGAAAGTCATATGAAGCATTGAAAGTTCAATTATCCTTGTGCAATCTCAAACCGTAATTTTGGTCATCAATGCTTAAGGAGGTGTCTTGAGCTGATCAAACCTAATGCAGTATTGAACCGAAGGAGATCTTGTGAGAGATTACTTGATAAATGAGAGAGAAAATTTTGGGGTAAAAAATATATGATTAAAAAAAAGGAAAATTAAATTCCTAAGTTAGAAGGAAAACAAACTAATCTAGAAATCATTTTTTAGGTTTTTTTTTTTATGGAAGACTTTTGGTTAGTTAAAATAGCTATGAAAATATAAAACAAAACAACGCAAAAGAGAGAGAAAAAACAAATCCTTCAACATCATATGTCAAAGCATGTTTCAAAACATGCTTTATATGCATCGAAGCATATCCTGTAGTTCCAAATCGAAGCATGATGTTATGAGTCGAAGCATTTGTCAAAGCATGCTTATATGCATCGAAGCATGTCCTTCTTTCGACCCCTTTTTCCCTTATGTTTGGGTCTTTGAAGAAGTATGGATCAAAGCCTAAGGATTTGTGTCAAAGCATGCTTTAATTTCTCACTCTAACATTCTTTTATGGTCTATACAGGTTAGTTCTTAACATATAATTGACAATAAAAGGAGACAAATGAAAAGGTTAGCTTCGAATGCAATGGTTATTACATGTTATCTTTGAAGATGAATCATCAATGATGCTTGAAACAAAGGGCTTAAAGTCAAGAAGACTTACCATGAAGCTGGAATGTGATTTGAATTTGAGTTGCTGCCTTAAAGGTTCTTGGATTTGAAAGAAAAGAAAAGAGGGGTTGTGTTTGTTGGTTCTGGGTTTGAAAGAAAAAGAACTAAGGTTTGGTGTTTTTTGGTTCTGAATTTAAGAGTTTTCTAAGGTTTCAGCCTTAGTGTTCTCTCCTCTCTTTTTTTTTTCTTCTCCTTTTTCTTGTCCCCAAAAGCCCCCTTAGATGTTGTGGAAACAACTTATTTATAGAAGAGTCTTGCTGGGGTTTTGGGGGGAAAAACAAATGAAATTTGAACAGTTTGAGTATGTTCTTTTCATGGCTTTAGAGGTGCAGCTCTTATATGCTATTTTGGTGCAAATATGGGACTGGTTTAGGAGTAGCATAGCAGGACTTTTGCAGCAGTTTTGGAGTGTTGTGGCAGCTTGGTGCAGGGCTGTTTTGTAGCAGTGCATCAGACTGCCTTTGACATGGTTTTAGACTGTTATGTGGACAGTACAACAAGCTTGGACTTAACAGCATGTAGAACTTTGTTTAGCAAGCATCTTGAATACTTCACCCTTTCGTTTTGATCACATAGATCCACATCCTTCGACCAAACTCATCAACAGATGAAACCATATTTGTTTCCAACAAATGTGTGTCCTTTGAATAGACCATACAACCTTCGACCAGACTCAACAATAGACGAAACAATAGACGAAACAATATTTGTTTCTAACAAATGTGTGTCCTTCGAATGGACCACACAACCTTCGACCAAAATCAATAATAGACGAAACAATGTTTGTTTCCACCAAATGTGTGTCCTTCGAATGGACCATACAACCTGAATGTACCACTTTGAGCATGCAAGATGATCTCATTGGCATAGTCAAAATGAAAGGATTTATGGATTACTTTCCTACCAGTAACCATCACTTGATTAAGTGGTCTAAAGTTCACATGTCCAAACCTCAAATTTTAATTTAATAGTATAGAAACTATGTGTGTCGAAGGGTTTAGAGGTGGAATTGAAGCAAGAATGAAGGAAGCCATTTCCTTGTGGATCGAAGCAAGCATGAAAGAAGCCATTGCCTTATGGATCGAAGCAAGCATGAAGGTAGCCATTTCCTTGTGGATCGAAGCAAGCATGAAGGAAGCTATTGCCTTGTGGATTGAATCAAGCATGAAGGAAGCTACTTCCCAATCGAAGCTTGTGGATCGAAGAAAGCTTGCAGGAAGCCATTGCCCAATCGAAGCTTGTGGATCGAAGCACGCCTGCACCTCTTTCGATCAGTCATGTAGTTCGACCATCCTAAACCAGATTTTGAATTTAACATAGTCATCTGTAGCTGCGCACTTTTTCTTTTATCTGCTCTGCCCTTTCGACAGTTTCCTCTTCCTCCTTTCGAAGATTAAGAAGTTCCATCTTTCGACCTGATGCTTGAAAGTCCAATATTAGACATGGAAACTATATGAGGTGTTGTACCCCAAAATTTGCCCTCCCATATTCTTCAAAGTTTTGACAAGCATCATCTCAATTTGCTCAAAGTTTACTCAAGGAGCTACACAGTCAAGCACCCTCCTGAGCCAGTCAAATTAGGGTTTTGGTTCCTTCAAGGAAGTTGAGGTTTTCAAGGGCTCAATCAAGTCCCATATGCTCATATACATTGTCAAGCACCTACATGCTAAGTTTCAAGGCTCACAAGGTCAAGTTGCACAGTCAAAAACCCTAATTGCTTCCCAATCAATTGTAGGGGCAAAATGGTCATTTGGCAGTCAAAAGTCAAAAATTTTGGTCAACATCTTATTTTGAAGCCACAAACATCATTTGGTCAAATCTTGACCATGATTTCACAAGAATGGTTCAAAAATCATCAAGGTGTCAAAAGTTTCTATTTTTGGACAGTTGAAAAGTCAACTGTAACTTGACCAGGGCATAACTTTTTCATGGTTCATCAGAAAAATCCCATCCAATGCTCATTTTGAAGGGGATGACATTTCCTACAATTCATCTTCACATTCCAAGTCCCAGAAATGCTCTCACAAAAAGTTATCAATTTCAACATTATAGGTCATTTTCAAAAGTCAACAAAAAGGCACTTTAAGTCAAAGACCATAACTTGATATTGGTAAGTCAAAATGACATGGGAACAAAGACATTGGTTAGAGGACTTCAAGACCTTTCCAAAATGTCCAAGAACATGTTCATATGATCAAAATTGAGCAAGATATGCATTGGAGAAGTTGGGAAATTTTTGTGAAATGGCAAAAGTCAACTATCCTTGAAACTTCAATTTTTGACAAAAGGGCCCACTTTTTCCACTTGATTCAGCCTTGTCATGCTACCCACGTGTCCCATGACCCATTACAAGATCAAACATTTATTTTTTCATTTTTATTTAATTTTTATGGATTTAATTCACTTTAATCCATAATAATTCAAATAAAAATCAAAAAATGAGTTAAATGGTATATTTGAGTTTTGAATGACTTTCATATGTCATGAATCACATACCAAATTCGTGCCAAGCCTATTATGAGCATGAAATTCAAAAATTGAACAAAAATGGCAAGTTTCTTTAATGGTGATTATGGAGAAATCCAAAACTTCATGGCAAGGGTTAAAGGCTCATAATGTTGCTTGATTCTCATTCACTCACATATATGCAAGCCTCTCATACCATTTACACGACCTAGAAACCTCTGAGACAGCAAAATCAAATTCTCAAAAAATCAAGAAAAGTTCAAAACTGAAATCAGTCCTCCAGGCGAATTCAAAGCCTCTTCTTGATTCAAACACCTTGCCTGAGTCTCCAGGAACCTGTTGCCATCAAGAACAAGCCCTAGCACGCAAGGAATCGTTCACAACAAGTCCCACGGTTTGGCTTATTTTCCAAAATTGCACATCATCATTCATGCGTTTTTAATCCTCTTTTTTGGTTGATTTGTGTTAATAGGAACCTCTTGGAGCTATTGGTATAATCCAATTTGATTATAGTGCATTAAATCAGAATCCACCATTGGAGACATCTAGGGTTTCGAAGATGTTAATTTAGGGCTTTGCACATAAGGGAAAATTGGACCATAAAACGTACATGGTTGAATTCGTCAAGGCCAGACAAATTCAACCCAGCCATCGCGCTTTTTTTATATAACCTGCAACGCTAATCACTATTTTTCTCTTTTCCAGTTTGTGGGGGTTTAAAACCCCCGCTATCTGTTTGATATTTCTGCAGGTGAAACGAAGAAGGAGATGGCGTGTTGACGTGTGATTGGGAGATTCAAACTTGGCGCGCGTTTTTCTGAGTACCAGCATAGTTATTATTATTAACATATGTTATTTGTTGATTATTATGCTTACAAAGACAACGCGATGGTGGAGTGGTTGTTGACGTGTTTGTTCATCACTGGGACCTGGGTTCGATTCCCAGGTCCCCCCATAATTCCATGTTATTTTTTCTAAAGCGTTCTTGTGTAGGTTCCCAAACGTTGAGCACCATACACCTCACAGATCCAAGCGCCAATTGGCCTCTCTCATAGATCTGAAGGCCAGGAGGTGGTCCTCACCATGCGCCCAATCAACCAATAAGCACTGGATTCCAGAAAGTCAACAGGCTTGGAAGCTTAATGGGCTGGAATTTCTGAATACACACTCCAATCTGGCCCAAACCCCCCCTGGGGTTTGCAATTTTATTTTGTCATTTTATATTTTTATTTGTCTCATTCTTATTTTTTCCCTTTTATTAAATATTAACATAATTAACATTTTTATAAAAAATCAAAAAAAAGAACTAACATTATTATTATTATTATTAATTTCATTTTATTTTTGTAATTAAATACTAATAAATTGAATTAATTTTAATTAGGCAACTTTAACCCTTTTTTCTTAATAACTAAAATAAATTTAGAATTAGGTTTTTATTAACTTTTAATTTTAATTCTTTTATTTTATTTTCATTAAAAAAACATAAAAATACAAAAATATTTTCTTTTAATAAATTAATTAATTAGTAATTAGGCTTTATTTAATTAATTGCATTTAATTCAAAAAAGGACAAAAAATTCCATTCCTTCTTAAAAAGGGTCAACACCTTTAAGACATTCCCGATTCATTCTTTCGCGCGCATTTTAATTTTAATTCTTTATTTTGATTATTTCTGTAACTGTCTCCGGATGTAATAGTAATTAGGATTTTATTGCTTTCTTCAATTTTCTCGCACTTTATTTTACAAAACGGGTCTTTGTTTTTTGGCGATGTATAGACCCGCGCCTTGTAATAGTTAGAATTTACATTTCTGCAATTTACTTTCTGAACCCCTAACTGTTAAATGCATGAAAGAATGTATGTAAATAAAATTAATCCGTAGCTCACAAATAACATGTACAAGACAAACATTAACTGAAAAACAACACACAAATCACATGCCACTCCTAGGGTACGCTTCACTCGTTGCCTCGAAACGTGGTCATCAAGTATAGGGTGTCTTAGAGGTCGCCCTTCTGTCCAAAAGGTCCAGTTGCCTCGAAACGGTTGCCTCGGATAAAAGGATCTAGGACATTAGGGTTACTCCTAAGGTATCCTACCATTGCTTCGGTGACCACACTATCCCTTAATCGAATTGACCCGAACACCTCCAACGATGGTGCTACCTACCTCTCAATGGTGGGATAGCACTATCTAAAGGAATCTTACACAACTTAATTCCTTAGAGTAGGTAGATTCTCTTAAGTACTTGCTCTTTTCAAACAAACAAAACAACTTTTCACACCTACACTTTCAAAAGGTTTTCAAACAAATTTTTCATACACTCTTGAGGACAGATACAAGAGTTACTTAGAAATTTTTCAAACGAAACTTTTTCAAAACCCACACACACTTGAAAAGCAAACATATTTTGAAAACATAAGAGCAAGTACCTAAGAGCCCGTGGATAACCACGAATAGAAAGGGTGCTAACACCTTCCCTTTCTATAAATCTACCTCCCGAACCGAGAAACATTCTCAAAGAAGGAATTTTGCTGTGCTTTTGTCCTTTCCATATTGGAGAACATAAAAGACGGTGGCGACTCTTGCTTACCGCGACATTTCGCGAAACCAGCTAAAAAACAGTCAGTTCTATTTACACCGATCACATAACTGGCGACTCTGCTGGGGATAATAAAAGTGAGGTGTACCTTAGGATTAGATCATACTTATGTTTTCAATTGCTTTGCTTTGATTGCTTTATATTTGTGGGTTTTTTGCATCGGAGTTTCATAGATCCTAACGCGGATCTGGGGATACCCTTTTAGGTAGCATAAGCTGTGAGGGACCTGTCCGACGTAGACCGACACGGGTGAAGCAGTGGCTACGTTGGTGTGGCACCTTGGTCTGTACCGATATCCCTTGTGTTGCAACGAGGATAATATGGGTCTTCTGAGGAGTCATTAAGCACCAGCCGACCTTAGAACTCTAATGTGACCTAACTTGGCCATAGAACAGTAGCAGTATGCTACACCCATTGAGGCTAAACTCTCGCGATGGTTCTGGCTGCAAGAAAAGATTGCGACGCTGGAGTTATGACCTATTGAGGGTAGTAAGTGATATTGGGATCCTCTAGAACCCGGTTACTTTTGATAGGACAGGTCTTAACCAACGAAACTGAAAGAGGGTAGTACCCTGAACTTCATGCTGGCCTAAACTCTAAGGGTTGTGGTGTGACTTGTGTGCCTTCAAACTTGACTACTTGCATGCTTGTTATCTGACACTTGAGTTTCTTGCAGGTTTTATTTATAGTCCTTAATTGGGACTCATTACAGGGCCTACTTACATCACTCCATGCATATCATAACATCATACCATTTCATGCATCCTGCATAAAGACTAATCCATTTCAAGGATCTCAAGGGCTTGTGATGCAGGTCATGATGAATCAAATGTCTAGCAAGGGGCAAAGGGGATTTATTTTCCTCTAGCCAGGTTGATGACTTGAGTCAGGGGCTATGACCCACTCGATATGGTGAGCCTTGACTCTTGAATAAGGACTCTCAACAACATGAGGTTCCTTCAATCAAGCTACCCAAATTCAAATTCTAACAAGTTTCTCTGTTTACCCCGCGAGATCCTTGAAAACATCGCATGCATACGTACATATCATTGCATTATAGGTACCCTTTGTACAGGTCATTTACCTTCTTCACTATTTATTTCAGCAGTCATCATGAATCCTGAATCATCCAATGAACAAGCTATCAAGGCCCTCCAGGCCCAGAACGCCCAGTTCCAGGAGCTGGTCATGAGCTTAGCACAAGGACAACAGGAATTGAAGACTCTGCTCTTGAAGAAGAAGAAGAAGAGGACTATTTTGTTCAACCCTAGACGCATATCTGGGAATACACTGCAGAATGAAGCTGAGCGGACTACTCCATTTGTTGGGGAAGGCAGTCACCAAGAGGGAAGGGTTCCTAGTCCCATAGTCTCTGACACCGAAACAGATTTCAACGATGAACAGTACCCTCCTGCTTAGGACAGGTACAAACAGCTAGAGGACCGTCTGAATGCTATGGAGATTCAACGTGTGCCTGGGTTGGACTTTGGGGACCTAGGTTTATCTTCTGGGGTGGTGATCCCTCACAAGTTCAAGGCGCCTGCCTTTGAGAAATACGACGGGGCTTTCTGCCCTAAGATGCACCTCTGTTCTTATGTAAGGAAGATCCAGCCTTACACGGAAGACAAGAACTTATGGATCCATTTCTTCCAGGAGAGTCTTTCAGGGACTCATCTCGAATGGTTCTATCAGCTGGATGGAACCAACATTCGTAACTGGGAGGACTTGGCTACTGCTTTTTATAAGCAGTATCAGTACAATTCCGACCTCGCTCCTACGTGTACCCAACTCCAGGGTATGTCGCTAGGATCGGGTGAAGGTTTTAAGGAGTATGCGCAAAGGTGGAGAGATCTGGCTGGAAGGGTGCAGCCACCGTTGACTGACCGTGAACTCGTCGACATGTTCTTGGGGACCCTGTCTGGTCCTTTCTTCAACCATTTGATTGGGAATTCTTCTGCTGGGTTTACAGATTTGATCTTGACCGGGGAGAGGATTGAAGCTGGTATCAAGGCTGGAAAGATTCAAGAAGCTGCACCTGCTGATGCTCATAAAAAGCCTTACAGTGGGAAGAAGGAGTCCAATGCTGTGCATAGTAAGAAGGGTCGCCATGATCAACATGTAGGGGCAACCCAGATCTTTAATCCTAGGCCTGCTCAACAAGGACAGGGGCAGCAACGTAAGGAGGTCGCACCCAAGAGACAATTCACTAAGATCAACATGTCACTGGATCAAGTGCTACAACAAATGTTGAAGGCAGGGATGATTACCCTAAGGGCTCCTCTCCGGAATCCAAACACTTCTGCTCCTAACTATCATCCCAACGATAGGTGCGCATACCATTCTGATAGCCCGGGGTATACTACAAACAACTGTTGGGCTCTGAAGAACAAGGTCCAAGACATGATTGACGCTGGAGAGATTCAGTTTGAAACACCAGAGACTCCAAACATAATCACTGCTCCTTTGCCCAATCATTGAAGGCTTTTGTTTATTTGAATTTCCGAGTTGTAATTTTTTCTTATACAAACAATTAATGTGATATCAAACTCTTTTATTTCATTAATACACTTCATATGTCTGTTTTTGAATTAATCCAATTATTTTCACTATATTCAAATTGCTTTCATATTTTTTTTGTGATGATCAACTCTCGGTTAATAATTCTAAGCCTCTTGAGGGAGGATGACGAAAATGATACCACAATCTACAGTATGCTTTTGAACAGACCCCGCTGATAAGGTACATGCATTGTTTCAATTCCTAAACACTGGAGTTATAAGGAAGATAATCCCTCGTCAACCCCCTTTGAGCCAAAGAAGTAGGAGTTTTTCTTTTCGAAAATTAAAACCCTTAATCATAACCTGGGGCAGGGTAGTTCTCTCAGCTGATCCAAGTGCACAACGAATGGCACCAGAGGAGTCCTTACAAAACAAAAGACAGTGATGGCTCCAAATAATCATAAAGACAGGCAGTCATTATCCCTCAGAAATAAAAACCCAATAAGTCAAAACCTATGAAGGAGACTTACAAAGCTGGGGCATCCCGCTGACTGTAATTCCAAAAAAGGAAACAGTTCAGGCAAAAAACAGGGATAACAAAAATCAAAAAAAGAAAGAGGCCCTGCAAACCCTCAACACAAAAGGAAATGATTGCCTATTCAAAATAAACTGTCAGTATCCGAACCATCACTGGTATATCAAAGCAAAGACTCAAACAAGGTCTAACGCACGATCAGCTGAGTTTAGGTTTGAAGAACATCACGAAGAACGAGTGGGTACAAAAAATTTGAGCCTTTATCCTTTGTTTCTTAAACCGTGAACCGGGCCACGCTACAACCTTTAAAACTCCTAGCTGAAGCATGGGTTAGTTTGAAATCATACTGTTACGAAAGGTATCCTGACTCCTTAAGGCTTCCGATAAAATAACGAGTTGACATCACAGTTTACAAAAAATTCACTTGTTTTTATTTAAAAAAAATGCATTTTCAAAAAACTTCAAGACAGACATAAGCTTTGCATTCTTGATATAACACTGTTTGCATATGACTATTTGTTCGAACAGCAGAGAAATTCGCACGACGAATATCTAAGTGAACAAAAGTACTTCCAACCAAGGGGCAGACATGATCATGGTCTATCATCTGGGGCAGTTAAGTCAAGATTCAGAGAATCTCTCAAAAGGCCAACCAACTTGGGGTAAATCTCCATCTGGATCACTTGGAGCATTGGACGATCAAACGAAGATCTTCTGGTAGTAGGGCAATGCAACACTACTAACAGGGGCACCTCCCTACATCCTAAGAGCACAGACATAGTCGAAAAATACTACGCATAATCAAAGACCCGCTAGGTTGACATACCTAGGCAAAAACAAGGGCTTCCTGGCGAACCAAAAGGGTTCGGGCAAAAATAAGGGATGAAATGAAAAAATCTATGCACCCGGCAAGTCGAAAACCTGAAAAGGCGGCTTGGGCAAAAATGGGTATCCCGGTGGACTGAAAACCCGAAAGGGCGGTCCAAGCAAAAGTTAGGGATCAAAGCGTACGACTGTGTCCCGGCATCTTGTCACTTGCCTACCAGAAGAAGATTCGTCAATCGGCAGTCATCAAGCACCTCCACAGGTATCTTCTCCCACAGAAACAGGGGAAATAAGAATTGTTTGAACGATTTAGTTGCTCTGTCCACCAAGGTACCAAGGTAAGTTCGGCTGAAGAACATAACCAAGAAGCCTCCACTCCCCGGGAGTAAGACAAGGTTCAACAATACTCTCCCCCGAGCAGAGTTGGTCTCCTGTCAGCCCTGACAACGTACAGTATCTCCAGCAAGTCAACAACGCTATCCTCAAGCAGAGTTAGTCTACTGTCATCCTTAAGGAAGTTGGGTATCCCCAGAAAATCTCAATATTCCCCAGAGGAGTATACAGATGTTCCTAAGCAAGCATCCCCGGCAGTCTTAAGATAAGATTGTTCCCCGGTGGAATACCCGACACCCCAGCGGAGCCACCTCCCCAGTACAGTCAAAAAAAGTCTCCCCAAGAGAGTTGAATCAATCTCCCCAGTATGAAGCTTATCCCCAGTAGATTCTGGAAGCTTATCACCTGCAGAGTACGAACGCGTCTCCCCGGCTTTATTCAAAGGTTATTTCCCCACCAGGGTATAACTGGGTTATCCTCAGCCAATTTACACGGAAAGATCATCCTCGGAGAAGTTCTTCCTATCCCCCAGTGGAGTTCATCAAATCTTCCAACATAACTCATCAACGGTATCCCCAGCGGAGTTATCATCAAACCTCAGTGAAGCATCTCTTCCCACAGAGAATTCCCCGCAGAGTAATCTCTCCAACAAGTTTATTCCCCAACGGAGTCATCTTCTCCTACCGGTTTATGCTTACAATCGTCGTCCCCAGCGGAAATGAAGAGCTCTACTCTTCAAACATCAGCCCAGGATTCAACAAATTCCCGGCATTCGTCAAGGATTTATTTTCCTAGACGAAAATACATTCATAAACATCACATCATCATACATTATAGCATGCATACGCATCATACAACACAAATCTCATTTATTTTTGAGAACATCTTAAAATCATGCAGTTCATGCACCATGACATTGCATACAACTGATGTTTTGCCTTCTCAGGAAAAAGGTCAATCCAAAGACGATTACTATCAACTGTCACAATTCCATATTCGATACCTGCATCTGGCCAGGGCATATCTGTGAGCGATTGATTGTGGATTCGATACCTGTATCTAACCAGGGCATATATACATTAAAGAGATTAAAGAGATAGCTGGGAAATGCTCCAGACATGGATGTTATTCTTTTGCTTATTCAGATTTTCTCTTCAGAGATAGCGTAGAAATGCTCCAGAGATGGATGTTATTCTTTTGCTTATTCAAAGTTTCAGAGATAGCGTAGAAATGCTCCAGATATGGATGCTATTCTTTTGCTTATTCAGATTTTCTCTTCAGAGATAGCTTAGAAATGCTCCAGAGATGGATGTTATTCTTTTGCTTATTCAAGAGTTTCCTTTCAGATATAGCTGGGAAATGCTCCAGATATGGATGCTATTCATTTGCTTATTCAGATTTTCTCTTCAGAGATAGCTTAGAAATGCTCCAGAGATGGATGTTATTCTTTTGCTTATTCAAGAGTTTCCTTTCAGATATAGCTGGGAAATGCTCCAGATATGGATGTTATTCTTTTGCTTATTCATATTTTCTCTTCAGAGATAGCTTAGAAATTCTCCAGAGATGGACGTTATTCTTTTGCTTATTCAAGAGTTTCCTTTCAGATATAGCTGGGAAATGCTCCAGATATGGAGGCTATTCTTTCGCTTATTCAGATTTTCTCTTCAGAGATGGCTTAGAGATGCTCCAGAGATAGACGTTATTCTTTTGTTTATTCAAGAGTTTCCTTTCAGATATAGCTGGGAAATGCTCCAGATATGGATGCTATTCTTTCGCTTATTCAGATTTTCTCTTCAGAGATGGCTTAGAGATGCTCTAGAGATGGATGTTATTCTTTTGCTTATTCAAGAGTTTCCTTTCAGATATAGCTGGGAAATGCTCCAGATATGGACGTTATTCTTTTTCTTATTCAGAGTTCTTTTCAGAGATGGCTTAGAGATGCTCCTGACCCGGACGCTATTCTATTGCTTATTCAGATTCAAACTCCTAAAGATAACTTAGAGATGCTCCAACCACGGATGTTATTCTATTGTTTATTCCACATTTCTCTCCAGAGATAGCCTAGAGATGCTCCAGATCTGGATGCTGCTCTAATGCTTATTCAGACTTCCTGCTAGAAACAGTTCAGTTGTAACCCAGACATGGCGACATTCTGATACTTATTCAGATTTCCTTTGAGATATAGCTTAGAGATGCTCCTGACTCGGACGCTATTCTATTTCTTATTCAGATTCAAGCTTCTAAAGACAACTTAGAGATGCTCCAAGCCCGGATGCTATTCTATTGTTTAGTCCAGATTCATTCAAAAGACAGTCCAGATACGATCCAGATTCAGATGACATATTGTCACTCATTCAAACAAAGACTAGATATGCTCTAAACACGGAGGCCATTCTATTTCTTATTCGGACGCAACTATCCATTACAGTTCCAAATGGCATCTATAAGCCCATTCCCGACAAGGTTCTGTCACACTTCCAGATGGCATCTATAAGCCCATCCTCCTACCCACCATCTCTCCAAATGGCATTTGTAAGCCTATTCCCGACATCACACTGCTGATACTCTACTATGTGAGTGCAAATTTCTGGGCACTCTAGTGTTCAATAATCTTCCACCCTCGGATCACGAAAGGAACACAAGCCAATCTACATCCTCAGGTCTAAGAAGATTGAACAGGGGCAACTGTTGTACCCCAAAATTTTCCCTCCCATATTCTTCAAAGTTTTGACAAGCATCATCTCAATTTGCTTAAAGTTTACTCAAGGAGCTACACAGTCAAGCACTCTCCTGAGCCAGTCAAATTAGGGTTTTGGTTCCTTCAAGGAAGTTGAGGTTTTCAAGGGCTCAATCAAGTCCCATATGCTCATATACATTGTCAAGCACCTACATGCTAAGTTTCAAGGCTCACAAGGTCAAGTTGCACAGTCAAAAACCCTAATTGCTTCCCAATCAACTGTAGGGGCAAAATGGTCATTTGGCAGTCAAAAGTCAAAATTTTTGATCAACATCTTATTTTGAAGCCACAACCATCATTTGGTCAAATCTTGACCATGATTTCACAAGAATGGTTCAAAAATCATCAAGGTGTCAAAAGTTTCTATTTTTGGACAGTTGAAAAGTCAACTGTAACTTGACCAAGGCATAACTTTTTCATGGTTCATCAGAAAAATCCCATCCAATGCTCATTTTGAATGGGATGACATTTACTACAATTCATATTCACATTCCAAGTCCAATAAATGCTCTCACAAAAAGTTATCAATTTCAACATTATAGGTCATTTTCAAAAGTCAACAAAAAGGCACTTTAAGTCAAAGACTATAACTTGAGATTGGTAAGTCAAAATGACATGGGACCAAAGACATTGGTTAGAGGACTTCAAGGCCTTTCCAAAATGTCCAAGAACATGTTCATATGATCAAAATTGAGCAAGATATGCATTGGAGAAGTTGGGAAATTTTTGTGAAATGGCAAAAGTCAACTATCCTTGAAACTTCAATTTTTGACAAAAGGGCCCACTTTTTCCACTTGATTCAGCCTTTTCATGCTACCCACGTGTCCCATGACCCATTACAAGACCAAACATTTATTTTTTCATTTTTATTTAATTTTTATGGATTTAATTCACTTTAATCCATAATAATTCAAATAAAAATCAAAAAATGAGTTAAATGGTATCTTTGAGTTTTGAATGACTTTCATATGTCATGAATCACATACCAAATTCGTGCCAAGCCTATTATGAGCATGAAATTCAAAAATTGAACAAAAATGGCAAGTTTCTTTAATGGTGATTATGGAGAAATCCAAAACTTCATGGCAAGGGTTAAAGGCTCATAATGTTGCTTGATTCTCATTCACTCACATATATGCAAGCCTCTCATACCATTTACACGACCTAGAAACCTCTGAGACAGCAAAATCAAATTCTCAAAAAATCAAGAAAAGTTCAAAACTGAAATCAGTCCTCCAGGCGAATTCAAAGCCTCTTCTTGATTCAAACACCTTGCCTGAGTCTCCAGGAACCTGTTGCCATCAAGAACGAGCCCTAGCACGTAAGGAATCGTTCACAACAAGTCCCACGGTTTGGCTTATTTTCCAAAATTGCACATCATCATTCATGCGTTTTTAATCCTCTTTTTTGGTTGATTTATGTTAATAGGAACCTCCTGAAGCTATTGGTATAATCCAATTTGATTATAGTGCATTAAATCAGAATCCACCATTGGAGACATCTAGGGTTTTGAAGATGTTAATTTAGGGCTTTGCACATAAGAGAAAATTGGACCATAAAACGTACATGGTTGAATTCGTCAAGGCCAGACGAATTCAACCCAGCCATCGCGCTTTTTTTTATATAACCTGCAACGCTAATCGCTATTTTTCTCTTTTCCAGTTTGTGGGGGTTTAAAACCCCCGCTATCTGTTTGATATTTCTGCAGGTGAAACGAAGAAGGAGATGGCGTGTTGACGTGTGATTGGGAGATTCAAACTTGGCGCGCATTTTTTTGAGTTCCAGCATAGTTGTTATTATTAACATATATTATTTGTTGATTATTATGCTTACAAAGACAACGCGATGGTAGAGTGGTTGTTGACGTGTTTGTTCATCACTGGGACCTGGGTTCGATTCCCAGGTCCCCCCATAATTCCATGTTATTTTTTCTAAAGCGTTCTTGTGTAGGTTCCCAAACGTTGAGCACCGTACACCTCACAGATCCAAGCGCCAAGTGGCCTCTCTCATATATCTGAAGGCCAGGAGGTGGTCCTCACCATGCGCCCAGTCAACCAAGAAGCACTGGATTCCAGAAAGTCAACAGGCTTGGAAGCTTAATGGGCTGGAATTTCTGAATACACACTCCAATCTGGCCCAAAACCCCCCTGGGGTTTGCAATTTTATTTTGTCATTTTATATTTTTATTTGTCTCATTCTTATTTTTTCCCTTTTATTAACTATTAACATAATTAACATTTTTATAAAAAAAAAAGAACTAACATTATTATTATTATTATTAATTTCATTTTATTTTTGTAATTAAATACTAGTAAATTGAATTAATTTTAATTAGGCAACTTTAACCCTTTTTTCTTAATAACTAAAATAAATTTAGAATTAGGTTTTTATTAACTTTTAATTTTAATTCTTTTATTTTATTTTCATTAAAAAAACATAAAAATACAAAAATATTTTCTTTTAATAAATTAATTAATTAGTAATTAGGCTTTATTTAATTAATTGCATTTAATTCAAAAAAGGACAAAAAATTCCATTCCTTCTTAAAAAGGGTCAACACCTTTAAGACATTCCCGATTCATTCTTTCGCGCGCATTTTAGTTTTAATTCTTTATTTTGATTATTTCTGTAACTGTCTCCGGATGTAATAGTAATTAGGATTTTATTGCTTTCTTCAATTTTCTCGCACTTTATTTTACAAAACGGGTCTTTGTTTTTTGGCGATGTATAGACCCGCGCCTTGTAATAGTTAGAATTTACATTTCTGCAATTTACTTTCCGCACCCCTAACTGTTAAATGCATGAAAGAATGTATGTAAATAAAATTAATCCGTAGCTCACAAATAACATGTACAAGACAAACATTAACTGAAAAACAACACACAAATCACATGCCACTCCTAGGGTACGCTTCACTCGTTGCCTCGAAACGTGGTCATCAAGTATAGGGTGTCTTAGAGGTCGCCCTTATGTCCAAAAGATCCAGTTGCCTCGAAACGGTTGCCTCGGATAAAAGGATCTAGGACATTAGGGTTACTCCTAAGGTATCCTACCATTGCTTCGGTGACCACACTGTCCCTTAATCGAATTGACCCGAACACCTCCAACGATGGTGCTCCCTACCTCTCAATGGTGGGATAGCACTATCTAAAGGACTCTTACACAGCTTAATTCCTTAGAGTAGGTAGATTCTCTTAAGTACCTGCTCTTTCCAAACAAACAAAATAACTTTTCGCACCTACACTTTCAAAAGGTTTTCAAACAAATTTTTCATACACTCTTGAGGACAGATACAAGAGTTACTTAGAAATTTTTCAAACGAAACTTTTTCAAAACCCACACACACTTGAAAAGCAAACATATTTTGAAAACATAAGAGCAAGTACCTAAGAGCCCGTGGATAACCACGGATAGAAAGGGTGCTAACACCTTTCCTTTCTATAAATCTACCTCCCGAACCGAGAAACATTCTCAAAGAAGGAATTTTGCTGTGCTTTTGTCCTTTCCATATTGGAGAACATAAAAGACGGTGGCGACTCTTGCTTACCGCGACATTTCGCGAAACCAGCTAAAAAACAGCCAGTTCTATTTCCACCGATCACATGGGGCATTAAAAATCCAATTGTACTTGTGGAAACTTGAACTTTTGAAAATCCTCGTAAGAAATGTCTTGAGAGAAGAAAGGGAAATTTTAGGGTACAACCATTTTGTATCATTTTCCAAGAGATATTTTTCCTCGGTTATGAACTTTATTAAGAGTTTAAAATAAAACTCAACCCTCATTTTTAAGATCAATGTTATCATGAAATATTCGACAATCATCCAAATCAACGACTTGTTGTTACCCATTGAATCTTGAGGTTAATGTTATGTTAATGTAAGATTAGATTGTCGTCGCTGTCAGAACTCTTACTCAAGGAGTTTCAATCCCATAACTCCTGAAGTTGTCTTTACTAAGTCTTTAGCCAGTGGCTTAGTAAATGAATTTCCCAAATTACAGATCGATCGTATATATATGAGTGAAATGATTACATTTTTAATCAATTTTCTCACAAAAGAATGTCTAAGGCCTCAGTGCCTAGTGTGATCGGTGGAAATAGAACTGGCTGTTTTGAAATGCTGGTTTGCGAAATGTCGCGGTAAGCAAGAGTCGCCATCGTCTTTTATGTTCTCCAACATGGAAAGGACAAAAGCACAGCAAAATTCCTTTTTTGAGAATGTTTCTCGGTTCGAGAGGTAGATTTATAGAAAGGGAAGGTGTTAGCACCCTTTCTATCAGTGGTTATCCACGGGCTCTTAGGTACTTGCTCACTCTATGTTTTCAAAAATTGTTTGCTTTTCAAGTGTGTGTGGGTTTTGAAAAAAGTTTCGTTTGAAAAATTTCTAAGTAACTCTTGTATCTGTCCTCAAGAGTGTATGAAATATTTGTTTGAAAACTTTTTGAAAGTGTAGGTGCGAAAAGTTGTTTTGTTTTTTAGAAAGAGCAAGTACCCAGGAGAAATCTACCTACTCTAAGTAATTAGGCTGTGTAAGAGTCCTTTAGACAGTGCTATCCCACTATTGAGAAGTAGGTAGCACCGCCGTTGGAGTTGTTCGGGTCAATTCGATTATTAGGGACAATGTGGTCACCAAAGCAATGGTAGGACGCCTTAGCGGTAACCCTAATGTCCTAGATCCTTTTTCCGAGGCAACCGTTTCGAGGCAACTGGATCTTTAGACATGAGGGCGACCTCTAAAACACCCTATACTTGACGACCACGTCGAGGCAACCAGTGAGGCATACCCTAAGAGTGGCATGTGCATGTGCGTTGTTTCAGTTTATGTTTATCTTTGAACATGCATTTGTGAGCTACGAGTTGATTTTATTTGTCATACAAGTCTTGCAGGCATATTAACAGTTAAGAGTGCGGAAAATAAATTGCGGAAAGTTGAATCTACGCTATTACAAGGCGCGGGTCTATACATCGCCAAAAACATAACCCGTTTGGAAAAGAAATGCGAGAAAAGTAAATAAAGCAATAAAAGCCTAATTAACTATTACATTTCCGGAAACAGATATATAAATAATGATCAAAAGGAATTAAAGCGCGAATAAAATTAAATCGGGAACGTCTTAGGGTTTTGACCCTTTTTGAGAAAAGAATTAAATTTGTCCCTTTTTTGCATTTAAATTAAATATTAAACCTAATTACTAATTAATTAATTAATTACAAGACAAAAATATTTTTGTGTTTTTTATGTTTTAATGAAATAAAATAAAAAGAAATTAACAGTCAAAAGTTAGAAAAACCTAAGTCTAAGTTTATTTTATTTATTATGAAAAAAGATTAAAGTTAACCTAATTTAACTAAATTAATTAATTTACATTTTTATTTACAAAAATAATAATTAATAGTAAAAATAATAAATAATAAAAATATTTACATCTTTTGATTATCTGAATTTATTATAAAAAATAATTTGTTAGTTAATAATAATAATAATTATAATTATAATTAAAAGAAAATAAAAAGAAAGAAAATAAAAGAGAAAATAGAAACCAGGGGGTTCCAGGCCTTGTTTGGAGGTTTGTTTGTAAATTCCAGGCCCATTAAGCACAAAGCCACGTTGACTTTCTGGAATAATCCATGGCATGGTTGACTGGAAACATGGTGTTCTACTCATCCTGACCATTGGATTGATGGCTGTGTCCACTTGGCATGCTGAGGCGTGAGGGACATGATGTTCATCCTTTGAGAAGCCTGCATAGGATTATATTAGAAAAATATGAAACAAAGATTTGGGGGACCTGGGAATCGAACCCAAGTCCCAATGGTTGCATGCCATATCATCATCCACTGAGCCAAGCGCTTGTATTTGTTAATAGAATAATCAACAATCATAATATATCACAAATAATAATTATGCTGGAAATCATAAAAAGCGCGCGCTCGTTTGAATCGTCCAATGGCACGCTTCCACGTCCTTCCTCTTCTTCATTTACCTGCAGAAAGCAAAACAAATAACGGGGGTTTTTAACCCCCACAAACTAAAAAAGGAAAAATAGCGATTAAGTTTGTGCGCCATATAAATTGTCCGCGATGGTTCCATCTTGATCGTCTTGCTCAGACGGTTTCAGCCATGGGCATTAGGGGTCCTGATTTTTCCTATATAGCAAAGCCCCAAATCAAGAGTTTGGAAACCCTAGAATTCGTTAATGGTAGTTTATGATTCAGGACGTTTCAAGGCAATTGAACCACACCATTAGCTTCCTGTGAGTCCTATGAACACAAAACAATCCACAAAAGATGTTAAATATGCATGAATAATGATATGCGTTTCTGGAAAAAAATGGTAAACCGTGAATCTGTTCTGGCGCGTTTCTTGAGCTTTAAGGCTTGTTTTTGATTGCAATGTGTTCCTGGGAATGCTAGCAATGTATTAGAATCCTTAAATCGTTTTGAAAGGGCCCGGAGTATGAAGATCAGTTTCAAGTTTTCTTTGAATTTTTTTCAATATGGTAATGGCTCTTACAGCAGCTTTTTCACGTTAATGGAATTAGGTTTAGCTTCAGTATATGTAGTAGAATGGAATTAGGGTACAATCTTGCCAAGGAATCCATTGTATTGAAGTTTCAATATTTGATTGGAAATCAAATAATTTTTAATCTTTTTGATTGACAAAACTTGCCAAACATGGAGATTTTTGTCTCTTTGATTGATGCACGAATTTGCCAGCTCATTTTGGTCATATTTGCTTCATGAAAAGATTTGAAAACCATATCTTCATATTTTCCTACATTTTAAATCAATTAAATGAATTAATATTAATAAAAAAATTCAATTAATTAATTAAAAATAAGAAAATAAATCAATTTAAGCTCAATGGGTCGTGCATAGGCTTTGGACAATGTTTCAAGAAGGAATTTGAGGCCCATTAGCAAAAATGAGGTGTTTTGGGCAAAGTTGACTTTTGCAAATTCCCAAAAATTTCCCAACTTCTCCAATGCATATCTTGCTCAATTTTGATCCTATGATCATGTTCTTGGACATTTTGGAAATTTCTTGAAGTCCTCTAACCAATGCCTTTGGTCCCATGTCATTTGGATTCACCAATCGCAAGCTATGGTCTTTGACTTAAAGTGCCTTTTTGTTGACTTTTGAAATTGACCTATAATGTAGAAATTGATAACTTTTTGTGAGAGCATTTCTTGGACTTGGAATGTGAATATGAGTTGTAGGAAATGTCATCCCCTTCAAAATGAGCATTGGATGGGATTTTTCTGATGAACCATGAAAAAGTTATGCCCTGGTCAAGTTACAGTTGACTTTTCAGCTGTCCAAAAATAGAAACTTTTGCATCTTGATGATTTTTGAGCCATGCTTGTGGAATCATGATCAAGACTTGATCAAATGATGATTGTGGCTTCAAAATAAGACGTTGACCAAAATTTTTGACTTTTGACTGTAAAATGACCATTTTGCCCCTATAGTTGATTGTAAACCAAATAGGGCTTTTGACTGTGCAAACTGGCATTGTGAACCTTGAAACTTGGCATGTAGATGCTTGACAATGTATATGGGCCTATGGGACTTGATTGAGCCTTTGAAAACCTCAAATTCCTTGCAAGAACCAAAACCCTAATTTTGACTGGCTTAGGAGGATGTTTGACTGTGCAACCCCTTGATCCATTTGAAGATTGATCTTGAAAAATCTTGAAGAATATGGGAGGGTATATTTTGGGGTACAACACCTAGACTTTCCATTATACACTTTGTTGAATACACTAATTAAATTGGTTTAACTATCACAATGTATCAACACTTTTGAAAGATTATCTTTTTCCAATGGTGCTTCCAACAGAAAGTATCTCAATCGTTCATCTTCTTGACCAACAGAGACGAGAGCCACAAACTATGATTCCCTGATCGAAAGATTAATACATGTTTGTTTCTTTCTTTTCCAAGAAATTGCACCCCATCTAGTGTAAATATCCGAAAGGAAACTCTGAATAAGCAAAAGAATAGCGTCCATATCTGGAGCATTTCCAAGCTATCTCCGAAAGGAAACTCTGAATAAGCAAAAGAATAGCGTCCATATCTGGAGCATCTCTAAGCTATCTCTGAGAAGAAACTTTGAATAAGCAAAAGAACAGCATCCATATCTGGAGCATTTCCAAGCTATCTCCGAAAGGAAACTCTGAATAAGCAAAAGAATAGCGTCCATATTTGGAGCATTTCCAAGCTATCTCTGAAATCTCTTTAATGTAGATATGCCCTGGATAGATACAGGTATCGAATCCATAATCAATCGCTTACAGATATGCCCTGGCTAGATACAGGTATCGAATCTGGAACTAGGTCGTCTACAGATATGCCCTGGCTGGATACAGGTATCGAATCTCTAAACTCTTCATGCAGATATGCCCTGGCTAGATACATGTATCGAATCCACAATCAATCGCTCACAGATATGCCCTGGCTAGATACAGGTATCGAATCTGGAACTGCGACAGTTGATCGTAATCATCTTTGTATTGACCTTTTTCCTGAAAAGGCAAAATATCAGTTGTATGCAATGAAATGCATGCTGTCATGATATTCTCAAAAACAAATGAGATAGTGTAGTATGCACTTTAACTTGTATGTAAGCAGGATGTATAAAATGTAAAATGTTTATGAATGTATCTTCATCTGGGAAAATAAATCCTTGATGAATGCCGAGAAGTTCGTTGAATCCTGGGCTGATGCTGAAGAGTAGAGTTATTCGTTTCCGCTGGGGATGACGATTGCAAGAATAAGCCGGTAGGAGAAGATGACTCCGTTGGGGGATACACTTGTTGGAGAGATTACTCTGCGGGGAAATACTCTGTGGGGAAGAGATGCTTCGTTGAGGTTTTGATGATAACTCTGCTGGGGATTCCATTGATGAGTTATGTTGGGGAATTTGATGAACTCCGCCGGGGGATAGGAAGAACTTCGCCGAGGACGGTCTTTCCGTGGTAATTAGCTGAGGATAACCCAGTTATAAGCTCTGGTGGGAAATAACCTTTGAATAAAGCCGGGGAGATGCGTATGTACTCTGCAGGTGATAAGCTTCCAGAATCTACTGGGGATAAGCTTCCAGAATCTACTAGGGATATGGATTCAACTCTCCTGGGGAAGCTTTGGACTGTACTGGGGAGTGGCTCCACTAGGGTGTCTGATATTCCGCCGGGGAACAATCTTATATTAAGACTGCCGGGGATGCTTGCTTAGGAACATCTGTATACTCCGCTGGGGAGTATTGAGATTTTCTAGGGGTACCCAACTTCCTTAAGGATGACAGTAGACTAACTCTGCTTGGGGAGAGTATTGATGACTTGTTAGGGATACTATGCCTTTTTAGGGCTGATGGGACACTAACTCTGCTCGGAGAGAGTATTGCTGACTTGTCTTACTCTGGGGGGAGTGAAGGTATCCTGGTCACATTCTTCAACCGAACCTACCTCGGTACCTTGGTGGACAGAGCAACTAGATCGCCTAGCCAATTCATTATTTCCCCAGTTTCTGCGGGAGAAGGTACCTGTAGAGGTGCTTGATGACTGCCGATTTGACAAATCTTCTTCTGGTAGGCAAGTGACGAGATGTCGGGACATAGTCGTACGTTGTGATCCCTAACTTTTGCCTGGACCGCCCTTTCCGGTTTTCAGTCCACCGGGATACCCATTTTTGCCCAAGCCGCCTTTTCAGGTTTTCGACTTGTCGTGTGTACATATTTTTCATTTTCATCCCTTATTTTTGCCCGAACCCTTTTGGTTCGCCGGGAAGCCATTATTTTTGTCTAGGTGTGTCAACCTAGCGGGTCTTTGTTCGTGCGCAGTATTTGTTTTTACTATGTCCACGTTCTCAGAGCGCAGGGAGTTGTCACTGTCGGTAGTGTTGTATTTCCATGCTACCAGAAGATGTCTGACCGTGCAAGATTCGTTGCTGGAATTCATGTCCAATGCCCCAAGTGACTCAGACGGAGATTTGCCCCTGACTATTTGGCATTTTGAGAGATTCCTTGAATCTTGACTTGACTACCCCAGATGATGGACAATGATCATGTCGTGCCCCTTGATTGGAAGTGTTTTTCCACTTGATATGACTCTTTTTATTGCGAAGGTTTTTGTTCACTGGATATTCGTCATGCAAATTTCTCTGGTGTTCGAACAAAATAGTCATATGCAAACAATGTTATTTTAAGAATGCAAAGCTTATGTCTGTCTTGAAGTTTTCAAAAATGCAGTTTTTAATAAAACAAGTGATTTTTGTAAAACATAATGTCAACTCAAGATTTTACAGTAAACCCTACAGGAGTCAGGATACCTTTTGTAACAGTATGCTTTCGAACTAACCCACGCTTCAGCTAGGACTTTTAAGGGTTATAACGTGGCCTGGTTCACGGTTTAAGAAACAAAGGATAAAGGCTCAAAATTTATTTGTACCCACCCGCTCTTCGTGATGTTCTTCGATCCTAAACTCAGCTAATCGTGCATTAGACCTTGTTTGAGTCTTTGCTCTGATATTCCAGTGATGGTTCGAATAATGATAGTTTTTTTTTAATAGGCAGTCATTTCTTTTTTGTTGAGGGTTTGTAGGACCTCTTTCTTTTCGATTTTATTATCCCTGTATTTTTGCCTGAACTGTTTCTTTTGTGATTAGTCAGCGGGATGCCCCATTTTTTGTGTAAGTCTCCTTCATAGGTTTTGACTTATTGGGCTTTAATTTTGAGAGATAATGACTGCCTGTCCTTACGATTATACGGAACCATCACCGTCTCTTGTTTTGGAAGGACTTCTTTGATGCCATTTTGTGCACCTGGATCACTGAGTGATGCCCTTCATTGTGCACCTAGATTAACTGAGAGAACTACCCTGCCCCAGGTTATAATTAAGGGTTTTAATTTGTGAAAAGAAAAACTCCAACTTCTTTGGCTCAAAGGGGTTGACTAGGGATTCTCTTCCTTATAACTCCACTGTTTAGGATTTGAAACAATGCCTGTACCTCATCAGCAGGGTCTATTCAAAAGCATACTGTAAAGATCGTGGTATCGTTTTCGTCATCCTCCCTCAAGAGGCTTAGAATTTTAAAATCGAGAGTTGAACATCAAAAAAGCAATTTTAAGCATAGTAAACACAATTACTTCAAAACAGACACGTGTAATGCATTAATGAAATAACAACGTTTGACATGAATAAAATGTTTGAACAATCAAAGAAAAATACAACTTGAACATTCGAATGAACAAAAGTTTTCAATGATTTGGCAAAGGAGCAGTGATTATGTTTGGAGTCTCTGGTGCTTCAAATTGGATTTCCTTGGCATCAATCATGTCTTGGACCTTGTTCTTCAGAGCCCAACAGTTGTCCGTAGTATACCCCGGGCTATCAGAGTGGTATGCACACCTTTCGTTGGGATGATAGTTAGGAGCAGAAGTGTTTAGATTCCGAAGAGGAGCCCTTAAGGTAATCAGCCCTGCCTTCAACATTTGCTGTAGCGCTTAATCCAGTGACATGTTGATCTTAGTGAACTGTCTCTTGGGTGCGAACTCCTTACGTTGATGCCCCTGTCTTTGCTGAGCAGGCATAGGATTGGAGATCTGGGTTGCGCCTACCTGTTGATCATGACGACTCTTTTTACCGTGCACAGCATTGGACTCCTTTTTCCCATGGTAAGGCTTTTTATGAGCATCAGAAGGTGCAGCTTCTTGAATCTTTCCGGCCTTGATACCGGCTTTAATCCTCTCCCCGGTCAAGATCAAATCTGTAAACCCAGCAGAAGAATTTCCAATCAGATGGTTGAAGAACGGACCAGACAGGGTCCCCAAGAAAATATCCACAAGTTCACGGTCGGTCAGAGGTGGTTGCACCCTTCCAACAAGGTCTCTCCACTTTTGCGCATATTCCTTGAATCCTTCATCCGTCCCTAGTGACATACCCTGGAGTTGGGTACGCGTAGGAGCAAGGTCGGAATTATACTGATACTGCTTGTAGAACGCAGTAGCCAAATCCCCCAGTTACGAATACTGGTTCCATCCAGCTGATAGAACCACTCGAGTTGAGTCCCTGAAAGACTATCCTGGAAGAAATGGATTCATAAGTTCTTGTCTGCAGTGTAAGGTTGGATCTTCCTTACATATGAT
The DNA here is from genome assembly GCA_948472305.1 of Vicia faba. NCBI lineage: Eukaryota > Viridiplantae > Streptophyta > Magnoliopsida > Fabales > Fabaceae > Vicia > Vicia faba. Next base: position 398,616,671 of record OX451737.1, on the reverse strand, counting down.
CTGAGATGCAGCTTATGACAGGATGCCCCGTCGTACTTCGCAAAAGAAGGTGCTTTGAATTTGTGCGGGATCACCACCCCAGAGGATAGACCTAGATCTTCGAAGTCCAGGCTGGGCACTTTCTGTATCTCCATAGCACTTAACCGGTCTTCGAGCTGTTTGTACTTGTCCTCAGCAGGAGGGTACTGTTCATCATTGTAATTTGTCTCGTTGTCGGAGACCACGGGACTAGGAACCCTTCTCTCTTGGGGACTGTCTTTCCCTACAGAGGAAGTAGCCAGATCAGCCTCATCTTGTGATCCATTCCCAGATCTGCGTCTAGGGTTGAACAAAACAGTCCTCTTCTTCTTCTTCTTCTTCAAAAGCAGAGTCTTCAACTCTTGTTGACCCTGGGCTAAGTTCATGATCAGCTCTTGAAACTGGGCGTTCTGGGCCTGGAGGGCCTTGATAGCTTGTTCATTGGATGATTCAGGATTCATAATGATTACTGAAATAAACAGCGAAGAAGATAAGTGACCTGTAGAAAAAAGGGTACCTGTAATGCAATGATATGTATGTATGCATGCAATGTTTTCAAGGATCTCGCGGGGTAAACAAGAAAAATTGTTAGAATCTGGTAGCTTGATTGAAGGAACTTCATGTTATTGAGAGTCCTTCTTCAAGAGTCAAGGCTCACCATATCCAGTGGGTCATAGCCCCTGACTCAAGTCACCATGTTTTGATCTCTGAACAACCTTGGCTAGAGGAAAATAAATCCCCTTTGCCCCTTGCTAGACAGTTGGTACATCGTGACCTGCATCACAAACCCTTGAGATCCTTGAAATGGATTAGTCTTTATGCAGGATGCATGCAATGGTATGATGTTATGCTATGCATAGAGTGATGTAAGTAGGCCCTGTAATGAGTCCCGATTAAGGATTGTAAACAAAACCTGCAAGGAACTCGTGTTGTTAGATAACAAGTATGCAAGTAGTTCAAGTATGAAGGCACCCAAGTCACACAAAAGAGCCCTTATATTTTAGGACAGCATGAAGTTTAGGTACTACCCTCTTTCAGTTTCGTTGGTTAAGACCTGTCCTAGAAAATAGTAACTGGGTTCTAGAGGATCTCAATATCATCGACTACCCTCAATCGGTTATAACTCCAGCATCACAATCTTTTCTTGCGGCCAGAACCATCGCGAGAGTTTAGCCTCAATGAGTGTAGCATACTGCTACTGTTCTATGGCCAAGTTGGGTCAATTTAGGGTTCTAAGGTCGGTTGGTGCTTATTGACTCCTCAGAAGACCCATATTCTCCTCGTTGCAACACAAGGGATATCGGTACAGACCAAGGGTGCCACACCAACGTAGCCACTGCTTCACCCGTGTCGGTCTACGCCGGACAGGTCCCTCACAGCTTATGCTACCTAAAAGGGTATTCCCAAGATTCGGGTTAGGATCTATGAAACTCCAAGACAGGCCCACAATATTAAAGCAAACAAAGCAAGCAATTGAAAACATAAGAGTGGTCTAATCCTAAGGTACACCTCACTTATAAGTGTCCCCAGCAGAGTCGCCAGTTCTGTGATCGGTGGAAATAGAACTGGCTGTTTTGAAATGCTGGTTCACGAAATGTCGCAGTAAGCAGGAGTCGCCACCGTCTTTTATGTTCTCCAACATGGAAAGGACAAAAGCACAGCAAAATTCTTTTTTTGAGAATGTTTCTCGGTTCGGGAGGTAGATTTATAGAAAGGGAAGATGTTAGCACCCTTTCTATCCGTGGTTATCCACGGGCTCTTAGGTACTTGCTCACTCTATGTTTTCAAAAATTGTTTGCTTTTCAAGTGTGTGTGGGTTTTGAAAAAAGTTTCGTTTGAAAAATTTCTAAGTAACTCTTGTATCTGTCCTCAAGAGTGTATGAAATATTTGTTTGAAAACTTTTTGAAAGTGTAGGTGCGAAAAGTTGTTTTGTTTTTTAGAAAAAGCAAGTACCCAGGAGAAATCTACCTACTCTAAGGAATTAGGTTGTGTAAGAGTCCTTTAGACAGTGCTATCCCACTATTGAGAAGTAGGTAGCACCACCGTTGGAGTTGTTCGGGTCAATTCGATTATTAGGGACAATGTGGTCACCAAAGCAATGGCAGGACGCCTTAGCGGTAACCCTAATGTCCTAGATCCTTTTTCTGAGGCAACCGTTTCGAGGCAACTGGATCTTTAGACAGGAGGGCGACCTCTAAAACACCCTATACTTGACGACCACGTCGAGGCAACCAGTGAGGCATACCCTAAGAGTGGCATGTGCATGTGCGTTGTTTCAGTTTATGTTTATCTTTGAACATGCATTTGTGAGCTACGGGTTGATTTTATTTGTCATACAAGTCTTGCAGGCATATTAACAGTTAAGAGTGCAGAAAATAAATTGCGGAAAGTTGAATCTACGCTATTACAAGGCGCAGGTCTATACATCGCCAAAAACATAACCCGTTTGGAAAAGAAATGCGAGAAAAGTAAATAAAGCGATAAAAGCCTAATTAACTATTACATTTCCGGAAACAGATACATAAATAATGATCAAAAGGAATTAAAGCGCGAATAAAATTAAATCGGGAACGTCTTAGGGTTTTGACCCTTTTTGAGAAAAGAATTGAATTTGTCCCTTTTTTGCATTTAAATTAAATATTAAACCTAATTACTAATTAATTAATTAATTAATTACAAGACAAAAATAAACCTAATTACTAATTAAATATTAAATATTTTTGTCCTCTAACCAATGCCTTTGGTCCCATGTCATTTGGATTCACCAATCTCAAGCTATGGTCTTTGACTTAAAGTGCCTTTTTGTTGACTTTTGAAATTGATCTATAATGTAGAAATTGATAACTTTTTGTGAGAGAATTTATTAGACTTGGAATGTGATGATGAGTTGTAGGAAATGTCATCCCCTTCAAAATGAGAATTGGATGGGATTTTTCTGATGAACCATGAAAAAGTTATGCCCTGGTCAAGTTACAGTTGACTTTTCAACTGTCCAAAAATAGAAACTTTTGCATCTTGATGATTTTTGAGCCATGCTTGTGGAATCATGATCAAGACTTGAACAAATGATGATTGTGGCTTCAAAATAAGATGTTGACCAAAAAAATTTGACTTTTGACTTTAAAATGACCATTTTACCCCTACAGTTGATTGTAAACCAAATAGGGCTTTTGACTGTGCAAACTGGCATTGTGAACCTTGAAACTTGGAATGTAGATGCTTGACAATGTATATGGGCCTATGGGACTTGATTGAGCCCTTGAAAACCTCAAATTCCTTGCAAGAACCAAAACCCTAATTTTGACTGGCTTAGGAGGATGTTTGACTGTGCAACCCCTTGATCCATTTGAAGATTGATCTTGATAAATCTTGAAGAATATGGGAGGGCAAATTTTAGGGTACAACACCTAGACTTTCCATTATACACTTTGTTGAATACACTAATTAAATTGGTTTAACTATCGCAATGTATCAACACTTTTGAAAGATTATCTTTTTCCAATGGTGCTTCCAATAGAAAGTATCTCAACCATTCATCTTCTTGACCAACGGAGACGAGAGCCACAAACTCTGATTCCCTGATCGAAAGATTAATACATGTTTGTTTCTTTATTTTCCAAGAAATTACACCCCATCTAGTGTAAATATCCACCCATTTGTGGATTTACTATCTACAACACTTGATATCCATCTTGTATCGGTATATATTTTTAGTATGGCAGTTAACCTACCATAATGAAGGACAAATATTTTGCTTTCAAAAGATAATCATAATTCTCATGATGGCCTTCCAATGTTCACTATTTGAATTGTTAGTAAATCTACTCATTTAGTAACTGCAAATGTTATGTGAGGTCCACTACATTACATTAAAGAACCAATTGTACTTGTATATTTCAATTGAGCCACAACTCTTCCATCATTCTTTTTAATTTTGACAATAGGATCAAATGGATTATTACTTCCTTGAAACGTAAGTGTTTGAATTTATCAAGTACTTTCTCTACATAGTGTGTTTGACTAAGTCCATAACCCCCACTATTTTATATTACTTTGATCCCTAAAATATTGTCAATTTGTCCAAGATCTTTTATCTTGAATGTGGAGGCTTTTTTTCTAACATAGTGTGTTTGACCATGTTTTTAATCCCACTATTTTACTTTACCTTAATCCAAAAAAGTATCTACTACTTCAAGATCTTTCATCTTGAATGGGAAGCTAGAAACCTCTTTGTATCTAAGATTCCATTAATCTCGTTGATAATGATCAACATGTAATCAATATAGAGATAAAGGAATATCACAATGTTCTTACACAACTTTGTGTACAAACACTTGCCACAAGAATTAGATGAATTTTTTTTTTAGATATTCATGTATGATAATGCTAGAAGGTTTTAGATGAAGCGAGAGATGAAATTTTGAGCAATTTAAAGTAGTATAGTATGAATTGCAATGAGTACCTTAGTCATGTTCACTTATCTCAAATATTCACTTGGATTTCTATGTTCAACCATCTTAATCAACTTCATTATTGATATGCATGACACTTTTGATTCTTTTCTTCTTTGATAATATTTGTCTTCATCAAAACTGAACTAGATATACGATGTAATCTTCACAATCTCCCCAATTTGATGATGACATCTTTGAATTATCATTTTGGTAATGATTGAAAAGTCTCCCCCTAAGTTGTGAAACTTGTAATGACAAAGTCAAACTTTTTGATGTCATAATTTCAGTACTTGTTTTAATCCATACAAGAATTTGGCAAACTTGTACATCATTTATTCATTACTAGGAAGCATATAACCTTTCAGTTACTACATGTAAATCTCCTCAACTAGATCTTATTTAGGAATGTCATTTTGACATCCTTTTGATGAACAATAAGTTCATGCAAAGAAACTAATGCAAGCAATGCTTTGAATTGTCATCATGCTTGTTTCTAGTGCATATGTGTCAAAATAATCAACATATTCATTTTGTCTAAAGCTCTTGGTTTTCCCTTGTAGGTGTTTAGTGTACCATCACTATGATACTTCCTTCTAAACATCCATTTACATCCAATAGGTTATGATACTTTAGGTAAATCGATAAGTTACCAAGTGTGGTTTGATATTGTTGAATCCATTTTGTCTTGGATAACATTATTCCAAAAAGAGGAGTTATTGCTTCCTTATAAATCTTAGGATCATCTTCCACTTGAATAATAATAGGAATCTTACGAAAAAAATCTCATTACTTCCTTATACTAAATAAAAGAAATAACTTGAGAATCAATTTTATACGGTCCTAGATCCTTAGTCTTTCAGACTCTCTCGCTTATCTTAAGTTCGAGTTGTGTTTTTCAACAATCAATGACATATATTCGGTTTGTGTTTCAACAAATCCATAGACAACCTTCCTCACAAGGTTCTTCAAATTCCTTATCCTCATTGATAAGTGTCGCACCCTAAATTTTCTCCTGATTTTTTTATCACTCGCATTGTTTGTGTTCGGATTAATTTGTATTCACATATTTGCATTTTAACGCACATTTTGCATTTTTGTTTTCGATTTAAATTTTATCCATGTATATATTTTTTTGTCCTTATATTTATTTATTTTCATAGAAATATATATAAAAAAAGATATAAAAAATTGTATATGATTTTCTTTTTTTACGCTTCATTTTTGTTTATATTTAGAATTTAGTTTTTTTAGTTTTTTTTATTTAGAGAAATACATAAAACATTTTAGTATGAATCAAGTCATAAATAGAATAATTTAGTTTATTTTTTGTTATTCATTATAAAACAATGCATCATTCATCACCATCTCACCAACATAAACCCTCTGTTCTACTACCGACCATTTTTCTTCCTCGTGACCTATCGCCAGAGCCTTTATCTCTCTCCTTGAAACCGGAACACCTTCATCTTTCTCGCTCCAACACCACCACACTGTTCTTCACCGAAGAACTAGTCCCTCCAAACAACCTCAGCCACGAATAATTTTTGTTGTCTGTTTGATATCGTTTGTGTAAAAAATGTTAAGCAGGATTAGTCTTTTCACATTGAATTGTAATCTGGTATGTTGAAAAGCCCTGTGATATTATGTATGAATATGTGAAAATGTCGGTTCGATTGTGTTGTTCTTTTAATTGGAAACATTATGCTACTGAAATTTTTTTGAACAGTGTGCTTGACAATGTATGTTTAGCCTGTGTCGGAATGTGATGAGAGATTTGTGTCGATTGCATTTCGTTGGTGTATGTTGAAGTTGTATGAATTCGATTGAAATCTATACCATGGAAATTTGTTCTCGTTTTAATTTCGATTGAAGTTGTGATGAATGATATTTGTGTTAGTTTCGATGAAGGTTTTATATTTATGCTGCATTTATTCTCGTAGAATATGAACGAGAAACTATGGGGCAGCATGGTTGGTTTTTCTTGTTGCGTTGAATTTGAGTAAAAAAAGTATGTCATAACATAGTCTCGTTTCTGTTTTTTTAATCTAGTCGTGTTAATTTTTGAAACACCATTGGATCTTTCGATTATTGGAATTGGTTTAGAACAAAGAATACATGTTATGCTATTTTTTCGATTCAAATGAGTTAACACGATTCCTTGATTCTTGTTTCATTGGTGTTGGTTTCGAAAGAGTTAATTTGGGTGGAATTTGTTTCAGATGATTTTTAGCCTGCTTTGAACTTGATGTATTATGTAGTGAATTTGAATTAAATTATAACATGATTCTTGAGTTTCTGTTTTCATTTGCGAATTAAAATCATGTTTACCGTTCATTGATGTTGAATGAATTGAGAATGATGAATTCTATGTTGATTGAATAACGATCGAAATTATTGATTCTTGAAAAGTGTTTCATGTTACATCAATGCAATTTTGTTTGATTCTATTATCGATTCATATTATGATTACTAATGTGGTTTTGATTTGTGAAAGCGATTAAAGTGACTCAAGCTTCTTTCATCTTCTCAATTCCATTTCTATTTTTATTTTCATCTATTAGTTACACATTGTTTCAATTAATTGATGTTTGTTAATTAAAATAGATTAGTTTACTAATCTATTTTTATTAACTTTATTAATTAGTTAAATTGATGTTTAACTAATAGATTCTTACCTTTCTTTATTTTCATTCCCTATTTAGTAAATTGTATCACATTCACCCGCTGTGATCTAAATAATTTATCGCTTTCTATTTTATCTTTTAATCCTCATTCATAAACGTTGTATCCCTCTCCCCTAAAGTTTATAATAATTTAGTTTGCATTTACTTGATTATTCCATCATCATTTTCATGTGCACATCTAAAAATCACTTTTCAAACTAATAATGGATTGTGAATCATTTTAACCCCATAAGTCGACACAACTTTTAAGCGTCACAATGACCACACAAGCACACTTCTACGCTGGTTCCTGGGTCTTCTTATAATATACTCTTATTCGATTAATTGTTCCAATTGGTTGTTTAGAGGCTAGTTCACTATGCTAGCTTACACTTAGAAACTAGGACATGTGCTTTACAATTTATACTTGTGTGGGCCACTTTGTATGGGTTTTTGTCACTTCATTTGCTATACTATTGAATATTCGCAATTGTTCATACTTAAATTATTCTCATCCATCTCTCTCTCCTTGGTCCACATACCAAGTTCTCATTCAATTAGGGTTTCATAGTAGAGAGTATAATTAGTTATTCTCTCGAGATCAATCAAGTCACATGTCTTGTATTGATCATGACCCAATTCATTCTTTCTCTTAACCCATTCACCAAGCATCTAAAACACTTTCATAATAAAACTTTCAAACCTCGATCCAACGTTGAGTGACTTTCTTTTCTCAAATAAATAAAGGTTTCATAGTAGGGGGTAGGCTGAAGAAGTGAAAAACACAAGAAGGGGGGGTTGAATTGTAAAACTTGAAATCAATTGCAGTCAACACAGTATTTTTATCCTGGTTCGTTTGATCTCAAACTACTCCAGTCCATCCGTCAAGGTGATTTCTCCTCTCTCCAACGAGGTCTTAATCCACTATATTCAACTGAATATTACAACTGCTTTAACAACTGCTAAAGCCTTCTTGATGCAAACCACAAACCGGTTTCTCAAGGAATTACTTTCTTACAAAGAACTGAAATCTAGGTGTGTGAATGTTTTCTACAAAAACTGTTTATCATAACTGTGATACTACACAATTTAAGCTTATGAGAACTAGAGTTCTAAAGTAATTGAATAAAGAATTTGAGAGCTTTAGCAAACTGAGAGTGAGGAAGATGATGAATAGTTTTAGGCGTGTAGATTGTTGTAGAGCATTAGCTAATTCAATCTTCACTGTGTTGTTTATATAGCATTGGAAATAAGGTACGTTGGAGTAGTAATTCCGTTTCAATGCCAATAACATTCTTTCCTTATTAAGAAGATCTTGTCTGGAATGATGCCGTTGGTAATAAATCATCTTGAATGCACAGTACCATTGCCACTTGAACGTGTTATGGCTTTGGCTCATTCTGATGCTGCTTAGGTGCTGATGAACTGTTGTTGTCTTTATCAGAGTTCAGATGGTTAAGCGCAGATCTGTTCATCAAGTTTCAACATAAGCGCAAGTTGATCTTCTGATTCTGGTATCTGATATAACATCTTCTGATGCTGATGTTGATATCTAATTTTCTGATGCTGATGAGGATGTTCTAATGCTGATACCCATCAGAGTTTCTGTACAACAGAATGTAATTTTTAGATAGCATATGTGTCTTACATGAATCATACAATTAATGTATCTTAGCATTTTGTTATCATCAAAACTTAAACTTAGGGTAGTAGATTCAAACTTTGTTCTAACAATCTCCCCCTTTTTGATGATGACAAAAACTAGATATTTTTTAATTGAAAATTAGCGTGAAAAGTATCAGAGATAACTAAATAATAAGTTGTATCAGAATTAAATAGGAAGTTATCAAAGATAAGGGATAAAGAGATATCAGAGTTTAGATCGGAGATACTCCCCCTGAATTTATTACTTCCCTTTTTAATTCCAAGAGTTCTTCAGGATCAGATCTTTATTGACTTTCTTTGAACATCAGAATATCAGAGCTTCATATCAGTATATCAGAGCTTCAGTGTATCAGAGATGATTAACTTCTTGTACCTGTAAGCTTATGCAAAGCAGAAAACATTCAAGTATATCAGAGTGTTAGAATGTTTGAGACTATTTGTCTCAGTAATCCGTTATTGAAAAATATCATTCTTGTTCTCCCCCTTTTTGTCAGCAATCAAAAAGTGTAAGTAATATAAGCTAAAACGATCAGAGCAGAAAAACTTGTTATATTAAATTCAGAGCCAGAAAAACAGTACAGATGATATGCAAAGAAAACAATGAAAATATCATGAATGAAAATCTAAGGTTGGGGTGGAAAGCGTGTGAACAGAGTCTCTAGCATTGTCTTGATCTGATCAGCAGTTTCATTCTATTTGTGCACCATGATGACTACTGTATCTATTTTGCTGTCTTGCACATCCATCCTTTCCTTCATCTTCTGATCATTTTCATCCATTCTTTGCTGCAGACGAATATCATTCTGCTTCAGCTCTTCCAGAGTCTGCCTGTCCAAGGCAGCTTGAGAAACATCAGAAGCAGGATGCTTCTGAGAGCTTTCTGCAACATCTTCAGCTTGACTAACCTCTTCAGCTTGAATAGTCTGATCTTCTACTTGCTGAACTTTTGAAGCTGGACGCTTCTCAGACCATGGCTCACTATCAAGAAAGAGCACTTCGTCCTGTGGCAGCTGACTTTCAACTTCCTTCAGCAGCTTGCTGAAGTTCTGTTGTGCCTGTTCATAATTGATGTCTTGCAACTTGAGGGCTTCAGCGCGTACCCATATTCTGAAACATGTTCAGAGTTGGTCTGAGGCAGCAGGATCAATCATGCCAGGACAAACTTGCTTTAGAGAAGCAATCCAATGCTGCAAGCCTGTTTCAAAATTCACAATGCCAGAGCCAACATCTAGCTGTTTTGGTTTGGGAATGGCTATTTTATTTTTGAGATCAGCAAGACGGTCAAGGATTGTTAAATCGATGAAGGTCCTGCTGTGGTCTTCTGTAGTTTGTTTGGGAGATGGGGTGGGAGAATCAGAGATGATTATTGGACTGTTCGGAGTATTTGGAGGGGTAGTTTCTGGTGAGGATGGCAGCTGGGGTATGTTTATAGTTGTACCACATGGAAGCTGAATTGCCAAGGGTTGTGGCTCAGAGGATTGAGGAGAATGAGGTTCAGGGGTTGGAGTTTCAGAGTGTTGAAACTCAGGTTGTGGAGGTGATGGTTGAGGTGAAAGTGGATGAAGTTCTGGTTGTGGAGAGGGAGGAGGAATTGCTGGTTGTGGAGAAGGAGGTGGAATTTCTGGTTGTTCTGGTATGGGTGAAAGAGTATGTTCTGGTTGAGGAGAATGGGCAATTTCTGGTTGAGTGTTTCGATTTTCTGAGAGGGGAGCGGAAGCACGTTGATCAATTTCAGAAAGAACTTTGTCAAGTTCTGATTCTGTTGATGGTGTGGGTTTTGGATTTTTGGTGCGGGATCTCCTGAGAGTCAGTGACTCAGAAGGGTCATCCTCTGGTTCGGTTTCATCAATGGTTGGTATGGGGATTGGAAGTTCATGTGAAGCTGGGGTTGGGATTGATGTTGGAATAGCAGAAGAATTTAAAACATTAGCAGCAGATAAATTACCTCTCTTCTTAGGGGTCTGCTGAGATGGTCCTTCTGAAGTGGCCTTTATTTTCTTCGTCTTCTTCACAGTAACTTCTGGATTTTGCTGGTGCAGATCTTTTATGTTCAGAGTGGGATCTGTGCCATCAGCCTTGCAAGCGTCCAAGTATCTGAGAACAATGACTGGTTTGGATTCAATCTCAGAAAATAGTGGAAAGTCGTCCAGAGGGACTCTTCTGCTGGTGATGTCAGCAAGAGGAGTAACACTGGGCTCCTTTCTAATATTCTCTATCAGTTTCATTTTCTTCAGATTCTTGGCGTTCAGAGGCTTGCCAACAGTAGGTTCAATAGAACTTAATTCCTGAGCTTCTGTAAGGTGTTCTATCAACCTATTCTCAGTCAGAATATCTGATATTAACCTGCCAAAGGGTATCCAATCCCTTTTTGTCCTTTCTTCTTCCCTTGTCTCCTTGACGCTGGTCCTGAGGTGATTAAACAGAAGATGAGCCAAGTTAATCTTTACCTTCTGATTAATAAAATAGATCAGAAACTGCTGATCTATATTTATATAATCAGGAGAGCTTGTGGGCTTCCTGTGATTAAAGCACCCCAGAATAATCTTCGCCCATATTCTGTGCTGATCCTTTAAGTCTCTGATTTTGCTGCTGGGAACCCCATGGGTGAAAATTTGCCTTGCAATGATAGCAACGTCAGAGCATCTTTCTGCCATGTCGATACAGCGGATACCACCACCAATGTATCCAATCAATCTTGTAATGTGATCCTCAGTGATCACAATCTTCTTTCCCATTATGTAGGAGGTAACTTGATGTGTTGATGAGTACGCATGAATCCAGAACTCCTTGACCAATACTGGGAACGTTGGACCCACCAACCTATCAAAATATCTCTCCCATCCTTGTGCCCTAACTTCTTCTGTCAAATCGAATCCATTGTCTTTCAGACTGGAGAAATCAACAATTAGTTCAGACAACACTTCCAAATTCTTCACTGGTGTAAGGAGTGTTCTGAAGGGAACTTGGTATTGTTCAGATGAAGCTTCCTTCTGAGAACTTGTAGAAACATTGCTAGAGGTTGCCATGTTCACACTTAGGGTTTTCTGAGAGAAAATTTTGAGAAAAAGGGTTTCTTTTGAGAAAGATGATTGCACAAGTAAAAATGCAGAAAAGCTTTGGATGATTGTAAGAAACGGTAAAAGTTTAATGAAATATGTTAATGTGCTTAAATAGATTTCAAAATGATTTTTGAAAACGTAAACGGTTTTAAGAAAGAGAAATAATTCATGATTACGTTTTAAAACATGATTACGTGCATTTAATGCTTGCTGATTTTGGGGGATTTGAGAAAGATACTTGAAACGGTTACCAGACATGTGTCTCAATGCACCCAATCAGCGTTTTGCCTTCTCAGAAGCGTGCACACGTGTTCTGCTTCAGAGATTTGCTGATGATTGGATGACACTTGTTTGATTTAGTGAGCAGCACGTCTATCCTTGAGCTGAAACGCTTAGATCTTTAAGAATAGAATCTGATACAATCTGCATGTCTATCTTTCTAAAAAGGAGATTAATCAGAAGTTCACAGTAGAAAGAAAACACATTCTGAAGGTTAATATATGGAATTAAAACATTTTCACTCTGGGCAGAGTTTCATGCTGAGATGTTTCAGAATGAAATTGAACCTATCTTCAGAAAGAGGTTTAGTGAAGATATCAGCCCATTGATGGTCTGTATCAATAAATTTTAAGTTCAAAATTCATTTCTGAATATAGTCCCTAATGAAGTGATGTTTTATTTCTATATGCTTAGCCCTAGAATGCAAAATAGGATTTTTACTTAAGCAAATGGCAGAAGTATTGTCACAGAGTATAGGGATGTTACTCTCAAAAATCTAGAAGTCTTCAAGCTGACTTTTCATCCAGAGCATTTGTGTGCTGCATCCAGCTGCTGCTATGTACTCAGCTTCTGCTGTTGATAGCGCAATTGTGGATTGCCTTTTGCTGAACCAAGAGATCAGATTTTCTCCTAGAAACTGGCAGCTTCCAGAAGTACTTTTACGCTCTACTCTGTCTCCAGCAAAGTCAGCATCGCAGTAGCCTACTAAGCTGTAATTACTAGATTTTCTATAAAATAAACCCAGATTAGTAGTACCTTTCAGATACTTGAAAATTCTCTTAACAGCTGTTAAGTGAGATTCTCTAGGATCTGATTGGAATCTAGCAAAAATACATACGCTGAATAAAATGTCAGGCCTTGAAGCTGTCAGATAAAGGAGAGAACCAATCATACCTCTGTAGACCTTCTGTTCTACCTTTTTGCTTACCTCTTCTCTTTCCAGAATGCACGTGGGATGCATTGGAATCTTTGATGGCTTACATTCTGATAGGTCAAATTTCTTCAGAAGATCTCTGACATATTTGCTCTGATGAATGTAAGTTCCCTCTGGAGTTTGATTGATCTGAATTCCCAGAAAGAATTTCAGTTCTCCCATGAGGCTCATCTCAAATTCTGCCTGCATACACTTAGCAAATTTTCTTCCAAGAGAAGGATTAGTAGATCCAAAAATAATATCATCAACATAAATTTGACAGACTAAGATGTCATTCTTAACTGACTTACAGAATAAGGTAGTGTCCACCTTCCCTCTGGTGAATTCATTTTCTAACAGAAAGTTACTTAGTCTTTCATACCAAGCTCTGGGAGCTTGTTTCAGACCATATAGTGACTTCTTTAGTTTGAAAACATGTTCTGGATGTTTTATACTTTCAAAACCAGGGGGTTGGTGCACATAAACCTCTTCTTCTATATAACCATTTAAGAATGCACTCTTGACATCCATCTGATACAGAGTGATGCCTTTATTAACAGCAAATGAAATTAAAAGTCTGATAGATTCTAACCTGGCAACTGGAGCAAAGGTTTCTGTATAGTCTATCCCCTCTTGCTGACTATAACCTTGTGCTACCAGTCGTGCTTTGTTTCTGATAACTTCACCTTGTTCGTTCAGCTTGTTCCTGAACACCCATCTTGTTCCAATGACGTTGAATCCTTTTGGTCTGGGAACAAGATCCCATACGTCATTTCTGGTGAATTGATTCAGCTCTTCTTGCATTGTTAGAATCCAGTCGTTGTCCAGAAGTGCTTCATCAATAGAAGAAGGTTCAATCAGAGACACAAGTCCCATGAGGGATTCTTCAGAGTTTCTGAAGCTGGCTCTTGTTCTGATTGGATCTTCCTTTCTTCCTAAGATAGTTTCTTCTGGGTGATCTAAGCTGCTTCTGGGTAGTCTCTTCTGAGGTTGATCAGCAGCTGTTGTAGGATTGCTAGCAGTGCTCCTTTCAGATGTTGAAGGAGTGTCTTTGTTGAGAGCTTCTGATGACTTGTCTTCAGAACCTGTAAATTCAACTTCCATACCTGCAAAAACTTCATTCTGCTTTGACTTTTCAGAGTCAAGCTTATCATCAAAACGAACACTGATTGATTCTTCCACAATCTGTGTTTCTATATTGTATACTCTATACCCTCTTGAGCGTTCAGAGTATCCTAACATAATACACTTCTGTGCTTTAGAGTAAAACTTGTTCAAATAATATTTTGTATTTAACATAAAACAAGTACATCCAAATGGATGAAAATATGAAATGTTGGGCTTTCTGTTCTTCCACAATTCATATGGAGTCTTTTCCAGAATAGGTCTTATTGAGATTCTATTCTAAATGTAGCACGCTGTGTTTATTGCCTCTGCCCAGAAGATCTTAGCAACGTTTGTCTCATTGATCATGGTTCTGGCCATTTCTTGCAATGTTCTGTTCTTTTGTTCTACAACTCCATTTTGTTGGGGAGTTCTAGGACAAGATAAATCATGCAGAATGCCTCTGTCATTAAAGAATGACTCAAAATCTTCGTTTTCAAACTCTCTACCATGATCACTTCTGACTTTAACGATTCTAAGATCCTTTTCATTCTGAACTTGGTTACAGAAGGTAACAAACACAGATTGTGACTTGTCCTTGTGTCTTAAGAACTTTACCCATGTCCATCTGCTATAGTCATCTACGATTACTAACCCATACTTCTTGCCACTGACTGAAGCAGTTTTAACTGGTCCAAATAAGTCAATGTGCAAAAGTTCTAATGGCTTAGAGGTAGAAACAACATTTTTTGATTTGAAAGAAGGTTTGCAAACTTGCCTTTCTGACATGCTTCACACAGAGAATCTGAATTGAACTTCAGATTAGGAAGTCCTCTGACCAGATTGAGTTTGTTAATCTGAGATATTCTTCTCATACTAACATGCCCCAATCTTCTGTGCCAGATCCACTGCTCGTTGTTAACAGACAGAAGACACTTTACATTCTGACTTTTCAGTTCAGAAAGTTTGATTTTATAGATTTTGTTTTTCCTCTTTCCATTAAACAGGATAGTCCCATCTTTCTGACTAACAGCTTTACATGATTTTTGATTAAAGATTATATCATAACTGTTATCACTTAATTGACTTATGGATAACAGATTATGCATTAATCCATCTACTAGCAGAACATTATTTATAGAGGGAAGATTTCCATTACCTACAGTTCCATAGCCAATGATCTTTCCCCTCTGATTGCCTCCAAAACCAACGTGGCCTCCAGGATTAAGTTCCAGGCTTTGAAACATATGCCTTCTTCCCGTCATGTGTCGCGAGCAGCCAGAGTCCAGGTACCATGACTGGTGTTTCTGATTTGCTGCTAAAGATATCTGCAACATGTATTATTTTATCCTTAGGTACCCAGATTTTCTTGGGTCCTGATTTGTTAGATTTACCAAAACTCTGGTTAAATTTTGGTTTCATAGAATACTTACTGCTAGTGTATTTAATATCATGTGTGTGACCATACACAAAATGTGAGTTCAGAGGAGTGTGTTTAATGGTTAAATCCATGGTATTCTTTGGTGTAGGAACCTTACCTTGGTATCCTATTCCCTTTTTGTCGTTTCTGCTAACTCCATAGATCATTGAAGCCATTTTGCTTCTATCTATGCTTTTAGCAAGGAACTTCTGGAAATTGTGATCATACTCCTTGATGATCTCATCAGCGCTGCTGGGAGTTTCAGAAATTGGTTCCTTCTGAGAGTTTTGTAAAACATTTTCTAATTTTGAAATTTTATTTCTCAGCTCAGAATTTTCCAATTTAAGACTCTCAGTCTTATCAGAGTCAGATTCAAGATTCCTTTTCAGGTTTCTGAATTTAACTCTAATCTGCTGGTACCTTTCCAGAATTTCGTTAAGGCTTTCAACAAGTTCAGCCTTAGTAAAATTAATTGCAAAGTCAGGAAATACCTCTTCAGTATCTGATTCTGAGTCTGATTCAGAAGCTTCAATGTCTTCTGAAATGTTGGCCATGAGAGCTATGTTTGCTCTCTCATCATCTGATTATGAGTCAGCTTCAGACGAGTCAAAGTCATCCCATGTAGCCATGAGACTTTTCTTCTTTTCTCTTCTAAACTTCTTTTTGGGCTTTTCCCTCTGAAGCTTTGGGCAGTCACTCTTGTAGTGTCCTTGCTCATTGCATTCATAGCAGATGATGTCCTTGGTGTTTGGCTTTCTGCTTCCTGAGGAACCTTCAGATCTTCTGTATCCAGAGGAAGAATCTGACCTTCTGTATCTGGAAGAGGACTCATTCTGATCAGATCTTCTGGGATTTCTGAACTTCCTTTGCCTCTGCTTCCACAGTTGGTTCATTCTTCTGGAGAGGAGAGAAAGTTCGTCTTCTTCTGATGAGGATCCATCAGATGTTTCTTCAACTGCCTGCAAAACTTTAGACTCAGATTTTTTGTTAGATTTTAATGCTAAAGGCTTACCTTGCTTCTGAGGTTCATCAGCTTCCAGCTCTATCTCATGACTTCTGAGGGAGCTGATAAGTTCCTCCAGAGAAATTTTGTTGAGATCTTTAGCTAGCTTCAGTGCTGTAACCATTGGCCTCCACTTCTTTGGCAAGCTTCTGATGATCTTCTTCACATGATCAGCAGTAGAGTATCCTTTGTCCAGAACCTTGAGACCAGCCACCAGAATTTGGAATCTTGAGAACATTGTTTCAATGGATTCACTTTCTTCCATTTTGAATGCCTCATACTTCTGAATGAGCGCAAGAGCTTTAGTTTCTTTGACCTGAACGTTGCCTTCATGCGTCATTCTGAGTGAGTCAAACATGTTCTTTGTTGTGTCTCTGTTGGAGATCTTTTCATATTCAGCATAAGAGATGGCGCTGAGAAGAATGGTTCTGGCCTTGTGGTGATTTTTGAAGTCACACTTTTGTTGATCAGACATTGCTTTCCTGTCAATCTTCTGACCGCTTGCATTCACAGGGTGCGTGTATCCATCTGTCACCATGTCCCACAGATCAGCATCATGTGCCAGAAAGAAGCTTTCAATTCTGTCTTTCCAGTAATCAAAATTTTCTCCATCAAAGACTGGAGGTTTGCCGCTGAATCTGTCTCTGTCTTCATTGTTGTCATTGCTGGTGTGTTGATAAGTTCCTTCCATTGTGTTTTTCTGACGCTGGATCTTGTACTGACACGGTTAAGTGTTTTAGCTCAGAACCAGGCGCTCTGATGCCAATTGAAGAAGTGAAAAACACAAGAAGGGGGGGTTGAATTGAAAAACTTGAAATCAATTGCAGTCAACACAGTATTTTTATCCTGGTTCGTTTGATCTCAAACTACTTCAGTCCACCCGTCAAGGTGATTTCTCCTCTCTCCAACGAGGTCTTAATCCACTATATTCAACTGAATATTACAACTGCTTTAACAACTGCTAAAGCCTTCTTGATGCAAACCACAAACCGGTTTCTCAAGGAATTACTTTCTTACAAAGAATTGAAATCTAGGTGTGTGAATGTTTTCTACAAAAACTGTTTATCACAACTGTGATACTACACAATTTAAGCTTATGAGAACTAGAGTTCTAAAGTAATTGAATAAAGAATTTGAGAGCTTTAGCAAACTGAGAGTGAGGAAGATGATGAATAGCTTTAGGCGTGTAGATTGTTGTAGAGCATTAGCCAATTCAATCTTCACTGTGTTGTTTATATAGCATTGGAAATAAGGTACGTTGGAGTAGTAATTCCGTTTCAATGCCAATAACATTCTTTCCTTATTAAGAAGATCTTGTCTGGAATGATGCCGTTGGTAATAAATCATCTTGAATGCACAGTACCGTTGCCACTTGAACGTGTTATGGCTTTGGCTCATTCTGATGCTGCTTAGGTGCTGATGAACTGTTGTTGTCTTTATCAGAGTTCAGATGGTTAAGCGCAGATCTGTTCATCAAGCTTCAACATAAGCGCAAGTTGATCTTCTGATTCTGGTATCTGATATAACATCTTCTGATGCTGATGTTGATATCCAATTTTCTGATGCTGATGAGGATGTTCTAATGCTGATACCCATCAGAGTTTCTGTACAACATAATGTAATTTTTAGATAGCATATGTGTCTTACATGAATCATACAATTAATGTATCTTAGCATTTTTTTATCATCAAAACTTAAACTTAGGGTAGTAGATTCAAACTTTGTTCTAACATAGGCACGTGCCTATTCTGACGAGATTAATTAAGGACAAGTCATGTGGCTTGTATTGATTAATCATAGCCCGATTAAACACCTAAATGGAAGGGATAAAAACCTTTCTTACCCCTTCCCAACCTAATCAAGAACAAGTAACTTCGCTTGGACTTGATTTCTCACTTTCTCATAAAGAGGAATAAATAAGATAGTTAAGGTACCTATCTTTTCTTTTCCTAAGTGTGCGGTTGGCCAAGAACTTCCTTGGACACATCCAAGCGCTCGTATCCTATAAAAACAATCCAACCTTGTTGTACCCCAAAATTTGCCCTCCCATTTTCTCAATATTTTCTCATCACAAGACCCTTGGAGCTCAAGATCCAGTTAGGGTTTCCTCTACTCAAGACTTCTCCTTGCACTGTTGACCCAAATTAGGGTTTGTGTTTGCACAAAGATATTTTGACCTAAAATGCCTAAGATGACTTTCATGCTTCATGTTGGACTCCCAAGTTTATCCATACCAAGTTTCACGTCTTGATTCCAAATTTTGCCCAATCAATTGGACAGTTGACCTAGAAATCAACTGTATTGGGGAAAAAGTCAACTGTGGCCAATTGACAGTCAAATCTCATGAAAATTGACCCACATCAACATTATGAACTCACATGGACCATTTGATCAATTTTGGATCACAATTCTACAAGAAATTTGATCAGATCACCAAAAGGGCAAAATGGCCATTTTAGGGTTTTGACTGCACATGGGCAATTTTTGACTGTTTGACCTAGCCAATGGCAAACCAAGCTCAAATATGGACTCAAGGACCCAATGGAATTGTCTTGACATACTCAACAAGTTCAAAAGATCCCAAATGCACAAGATTGACAGTTGAATTTCCCAGTCAATTGATCAAATTTGACTGTATACTGAAAAGTCAAACTTTGACTTTTTGGTCAACATCAAGTGTCAAGATTCATTTTTCATCAAAACATGCCAAATCATGAAACTTGTTCATCAAGAAATCAAGAATTGCAAATTAGGGTTTGAAATGAAGATTTTTCATAACTTAGAATTTTTCTAAGTTATGAAAAACCCTAATTTTTTCCTAACTTTGTCCCACTTTCTCACCAAGATTCATTTGGATTCAAGGAAAAGTCAAAACATGAAAGTTGTAGTCCATTAAAAAATCTACAACTTTGATTCACAAAGTTTCCTCAAAAGAATCTTGTAGCTCAAGTTACAATTTTTGGAACAAGGGTACCAAACCATTCTTAACTTAGAGAAATTTTGAACCATTTTAGGCAGGATTTTTGCCTAACTTCAAGACCACTTTTCACATGCTTCCACTTGGAATTTCAATTTTCATTTCAAAGATGGATTGTAGTACACATTCCAAGCTTTCCAAAATGTCCAAGAACTCATCAAACAACCTCATGGTTAGGGAGAATCGAATTTGGCAAGTTGGGAAAAACTCACTTTTGATTTGGCCAATTTACATGTTCATACATTTGTGCCATTTTGAATTCAACTTGCTTTCCTTGATTACAGGTCCTATATCCCATTTGAGCTCAATAATTTAATGCTAACTCATTGTGCCAAGGCCTTATTTTGTGTGTTCAAACATTATATGCAAGATTAAGCCATTTTTAGATAAAGCATTTTTGCCATTTTAGAAAAGTTAAACTTTATGTCAAATGCAAATCCAAACAAGTACAAGGCAGATCCTTTTGGCACAAGTTTATGAACTAATTACACTGATCAAGGCCAAGGTATGCAGCATAGATTGGGGGGCCTGTACAAGATAGAAGCACAAGTTGACATTTGTTGCTTAAAGTTGAAGAAACATAGCATAACAATACACAACTCTCATTCCTGTGAACCAGAGCTTAAGCAAAGTTATCAAACACTTTCTAATCATCAAACCTAAGCTAAAACACGAGCCAACCATCTCCATTGCCTTCTCAAACACAGAATCACCCTCAAACTGCCAAAACAGGGTACCTGTTGCAGATTGAGTTCCATAACTCAATCCATTCATGCATTCTTGCTAAAACCACTTCAAACACATCCCACATCATCCCTTGAAACTATTCCAAGCCTCAAACACGACCTGTAACATCCCTAGCTAACATCACCATTTTCATTTTTCTGTTTTGCAGTTGAAGTACCATAGCACGATTCTTTTGGTTTCCAAGCAAACTAAAGGTTGGAATAGCATCCTGAGACATCAAGGTAGCTATACAAATCATTACCTTGCCTTGTACTCATCTCCATTGTTGCACACGATTCCAACTGAACAGGTAAGTTCATGAACTTGTATCTCTCTATCCAGGAATTGTTAGCTTTAGGTTTGTGAAGAAATTATGTCACATTCATAGCCCTGAATATGCCCATATAATTAGTTTTCATTTATGTTATGTGTGCTATGAGAATTTGATGTCTGAACATGGAACAAAAACTAGGTCAGGAATTGGGGGAGAAGAAATTCTCTCTCATTTCTGAGAGTTAGATCAAGTTTTTGTTCTGACTTATTTATTTTTTCTCATAATATTAAAAATATAAAAAATATTTTTCACACCATTTTTGAATTTATTAGGCATTTATTTGTTTAAAATAATGTTTGTACATAAATAATATATAGATATACTTTTATTCAAAATACTAAAAAATAATGCAAACACATTTATTTTCTGATTTTTATTTTATTTTATCTTCTGAAAATATTTTATATAAAATATACTTTTTTTATAAATATTAAATATTATTATTTTGTATATATTCAATATATTTGGTAAATAATACAAATACACACACACACACACACACACACACACACACACACACACACACACACACACACACACACACACACACACACACACACACACACACACACACACACACACACACACACACACACACACACACACACACACACACACACACACACATATATATATATATATATATATATATATATATATATATATATATATATATATATATATATATATATATATATATATATATATATATATATATATATATATATATATATATATATATATATATATATATATATATATATATATATATATATATATATATATATATATATATATATATATATATATATATATATATATATATATATATATATATAGGATAAAAAAATACAAAATACATACATTTTTATTTTTTTATTAATATTTAACATTAAAAATACCTTTTGACAAATATACTTCTCTTTTATTTATTTTTGTACATAACTAATAAATATTGTATATATTAAATAATTAATACCCTTTTATTTAATAAATTAGGGTTTTGCCCTAAGTACATAAAAACTCCAAAAATAATACTTTTTATTTTGTTTATTTGACATATAAAAAACACTTTTTTCATACATATAAAAAACATTTTTTTGCATCTTGCATATTTATTCCATTTTTATTTAATTGTTGTATATTAAATAATTTGTATAATTCCCAATTTGATGTAATAGTCTAGGTTTAAATTCCTTGTCAAAATACCCCCATTTAAACATTTGTACCCCCCTTCCCATATATTGTGTTGTAATAACTTAGGAACTTTATTTTTCGCACTTTAATACTTTCTAATTATGCCATGTTAGAATTAGGGTTTGTATGCAAATCAATTAACCAAAATAGTTTGACCTAATTTCAAAGATAAACAAGCATGAAAATGGACAACACTAATCACACTTGCACCCCTAGGATATTCCACTTGTTGCCTTCAATAATGGGTCATATTGCATGTTAGGTCTCTTTGGGAAAAACAAACACAATTCAAATGATCATAGTCCCTCGATGACGCTTTCGAAAGTTGCCTAAAAATGATCAAGTCCCTCCAAGAAAAAATTGCCCAAAGATACTTGGCACCATTGTAATTATGGTCTAAACGATGATCCGCGCCCGTCCCGTTCACATCCTAACACAAGATTTTCCACCAAATGCAATGGTGGAAAAAAATTGTTAAAAGGGTTAAAAACATAGGAGAAATCTTCGAGAAATTTAGGAGTAGACAACCTCTTAGTTACTTGAATCAAACTTGCAAAACAAAACACTTACCTATTTTTCAAAACCACACATCACTACACTTTCAAAACAACTTTCAAAAACATTGAAAACCTTTTCAAAAGACATACACCTTTGTATACATCCCAACATGGATCATTACAAAGGTTGCCACCACATTGGCTTCTTTTCAAAACATTTTCAAAACCCACACACCAAGCACCATTTCAAACAATTGGAAATTAAGGCAAGTTGATCTAAGCAAGTAACTAAGAGCCCATGGATAACCATGGATAGAAAGGGTGCTAATATCTTCCCTTTCTATAATCTACTCCCCGAACCCAAGAAAACATCTCAAAGGTTTTTGCTGTGCTTTTTAACCTTTCCTTAGGATAAAATAAAAAGTCGGTGGCGACTCTTGCTCAACCGAAACATTTGCGAAAACAAACGCAAAACCTCAAGTCAGTTCTCCCACCGTATCACAGAACTGGCGACTCTGTTGGGGATTCATTTAAAAGTGGAGTAACCTTAGGGCTTAGATCACCCTCTTGCATGACTAATTGTTTGAATTGATTGCTTTATATCTTGGCTCTCTTGTTTGGGTTTACAATCCTACACCCGGATTTTGGGAAACATTCATAGATAGCAATACGTTGTGGAAACTGTGCGGGGTATACCGACACGGTCGAAGCAATAGCTATATTAGTGCGACATATTTGTGAGTACCGGTAACCCTTGAGTTCAATCAAGGAGAGTACGGGGCCGCTGAGTGATGTCACTAAGCACTAATGACCTAGAACCTTACTTGACCATCTTGGCCTTTCATTAGGGGTAGTGAGATGACCGGCTTTGGTGCAGTCCGAAGTTGGTAGATACTCGATACTACACTCATTGAGGGTTGTTTTCTTGGAATATTTTGGTCGCTAGTTAAGTGGCTAAACCAAAACAATGAACAATGAAAACAATCCAATGATATTGAGCTCCTTAGAACCTGGTTACTATTTATAGGACAGGTTTTTAAGCCAACTGCACTTAAGAGGGTACTTACCTATGAAACCCCCATGCAAGCCTGAAACTAGGGTTTGGTGTGAATTGCTTGTACATATGTTTGTGCATACATCATAAACATCATAAAGCATCATATGCATTTACTAACCACTTCAAGGGTTTAGATCTTCATCTTTGTTCTTGTTTTGTAGGTCATGGAAATTCCTCGCAGAAAAACCATCCAAGTCAACCTTGTGAGAATCTCCCCTCAACTCAAGGAGCTCACCTCAAGAATTCCGGAAAGCTCATCCTTCAGTGAAAGACATGGTAGACTGCTCAGCTTAGTCAACACCAACATTGAAGAGGATATGATGAAAGTGCTATTCCAGTTCTTTGACCCTCTTCACCACTGTTTCACTTTCCCTGACTATCAGTTGGTACCCACTTTGGAGGAATTTTCTCAACTCCTGAGAATTCCTATCCTCAATCAACTACCTTTCAACGGTACGAAAAAGGAACCAAAGCCTGAAGATGTTGCTCGAGCATTACATCTACAGCCTTCTGACATCAAGGGGCATTGGGAAACTAGAAGCGGCGTCAAAGGTTTCTTAGCAAAATTCTTGTTTGAGAAGGCACAAGAATGTTGGAATTCATTGGACCTACAAGCCTTTGAAGAAATTGTGGCACTCCTTATCTATGGGTTGGTTTTGTTCCCAAATCCTGACCAGCTTGTAGAAGTCAACGCCGTCAAAATCTTCTTGTCCAGAAATCCAATACCAACATTACTTGGGGACATCCTTCACTCATTTTACACACGAACAATGAGAAAGAGGGGTGTTCTCATGTGCTGTACCCCTCTCCTTGCAAGGTGGTTTATTTCGCACCTTCCACAATCTGTCTTGAAGAATGACCAAGGCTCAAGGTGGTCCCAACGGTTGATGACTCTTACGCACTCTGATGTACATTGGTGTTCTCGGTCCAGAGAAAATGTCATCATCGTCGATCGTTGTGGGGAATTTCCTAATGTTCCTTTACTTGGAATCAGAGGAGGTATCACCTACAACCCTTTCATAGCTTTGAGGCAATTTGGATATGCACGAAGAGATGGCCCTCACGACATGTTGATTCCTGACCTAGTTTTTGACTTTGACAACGATGCGCAAGGACTTCGCCAAAGATTCATCAGAGCTTGGAGGATGCCCAACAAGGTTGATAGCAAGACACTGGGGCACAAGAACTCCATCCCTCTTGAGCCTTATCTCAAGTGGGTACGAGCCCGAGCCCAGAGTCTAATGATGCCTTATCCTCATGTTCTCCCTGTGATTAAAGAGCCCGTCAAGGAAGGAGAGGTTCCCTACACCATCCTACATCCTGACATGCCTACATCGTGGGAGGAGATGCAGAAGAGTTGGATCCAACTCAAGGAGGAACATAACACTTTTGAAGCCAGCTTCTACGCCAGCGAGAAGAAGGTTCTAGAGCTCACCCGCCGACTCCATGAGCAAGAGGCCCTCAACACCTACATTGCGCCAAAGAGGATGCGCAACGTCTTTTTACCTTGAGAAGTTGTTTTTGTAATATTTGGCCCATGGGGCACTTATGTACTAACAAATTACTTCTTATTAATACGACGTGCATTCTTTTTTGTCTGCAACAATTTTGAATTTCTAAAATCCTTGAATGTATTGCATAGATAGCATCTCATGCATCATGTGCATAACAGGTACCCCTTTTTCTACAGGTTGCTTAATCTTCTTCGCTGTTTATTTTGAACAGTCATCATGAATCCAGAATCATCCAGTGAGCAAGCAATCAAGGCCCTCCAGGCCCAGAGTGCACAGTTTCAAGAAATGGTCATAAGCCTGGCCCAAGGTCAGCAAGAGTTGAAGGCTCTACTCCTAAAGAAAAAGAAGAAGAGGACTGCGTTGTTCAATACTGGACGCAGGTTTGGGAACACACTCCATAACGAGGCTGATCCAACTACTTCCTCTGCAGAGAAAGACAGTCCCCAAGGGGGAGGAGCTCCTAGTCCTGCAGTCTCCGACAACGAGACGGATTACAATGACGAACAATACCCTCCCGCTGCTGACAGATACAAGCAATTAGAGGACCGCTTGAGTGCCATGGAGATTCAAAATGTGTCGGGGCTGGATTTCGGAGATTTAGGGTTATCATCTGGGGTGGTAATCCCACACAAGTTCAAGGCGCCTGCCTTTGCCAAATACGATGGGGCTTCCTGTCCAAAGCTGTATCTCAGATCGTACGTAAGGAAGATCCAACCTTACACGGCAGACAAAAATCTTTGGATCCACTTCTTCCAAGATAGCCTTTCGGGGTCACAACTTGAGTGGTTCTATCAGCTAGATGGAACCAGTATCCGACATTGGGAAGATTTGGCGACCGCATTTTATAGACAATATCAATACAATTCTGACCTCGCTCCTACGCGTACCCAACTTCAGGGTATGTCTCTAGGAACGGGCGAAGCGTTCAAAGAATATGCGCAAAAATGGAGAGATTTGGCTGGCAGGGTGCAGCCTCCTTTGACTGATCGTGAACTGGTTGACATGTTTCTAGGGACCTTGTCTGGTCCATTCTTCAATCATCTGGTTGGTAATTCCTCCGCTGGGTTTACGGATTTGATCCTGACGGGTGAAAGGATAGAAGCTGGCATCAGGTCAGGAAAGATACAGAAGGGAGCCTCCGCAAGTACTGAGAAGAAACCTTTCAAGAAAGAAGCTAGTGTCGTCTATAGTCCTAGAAGACAAGTTAAGCCAGAACACCGCCAAGCCGTCAATGCCTTGGTAATTTTAAAACCTGTTGCTGCTCCTCAGCAGTACAATCAACAAAGAGGTGAAAGGCCCAAGAGGAAGTATACTCGGCTGAGTATGACCTTATCATAAATCTTACCGCAACTATTATCAACCAACTTGGTGACCATTAAAGAGGCTCCAAAGGTCGTGAATACTGCATCTCCTAAGTATAACCCAAATGCCCGTTGTGCTTATCATTCTGATATCCCCGGGCATACTACTGATGATTGCTGGGCCTTGAGAAATAAGGTTCAAGACCTTATCGATGCGAAGGAAATTCAGTTTGAGGCGCATGAGAGGCCAAATGTTGTAACTGCTCCTATGCCCCAGCATAGAGTAAATGCCGTCGAGGAAGATTTGTATGTTGTTTCGGTGAATGATGTTGCTACCCCTCTATTGACTGTTAAGAGGAACCTACTACTAGCCGGTTTATTTCCGGGTTGTAGCAAGGTTTGCCTCCTGTGTGCTATTATCCCTACCGGTTGTCCGCTGCTGAAATCAGGCATCCAAAGCCTGATGGATAGCAAAGAAATTCTGTTCAAGAAAACCGCTATTCCGCTTATTTCCGCTGAAGAAGTATCTGTCGTCACAATTTTCAACAATCCTACCAAGGCTCCCCCGAGGAAGCCAGTCCAAATTATGTCTGTTGCACCCATTACCATTACTGTTCCGGGGCCCCTCCCCTATGAATCTGACAAGGCTGTCCCATGGCACTATGGGGCAGACGTGTATGTGCTTGGAGTAAAGCAGGAGTTCAACACCGGTACCAGTATCAGTAACATCACTGGTCCCGCTAAGATTACTCGCAGTGGTAGGCTTTTCTCGCCTGACATTGCACCACCAGTTATCCGAAAACCTCTTATCATCACACCCGCAAGTGTGCATGTTCCAAATCAAGTTCCTGTGTCTACTACTGCCGTCGAGTCCTCTGATGCTCGGGGCAAAGAAGTTGCTACCGATTTGCTTGCCCGGATGGAGGAACCAAAAAAGACCGCTGTTGAAGCCTCCCAGCAAGAGATGGAGGAAATCCTTAAAATCATTAAAAAGAGTGACTTCAATGTCGTTGAACAGCTGGGGCATACCCCCTCCAAAATCTCTATGCTATCATTGCTGCTATGCTCAGAGGCCCATGCCAATGCCCTGATTTCATTTCTGAAAACGGCCCATGTGCCGCAAGAGACCTCTGCAGATCAGTTCACTGACTATGTGGCTAATTTGACAGCTGACAATGGTTTGGGGTTCTCGGATGCTGACTTGACCGCCAAAGGAAAAAACCACAATGATGCCCTGCATGTCTCTATAGAATGCAGGGGCACTACTCTCGCACACGTATTGGTGGACACCGGTTCTTCCCTGAATGTATTGCCCAAGAAGGCCTTAGATCGGTTGGATTGTGAGGGCCTGGAATTGAAACCTAGTAACATCATTGTTAGAGCCTTCGACGGTTCTAAGAGGATGGTGCATGGTGAGGTAGACATTCCCATCCGTGTGGGTTCCCAAGTCTTCGACTCGACGTTCTACGTAATGGATATTCGTCCATCTTATTCCTGCTTGTTGGGTCGACCCTGGATTCACAAGGCTGGGGCAGTAACATCCACTCTACACCAAAAGCTCAAATACCCTGTCAAAGGGAAGATTGTTACTGTGCATGGTGAGGAGGAATACATGGTTAGCCACTTGAATTCATTCCGGTATATCGAGATGGACGGGGAGTTTATTGAAACCCCTTTCAACATTTTGAGGAGGTTCCTCCAACATTGGCGTCAGCTGAGACAGTGGTTGAAGAAGACTTTCCTCTAAGGATGGCTTCCCTGAAGGATGCCCGGGCAGTAATCGAGAAAGGCAAGTGCGCAAACTGGGGTCAGCTTCCTGACTTCACTCAAAAGACCGACAAGTTTGGGCTGGGCTTCAATGCAGAGGCTCAGAGGGCTGTTCGCAAGGAAAGGATCAGAAAGGCTCCGGTGTTCATCACCAACCCAAGGGTGAATGATATCGAGGAGGACGTAGAGGAAGCAGAATTTGACAGTTGGATCTATCCAACCACCAACAACGGACCAAGCAACTGGACGGCAAAGGATTTTACACCTATTACATTTGTCACGCAGTAATGAACTCTTTTGATTTTCAATTTGTAACAAACAATATGTTGAAACTTTTATTGGCTCGGTGTCCTACCCGGGGCACCGTGGCTCCATTTGTGAGGGCTTTTTGTATGACATTTCCATATATCATTAATCAAAACATTGGACGTTTGTTGCATTTCAAATCTTGTGCTCTTTTTCTTTCTGTGTTATATATTGCAAAACAGCTATATTCACACACACTCACTTATACAGGTTTCAATCCACTCTGGATCTCACTGGTAACAGCTCTGCTACTGCCAGTTATGACTTCGAAAATCCGATCAACTTAGCCGAAGACGAAGGTGAAGATGATTGCGAAGTGCCTGGTGAACTCGCAAGACTGCTACTCCGGGAAGAGAGGGCCATTCAGCCGCATGAAGAGTCGGTGGAAACAGTGAACCTGGGTACTGAGACAGATAGAAAAGAAGTCAAGATTGGTGCCAATCTAGAGCTCAACGTGAAGCAACGATTGATCCAGATGCTACATGATTACATGGAGATCTTTGCTTGGTCTTACGAAGACATGCCTGGTTTGGATGCCGACATTGTGGTTCATCACCTGCCTACCAAGGAAGACTGCCCTCCGGTAAAGCAAAAGGTCCGCCGTATGCGTCCAGAGATGTCCAAAAAGATCAAAGCTGAGGTTATGAAGCAATTCGATGCCGGGTTTCTAGCAGTGACTTCTTACCCTCAGTGGGTTGCCAACGTGGTTCCGGTGCCAAAAAAAGATGGTAAAGTCAGAATGTGTGTCGACTACAGGGCCTTGAACAGGGCAAGCCCCAAGGATGACTTCCCCCTACCTCACATCGACGTTCTCGTTGACAATACTGCTCAACACAAGGTGTTCTCCTTCATGGATGGTTTTTCAGGGTATAATCAGATCAAGATGGCTCCTGAAGATATGGAAAAGACTACCTTTGTGACTCAGTGGGGCACCTTCTGCTACAAGGTCATGCCATTCGGATTGAAAAATGCTGGGGCAACCTACCAACGTGCCATGGTTGCTTTATTCCATGACATGATCCACCATGAGATTTAAGTGTACGTCGATGATATGATTGCAAGGTCCCAAAGTAAGGAGGAACACCTTGACCATCTGCGGAAGCTGTTTGACCGACTGAAGTTGTACAAGCTGAGGTTGAACCCAAACAAATGCACCTTTGGGGTAAGGTCTGGAAAATTGCTAGGTTTCATTGTAAGCGATAAAGGTATTCAGGTGGACCCTGCCAAGGTGAAAGCCATACAAGAGATGCCGACTCTCAAGACAGAGAAAGAAGTCAGAGGCTTTCTGGGACGACTGAATTACATTGCCCGATTCATCTCACATTTAACTGCTACCTGTGAGCCAATCTTCAAATTGCTGAAGAAAGATCAAGTAGTACGTTGGAACGATGAATGTCAGGCTGCTTTCGAAAAGATAAAGGAATATCTCGAAGAACCACCCATTCTTATGCCACCAGTAGAAGGGAGACCTCTGATACTATACTTGACAGTACTTGACAACTCAATGGGGTGTGTGCTGGGGCAGCATGACGAGTCTATCCGAAAAGAGCACGCTATTTATTACCTGAGCAAAAAGTTTACCGACTGTGAGTCTCGGTACTCACTGCTCGAGAAAACTTGCTGCGCTCTGGTATGGGCTGCTCGTCGGCTGAGACAGTATATGCTGACTCACACTACTATGTTGATTTCAAAAATGGATCCAATCAAGTACATATTCGAAAAGCCTGCTCTGTCTGGAAGAATAGCAAGATGGCAAATGATCTTGACAGAATATGATATCCAGTATACCACTCAAAAAGCAATCAAGGGAAGTGTATTGGCAGACCATTTGGCACACCAACCTGTGGACGATTACCAATCATTGAACTTTGAATTCCCAGACGAAGATATCATGGTAGTAACAGATTGTGAAGTGCCTGGACCGGATGAAGGACCTGAGGAAGGATCCCGATGGTCTATGCATTTTGACGGAGCTTCAAACACTTTGGGTAACAGCATCGGAGCTGTGATCATATCCCCTAAAGGTACTCATACTCCACTCACTGTCCGACTGTGTTTCAACTGCACCAACAACATGGCAGAATATGAGGCATGTATCATGGGTCTTCAAGCTGCAATCGACTTAAGGATCAAGTTTCTGAGTGTATTCGGAGATTCCGCTCTCGTGATCAATCAGTTCAAAGGCGAGTGGGATACGAAACACCCAAATCTTATTCCTTACAAGGAGTATGTGTTGACTTTGCTTCCCCACTTTGAGGAGATAACTTTTGAACACTTCCCAAGAGAGGAGAATCAGTTAGCAGACGCGCTAGCTGCGATGTCTTCAATGTTCAAAGTCAAATGGGACAACGAGGTTCCCCGGATCATTATCTGGAAGTTGGACGAACCTGCATATTGCTGCGATCTTGAGGCCGAAGAGGTGACTGAAAAACCCTGGTATCATGAGGTGAAGAGATACTTGGAAGCTCAGGAATACCCTGAAGGTGCGTCTGTCAACGATAAGAAGTTTCTGAGAAGGTTCGCGGCAAAATTCTTCCTCAGCAATGGCATTCTCTACAAACGAAATCATGATTCAACCTTACTGCGTTGTGTGGATAAAACTGAAGCAGAGAAGATCATGGTAGAACTACACGAAGGTGCATTCGGAACACATTACAGTGGACATACCATGGCAAAGAAAATCCTTCGGGCAGGATATTTCTGGTCCACAATGGAAGCCGACTGTTACCAACATTCTCGAACTTGTCATAAATTCCAGATCTATGCTGATAAGGTGCACATCCCTCTGGTTCCTCTGAACGTCCTGACGGCGCCTTGGCCTTTTGCAATGTGGGGCATTGATATGATCGGCGAGATCCGACCGACGGTATCCAACGGACATCGCTTCATCTTGGTAGCGATTGATTACTTCACAAAGTGGGTTGAGGCAGCTTCCTATGCCACCGTAACCAAGAGCGTCATTGCACGTTTCATCCGGCATAACCTGATTTGTCGGTACGGAGTCCCGGAAAGAATCATTACAGACAATGGTACCAATCTTAATAACAAGATGATCACTGAGCTCTGCGAGCAATTCAAGATACAGCACCACAACTCTTCTCCTTACCGGCCGAAGATGAATGGGGCTGTAGAAGCAGCTAATAAGAATATCAAAAAGATTGTGCAGAAGATGACAGTGACCTATAAAGATTGGCACGAAATGTTACCATTTGCTCTTCATGGGTACCGTACCTCAGCAAGGACGTCAACCGGGGCAACACCCTTTTCCTTGGTCTATGGCATGGAGGCAGTCTTGCCGATTGAAGTCCAGATACCCTCTCTCCGGATAATGAAGGATGCAGACTTGAGTGAAGATGACTGGATCCAGACTCGACTTGATCAATTAAACCTAATTGACGAAAAGAGACTCACTGCTATCTGTCATGGTCAGACGTATCAAAAACGGATGATCAGGGCATTTAACAAGAAAGTCAGACCACAAGAGTATCAAGTTGGGGACCTGGTAATCAAGTGCATCATCCTTCCTCAAAGTGATCCCCGGGGCAAATGGACCCCTACATACGAAGGGCCATTTGTGGTTAAACATGTGTTCTCAGGAGGAGCCATGATCCTAACCACCATGGATGGTGACGACCTTCCTCACCCCGCCAATGCAGACATAGTAAAAAGATACTACACATGAATAAAAGACCCGCTAGGTTGACATACCTAGGCAAAAATAAGGGCTTCCCGGCGAACCAAAAGGGTTCGGGCAAAAATAAGGGATGAAAGGAAAAAATCTGTACACCCGGTAAGTCGAAAACCTGAAAAGGCGGCTTGGGCAAAAATGGGTATCCCGGTGGACTGAAAACCCGAAAGGGCGGTCCAGGCAAAACTTAGGGATAAAGCGTAACACTATGTCTCATTGGATCACCTTGCATCCAGAATTCGGCATCAACTATCTGTCTCAGACTTCGGCATCGATCAATCAGCTTCATCTTCAACTAAGCAGCAAAGTGATGAGACGCTTGAAGACATAAAGGCGATAGCCGAGTTGGAACCCAGTGGGAATATTGTGCACATAGCTGTTTTGTTTCCTTTTCAAAATTGTATAAACTTTATGTTATCCGGCGGCGTTCTCTTACTAGGACGCCGGCCTCTTGTATAAAAAACGCCTATTTACAGGCAAATTTCAAAATCAATACAAGTTCACTTTTCCAAACAAAGTGCCAATTGTTTTTCCTTTTTCTGTTTTGTCTTGCGAAGAACGTCCAATGTTCATTTTTGATATATGCATTTTACATTAAATTACTAATTCATAAATACTTGCACATGAAACAAAAGACTAATTACAGGTGACATCAGAAGTAGGGGAAATATAGAATTGTCCAGGCAGTCTAGTTGCTTTGTCCGCCAAGGTACCAAGGTAGATTCAACTGAAGAATGTGACCAAGTTGTCTCAACTCCCCACAGAGTAGGACAAGATTCAACAATACTCTCCCCAGGAAGAGTTAGTCTATCATCAGCCCTACGACAGGCACCATGTTCCCCTAGCAAGTCAGCAATACTATCCTCCAGAAGAGTTAGTCTACGGTCAGCCTAAAGGAGGTTGGGTAGCCCCAAAAGATATCAACATTCCCCAGCGGAGTATAGGCATTCATCAGCAAGCATCCCCGGCAGTCTTGATCTAAGATTGTTCCCCGGCGGAATACAGACACCTTAGTAAAACCATTTACCAATACAGTCTGAAAGTTTCCCCAGGAAAGTGGAATCCATATCCCCCAGCAGGTCTTGAAGCTTATCCCCAGTAGATTCTGGAAGCTTATCCCCTGCAGAGTACGGACGTCTCTCCCGAGCTTTATTCAAAATTATTTCTCACAAGGGCTTATAACTGGGTTATCCTCAGCTAATTGCCACGAAAGATCACCCTCGGCGAAGTTCTTCCAATCCCCAGCGGAGTTTATCATTGTCATCCCCAGCGGAGTTTATCATTGTCGTCCCCAGAGGAGTTTATCTTTGTTATCCCCAACGGAGTTTATCATTGTCATCCCCAGAGGAGTTTATCTTTGTTATCCCCAGCAGAGTTTAACATTGTTATCCCCAGCAGAGTCCATCATCGAAATCCTCCGCGGAAGCTCTCATCAAAACTTCAGCGAAGTATCTCTTCCCACAAAGTATTTCCCCTCAGAGTAATCTCTCCAACAAGTTTATTCCCCAACGGAGTCATCTTCTCCTACCGGTGTATTCTTGCAACCATCATCCCCAGCGGAAGCAAAGAGCTCTACTCTTCAACGTCAGCCCAGGATTTAATTCCCCGGCCGGTCGTCAAGGATTTATTTTCCTAGACGAAAATACATTCATAAAACATTTCACATTTCATACATCTTGCTTACATACATGATAAAGTGCATACAACACTATCTCATTTTGAACGTCATGACATCATGCATGTCATACATCATGACATTGCATACAACTGATGTTTTGCCTTTTCAGGAAAAAGACAACTACCTTCAACTGTCACGATTCCAGATTCGATTCCTGTATCTAGCCAGGGCACATCTGTGAGTGATCACTTTCCAGATTCGATTCCTGTATCTAGCCAGGGCATATCTGAAGAGTTTGAAGATTCGATTCCTGTATCCAGCCAGGGCATATCTGTTGACGACTATTTCCAGATTCGATTCCTGTATCCGACCAGGGCATATCTGTTGACGACTATTCCCAGATTCGATTCCTGTATCCAGCCAGGGCACATCTGAAGAGTTTGAAGATTCGATTCCTGTATCCAGCCAGGGCACATCTGAAGAGTTTGAAGATTCGATTCCTGTATCCAGCCAGGGCATATCTATCAACTGTCACAATTCCGGATTCGATTCCTGTATCTAGCCAGGGCACATCTGAAGAGTTCGAAGATTCGATTCCTGTATCCAGCCAGGGCATATCTGTTGACGACTATTTCCAGATTCGATACCTGTATCCAGCTAGGGCACATCTGTGAGCAACCGATTGTAGACTCGACACCTGTATCTAGCCAGGGCATGTCTGCATGAAGAGATTGAAGATCAATACCTGTAACAAGCCAGGAAAACATCTGTCTTTCTCAAAATACACAAGTTCTCGCTAAGTAATCTCTTATGCGATCAACATCTCCAAATGGCATCTATAAGCCCATTCCTGACAAGATTCTATCACGCCTTCAGGTGGCATCTATAAGCCCATCTCCCTATCCACCATCTCTCCAAATGGAATCTATAAGCCCATTCCCGACATCACATTTGCTGATACTCCAACATGCGAGTGCAAATTTTCGGGCACTCTAGTGTCCAATCTCCTTTTACCCTCGAGTCACGAAAGGCAAACTTGCCAATCTAACTCTTCAGGTTCAAGAAGATTGAACAGGGGCAACTGTTGTACCCCAAAATTTACCCTCCCATTTTCTCAATATTTTCTCATCACAAGACCCTTGGAGCTCAAGATCCAGTTAGGGTTTCCTCTACTCAAGACTTCTCCTTGCACTGTTGACCCAAATTAGGGTTTGTGTTTGCACAAAGATATTTTGACCTAAAATGCCTAAGATGACTTTCATGCTTCATGTTGGACTCCCAAGTTTATCCATACCAAGTTTCAAGTCTTGATTCCAAATTTTGCCCAGTCAATTGGACAGTTGACCTAGAAATCAACTGTATTGGGGAAAAAGTCAACTGTGGCCAATTGACAGTCAAATCTCATGAAAATTGACCCACATCAACATTATGAACTCACATGGACCATTTGATCAAGTTTGGATCACAATTCTACAAGAAATTTGATCAGATCACCAAAAGGGCAAAATGGTCATTTTAGGGTTTTGACTGCACAAGGGCAATTTTTGACTGTTTGACCTAGCCAATGGAAAACCAAGCTCACATATGGACTCAAGGACCCAATGGAATTGTCTTGACATACTCAACAAGTTCAAAAGATCCCAAATGCACAAGATTGACAATTGAATTTCCCAGTCAATTGATCAAATTTGACTGTATACTGAAAAGTCAAACTTTGACTTTTTGGTCAACATCAAGTGTCAAGATTCATTTTTCATCAAAACATGCCAAATCATGAAACTTGTTCATCAAGAAATCAAGAATTGCAAATTAGGGTTTGAAATGAAGATTTTTCATAACTTAGAATTTTTCTAAGTTATGAAAAACCCTAATTTTTTCCTAACTTTGTCCCACTTTCTCACCAAGATTCATTTGGATTCAAGGAAAAGTCAAAACATGAAAGTTGTAGTCCATTAAAAAATCTACAACTTTGATTCACAAAGTTTCCTCAAAAGAAGCTTGTAGCTCAAGTTACAATTTTTGGAACAAGGGTACCAAACCATTCTTAACTTAGAGAAATTTTGAACCATTTTAGGCAGGATTTTTGCCTAACTTCAAGACCACTTTTCACATGCTTCCACTTGGAATTTCAATTTGCATTTCAAAGATGGATTGTAGTACACATTCCAAGCTTTCCAAAATGTCCAAGAACTCATCAAACAACCTCATGGTTAGGGAGAATCAAATTTGGCAAGTTGGGAAAAACTCACTTTTGATTTGGCCAATTTACATGTTCATACATTTGTGCCATTTTGAATTCAGCTTGCTTTCCTTGATTACAGGTCCTATATCCCATTTGCACTCAATAATTTAATGCTAACTCATTGTGCCAAGGCCTTATTTTGTGTGTTCAAACATTATATGCAAGATTAAGCCATTTTTAGATAAAGCATTTTTGCCATTTTAGAAAAGTTAAACTTTATGTCAAATGCAAATCCAAACAAGTACAAGGCAGATCCTTTTGGCACAAGTTTATGAACTAATTACACTGATCAAGGCCAAGGTATGCAACATAGATTGGGGGGCCTGTACAAGCTAGAAACACAAGTTGACATTTGTTGCTTAAAGTTGAAGAAACATAGCATAACAATACACAACTCTCATTCCTGTGAACCAGAGCTTAAGCAAAGTTATCAAACACTTTCTAATCATCAAACCTAAGCTAAAACATGAGCCAACCATCTCCATTGCCTTCTCAAACACAGAATCACCCTCAAACTGCCAAAACAGGGTACCTGCTGCAAATTGAGTTCCATAACTCAATCCATTCATGCATTCTTGCTAAAACCACTTCAAACACATCCCACATCATCTCTTGAAACTATTCCAAGCCTCAAACACGACCTGTAACATCCCTAGCTAACATCACCATTTTCATTTTTCTGTTTTGCAGTTGAAGTACCATATCACGATTCTTTTGGTTTCCAAGCAAACTAAAGGTTGGAATAGCATCCTGAGACATCAAGGAAGATATACAAATCATTACCTTGCCTTGTACTCATCTCCATTGTTGCACACGATTCCAACTGAACAGGTAAGTTCATGAACTTGTATCTCTCTATCCAGGCATTGTTAGCTTTAGGTTTGTGAAGAAATTATGTCACATTCATAGCCCTGAACATGCCCATGTAATTAGTTTTCATTTATGTTATGTGTGCTATGAGAATTTGATGTCTGAACATGGAACAAAAACTAGGTCAGGAATTGGGGGAGAAGAAATTCTCTCTCATTTCTGAGAGTTAGATCAAGTTTTTGGTATGTATGGATTCGTTGAATTTAAAACTCAAAGAATCAGGATGTTTGAACAAGCCTGAGAAGCGCGCGTTTTTTGGGACAAGAATGGCTGGAGGTTGAAGAAGCTCCACGTGGGCTGGGCCTGATTTGTTATTTCTGCTTACACCCCATTTTTACTTTTACACCCCCTAGGCCATTATGCTTATTTTTATGATTTTTTGACCTTTTCTTTTTTGTTCTGATTTATTTATTTTTTCTCATAATATTAAAAATATAAAAAATATTTTTCACACCATTTTTGAATTTATTAGGCATTTATTTGTTTAAAATAATGTTTGTACATAAATAATATATAGATATACTTTTATTCAAAATACTAAAAAATAATGCAAACACATTTATTTTCTGATTTTTATTTTATTTTATCTTCTGAAAATATTTTATATAAAATATACTTTTTTTATAAATATTAAATATTATTATTTTGTATATATTCAATATATTTGGTAAATAATACAAATACATATATATATATATATATATATATATATATATATATATATATATATATATATATATATATATATATATATATATATATATATATATATATATATATATATATATATATATATATATATATATATATATATATATATATATATAATATATATATATATATATATATATATAATATATATATATATATATATATATATATATATATATATATATATATATATATATATATATATATATATATATATATATATATATATATATATATATATATATATATATATATATATATATATATATATATATATATATTAGTATATTTAGGATAAAAAAATACAAAATACATACATTTTTATTTTTTTATTAATATTTAACATTAAAAATACCTTTTGACAAATATACTTCTCTTTTATTTATTTTTGTACATAACTAATAAATATTGTATATATTAAATAATTAATACCCTTTTATTTAATAAATTAGGGTTTTGCCCTAAATACATAAAAACTCCAAAAATAATACTTTTTATTTTGTTTATTTGATATATAAAAAACACTTTTTTCATACATATAAAAAACATTTTTTTGCATCTTGCATATTTATTCCATTTTTATTTAATTGTTGTATATTAAATAATTTGTATAATTCTCAATTTGATGTAATAGTCTAGGTTTAAATTCCTTGTCAAAATACCCCCATTTGAACATTTGTACCCCCCTTCCCATATATTGTGTTGTAATAACTTAGGAACTTTATTTTTCGCACTTTAATGCTTTCTAATTATGCCGTGTTAGAATTAGGGTTTGTATGCAAATCAATTAACCAAAATAGTTTGACCTAATTTCAAAGATAAACAAGCATGAAAATGGACAACACTAATCACACTTGCACCCCTAGGGTATTCCACTTGTTGCCTTCAATAATGGGCCATATTGCATGTTAGGTCTCTTTGGGCAAAACAAACACAATTCAAATGATCATAGTCCCTCGACGACGCTTTCGAAAGTTGCCTAAAAATGATCAAGTCCCTCCAAGAAAAAATTGCCCAAAGATACTTGGCACCATTGCAATTATGGTCTAAACGATGACCCGCGCCCGTCCCGTTCACATCCTAACACAAGATTGTCCACCAAATGCAATGGTGGAACAAAATTGTTAAAAGGGTTAAAAACATAGGAGAAATCTTCGAGAAATTTAGGAGTAGACAACCTCTTAGTTACTTGAATCAAACTTGCAAAACAAAACACTTGCCTATTTTTCAAAACCACACATCACTACACTTTCAAAACAACTTTCAAAAACATTGAAAACCTTTTCAAAAGACATACACCTTTGTATACATCCCAACATGGATCATTACAAAGGTTGCCACCACATTGGCTTCTTTTCAAAACATTTTCAAAACCCACACACCAAGCACCATTTCAAACAATTGGAAATTAAGGCAAGTTGATCTAAGCAAGTAACTAAGAGCCCATGGATAAACCATGGATAGAAAGGGTGCTAATACCTTCCTTTCTATAATCTACTCCCCGAACCCAAGAAAACATCTCAAAGGTTTTTGCTGTGCTTTTTAACCTTTCTTAGGATAAAATAAAAAGTCGGTGGCGACTCTTGCTCAACCGAAACATTTGCGGAAAACAAACGCAAAACCTCAAGTCAGTTCTCCCACCGTATCACAAACCTCATTCAAACAATTTTGTATAAAACCTTTTTCGAAGGGTGATTTTTCGTCCATCTTTGACGATGAAGCAACATTCCTTACACATGTGAATGTTGAGCCTTTTCCACTCGAATGCGATGCAGACCAGAGTCTGTGCATAATCCAGGCTCAGTCATCCATTCTTGAAGTGATGCAAACGTTCCATTATCCATGTTTCGGTTAATAATGTTTCTGTTCGAATGTGATCGAGTATCTCTCACTAAAAAGAACCAACAAACAAGCATTTTCTACCCGAATTACGAAGCTCCGATTTTCTTATTGCACTATGGGGATACGTAGGCACAAGGTTTTGAAACCGCAGCGAGCATAATAATAAAAAACAAAATCATTTATCATTTCTCTCTTTCTCTTTAAAAGAACACAAGTTTTCACACTAACACACAAACACAAAAGTAACTAAAAGGGTACCATCGAATACGATAGATGTGAGGGGGTGCTATTACCTTCCCCTTGCATAATCGACTCTCGAACCCTCTCTTTGGTCTCGACGACCATTTCTTTTCTCTCGTGGGTTTTATTTGATATTTCCTCTTTCCTTTTTGAAATAAATAAATATCAGTGGCGACTTCATTGAATCAAATGTAATTTTTCGACGCGCTACAATAAGATTCTCAAAATTCTATATCTCATAATTCAATAGTTATATTAGACTTTAAATCCAAAAATCAATAAATCATAATCTATTTTTGAACGATCTTTATATGACTTATCATAATAAATTTTATTGAGCACATACAATTCAGATAGCATATAAATCATAATTCGATTATAATTTGAATTTTTAAGGTTTTTATGAGTTTGTTACCAAACTAATTTCAAAATAAATTCCAAAATCTAAATACAACTTACACAAGTTCATCACATCGATAGAAGATTTCACGTATGATTTAAGACTATTATATTTTGTTTCCCTTTCAAATACATCACCAATGAATGTGATCGATGGGTTGGTAGGAAACCGTCCATTGAGTAAGGGTTGTGCGTTTAAACTGCTTCAAGTATCTTTCCGCCTCGTTTCATTTTTATTAACATAAACAAAACATGCAGTACTAAATTGCAACAATTATTAACGAGAAAACTTGGTTGTACTTCAACGAGCATATTAGAATAAGCATAGAAAAAATGCAATCTCACCAGTAACTTGAGACATCCTCCAACCACAAATAAGTTAATGTAATATTATTATCAAAATTCATCGAGTCCATGATGTCAATTCTCGTACAATTTTTACGACGCAACAGTTTTTCTTTAATATTTGAAATGGAAGTCTCGATTACTATTTTTTGAGAAAATATTTATGGTGATTTCGTTTACGATTCTAATCTCAACCAATTTGACTTGAATTAATTTTCTAACAATCTTATAAGTATTTCAATTACTATCAATATGTCTTAGAGTTGGAATGCAAGAATACACATGATAATTCAGCTTTTAAATTGAGTCTGCACAAGACAAGTGAAGAACTCGAATACAAAGAACTGTGTCTGAAATATCGAAGAGGATGTAAGATTTTGAGTGAATGATTTTAGAATTCAGAATTATGTATTTATAGGTCATGCATGTGTGATTTAATAAGTTTGTAACTCTTGATGAAACAACATTTTTTCAGACTATATTTGCAATGATTCACCTATAATAATATACAATGTACCATTTCATGAAGGGTTGTGTATTTTGAATTCGAAATTCAAGCTTTCAGTAGCCCAAGACAAGTTTAAAGACAACTTTCATTAGTTGATGTTTAGTTCAAAAACTGATTAAAATTTCCTTCAGAGAGGTTTAAATGCAATTTTCAATGACGTAATAATGTAGCAAAGGGGGTTGTGGGAACCGTCGTAGATATAGTGACACAAATTATGAAATTTCTTGTAGTTAACCACTCACAAAGGATACTACACTTTTGTGTTTATCATGTGTGTATCTAACTGTATAAAGGCAGGCGCAGATCTATGAATAGGAGATGTTGTGCGAGTATCTACAGGACCCAAATTATCAATAGGCTCTCCAAGCACGTTGAAAATTCGACCTAGGGTTGCTCCACCGACTGGAACACTTAGAGCAACTCCCGTGTCAATCACTTCCATTCCTCTATTTAGACCATCTGTAGCACTCATAGCTACAGCTCTAATTCTATTATTTCCTAATAATTGCTGTACTTCACACGTTACGTTAATTTGTTGGCCAACCGTATCTCGACCTTGAACTATCAGAGCGTTGTAAATATAAGGCATCTTCCCTGGTGGAAAAACTACATCGAGTACCGGACCGATTATTTGCGTGATACGCCCCAGATTTTTTTTTTCAAGTGCAGAAACCTCAGTATCAGAAGGAGGAGGAGTTATTGTCATATTAAAAAATATCCATTTTTTTGAAAAAAAAAAATTGAAATTAAGAAAAAACTGTTTGATAACAAAGCAAGTTGATCGGTTAATATTCTTAATTTTCTTAATATTTAATAATATATAAAAGAATAAATGTAAGTTAATAATCGATTTTCTTGGTACCATCCAACCAATTCAATTGTTTTTAAATTTCAATGAGTGAATTTTCAAGGTCAACCCAGTCATTATGAAAATTTTAATTGGATGAAATCTTTTGAAAGTCTTTCATTTGTTTATCATTCTAGATTATAGACAATACTATCTATATTATCTATGTAATTCGAACCTGAACTTTGTTTGTTTATGATTCCGTTTTTCTATCTCATTGGTCCTTCTTTTTTCTTTCCTCAGCATAGGATTTATACTATGCAGATTCTTTTTACCAATTTTTCTTTTTATTGGGCAAATTCTGCCGATTTTGACATCTAGGATTTACATATACAACATATATCACTGTCAAGGTCAAGAGTATATTTTTTATTATTTAGATTAGAAAATGAGATTCCAAAATTCAAAAAAAAAAAAATAAGAGACTCAAAAAAAAACGGTTGGGTTGCGCCATACATATGAAACAGTATAGAATAATGATGTATTTGCCAAATCAAATATCATGGTAAAATTGAACAATGACCCATTCGGATTAATTGATAATATTAGTTGATGGATCATTTGTAAAAAGGTTTTCTTAACTCCTAAGTTATGTCGAGTAGACCTTGTTCTTGCTATAATTCTTAATTCATGCGTTGTAGGGGGGGGATTTATGTCACCACAAACAGAAACTAAAGCAAAGGTTGGGTTCCAAGCTGGTGTTAAAGATTATAAATTGACTTATTATACTCCTGAATATCAAACCAAAGATACTGATATCTTGGCAGCATTCCGAGTAACTCCTCAACCAGGAGTTCCGGCTGAAGAAGCAGGTGCAGCGGTAGCTGCAGAATCTTCCACTGGTACATGGACAACTGTGTGGACCGATGGACTTACCAGCCTTGATCGTTATAAAGGACGCTGCTACGAGATAGAGCCTGTTCCTGGAGAAGATAATCAATTTATTGCTTATGTAGCTTATCCCTTAGACCTTTTTGAAGAAGGTTCTGTTACTAACATGTTTACCTCCATTGTAGGTAATGTATTTGGGTTCAAGGCTTTACGCGCTCTACGTCTGGAAGATTTGCGAATCCCTAATGCTTATGTTAAAACTTTCCAAGGTCCTCCTCACGGAATCCAAGTTGAGAGAGATAAATTGAACAAGTATGGACGTCCCCTATTGGGATGTACTATTAAACCAAAATTGGGTTTATCCGCTAAGAATTATGGTAGAGCAGTTTATGAATGTCTCCGCGGGGGACTTGATTTTACCAAAGATGATGAAAATGTGAACTCCCAACCATTTATGCGTTGGAGAGACCGTTTCTTATTTTGTGCCGAAGCAATTTATAAATCACAGGCCGAAACAGGTGAAATCAAAGGACATTATTTGAATGCTACTGCGGGTACATGTGAAGAAATGCTAAAAAGAGCTGTATTTGCTAGAGAATTGGGCGTTCCTATCGTAATGCATGACTACTTAACAGGTGGATTCACTGCAAATACTACCCTGTCTCACTATTGCCGCGATAATGGTCTACTTCTTCATATCCACCGTGCTATGCATGCAGTTATCGATAGACAAAAAAATCATGGTATGCACTTTCGTGTATTAGCTAAAGCCTTACGTATGTCTGGTGGAGATCATATTCACGCTGGTACTGTAGTAGGTAAACTTGAAGGAGAGAGGGAGATTACGTTAGGTTTTGTTGATTTACTACGTGATGATTATATTGAAAAAGATAGAAGTCGCGGTATTTATTTCACTCAGGATTGGGTTTCTTTACCAGGTGTTATCCCTGTTGCTTCAGGGGGTATTCACGTTTGGCATATGCCTGCTCTGACCGAGATATTTGGAGATGATTCTGTACTCCAATTCGGTGGAGGAACTTTAGGACACCCTTGGGGAAATGCACCTGGTGCCGTAGCGAATCGAGTAGCTCTGGAAGCATGTGTACAAGCTCGGAATGAGGGACGTGATCTTGCTCGCGAGGGTAATGCAATTATCCGTGAAGCTTGCAAATGGAGTCCTGAATTAGCTGCTGCTTGTGAAGTCTGGAAGGAAATCAAATTTGAATTCCCAGCAATGGATACTTTGTAATCCAGTAATAATCATTCGTTCTATTAATTTCCATTAAACTCGGCCCAATCTTTTACTAAAAGGATTGAGCCGAATACAATACACAATACAAAAATACTTGTTGTATCTAGAATGAATCCTATAGATCTTTCGGATTGATCTATTTTTTTTCTAGTTCATTCTTCTTTTTTGATTTGGAATAGAATGAATTAAAATAGAAATATTTTCTATTTAAAAATGAGAATAGAAATATTTTTTTATTTGTTTTCTCGATTGTATTCTTTTTTTCAACACTAATATTGACAACAGTGTATCAAACAAATATAATCTGATCGTGAATCAATGGATGGATTGACTCATGTCACATAGGTTTTTTACTTCATCAAATGGTGGATTCATTGTATTTTGATTTTGTTTGATACAAACAAGAAGTTTTTTTTCTTGAAATAGAAATATGAAAAAAATAATACTAATTTAAAACTATATTAATAGACAAATAACTACAGTACTGTACTAAACAAGTCGTCTATCATTTTTGATTCTCATTTTTTCTTTTTTTCATTGTATTGTAATATAATGTAATATGTAACATTTGATTCTATTATTTATAGAATTCCATCTTTTTTTTATTGCGATTGGATATACAGATCCTTGTTTGTAATTTTATTAGGGTTGCTAACTCAATGGTAGAGTACTCGGCTTTTAAGTGCGACTCCATTTTTTACACATTTCTATGAACTAATTGGTTCATCCATACCATCGGTAGGGTTTGTAAGACCACGACTGATCCAGAAAGGAATGAATGGAAAAAGCAGCATGTCGTATCAACGGTGAATTCAAAAAATTTTTCATTCATATTGGATCCGACCAATCTTTTTCTTTGAATTGTTGGCTGGGAACAAATGAATTCCGTTGGGTTGAATTAATAAAGGGATAGAGCTTAGCTGCTCGAATTCTAGGGAAAGAAAAAGCAACGAGCTTTCAT
Source organism: Vicia faba (assembly GCA_948472305.1). Classification (NCBI taxonomy): domain Eukaryota; kingdom Viridiplantae; phylum Streptophyta; class Magnoliopsida; order Fabales; family Fabaceae; genus Vicia; species Vicia faba. The sequence continues at coordinate 398,572,062 of OX451737.1, read as the reverse complement.
TTTTTATTGGAATGATTACCACATCTAGTTATACGTTAAAAAAGGATTAGTGCTTGCTGTGGAAAAAGTTTTTCCCACGAATGGATTAAGGATTTTTGTTATGAGTCCTAATTATTAGCTATTCCCCATTATGTTATGGGGTAGCAAGAAATGTGTAGAAGAAAGAGTATATTGATAAAGATATTTTTTTCCAAAATCAAAAGAGCGATTGGTCCCCAAAAAATAAAGGATTTCTAACTAGCTTGTTGTCCTAGAAAAATTAGAAGGAACAAGCGAGGGGAGATAGTCCATTAATGTGTTTTAACTCGTTTTCTAGGTATCTATTCATATTTGTTTTTTATTTCAATTCGAATATAGATATAGAATACCTTGTTTTGACTGTATCGCACTATGTATCATTTGATAATCCAATGAATCTCTGATCCTTTGACCAAATATCATTTCTAAAATGAAGGAATATAAAGTCTATTTAGAACGAGCTAGATCTCGCCAACAGCACTTCCTATACCCACTTATTTTTAGGGAGTATATTTATGGACTTGCTTATAGTCATAATTTGAATAGATCCATTTTTGTGGAAAATATAGGTTATGACAAGAAATATAGTTTACTAATTGTAAAACGGTTAATTACTCGAATGTATCAACAGAATCATTTAATCATTTGGGCTAATGATTCTAACAAAAATCCATTTTGGGGGTATAAGAATAATTATTATTCTCAAATAATATCAGAGGGTTTTGCCATCGTCGTGGAAATTCCATTTTTCCTACAATTAAGCTCTTCCTTAGAGGAGGAAGAAATCATCAAATCTTATAAAAATTTGAGATCAATTCATTCCATTTTTCCCTTTTTGGAGGATAAATTGACATATTTGAATTATGTGTCAGATATACGAATACCCTATCCTATCCATCTGGAAATCTTAGTTCAAATCTTCGATACTGGGTGAAAGATGCCCCTTTTTTTCATTTCTTACGGCTGTTTCTTTGGAATTGGAATAGTTTTATTACTACCAAAAAATCAATTTCTACTTTTTCAAAAAGTCATCGAAGATTCTTCTTGTTCCTCTATAATTTTTATGTATGTGAATATGAATCTATCTTCGTTTTTCTACGTAATAAATCCTCTCATTTACGATTAAAATCTTTTAGCGTTTTTTTTGAGCGAATTTTTTTTTATGCAAAAAGAGAGCATCTTGTCAAAGTTTTTGCTAAAGATTTTTCGTATACTTTAACATTCTTCAAGGATCCTAACATTCATTATGTTCGATATCAAGGAAAATGCATTCTGGCTTCAAAGAATGCGCCTTTTTTGATGAATAAATGGAAACACTTTTTTATCCATTTATGGCAATGTTTTTTTGATGTTTGGTCTCAACCCAGAATGATCAATATAAACCCATTATCCGAACATTCATTTCAGCTGTTAGGCTATTTTTCAAATGTGCGACTAAATCGTTCAGTGGTACGGAGTCAAATGCTGCAAAATACATTTCTAATAGAAATTGTTATCAAAAAACTTGATATAATAGTTCCAATTATTCCTCTAATTAGATCATTGGCTAAAGCGAAATTTTGTAATGTATTAGGGCAGCCCATTAGTAAGCCGGTCTGGGCCGATTCATCTGATTTTGATATTATTGACCGATTTTTGGGAATATGCAGAAATCTTTCTCATTATTATAATGGATCCTCAAAAAAAAAAAAGTTTGTATCGAATAAAGTATATACTTCGGCTTTCTTGTATTAAAACTTTGGCTTGTAAACATAAAAGTACTGTACGCGCTTTTTTGAAAAGATCAGGTTCAGAAGAATTCTTGCAAGAATTCTTTACAGAGGAAGAAGAGATTCTTGCTTTTCTTTTTCCAAGAGATTCCTCTACTTTGCAGCGGTTACATAGAAATCGCATTTGGTATTTGGATATTCTTTTCAGTAACGATCTGGTCCATGATGAATGATTGGTTATGTTATGATACTTAAATATCTATTTCAATATATATATAGAAAGGATTTTGAAATGTTCATGTAGTTTAGAGTTGAGTTTCAAGATTCCTCTGAAGTAACTCAGGTTTAGATGTATACATAGGGAAAGCCGTGTGCAATGAAAAATGCATGCACGGCTTGGGGAGGGATTTTTTATTGTTTTATTTGATTAAACAATGAATTTTCTACTCCATCCGACTAGTTCCGGGTTCGAGTCCCGGGCAACCCATTATAATGAATAGATAAATTGTACTTAATATAGCGAAATAATGAATCTATCACTATTACATATCATAGCGAAGTCATATCTAGAGAATATAGAAAACACTTTTTTTCTTTTTTTTGAATGGATGGTGAAATGAGGTAAAAAAACACAATTTGTCTGAATCTAGATCAATAA